>JAVJGG010000058.1:13648862-13707405 GCA_035590195.1 Aviceda cuculoides | reverse complement strand
AGTGGTGAGCAATTGCATTGTGCATCACTTGTTTTGTATATTCCAATTCTTTTATTATTATTATTGTCATTTTATTACTGTTATTACTATCATTATTATTTTCTTCCTTTCTGTCCTATTAAACTGTTCTAATCTCAGCCCACAAGTTTTACTTTTTTTCCCCAATTCCCTCCCCCGTCCCACTGGGTCGAGTGAGTGAGCAGCTGCGTGGTGCTTAGTTGCTGGCTGGGGTTAAACCAAGACAATATCAAAGAAGTCTGCATCCTTATTCACTTGAGTTTTGAGTTACCAAAGGTTGTTCTGTTTCTATTATTCCAATGATCAGGTCCAACCAACTTTTCTGCATACCATACTGAATCTGATCTATACTTGAATATACTTTTTTACTATGTGTTTTTGTCTTAACTTTAATAAAGGGATGAGGGCAAGGAAAAATTCAGAAAAATAATTAGCTTGCTATAAAATCTTAGCAAGTAAAGAATCCTACAATCTTATCTTTACACAAGCTTTTGTTGTTGTTGTTGTTTAATAGAATCACAGCCTATGGGCTATGAATTTATATACCCATGATGATGAGCGATACCAGGAAGTACTTGCAAAGTAGGTTTCATGAGTCTGTTTTTCTCAAAGAAAAAAGAATGGGATGTAAAGTATTTTTGTTGTGTAAAAAAATCGTATATACATATTTCATATTTAGAACTTCATTATCATACACATGAATTGTATACTATGCATTTTGTATATATGTCTATGTATACAGCTGTTTGTACTCATCTGCATCTCTACTTCTAACCATTCTTTCATTTAACATTAAAAATACATTTTTCTCCACACAAATACAAAAAAAAATGAAATCCCCTTTTACGTACCTTCTCTCTAAAAACAGGCTGAGAAACAGAAATGCAGGATTGTAGGAAGCATAATAATAATATTTACTAGCTAAAAAACCAAGGGACTAAAGGCAAGACATGTATAAATTTGGAGCTTAATAGTAGGAAAGTACAGAAGGGAGGGAAACCACCCTGCCTTTAATTTGCCTTCTTCATTACCAGAGATAAGTTTATAAAACATAGGAACACATTAATTTCAGTCTTTTAATAATTATTGGTTTAAACCCTAAACCCTGGTGTTTAATTTTAAAGTGTAATATTGAGCCATTAAGTGTAACTACTTAACTTGCTATCTTGTTTTTCATTATTAACCCAAATAGCAAGCAGCTGAAAAGTCAACTATTTTAAATCTGTGTACTAGTCCTTCATGGCTATGACATTGGATGAATTTCCAGTATTGCTAAGACCCTGTTAACTATTTGCAGCGTAAGCATTATTTTCTGTACTCAGCGAAAAGAATAGTCCCAGGAGCTGGAGTGATTCCAAAACAGTAAGTTGTGAAAGGGATATAACTTTTTTTATGGCTTTATCCAGAAGAACAGAGAGGCAATCTGCATTCCTGCTGTAGCTGTGCTGTAAGTAGGCCACAAAGCCAGCTGAGATTGTGTTATTTCTGCCTCATCAGTTAGCACCTTTGGATGAGAAGGCAGATATGATTTATGGTGGAACAGAGGCTGACAGAGCCCAGCTGGAAATGTTCATACTACGGGATCTGAAATGCAAAAAATTGGGTTAGTGTTGAAACGCAAAATGTAATCTAGGTCATATAAATGGAGATAAGTAATTCATTCTCATAAAACTGCCAAACAAGGACCCTAAAATAACAATGTTTGTATCTTCTGTCTTTGATCAGAGATGCCAGTAATACATTTTCACTGTAAGGGTGTTCTCCCTTCCTCCTCCCATCACACAGACTAAACTCAACTGCAAACAAAAAGCTATTGCTGCCTGAAGGTGTTTTGACGACCTACGATAAACAAGTTAGCAGTCTGTTCCAGGTGAGGGTGGACAGGTGTCTGCATACATAACCTTCAAGGTGGTATTTATTGTCAAGCTTGTTGGCTAGATCAGCACACAGCGCATTTATATCATTCTAACATTTAGTACACAACTTTTCTACAAAAACAGCATTTTGATTTAATGTAGAAAAAATACTTGAAAAAAAAAAAATCCTACTGTTTTTCCATGGAGATTAAAAATTGTCATGATGATTGTATGGATTTATGTATGATTTTCTGTAAGAAATTAATTTGTAGGCTTTTTTGTGTTATTCAGTTTCTTTTAAGGGGTAAAATGAAACTACTGAACTTCTACATATATTTACAATGCATCTTTAGATGAGGTCTGAGCACATTTTGGGCCCTAATCTACTATTTACCCAGTTATGGTCTTGCCTGTATGCTCTAACACCTTCTGCCTTGGTTGACCACCCTCTTGTGAATGTCCAGGGTATACAAAAGTTCCGGTATGTTAACGTCAGTCACCCTAGTGAGACTATATGAAGCTTCTTCCCCTCGTCATTCTGTTATAATACTGACAAAAAAAGACTTGGGATGAAGAGCAAATACTGATGTTACCAAGGCAGTGACTGTTTAAAACCAAGTCTCTGGCCATGGCACCAGATCAATCAACTTAGATCAAGCAGAAGTTATAAAAGTGTATGTCCCAAAAGGCTCCAGCAGCTAAAAAGGTGTGATGGCAGCTATTGCAGTACCAGTTACCCTTGGCTGACACAGACTTTTGCAATCCTGAATACACCATAACCCAGTTTTGATGGGTGAGGAGAAGGAGAACACTTAGAATAGTCTTTTGCCTAGTGCTTCTGGATGTATGTTGAAAGATTGGACTTGTGAATTCTCATTTTTTTCCAGCTAAAGAAAATGTATCTCTTCACCCTCCAAATGTGTGCTGCATGGTAGAGAAGAAAATAGAAAAAGTTACTATTTCCACTCTTTTTTTAAAAAAAAAAAAAATTTATTTTATTTTTCCCAAGAAAAGGGTTATAAAACTATACTGGGGAAAAGTTACAGCCCTGAACAACTGAAGATCGTTACAGTAAAAATATTACTGACTGAGTAATAAAAAACGTGATAGGAGAGGGAGGGGACAGTGAGATTTGGTTTAAAACATAGAATACTGTTTCATAAACCATATGCTACACCGGATTTATCCTTTTTCTTTGAACACAGAAGAAATCCATGTGGTTCCAATTTCAGAACTGTCATTTCAAGTTTAAAACTGAATTTTAAACATGTATGCCAAAGTCTCCTATAAATGCTGGGGAAAGACACCACTCACTCTTTTTGAGCTCCTGCAGCATACGAAGCTGTCAGCATAGCCTTTGCATAGCATTACCATATCACTACCCTGCCTCTCTTCCTTCTTGCTTCTTCCTGATCTACTGATATCCTATGCTATTTGTGCTCTATTTTTATAACCTTTATCAGTTTTTCATGGTACCTATATTTACTTACAAATGCTTTGGGTTTTTTTCTTTTTCATTTCCTCATAAGATATCCTACTTTAACAGTTTTTTGTTTAATTTTATTTACTTCTCTGCACTTTTCTGAAACTTGTGTCTCTTTCTTGCACACTGATTTCCTCCCTTACCTTAGTTTCTTCCTCAGTGTTCCTCTGTTCCCTTCAGTAAGCTTTTTTCTGTTAATCATGTCCTCATGAACCTCTTTGCTATCTGAAGTATGCTCATTATTTTTCTTATATTCTTCTTATATTGGTCTCTGTCTGTCTAATTTCCTAGTTAGAGGAAGGTATGGGGAGGATATTTCAATATGGACAACTTTTTAATTAAAAAAAGTGAGGAAGGGTTTTTTCTATATGCAAAATTTATAAATCCCATCTTGCAAAAGTTGCCGTATGGCAAAGGGAGCTTCCTTTAAACAATGAAAAATAAGTGATATTTCATATAAAGTTGAAATACAGTCCAGATTTTCATTTTTCAGGTAATACTTCTGTACAATTTTTTTTGTGTGTTGTCTATGAGGTCCATAATATAGCTGAAACTTACAGATTTGCCATCGATTGTATTTGTCACTTTTTTTATTTACACTAAAAATACTCTGTACAAATAGAATCTACTAACTTTAATACTTAGTATTAAAGACACAAAATGTACCCTAAATGCGGTAGTCTTAGGTTATTGCATGCTAATAATTTAGTATCTGAACTCTGTTTAAGAGGACATATGTATTATTTTATAAGTTCCACATGAATTTGGCATTAAATTGTAGGAAAATCATATCTGTTAGTGGATTTCTTTAGGTTTTGTTTGTACTTTTGAAACATTTGAAAAAAATTGAGGGAATTTTTCAAGCTATTTTTTTAAAGAAGATTTAAGAAGTTCCTTTTAAAATGTTGCTTTTGGTATTCACTCTCAAAAGCTTTTGTACTGAAAATACACTACTGAAATCAGTGGAAGACTTCCTTGTGCTAGAATGCATTCAGAATCTCCTTATGGCAGCTTCCAATTAGAGATTAGCAGCCAAGTCATCAGAATCACCAGTGCTTTGAAAACTCACTGGTAGTATTGGAAACCTTTAACTTCCTCACTGATGGTAGTTTTTAGGACTTTTAGTTGCTGGTTTTTTAAGGAAAGAGAGTAGTGAAGGACATAAGAGTTAGAACTTGTAAACCATAGCAGCAGTAAACATGCAGCATGTCACTTCTAATCTATGAAGGGAAGACATGCTGTGAGTATTTTGAAGAACTGTAAAAATGGGAATTGCAATGGGAAATAGAAAAGAGAAGTGGGAAACACATACTTCAACAACTACTTACCTTAGGCTGTCATTACTTTATAGAGAAAACCAGCAGTAGGTCAAGATTTAATCTGAAAGTTTACAGTGATGTTTCATAAAATGGACCTTTCCCTCCTCAAAGTGTACCTCAGAGTATTTCTCACTTTATTTCTGTGAAATCTTTGAAGTAACAGACAGATCAGACATGTAGATACCTAACAGGGTTTCATTCTGTTGGAATCATATTCATGAAACTTTACCACGCTGCCCGTTGCCTACCTTTGAGCCTGTGCTATATACTTCTAAATCCTGCCAGCATCAAGGCTCCAGAACCTTTTCTTCACCCCCTTAAACTAAGAGTTGTTCAGGTATCAGTACGAAATGAAGAGTTAAGAAAAGCGGAAATTGATGTAACTTGTGTAAGGCCAAACTCAATTTCAAAGCAAAACCTGAGAAAATGTAACAACTCAAGTAGGAGTGATGTATGGCACATAACATTAAGGGACAGACAGATGCCACTTCGGCGACAGAAAGTTTATCATGATAGCAGCAATCGGATTAAGATGGCATGTATGTTTAGAAGCTCTGCTCTTCTTCCCTGCCCCCCCTCCCAATCCTGCCATAGTGTGCATGGAGCAATAAATATAAAAATTAACATACATAATTACTTTTCTTGTTTTTCACAGCTCTCTGTATGCTTTGGCTTTAACTCTGAATAATATGTTGATGAAACTGTAACTATTTTTTTATAAACAAGCTTTTTCATGCCAGTGATTTTCAGTTAGTATTTTTACGTGTGTGTGTGTGTGTGACTTTCCAGGTCCACCATTAGTTAAAGTATCTAATAGGCCCGAAGTCTGGCACCCTTGGTGAATATGATCAAAAACGCAACAGTAATCACACAGACCTTTGAAATTTTAATTATATGACAGGGTCAGTATTACTGAAAAATGTTAAGCTCTCTAGATACAATACAGCAAGCATTTTCAGGCAATAGTCTTTGCACTTGTAACCCTGGGATCCTAATACAGAGTTACAGTGCTTGCAACTCTAAAATATTTTGTGAGTAAAATGTAATTATTATTTACTTTCTTAATAAAAGGTCAGATGCGTTCTGCATAAATCCCTCCTAAAAAGCCAGTTTTTCAGACAACAGTTCAAATCACTCACTTTCCTTCACTCACTGATCTGTATTCGTGCCAACTCACAAATTTTCCTGCTCACATAGATATCCAGATGTAATAAGATATTCTGGATAGATAGGCTTGCTTTTCACATTATATCCCAACATCAGACAGCACTGCCTGAACTATTTCAAAATTTAGTAATTCTGTTCATAAATAACCTCAGCTACTTGCTGTTATGGCCCTATGGAAAATCTTTATGCAGTAGTCTAATAAACAACCCACTTGCTCTGGGTTTTGAAAGCTTGGGTTTTATGTTCTTATCCTGGGAAGGATTGGACCCGCAACTCTCATCTGCAGCGTCCTCAGTAATGAAGGTATTAATTCCAGGTGATGTCATACTCTTATCTTTAAGTAACGGAGTCATAAAAAGAAGCCTTATGGGTTATGTGCCTCACTGTCTGAGCTTTGATACACTGGAGTTTGAAAGTGTAGAGTAACTAACCATGATCCACATTCATGTTAACTGCTTCTAGGAAAAAATGAGACTTACTGGCTTGGGCAAATCCTTCTGCAGTTTAGCATAACCAGATTGCTTCCCAGGCAGACCTTGTTAGTCCAAATGTGTTGTGTACCAAACTACAGAAACTGGTTGGTTTGGATTTCTGAGCTCTATTGTCTATGAATTCTGTTCCATATCATTGTGTAGGTAGATCCAGAAGCTATTTTAACAATCATTTACTGTTTCTTAAATTATTTTCATTGGTAAACTAGATCTGCTTGGTATGGAATCCACACATTCATTTCAAGATATTTCATAGCAAATCAGAGTGGTTTGCTTCTCATAAGCATAACTGAATTTCGAAAGTAATAACCCATTTCATATATCTTTCATAATTTTATATCACTATTCCTATATTCTCTCAATTTACTTTTTAAATAAAGGATATAAATAAAGGAGGATTATTTTGTTTGAAGACCAAAGTTTCTTAGATTCCCTACTTTCTTCTCCTTTCATCCTGAAATTGTCTACCTTTGAATAATCCTCTTGGGGCTGTTTCATAAAAAATTAAAGAGTATACCTGGATATCTGACATGTCAGTGCAGAAGCTTAAGAAAGTCACCATCAGTTTTCTGATGAAGTTATTTAACTTAAATCTTCATTTTCTTAATTACATTTTCATTAGATACTTAACAGGTAGTATCAACAGAGTATTGCTGGCAGGTCCACCTACCTAGTCCCAAGAATCGGAAATGGGAACAATTTTTTAAGCCATTTTTAAACTTATCTTATCGAACACTTGATTATTTCTGAAGTCCCTACTTAGGAATATTTGCTCGTAAATTTGTCTTTAAGTCTTTCTAAATACATGTTTAGGATAGGTTTATAATAGCCTAAGTCCCACAGCGTTGAGTAACTCTTTTTCACACATATCTATGCCTTCATTAAAAAAATATATATTTTTTTTAAATGTCTAGTTCTTGCACCTACCTTTTGGCACTGCCTTGCTCTACTTTTACAGAGAAGCCGGTCTGACCTTACTCCAAACAAGGCACAACAGTGCTGACTCTTTAATACTAGAAGTTTATTGGAACATTTGACTAAGCATCTTTCTGCTAAAGAGATGTCCTACCACCTGAGCTACAGCATCATATTTCTTTTGGGTTTTTTTGCCTAAAATATGCCTAGCTCCTGAATAAATTGACTAACCTATAGCTGAGGGAATAGCAACAAATGGGTTTGACCAGAAGCTGCAAAGTGAATTGAATCACTTCCCTGTACTGACCTACTGTCAAAAAAAAGGGAGACAAATTATCTTAATAAAAAATAGCATCTACAAATATTTTCTCTTCAGAACTCAGTCCTGTCAGTGTATTCAGCATGTGTCTTAAGCAGAAGGACATTTGTCGTGAGGTCATTTTGCTTCATGTTAGAAATCAGGGATTTAGTTGTCTGTGTTTGAGTTTCTCATCTTAATCTCCTTTATAGTGAATGGAGAAAACAAACATTTTGAGGTGTGGTTCATCAGACCTTTTTAAGTATCTACCTGAGGATGAGGTGACTCATACCCTAAAAGTACCCATTTACTTCAGTTGATCATAAAGAAGGTTGAGATGTCCATCTAAATTTGTTATAAGGAATTGTGCCCAACGTTTCCCACTCTTCATATAGTATGGAAGATAATTGCTAATCTACTCTGAAAAGCACGATTGGGTTTCTTGAAGCTCCGTTCTTAAAGTCTACAGAAGACTCTACAGAGTCATAAATAAGGTAATAGGTCACCACTAAAGCTCATTTCAAATACTCAATTTTTGTTTGGCTTCAGGTTCTGCCTCTAACAACACTAAGTATTTGACCAATACCTGACTGATTTTCCTGTTTTACGTATGATTGATCTCCATTGGTACCTTATTTAGTCATCCATTTTGTATACATATCAATGATGTTTTGATTTGAATCTTTGAATATAGAACTGACAGGAACCTTTAAGAGTTTACCACCTATTTAGGCAGCTGTTTCATTTAGTCCATTTTGTAAATAGGCTTTGATCCCAAAGATTCTCCTCAGATAACTCCCAGAAAGAATGGTCTTCCTTATATTTTTAATGCCCATTAATTTTTTCTTGTATCATAGGAAGCAAATAGACTAGTTGCATAGGGGAATACTTCCCTCATTATGGATCATTATGAATACAGGCATTCTTGGAAAAAAAAGTAATTTCCAGGTTTTCTTCAGTAAGCCTGTTATTTAATATAACTTTTTACTTCCATTTTCATTCTACTTTACTGACACAGTGTCTCTCTCAACTTGCCAGCTTTTAATTTGCTTGTTGTTTACTAGAAGCTGTTTATAGTCTTTAACAGAAAAATATGCTGGGTTTTTTTAAACAAAGACTTTAGTAAATATTTCATAATGAGAAACTAAAATTTCCATTTGGGAGAAGATCTTTCAAAAAGAGTAGCCTTTAGATTGTCTAATCTAGTGCCATTTTATACTAGAGTTTGAGAGATGTGTTTTTCATTGCTAACTTTATAGTTCAGTACAATGGCTTTTGTACTAAAAATGTGGTTTTCATTATGACCATGGCAATGCATGCATCGTTTTCTTTAATGCATAAACACCAAGCATACATTACCTGCAGAACAGAGGTCACTAAAAAGGTAAGAATTAGGATAAAATAAAGGAAGTATGGTACTCAGATTAATCATTCATTTTCATATTTAACCGTTCATTGCACCTCTTGCAATCTGCCTTTAGTATGTACGAATTGCTATTTCAAAATTATTTACATTTTTCCCTTTATCAACTGTGATTTCTGACGATACATATTTTCCACTGGCAAATGTGAACAAAGCTGAGATTTACATTTTTAGCACAGTCAGCTTTTCGGTGTTTCCCTTGTGTTCTGACACCCTCTGCATAGAATTTAAGAAAAATTTTCAAATTTGATTCCTTCATTTCTCCATGAAGGTTCTTCTGTGTTCACACACATTGATAATATGTGATTATTTTGAGTGTTACAAGCTAGATTTTCACCCATAATGCTCTTTCTGATTGTTACATTGGACAATAAGACTAATTTATGACTTGGAGAGCCTGCTTTAAGTTGCGTGAGGCCCCAACTGATTCGCCCTGTCTCCTGAGGCTGGATTCATGAATGAACAGTGGCAGAGCTCAGGTGTCAGTCACCATCGGTGTTGAGTACAAAAGGTCTCTCAGTCCTGCTTATTCTCTGTCCAGACCACCTGTGTTTCCAATATAAAATTTCCATCAGTATTAAGAATTACTGCTCTATGCATGGTCGGAGATATATCAGTTTTGCAATAATAAGAAAAAATGATGTCTTTCATGTGCTGAAGTTCTATCTGCTCAGCAAAACACCACTCGCTGGTTGTTCTCTGCTGCCTCCTGCATCACAGCATGCACTACAGAGAGACAAAACTCCACCAGCCTTCTAAAAATTACCTGTACACTCTCAGCTCTGTATCACAGATTAAGATGACTGAAGGATGGGGCCGTCTTTACTTTTGCTGCCCAAAAGTGTTATCTTCCTCGTTACAGTCTTCGGCCTCCCAGCCAGTTCTCATCAACTGAGTATTCCCTGTTCAACCTGTCAATTAGTTTGCAAGAAAAGGTTTTGTTGCTTTTCAGTACGGAAGCCACAGTTCATAGCTGAATTAACCACCGCAAGTCTGCAGTTTAACCATATTAAAGAGGAGATAGATATGACAGGGTTATATACGGTATCCATATATATGATACGTGGCTTTGAAGGACTAATAGATTGCTTAAAAACACAAATTAAAAATGCAAGCCCAATCCAAGCCCAGCTGATCAGAAGCCTCTTTGTATGCCCAGTTATCAGCCTCTGTCACAGCTCTTTCTACATTCAATCTTTTTCTTTAATGTATGTATAATTGACAGGTTGATACCTATTTCTGTTGCTTTATTAAGTACCCCTAAAACCCGAGGTTTTACTAGCTGGCAAGCAGCTGGAGAGAACAACTACAAAAATTCAGTGGTTAACAACCACATTCATGCTTTGGTGTTATAAAATGGGAAAATGTTTATTACTAATGAGATAAAGTTGAATAAACAGTGAACTAAAAAAAAAGAAGCTAAAATACTTAAATTCTGTGGAAGAAGAGAGTTGATACATAGTATTGATGTGGAAGATCCTAATTTTTTTAATTTACTAAGCAGTTTAGTCCTGGAATTATAATATTGTTGTAAAGCTAGATTTTTGTTTCCAGTGAGACATTGAGTCAAAAAATATGTCCATAAAAATGATGAGTAATAACTTGTATTTAATTTTGCTTTCAAAGAAACTCATGGGTGTAAGAAGTATAATGATACTTCTTTATTCAATGCTTTAGTTCATTACAAATATTATGTAATGTACATTGTAAATCAAAACCCTATTATTCTAGTATGAAAGAAAATTTCTTCAAAGTAATGTTTTTGTTGTGACTGAAATTTATGAACAAGGTAGTTTGAAATATCAGGTGACCGGAAAAGACTTTAGCACAACACTGCATTAATATTTTCTTAATTACCTGTATCCCAAATCTGGTCTACCTCTATTAAAAGAATCCACAAATACTCTCATTGCTCCAGCACAGTCTTTTTATACCAATTTCAGAGTGGCATATCCATGTAATTTGAAATTTCCTTCATAGTGATGCACCAATGGACACAAATTGCTAATTAAACAGTTTGAGAAACAACAATGGTGTCCAGCATTTCGTTAAAAATGCTGATGTTACTGTCCACAATGTCAGGAAATATTGCTGCTGATCAGCATAAACTACTGCTAAGTCTCTGAAATTTTGTTTTGCATAAACTTTCTAGAGAGAACGATAGGAGTAAGCTCCACTGATCTGTGCAAAGATTTCACAAAGCAAGGAAAAGCTGGAAACAGACCAAATGCCCCCCCTCCCCCTTTTTTTTTTTACAGGTTCACATAAGATAATTTAGTATTGGTTCACCAGAAATCAACTCTTCCATATTTTTATACTCTAGATTTTCACTGTTGTCTTCTACTGCTATCCTACCTAGAAGTGGACATCCCCTGGTCATGAGGGCAGGCTGGCCTTGCGTTGTGTGCTATTTGTGGTACTGAGGTTTTTGGGATGTGCCTATGGTTGCCAAAACAGAAAGAGGAGATAAATTCTCTTTATCCCACAGACTCTTACCCCCAGCTTCAATATGTAAAATGAAGCGACTAGGACACAGACACAGAGAGTGAAATGAGCTTGAATGAATTAGCCACTAAGTTAATCTAGAAAAAAACATGTTGACTGCCCTGGTGACTCCTCTCTTCTTGGTGTAGTGGAATAAAAGAAGTATGGGAACAGCGTGTGACAAAAAGGATTCTCTATATGGAGTAAAGGGGTAGTGAACTGACCAGATCAGGCAGGCGATGGCATCTTGCAGTAGCTTAGGATTCCAACAGGCAGAAAAGCAGTGCCATGTAGGGTTGAATTTAAGACTGCGTGCAAACGCTAGGATGACATTTGTGTATTCATGTGACTGGCCTTTTAAACAAAAGGCAGCTTTTGATTATTCTGTCACATATCATTCTGATCCATATCATGTCATCTATGACTCAATAGTCTTGTCTTTACTACTTCTGGCAAATTATTCTTCCACAGGAAATTGTATTGGTCTTTTGGATTCTGCTAAGTGATCTAAAAAATATTTGCAGACGTCCTAAAAAGAAGCATTCAAAACATCCAGAATGAGGAAAAAAAGCCCCAACAAAAAAAAAAACAAAACACAAAACCCCAAAACAAACAACAACAACAACAAAAAAAGCCACCCTCCCCTCCCTCAGATAATATTAAAATCAACAAAATGGCAGACAGTTCACAAAACTAAAATGTTCAAAAGTGGCCATTGAACTGTGGAAAGATTAATCTTGTACTGTAGGTTTTAGAAGAAAAACTACACATTTTAAAGACCATGTTAGAGGTGAAAGAAAAAACCTGTAAATCCTCTGAAAACAGGGGTTTTTATTAACATTTTACTGATATTAAGTAAATGTCAAAGTTTATAAATATGTTATTGGTCAGTTGTGAACTGTTTTGGGAAACTAGATTTTAGGTTTGAACTACCCTGCATTTTATATCTTAATTTTACTCATGGAAATGTCTTGTAACTATAAATGTTATATTGATCTTTTCATTACTGTGCATCTTGTGGGTTTTTATTATGAGGTTAATTTTAATTGTGGATTTTATGTTTTCAGGTTGAAAGCCCAATCAGAATTGAAATGGGATTGAATTGAATGTAGAATAGGATTGAATGCAGCTGTTCTGCTTGAAAGCTTTTAAAATGGAAATTTATGTATCTAAACAACATCAGGTCTTCCGCAATTATGTTGACTTGTTCAATGGTCAGAAAGACTCGCAGACTTTTGGAAGGACAGGCAATTCATTTCAGTTCAGTGTATCCTATTAAAGGATTTAATGTCTTTATGCAGGTGTTATTTAAAGAACATCATCCTGTTCCTCAGAAGGAAGCCATGTTAACAGGTGGAAAAGTGGTATCAAGTTTTATTAGAGACAGTTAGTAAATGTCATTGATGTAGTATATAAATGTGTTTCACCATTCAATGTCTATTACTAACCCTTTAAGGGCAAACAAAAAAACCCCAAACAAACAAACAAACAAAAAAGCTGTCTTACAGTCTTACAGTTTTAAGCCCAACATACAGAGCAGTAATTCAGAGCTTCACAGAACCACAGTGAAGCGACTAATGCATTTGTGAAATGTGAAAACTTCTGGCTTGGAGCAACTCAGATGGCTTGTCAACTGCAGCTTTTTTAGTCTGGATCTGAATGGCAGCCACAGCTATGAATGGCCAATGGTTTTTAAAAAAGGATGCACTCACACATAATGAACTTTTTGCTTAGCTTTTTTTTAATGTTTACTTGTTGTATAGGCCAATTATTAATGGGCGGAAAGATGTGATTACCTGATTTGACTTTGAGAGATAAAATGAATCTGTACATAAAGTCAAGGTTTATAGCTAGGACAGTGGAATAAGTTCCAAAAATGTACCATTGGAAGGAATTCAGTACAACATACAGCTTTGTTCCTTAGTGTCTTCAGGGAATACATCAGCTACGTCCTTATTTTCTTAAGGCTAAAACCTCTGAGTGTTGTAGAACAGTTTGTATGGAAAGGAACCACTCCAGCCTGTGGGGAATGTAAGATGTTCAGAGTTTGAAATGTGTCAATACAGTCCTGTTTGTGAGTGAAATCAATGTCTATCTTTTTCTTTCTTTTAGATTGCTTTAGCAAGGTGTTGATTAAACTATGATGAGGACTGCTGTTGCAATTAACACTAAATGAGATTTGTTAATTGGCTTCTTTTGAAGCAAACTAGGGTTTTTCTTTTGCTACCCTCTGTGCTCCTTGTGAATTGATATATGGAGTAAGGATAGTGAAAATTGACTGTGGAGGGAGTGACACTTCAAAATTCAATCTAATTACTACAGCTACAACTGACATTAGAATTTAAATAAATGAAAGTGAAAAGATATTATAGATGGTACTTAAGCTAATGATTAGCCAAAACATCATTAATATAATATGTTCATTTGTTTATTATTTAGATTTATTAAAATAGGTATATGTCTTAAAGAAAAACAGACAAACAAACAACCTCCCAACATCCCAGACAACAATAACAACAAAGCACCAACACAATAACATTGTCAAAAGACACATTATAGCCCCAGAAGATGAATGCAGAATGCAGTTCCCCCATGCAGAAAGGCAGGTGCTTTTTGCTTTTGTGTTTGGTATTTCAATAGCTGAAAATTAGAGAATTGCACAAACTGTAGGAGGAGAGAAAAAAAAAATCAGATTTTTTTTTTTTTAATTTGTTAAAAAAATAGCCCACTTTCATATGGAAAAAGTAAGAAAAAGCTGTTCTCAGAATGTGATATCTGCAGAACTTCTGCTACCCTGTCTTGCAAGGAATTTGTTAAAGTTTGTATGATGCTGTCTTCTCTTGGAGGGACCATGGACTCAAAGATTAAACCTTCTGTATGACTTAAGTGCTATGAAGCATGATGTTCTAGCAATTGACCTGGAGACTTGAATTGTTAACCCCGTGTGAGTTTCTAGGCTTTTTATCTTTTATTGAGTATGTAAAGGGTGTTAGATGGCTGATAAAAAAAAAAAAAAATCACTCTCAAACAAATAAACAAAGGCCAGATAACTGGGGAGCAGAGTGTTTCGGACAACTGGATGTAAAATGATATGCATGGGAGGTGTATATGGAATGTTTTCCAAATTAAAATTTGAGCCACGAGAGGTCAAGGAAGAATATAAGGGGACTGTTCTTAGATTTTCCTGTTCAAGTTATGTCACTTGGCAGCACTGTGGTCAAGAATGAAAATGTTTTTGTCCAGAAATGGAAGCAAAATGATGAGACTCTTACTTTGCAGTCTAATTATGAAGGTGATTACCTAATATAATGGAGTTCTGATTTCAGATTGCTTTTCCACATTTTACTCCTTTTTGTTGAGTTTATTTTCTGTCTTTCACCTTAGCCATATTAATCAAATATATTCCATTTGCAAAGCAACCAGTCAATTGGATTGGATTAATTTAGTCTCCAAACAGCATGGCATACTACAACAGACAAAATTTTTCTGTGCCATGAAGAGGACTGGACAAGATGACCCCTCAGGGGTCCCTTCCAACCCAAACCATTCTGGGATTCTGGGAAGAGGATTCCATGCCTTCAACTACAGATAAGGAACAAAGATACCCTGTAAACTGTATCCTATGTACGCAGTGAGGAACTACTACTACTACTACTACTACTAAGTCTCTAGGGACTTGATGCATCGCTAGGGACTTTACATTTTGAACTCCTTTAAATGCATCTAAGAATTTTTAAGCTAAAATCACTCATGAAGGTATTGTCATCCCAGATAATAGAACCCACACTTTTTTTAAAATAAAGGTTCTGATGCCCTAGAAAGGTCTGAAGTATTGGGTAGAGGCCAATTTGGGGTCTTGAATTTGACTGTGATGCTGGGAAATAACTTCAGATCCAATAAACACTCCTACAGTAGTAAACTGTAGAATCTGATTATGATGATCCAATTCTGTATGGGACATAAAGTATCTGAAAACATCTGAATATTTAACTACCATTATAGGGAAATAGTAGTTAAGGTGCTAATGTCCTTTCAAAAATTTCAGATTCATCTTTTTTTAACTCTTTTGCTAATTAATGCCTTAACTATTCAAAGGTTTGGATATTTCAACTTTAATTATAGTTAATTCCAGTGATAATACAAGAAAGGACTTTTAGGAGACTTTTTACTTTTGAAGGATGGCACAAAAAATTTTCTTGATCTCAAAGATTCAGGGTTCTTGCATAAAATGGCTAATTCTTTTTCCGTTATTAACAACAGGCAGTCTAATAGAGAGGGGTAGAAATAATAACACATGTAAGCTTTGAAAGGTATCTAGTATTAGTACTATATTTATTAGCATGCCCCACTTACCAAATTAAATTGATTTTTTTCCTTACAACTCTCATATGGAAAAGCAGTCTCCACAATTTCTTTTCTCTCTTCTTTTAGAGTCTCTGAATGTAATAAGGTTTCTTTGTTCATCATAAATTAGAAATCAGTACAGTAAGAGATGTATAAGCATTATAAAGAGAATTCCATTCTTTTGCAGTCTTTCTATCTTACATGAACTTGCTTTGTATTTTTCTCAGTGTAAAAAAGCTCTGTACAGTTTGTAGGGAGGATTTAGAAGAACTTGGTAAGTTTGGGAAAGCAAGATCTGTTGGGGCTGACAATAGCATTACCAGAGATGTATAGGCAAAATTATAGCAGAGTGATATAGCACTGGTTTGACATAAGAATGTGGAGACCAAAGTTAAAACTTCTACATTGAGCTGTGTAAAATCATAACATGTAGCAATCATTTTTCTGAATGCACAACCTACATATGTGGGATTCAAAAATAATAGGCATTTCTGTGGTCATTAATCATTAATTATTAAGAACTTTAGTTTATCCTAATAAGAGAAATCTTCTCTAATTGTAAAGCAAATGTAAAGTGGTCCTTTAATACGTGGAAGACAATAGTTGGTGAGATGGATCCCACACAACATATTTCCTCTAAATATATTTGAAGAACTAATATGGAAAAATAGGATATGAAGTACAGAAAACTTGATCAGTGTTTATTTTTACTAAAGGAAGCAATAAAAAAAAAAAGGGATCGCAACCAATCTTTCTGACAAAAATTATTAGGTAGGATGATTGAAGTTGTTTAAAAAAGATTTGAGAAACTAATAAATTGTAATCTGCCATAGACTGAACCTAGGTTCTCTCTCTTAAGGAGACATAATTGAAATAATGAAGATATTGTTAGCACATGTTTGTACATGTTCCTGATTTCCTCCTTAAAATTTAAGATTTGTATGAAAGCAAAAAAGCTCATAATTTTTACTTATGTTTGATATGACTTATTACAAACCCTAAAATACAAAAAAGAAAAGCCAATAAAAGCATACAAATAACTATAGACAACTGAAAAAAATCGGTCCTGTCATTACTAAACTGCGTTCAATTTGTTTCTGAAAAATAAGTTAACTGTTGTTTCTCAGCTAAAGAATAGGGTCAAAAACTGTTATGATATCAAATAAAGGTGTTCTGTAGGTAAAGCATTCCAAGGTTAAATAATCTAAAAGATATACTAAAGTTAAACCAAAGCATAGCTTGTTATGAAATGAGGTAACTTTGAGTATGTTTCCCAATTCTAGGGATGGTTATGGGAACTGACTTTTAAAAAATGTTTTTCAGATGGAATGGGGTTTTAAAATTGATTTTCAGATAGAATGAAACTAAACAAACAAACAGGAAAGATTTCCTAGCTTAACGGCGGTTTTGAGAATTATGGTTTACCTCACCACAAATCCTGCAGGTAGCTATATTTCACAGTTTCCTATGAAAAAAAGTGTCATAGGAGCCTCCAGGTTCTGCCCTGGCCAGAAGCACTGCCTGTTCCCTGGGCATGGCAACCTTGCCCCCACCTTCCCTCTCGGACTCAGACAGCGCGGTCCAGGCCCAGAAACCAGAAACTGCTCTTCTACTCCGCCTTGAAGGATGTGATATGATGGTCTTTCTTCAAGAATGTTTGTTGATTTTGTTGATATGGACTGAAGAAGAGAAGGAGATACTGTTTTAGTGATCTGCGCACTCCTTTAGTTTAATTTTTCTGTGATTCTGGAGAGGAATGTTATTCTCAGGAGACCACCAAGTTCAGGTAAAATAGTTTCTTATTCCTACCCCATTATTTACAGGAATAAAGGGAAAGGTGGGAGAGAGGTCTGAGAAGACAACTCCATCCTGGTGGCTGGAACAGTGGTCTAAAAGGTATCATGAGCGTTGATACTGGTCTCAGCTTTCAGGACTTTTGTATGCTTACTGTAACAGCTGTACAGAAGAATCACGGTATCCTTACTGTACATTTTTTCTAAACCAGTCTATTTTACCATTGAAATAGTAGGTCAGGGGCAAAAGACGACTGTGAAACAACAATATATAAGGAGAAAGGACAACAATATAATTTTTTTCTTCCCACAATAATGCTAATTCAGTATAAAGTAGGACAACAATACTATTCAGACTGCAATAACAACAGCAGTAGCTGCACAGCAATGATCTCAAGTCAATATTTAAGAATTTTATTTTTTAACAAAAGTTGGTATGGAATGGAACAACCTCAACAGATTAAAAAAAATAATTATACCAAAAAATTGCTAACAATTTCTCTAAGATCATTACTGTTATCACATTGTGTTCCTCTTCCCCCATACTTAGGACTTTTCCCAGAGTCTTCAACTTGTTTTGCCTGGGTGTCAGCAAAGGAAAATATTATTAGCCAAAATGGGGATAATTTGAATTACATATCAGATTTTGTTATCCTTTAGATTTTGACTTTCAAGCTAATAAAATAAGGATGGAGGGGGAAAAGAGAAGAAAAAATAGCAACGTAAATCTACAGTAC
Organism: Aviceda cuculoides; assembly: GCA_035590195.1. NCBI lineage: Eukaryota > Metazoa > Chordata > Aves > Accipitriformes > Accipitridae > Aviceda > Aviceda cuculoides. Next base: position 13,689,077 of record JAVJGG010000058.1, on the reverse strand, counting down.
TGTGAGAAATACAGGGTAGGTGAGGAAAATGCAGGAGGCAAATTGAAAGCTGCATTTCATTTTTCTCGCATCTGACACTGTTATTTATTCTATACCAGAGCTACAGAAAATGAAAATACATAACTTTAAAATTAACAACACCCTTACCCCCTAAAATTCAGTCTGATGGTGTACATATTTATAAGGAAGGTCAACACCTTGCTATAGATTTTTTAGAAGTTATATTAATGAAATATAGGCAGTACTGTTTCCATAGAAGCTTCTTGATTTGCATATCTACAGTATTTTTCTTATTCTCTATTTTTTTTGTTACAGAAGTGGCTACCACGTGAGTTGACTACTTATTTCAATTCGGTGAGATCAGAAGAGATTGGGAGGTGACTAGTACAAGAGTACTAGAATAAAATGTCATTGATTTAGACAGGAGGATGGTCCTATCAGCTACACTATCAACTGGGAGCAGTGGATGCTACTGTCAGTGATAAGGAAACTAAGTACTCCTCTTCGTGAAACTGTGCTTTTTGGTCTTCTCCCTGATGAGATATTTGCCTATTGTGTTTAGGGGAATTGTGGGTTAGGAATACGAAAGATCTGTGATAATCAAAAGATGAAACAGGAACAGCAGTTCCTCAGCACAGAACAAATCAGCAGTCACTAACTTGAGCCATTTTAAATACAGATAAACAAATAATAAGGTTATTCTGTGTAATTATAGAAGTCAGATTTATTTTCAAATTTTCACTATAGAACAGACCTTTGCAAGTAGGTTGTATTATCAGAACAACATGACTGAACATCGCAGTTGTTTTTGAGAATGAGGTTTCCATAAGTTCTGAAATAAAGTGATATTCTATGTGATTAACTAAAAACAGTATTTCTGTTTAAAAAAAAAAAAATATATTTTTATTATGTTAACATGAAAGACATCCTGAGCTGTGTTTTAAATAGATTGGTGTCATTTCCAATCTGTAGATATTAGATAATTATTTTATAAATTTTATAAAGTTCAGGTTTCATTTTTAAAGTGTGAGTTTCTGAAGCAAGCCATACAGTTGTTTCAGCGAGGAAGTGAATAATGGCAATTGTTAACACTGGTGGTAATCACCGTCTGCTAACTCTTCTTCCCTTGAGATCATTGGACCATCTGAGTCTGATTCCTTTAGTGATCCTTCACTACTAGTGAGTTGTACTTGATTTATGCAATGCTATAGCGTGAGAGCATGATCAAATACTCCAACTATGTATATATTAGAGAGACAGTCACACTGGACTGTATCATTAATCTACTTTGTTCAGTATTCTGTATCAGACTAATCCCTCATGTTGTCTAGGAAGGTGAGAAATGTTTCCACAATCTGAGAATTATGTGTAATCTGCCCAAACAGGGAGGCTTTTTTTTTTTTTAACCAAGGAAGTAAATGCTTATCCTGAAACACAAGAGATTCAGACTGAATCCTGTCTACAGAAGTGTAGATATTGTAGTTGTAAATGATGTTCTTTTATTTTCTTTACTTTTTAAAAATGAATTTATTTTTTCTTGTGTTCAGTGAAGTATCAAAACAAGAATTTGCACAATGCTATATTACATTTTTAAAAGGTGCTGCTGTCTTCCTGTTAACATCTGTGATGCCATAGGTACATGTCTCTGTTCCTTCCTATTCCCTTCCATGCAATTTTATTTTCTTCTTCTTTAATGTGCTCTACAGGTCATTAATTTTTCCTTCTAACTGTTATTTGTATCTCTAACCTTCTTTTTTTTCTCTCAGTTTTTCTCTATTTTTTGGTATGTCATCACTAAAGAACCTTTGTCCCATTTCTTTCAGATTACTACTGTTTTGGTGATTTTTTTTTTACCAATATGTTATTATTTTTAGTTTTAGTTGCAACTGTTATTATTCCTGAGATTACACATGGTGGAATCCTCAAAGGAGAAAGATTTCAAAGCCTGTTTATATATGGTGACTGAATTAACTATATAGAAATGAGCAAGCAGAATTTTTAAGGTAAATAACATGCACTTATATTAACCATATGCCTTTAAAAGGCCTATAAATTTGGCATATAGCCTATTTGTTTCTCTTGGAATTCTAACAGCTACAGCTCATAGGGAAACTTCCTGTTTCATAATAGATTTTTTTTTTTCATACTTATGCTGTATCTCTTTTCTCAAAGACACTTTTTTTAAAAAAATATGATGCTTAGAGGACTATGCAGTCTGAGTAATGAGTACAAAATCCACACTCTTGTAACACCTATATCCTCCAAGCACTCTCTATCTAATACCTTGCTAGACATCCTTCTTCTCTGTCCCAGAATAATAATAGATTTCACTTGTGATCCAAGCAGGAGAAGGGATGAAGAGACTTCTTCAACATTTTAACTTTATGACTTCTGGGAATCCACTGAAGCAACTTCTTTGAAAGTCAACAAAGTGCCCTATGATCTATTGTAAATCTAAAACACTATTCGGTCTCTGCATTAGACTGCCAGAAGTCCCATTAGGCACAGAGTAGACATTCACTACATTATAGCTGCATTTGCAATATATAAAGAATATGGTTTGAAAATCGTTAAAGACACGATAAAACACATCTATATAGGTTCTTACAAATCTGCAGTGAAAACTCATTTAAAAATGTATGTTAATATCTTGAAGTCAGCTTCATCTTTTTATAATTTTATTCGTTAGCTAGTGTTTATTAAGCACCAACAGAAACATATTGAAAAGTAATTGGATTGTCTATGCTTTATGAAAGCTGACTGTTCTTAAATAGACCTGCCATTTGAAGAACAAAGAAGAAAGCATTAAATACTATAAACTCTTTGAGACAGACTGAGTTAGAATATTGCATTTTTGCTGGGACATGGGTTAACACATTGATACTACTCTATCATATTTTATCCACACAATTTATGTATGTGTGGATGAAAGCAAAAATGGTTGTGGGAAGAAATATGATTCAGCTTTACAAAATATCACATAGAATTTATAATATGAAAAAGAAGTGAGAGAAAGGAGCTGTAATCTTGATGAAGAAGGGCACAGCTGTCAGGTGTAACTGAGAGGTTGGGATGAGACACCAGCTTCTGGGAGGTAGTGTGCAATATGCACGGAATGAAGAGATTTAAATTTGATGAAAAGCAATGAATGGAAGAATATTTTGTTCAAATGACTGCTACTAAGAAATTAGAGATGTCGTCAATGAGTCTCTTGTCCCTGAAAAAAAAAATATGCTATGTCATAATTTTTATTGTCCAATATCATGACTGAAACAGAGAACTTCTGAAATCAGTCAGGAGACTGGTGTAGAGAAGTCGTATTTTAGATACCTTCATTTGAGGTAGAAGATTCATCATCAAGTTTTCCATTCGAGTTAATACCAGCACGGTCTTGAATCTGTCTTTTGCACATTCATAGAGGATATCCTAAACACTGACTCATCTTTAATGAGGAATTACATCTTGGAACTGCAACTACTGCTCTGAGAAATTAGGTTAATACCCAGGTATTTAGCCTGTACTGAATTCTCTCCATGCTTTCTACACTGCAACCTTGTTTAAATGGATGCGTGTCTGAGCTTCAAATCCTAACTGTGAACATGAAGCAAAGGGAAGGTCACGGCTCAGTCACACGTCAAAGAGAGTCCTTAAGAAGCCTTATTATTCCCAGTAGGAAGCCTCTTCTCTGATGAAGTAGTTCTTCAGAAAGTTCCTGGTAAGCCCAAACTAACTTCACCTGTAGCTGTAGGCCTCTACAGGTCTTCCAATTAAAAAAGTGGGGTACAATGCAGCTACAGTGAAACCCTGCTGACCAACCAAGAGTTGTGTGAAAACGGAAAGCCCCAAATCCTTTGTGTATAGTGTAATGCTCCGTTTAATAGTCAGACTATCGGTTGTGCTGAACCAGAGTCAGGTTAGGACTCTGTCTTCCTGAAATGGTGAATTCATCTGCTGGGTGGTGTTGAAAGAGTGGCAGAGGAATATGCCTGGAGGTGTTTCAGCTTCCTTCACAGTGATAAAATGCAAATGCAGGCCCTCTTTGGTAACCAAATATATTAATAAAATGTATTAGAGGGAATCAGACAGAAAATCTGAAACCAAATAATAGATACGGATTTCTCAGGAAAGCTGAAGAAGGCTGGTGTTATTCTAAATACCAGTTAAAGTTATTCTACCTATCAGTTAAAGGCTCTGATTCCAGAAGGTATCCAGCTATCTAATAAAGAAACGTAAATGGATTATACCTGAATTATACTGGAGACAAATGTGAATGGAGTCCATGGAGAGACTGCCACTGACTTCAGTGGGATCTTGATCAGATCTGAGAATTTGCTCGAAGTGCTCTAAGTCACCTGATGCTGAGCACAGAATACTCCACAGCCTGCAGAATTTAGTCATTCTGTAGTAGCTTCATAGGCAAAATTTCATCTGCATGTATTTTGAACAATTAACTCAGCTTGTGTTTCATAGTTAAAGTTATTTTAATTGAGGTCTCAAAGTGTCAGTAGAAAATAGTCTGTGATTTGAGAACTGAATATGCATGCTGTGGCTCTGAATGTATGACATACTTTGTCATCTGAACTTGACTGACAAATCATCTTTGAAATGAAGAAAACATATCAGTGTTTTTACATGCTTAATGATTAACATGAACATTTTACAAAGGTCCTGCTTTTAAAATAGGGGTTTTTTTCAGAACATTTCAATGGTAAATTTGCATATTTGATTACATAACAAAGCTAAATAAGAAAGGCATTTTTTCCTCTTAAAGAACGGTCATATTGTCTTCATCTGTTTAGTGAATAGTTCAAAATATATTAGCTATGATTTATGGTTGTTTTGTACTATATTGGGAGAAAATACTGAATTGCAGCCTAAATATTTATGCTTATAGGTTGTGGTGGGTTTTTTATTTTCTGCACTTTCACATCAGCAACTACAATACGGTGCCTCTTTAAGGCATGAGCTCAAAGGGGAAGAGACTAGTTGGTTTATTAGGTCTCAGTATAACTGAAGATGATACACAATACTTTCCTAGAGAAAAACTGACACTGATAACATTCTTGTTTCTGAATCCATTGTTTTATGTGCCTTTGAATTTTAATATGTGGATAGCATGCAACGTGATGCATAACAGAGCTCCCAATGGAGCCTACAACCTAGACGGAGATCATACGGCTGAATATTTATTCTCATGTCATGTTCTTATGCTCTTCTGAGAGGTCTTCTGTTTTGCCTGCATTGCCCTTGACTTCTCATTTGAAATGAAATAAATAAATAAATAAGCAAGCTGTAAAATAGGAGATGCATTTGTAATATATTCATCTAACATTAATAAAAAAGTCATTAAGTAGAAGATGAATGCAACACTGAAAAAGAAAATCAATCACTAATTTGAGTTTCAAGCACCTAAGACCTACATATTGATAAAAACTATGGGTATTAATCACTTCTATAAGTAACATAAATTATTTGTGAAATACTAAACTCTGCATGTATCCAAATTAAATACTATGAGTGAGACCTTCTGGGTGCTGAGGGTGCACCTGAATTTCTTGTCTAGATCATTAATAAAAATGCCAAACATTATCAGCCTTCTCCTGGCAAGAAAAGGAACAGCAGGCAACGTGCCACTTTTAACGTCAGTTTATTAAGTAGACGGAGAGAGGCTTTGTCAGGGCAAGCTTTACACACACACATGCATACACACACACACATATCTACAGCTCCCTGAGACGTGTCCCTGTCTCCACTTAGTTAAGCTGAGGTGAAGGCAATTCTGCTCCCACCAGCCTTATGCTGGGCACCAGTACATAACCCTTCCCCACTTTCCTTTGCCTCTAGGTGGCGTCAAGCAGCTGCCTGACAATGCTTTCCCCCATCTCCTCTACTGAGGGTTTGATAGCCATGTGTTGGCTCATGACACCCTTCAAATCAGTTCATGACCAGTCACGCTACACCTTTCCAGCAGTTTCAGGTGTTGCTCTCCTGTCCTAAGCTCATGCTAAGGCTCCTCACACTCAGGTTTCCCTTGCGTTTTCGCTGGCTATAGCTCGTCGTACTCAGTCGCTCACCTCTTGATCAAGGCAAGGTCATGAAGCTCCCATTATAGGCCTCTTGAGGAAGAAGAGTATTGACACTCAAGGAATACTTGGAGCATTCAATTGTTAATTGCACTAAGAGCAAGGACTGACACAACAAAGTAAACGACACTCACAGAGCCAGTCATTTCATTGTAGGGTGCAATCGAGTTGCTTAGCTGCAATTAGCCGTTGATAAATCATCTTGGCTGTTCCTTATCACATTTAGCATAACTCAGCCAGAGAAGAAAATTATTGGCATTCAGTCCTGAATTCATTCTGTTACACTTTCAAGCTTCCAAAATTTTGGCAAAATTGAAACTTTATCACGTATCAATGTAAATCAAAACTGATGTCATATAGGAGAGAATGCAATTGCTTGTCAGAACTAATGAAGTTTATGTACATATTATCTGTCTATGAGTGGTAGATATTTCACATAAAGTTGATTACTCACAATAGTATTTTTTTCCAGAAATGAAAGAAATAATTTTTTTCATTGTGTTTTTACTTTTCCTCGGTTTTATCCCTATGGTGTTTTGTGAATTCATGTGAAAAACATTATTAACAGTAAGTGATGTAGTATATAAAAATGAGTTGTTGAAAATAGTCTCTCATGTTCATTTGTCATATCTACTAAAGCACAGTTTTATTTAAATTATATTTGACATTTAAACAACTAGATTGTGATAGTTTGGCTCATGTTTGCCTCAACAAAAGGAAGTTCATTGGCTGTTTAACTTCACTACTGTTCCTGCCCTATTTTCCTACAATGATGACATTATAAAGAAGTTAAAACATAAAAGCATGTTTGTTATATCACAGAATCAGGTGATTGAGGAGCCGATGAAGGGGGTGTCTGCTGATACAAACAAGGAAGAACCGGTTGGTAATGTGAAGGCTGGGCTGCAGCAACCATGAGATGGTGGAGTTCAGGATCCTGAGAGGAAGAAACAAGGCAAAAAGCAGGGTCACAGCCCTGGACTTCAGAAAAGCAGACTGTGGCCCCTCAGGGACCTGCTTGGAAGAATCCCATGGAGTACAGTCCTAGGGAGAAGAGGACAGCTGTTTGAATTTCAAGGTGACCTCCTCCAAGACCAAGAACAGTCCATCTGGAGGTGCAGGAGGTCTAGCAAAGGTGGCAGGATGTCTGCATAGATGGCTAACCTTTTGAGAAAAGGAACAGAAATACAAAGGAAATGTTCAAGAGGCAGAAGCAGGGCCAGCATCGGATACTGTCATTCGATGCCTGACCACACATGGCCCTGAGCAACCTGCTGTAGCCGACCCAGTTCTGAGCATGGACTTTGGGCTAAATGATCCTCATTTCGCCTTCTGAGCTTAACTGTTCCGTGAATCTGTGGTTTAGATGGGCGCCAGTATCCTAGTTATCCTAAAGCACAGCTTGGTTTTGAGCTAAACCTGCTCAAGAAAAGGTCAGTCACAAGCCAATATATGAACTAATAAATATTTAGGGTAGAGAGGGTGGGAGAATATTCTATGCTATGGTTGCCGCTGCTAAGAAGTTAAAGAAATGCTAATGACTACTTCCTACTGTTTTAGTCCTGGTTTTGCTGTCTGGACTTATTTTAAATTATGGCCTATTTTAAATTATATTTTAAATTATTTTAAATTACCTGTATTTTATAATCCTGAGCAAATGTCATAAAAATAATTTTACTGAATCCATTTGGAAGATATTATTCTACGTAATTTGGTCTTCTCAGATCCAGATATTTGGTTGAATTTCACTGAATCAAGTCCCTCCATAACAAAATTTTCTATTTTCTGGTATGAACTTTAGAAAAATGTATTATTAGAAAAGACTTTTAATATCAGGATTGAAATAAGAGGTGGTTCAAAAACGTTATATACTCAAAATACTAAAAAAGATGTAGAAACATAAGTAAGGAAAGCTAAATAAATAAATGAAAGGGATTAATCAAATGTGGGTTGTTGTTTTTTTTACTGTAATAAATCAGGTGAATTGTATACCCTTTCAGTAGAAATAGGCACCACTGAATTTTAGAATTGGATGATATCTGTCCTAATGGTACTTGTTTCTTGCCATTGACTGTTCTAGATATCTATGGTGGCTAAATCAGATATCTGTGCTACAGGTGTTTAAAGTTAGGCAAGACGAAATTGTGTGTCTATTACAGGTATTAACTTTAATAAAATTACAATAAATCTTTTAATTCCAACTCCAGCAGATGCAAAAAAAGTAATATTTTGCATAGCTACAAACATCTTTCATGCACTATTGCAAACAATGACATCAACAATGTTATGAAGCATAATTCTCAAAGCAAAGCTCCATTATATTATGGCCATGTGTATTAATATTACATAAAAGTAGACAAGACAAGGTTAATACTTGTCAAATTTTTGAAATAAGTTGTTCTATATTTTAAAGTGTATGTATTAATACAGTTTGACAACAAAACTATAAGGAATATTTAATTAAATTTGTTATTCCTATGTTTTAAGAATGATTAGGTTAATCACCAATTAATTTCATTTTTAATAAATGCAGATGTTATTTTTTAAATTCCTTTTTTACCAGTCCATCTTACTAGAAATATATTATTATGCTAAATATCATTCTAATAATATTTTTGAAACAAATTGTCCCCAGTTCAACAAAAGGAAATGTAGCCTCATGTAATTTCAGAAAGTTTATATTTAATCATTGCAGACAAGTAGTAAATATCCAAGTGTTTTCTTCAGCCATATGCAAAAGAGAAGATTAGAAAGTTTGTTACTTTCCTACTCACAGACAAGCACTATTTTTTTCTTTAATCTACCCTCAGTCTAACATCAATACTACTAACATGTACTTGCCTGATATATTAATATATGCCTGCTTTCTGTGAATCATTTTTTCTGTACTAATGAGACTTGTTAACTTTTCTCTTAAGGATCATCTGCTAATCTATACAAAATCTCTACTAGATGCCAAGAATGTAACTTGGTTGCCCCAGATATTTTTTTCCCATTTCCAAAATCCTGCTGTAATTCAAAAGAGATGATGAATCTTTCAGGAAATGCTATTTCCTGACCTTGTAACTTGAGCTTGTAACTCCCTTGTAATTGAGTTGCCTCCCTGGTAAGACAAAGAGATTGTGGAAGGACCAAGTAGGATCTACTCTACTACTGACTCTCAGCAGTGCGGCTCTGGGACCGATCCTGAGACAGATGATACAATCCCACGAGATAAGCATGGGACTACTCCAATAAAATAAAAGAGTGCTGTCAGAAAACAAGGCAACAGAAATGTAGCTTTATGGTTGACAAAATATCAGAAGCACTAACCTGAAAATAAACAGAGGATACACATCCGACATGCCTTAGCTAACTGGGGTCCAGCCTGCAGCACCCACTGGGAGAACAGGGCCAGGCTGGTGACGCTGACTGGGTCCAGCTCAGAGCCCCACAACTGCCTGGCAAGGCTGTAGTGATGGAGAGGACCGAGGTCTGGCTGGGGAGACAAGAACTAGAAATTCTTGAGAACTCAGTGGAATGCGAAGAGCTGTTCAGTTCACTGTGCAGGACAGACATATAAATTTGGGGCATTTGTGAGAAGCCTTGTTCATGGATATAGTAACATGTTTTTTTCTAGATAGCTTTACTCCCTGTAAAATGAACATGTTTGTGAATTTTTCTCCTTGTTCTCTCTAATATACTGCATTGATAATTATATTTTTGCACACATTGTAGTGAAGAATATACAATAGAACAGCAAGAAATACTTTTTTTGTGTGGGGGGAAGAGCGTTATTAACATACTTGTCTGCTTTAGGCAAGAGGCAGAATGGTAGGGAAGAAATCATTAAAATGAGGCATAGAGGTTAATGTTCTATATTGATTTCATTGCTACAAATAAGAGATTTCAGTGAAGAAGTTAAAAATAAAGCACTAATCCAAAATCTTTCTGATAATAATCACGAGTAATTCCATATCAGGTTGTGGTACAAATTAAGATGCACACAATATTACTTCAAAAGAATCAATTAAAGCTATTATACAGTCACTCCATTGTAACTTCCATGCTGGTCAGTTGATAATGTAATGAATGTTTTCAATATTCCATTTACACTAAGGGAATTAAAGTGATTGGAATATAAGGTTGATTATACAGTTAAAATAACACCCCATAAAGCTGCATTGTAGCACATTTACTTACACATAATTTCTTTTAACTATACGCTGTAGCCCTAATACTTTTTTCTTCTAGCAAGGCCTTAAGAATCTCTCTGAGATGGATATAGACCAGATTTTTCAACAAAAATAGATTTCTCTTAAGTGCCAGAAAAATAAAATAAAATTGGCCTTGGTTTTCAATGTTAGTTTTGAGTAATCTAAACAATTATTAGCAGTTTGGAATCAGTGGATCCTATCTGTGTGAAATCCAGTTTAACAAACATGCAATATCTATAAACTGGTATGAAAAGTTACCCTTTATTACTGAGTAAAACACAGAGTTCCACTTCAAAACAAATAAAACTTGCATTTTAAAACCAGTCATTACAGAAACTATTCTAACCAAAGAAATATTTTCCCTCTGAAATGAAATACAACGAATCCTACAATTTTAATAGAGAAAAACCAGTTTATTTCCTATTACTTCTTATATTCTAAAACTGAACAAAATATTCATTTTTAGCCATTATCTCTAGGAAAATAAAAATAATTTCAGCTTAATGTTAATTATTCTAAATTTAAATGTGAGCACTCCAATCTCTTTATAAAGATTAATTTGGCTGGACTATAAAGTAATTTGAAATCTCCCAGTTAAAAATAGTTTAACAAAGAACTCTTAATACAGGGAGTATTCCGAATGTTTTCTTCTATCCTCCTACCTCCCCCAGAATGTTTGCTATCAACTAATGTTCAGAGATTTCCTGGTCTGGGCTGTAACTTTTAGACCTGTGAAAGAAATTTCACAGAGAAAAAAATTTGAAGGTTTAGTGTCTGAAGAAGCTAGACACTTCTCAAGTATGGTTGCCATATTTCCAACAATAAAAACTTTGCATAATTACAGTAGGGAGCTGAAAGTTGAGAAATATTTGTCAATTCATTTTGAATCATTTTTTAAACCTCTTTGTTTCTTTCAAAGTAGTAGGCTTTGATACTTTAACAAAAGTTCCCCCCTTGTTAGATCTGTGGTTGCAGATACTTTACTTCTTAAGTCCACCATATTGAAGACATATGTGTTTTGCCAATGGGAAAAAGGACAGGGTTGTCCTCAATCCTGTCTTCTTTCTTTGTGTTTCTGGTTATGGAAAGGGGATATACATGACCTGAAAGTGAGGCGATGTTACCTTCCATGTCTCTCCAGTCAAGAATTCTTATAGTCAGAGCACTAATGTTTACAGGTATTATTCAGAGAACAGCAACTCTTCCATTTAAGTTCTATAAGATGTCTCTGGAGTGGAATAATTCAACACCATCCCTTCCCTGGCCTTCCCTGGCCTTGCCTTCCCTGGCCTTGCCTTGCCTTGCCTTGCCTTGCCTTGCCTTGCCTTGCCTTCCCTTCCTTTGCCTTCCCTTCCCTTGCCTTGCCTTCCTTTCTCTGATATATTTTCCTTTGTACTGAAAATTGCCTAAATGTGTCAGATTAGATGCAAAGAGTTTTGTAAATATTTAAGTAATTTGCATGTAATAAGAAATGTGTCATACGATTTGCCCCATTTGGTTTCTGATATTATACTTGGTGTCTTGTTGCAATGTAGATTGAAAAACATCTAAAACTGAAATGGACTTTTACAAACTGCTGAAGCATAGAAGTGTTTCCTCCCGCCCCCGTTACATTCAGTTTTGTTCAAGTCTGAACAGTTGTCAGCTTGAAAACCAATATAGCAAGGACAACGGGAGATGAAGGTGGGAGAAATAGTTTACTGAGCTTTCTTGAAGTTAGATAATCTCTCAAATAAGTGGCAAATATCCACCACAAACAGCTTTTCAGTAGTGTTGGTGACAAAATATATCATACAGGAATCGCAACTGCACATTTAGGTACGATTCTGTGGAGACTTACAAATAAGCTTTAAACATACAGATTTCTCAGGAAATTCATGGACAGTAACTATGTAGTTACAGTTAAGGTATATGCCACATGAATACCTAAGTGCCCATTAAAATGGATATTATATTAAACAAAAGAATTACACATCATATTATTTGGAGGGAAAGTAAATCAGCTTTCTCAAGAGATACAAGATCTTGTTAGGTCATGGATCATTCATTTCTATAGTCATCTTTTAAACTATTTGCAATCACTGCAGGCAGAAATCATGGACATGGTATCAAAGAATTGAGAAAGATAACGGCCTAAGATGACATGGGCATATTTTAGTTTGTTGGCTGTCATCTGTGGTCTCCTTCGGGTCTCATAATTTCTTCTAGAAAAGAGGACATTTTTCCAAGATCATTGTTTCTCTGAAAAAGAGGAAGAGGAGGAACAAAACAGTTTTATTCAAGCATTTTAAAGACAAACACAGCAAAAGCAATGTGCCTGGGAGAGCAGAGCCTCTGCACGGGGCAGCCGTGGTGCAGAGGGGCCGGGGAGCAGCTCTGCGGGAAGGGCGCTGGGGTGGTGGTGGGCTTCAAGCTGAAGACGAGCCCGTGGTTTGTGCAGGTAGTAAAGGTGCCCAACAGCTCCTGGGGTGTATGGACAACCTGTAGATCAAAGGAAGGGATCATACCTTGATAAGCAGTGCTTGTCAGACCACATCTAGATACTGCATCGAGTTTGGGGCTCCAACACAGGAAAGACACAGGCAAACTGGAAGGACCTCAGGGGAGGGCCCCCAAGGCACTGGGGCTGGAGCACTTGCCCCATGAGGAGATGCTGGGGGGAGCTGGGTTGGGTTAGGCTGGAAAACAGATGGCTTTGGGGGCACTTAACAGACCACCAGCACCTACAAGTGGTTGTCAAAGAGATGGATATGGATTCCTCGCAGTGGTGGAGGATGGGAGGGTGAGGGTCATCAGGCTCAAGTTGAAACAAGAGATGTTCAGGCTGCGTATAAGGAAAAAAACTTTTTAATGTGAGAAAAATCAAGCATGAGAGCAGATTGCCCTGATAGGTTGTAGAATCTCCAAATTTCAGAAAATGTCTTTTTATTTAAAATATGTATTTTCCTCTGTAGACAATCAGTTCTGTATACATTATGGCTATTTTTCTTTATAGCACAGCAATTTATAAAATCAAATAAAATTAAAATATTTACAGTATGTTGAATCCCAAGTCTGGCAAGATTTGTGAAGAGAAATTTCCCTTGGACCAACGACTTAAGTTCATCCACTAGAAGTTTAATCTGTCCTTGTAGCCATTTTCCAATTGTTTTGTGGTGCCATGAACTAGTGTTACAGAAATTAAATTAAGGTATGTACAAAAAGTAGTGTTAGTTCAGAGGTACTAGATTTTATTTTATTTTATTTTATTTGTACTCTGCCAAAGCACTTTGTGAGGTAATGGAGTACAACTTTGTCATAGCGCTTGGAAAGATTTACTCACCCAAAGATTTGGCTCTTTAAATCCAAAATGTTTAAAAAGACTCCGATGCAGAGTAGGTATTCATAGCCAGAACATGTAATAATTGTCAAAGGAATATCAATCTGTTCCACAATATAATTTCTTTTCCAGTTTAATCTCATGATATCTTCTGTTGAGTACATTTTCTACCTTGATGTGTAAAATTGTCCACTGGTTTACAAACTTAAGTTGCAAAGTTCTATTTCATATTCAAATGATGACTATGCAGCTGAATTTCAGCTGTAAGTGTAAAAGCATGTTTTTATTCTGAACTTCACGCAATTTTCTATTGGGTTATGCATTTCATTTTGCAGCTTTGAGCTTTCTGAGGTCCTTGTGACTAATACTTTGCCTTACAGGCATGTGTTTAAACATTCAGAGTGTTTTTAAAATGATGAATTAGGGAGACTCTCTGGTAAGTGCCTTTTTACCATCTAATTCTATGCATTGCTAAGTTCCTTCTTCTCATGCCTAGCGTCAATATCAACACATGAAGACCAATGAATTTCTGGCAGTCATCCTGGATTCTGAAATGGACAGATGCTGCCAACCGAGGCAGATGTCAACACTTCTTTGACGTGGTGTATTTTTTCCCATACCCTGTGGCATATCATTTTAGTTGTGTTAATTTACATGAAAATACAACACAAATAGTTCAGCACATAAAATAAATGTCCAGCACAAGATGGTAACTGACAAATATTTGGACATTAAAGAACGATCCCTGAAGGGAAAAGAATCCATTTGATCCATTAATAATGAGAACCTGCTCTTTGATCCTTTCTGTTCCCGTTACATCAGAGAAAACCATGAGAAACAACATCTTGTTGTGAAACGTGTCAGGTGTTGCCAAAACAGCAAGCAAAGCACTTATAAACATAACCTTGAAAACAAAAATGTTAGGCAGGATCTAAAATAGATTCAGTATCAAAAATCCACAGCTCAAAACAACAGTTCTCAGTGCCTTCTGTCTCCCCTGCTTTAAATCACATAGATGAAATGTTCATGAAAGTTGAAAATACTCCCATATATATAAAAAAAAAAAAAATACATGCTAGGTCTTTCATGTTCATAATAAAAATAATATTTTGTTCATTAGGAAAGGAAAATAATTCAGAATTCACCAAATGGTATGATACTTTATGAGCTGTAGGCAACTTGTGTGGCAAAATTGGTAAAAACTTTTCATGAACATTTCTTGAGATAGCACGTGAAGACTTCACATGGGCTGGCATGTTTTGATTTTTCGTCAGACTGACCAGGCACACACATCTGTCCTCTGGACTAAGAAAAACTGACTATTGATCTTACAACCATGGATCATCAGTACATTAAGCCAATACACCTGAAGTGCAGGTCCAAGATCAGCTCCAGAAAAGGAGGGCTCCAGAGAAGCTAAGGGCAACACAGCTGTAATTCCATTGAGGGTTGTGAGACAGACCAATTGGATACAGGTTAGGAATAACATCATTACGTAACTGGAAATTTTACTATAATAATGTTCATATATTAAAATTTTATATGAAATGTCAAAATCACAACTTTATTGGTTTGTATTATTTTTAAGATGTCAGTTGCTACAAAAATAGTGTATTTTCATTATTTTTGTGCTAATGTAAAATAAAAGCAAAATGTCAAGCTACTGCATTTTTCTCCTGGATGGAAAGTGTGGTCATTGACCATTTTTGCTCATATGGTAACACCTCTGTCACTAGTAAGACACATAAGAAAATTATTTTGATTAAATCTATACTGTCCCAGTGACACATATACACAAACTTATTGTTACATGGAACATTTTTATGTGTACTTCACTGGTCTTAAACTCCCTTAGGATATGGCTATATTGGGTGCAATGGAGAACAGTTTAATGAGCACAGCTGCCTTAAATGATTTTGGCATAAGGAGCTGTATGACTACATCAGCATAACAAGTGCAAACTTGGAGATTTCTAGAACACAGTACTATCATATTGACCTGTCCTTTGTCGTATATCTATATACCAGGCTGATGTGTAAGAAAGATTTATACCAAAGAAAATAGAATAGATAAAAAAATTAACTCCATAACAATTTTACAATTGTAAATTAAACTTACTGTGTACTGAAGCAGATTAGCTTTGCTCACATGGTCTGTTTTTTTCTGTTGACTCAGTTCTCCATGTCACTGGTGTCTTGCCAAGCAGCTATAAACAGCTGTGGACAAGGAGGAAGAGTCTGGTAGCAGCTTAAAACACCACCACATATCTGAACACAGTACCATAGTCTTTTTCCATCAACAAAAACTAACATCAGAACTGGTTTCTGTTAAATTACAAAAGAGGTCACTGTACTTCATGCAAGAAACATGCATGTTTATGAGCTGTCTTCTCTTCACCAGAGAACGTCACCAAGATCTCTTGCATCTTTTTCATTAAAGTTAAAGTTTTAAAATGCCCAGTGGGTGTAAGATACTAATCTTACACGATTTCTCTCTGCAACACCAATGTGGTTGTTTTCATGCTCCAATTGTCTGTCAGATTTCCCTTAAGACAGGTAGAAAAATGTCTGTCAAAACTTGGATATTCCTCGAAGGAGAGGATCCGCATAAAAAATTGAATGACAATCAAGAGAATAGATAGTGTGAATAACAACACTGAAGAATGAAAGCAAAATGTGAATATCCCTCAAAAGGAAACTATAAGGGGGGAAAGACGTATTGCACAAGTTAGTTCATCTGAAACTGCTAACTAACCCCACAGATCCTATGAGATACTCAGACACTGTAAATACAGTATCGGAAGTGTTCCAGTTAGGGATATATAAATAATAATATTTGTTCTCTTTTATATGTCTTTCCAGTAATAGCTAAAAATAATTAAACTCACTGCATTGTATGTACCTGTAAACAAACAGCTGTATGTTATGGAGGGGTAAATTAAGGACAAAGAAGAGCCCAAGGCTTAAGGTGCTTTATGCATAAGAACATAGTTCACCTAGAAATTTTATTTATTTACTTTTAGGAAGTTATCATTATACCTTGAACAAAGGTCCATATTCCTTGCATTTAATGTTATATTCTACAGAAAGACAGTGGCAGAAAGCAGAGGACTGGTGAAGTTCTGTGATAGAGTACACTGCTGAAGAGACATATACCTTCATGCTGCACTAAGTGGTGTTTCCTAGAAGTGAAATTTTCTTCCTCATAGAGATTAATTTCCTGTAGTTGTCGGGGAACTTTCAGACATCATCATCTAAAAGTCAGAGATACCAAGCCATAGAAGGCTCTAAGAAGAGCTTGGGATTGTGACTGGAAGTTTGCTCTCACGTGGCTGTAAATCTGTAATCAACATCTTCATGGTGGCTGCAAAGTTTTCAGACGACAGCTAGTATCAGTTTTGACCAGCCATTCTTTATTCAAGTTGGTCATGGCTGAATCCTTTGACTTCTTGGTGGTGATACTAAGTACTGATACCAAGGAGTAGGCTTGTGGGGTTTGGTTTGGTTTTGTTCTGTTCTGTTTGGGTTTTAAGGAAATTTTAAATAGACCATAGGAATGAAGCAACCTTTTGTCAGTAAAGAGCATAAAATAACTGTTCAATAAAAAATCACGCATTGTTGGAACTGAACTGTAACCAAAATGCTAAGTAGATATTTGGTAATGTAGGGGCCCATCTAGTTTGAATGAACAATGTTACTTCCCAGAATTAGAAGCTTACGTTTTCCTTAGATATGTTGTTAAACCTAGGATTAGGGCAGGATTCAGGAATTAGACTTTGGCAACAGCAGCTTCTAAGAGCAAGATTTACAGCTGAAAGCTTTTGAGCAAGGGTGCAACATTCTGCAGGGTTTAGACTATTATCTTAGTTTTGGGAGAGTTTATAAGTTGTTTGGCAGTGTGGGCAACTTATTTTATGGGCAATGAATTGCTGCTAAACCTGCAGTTTGGATTAGGGGTAGGAATGGGAAGTCAACACTTGAAGAATTTCATTCATTTCTACAATGTAGATGAGCACTGATGCAAGCAAGAAAAGTAACTTCTGATTCATTCTCAATTAAATACACGGTTCTAAAATAAGATGACTTGCATCTGGTGTCACCTGAGGATAAAAAACTGGATTTGTAGAATTTTTCAGACCACATGGAGTACTGCATTTCTGTGGTTTTTCTTTTAGTGTAATATTGACTCAGGTATCCACATATGTCCACAGCCTATTCTGAACTGGAGAAACCTTCCTGACAGCTGAAGTGACTTCTATAGTCCACAGCCATTAGTAGCCATTATTGCCTCACCTCAAGCCCATCACACTTTCACTAGACAGAATTCTGGCATCAAAATTCTTCTAGTAATTTGTTTGTAAAGAGAGAGTAAGTTGCTAGAGAGAAAATATTGAGATGGAAGTCTCACCTCAACAGGTACAATCAGAATCTGAACATGAGGTTACTTCTAAGATACTTACTGCCAAATAGTTACACTGAAAAAAGAACATTTTAAAATGTTGATTTATACACATACATGAATAAACTATATTCCATTTCTAAGATAAATGAATAAAATAATTATAAGGTAGGTGGCAGAGTAAAATGCTTCAACACCAATGGGCTGGTAGCTGTACAGGAAGGGAGGGAAGATATTCACAGGAGGTAAAGTTACTGTCTTAATGTTTCAGAAGACTTAGCCTGACAGCTATATTCCGAAGATAGCATTGCATTTTTAATCTTCCAAATCTGAATACAAGTGTAGATTGTGAAGTGCTCAGCAAAATACTTAGCTGTTACTCAGCTTGTCTGCATTCATACTTTTAAATAAAATGGGCCAAGACCGTTCTCTGATCTTAAGTCCAACTGCTATATTATGGCCCGTGTCTGTAAGGCTAAACTTGCTTCCTCCATAATAGCCTGGATTCATCTATACTGCCAACCGAGAACAGCAGCTGGTGTGTGCTGCCCTCCAAATCATTCCTGGGTATTGTTTGGAAGAGGACAAGTTGCTTGGGCTACAGAAATGCTAAGGAACATGCTAAGCATGCAGGAGAAAGCCCTATTTAGTTTAGCATAAGGCATCAGCTAATATAGACTTTTTTTTCTGCTTACATATGTTAAACCGAATTAGACAGATTCTCCTTCAAAAGTGGGTGGTGGGCTTCAAAATGCAGTAAAAAAAGTGTACAGTGTGCCTGCAATCTGCAATGAGAAGCTTTCAAATATCTTGACTTCACCATTTTTCCACTAGTCATCTAAATTGGCTGCCTGTTCAGCACAGATCAATGTGATGAATTATATCAAATGGAGCAGCAATTCTGTCACAGGAAAGCAGCCACTGCTTGCATATTGTACGACACGTTTTATGGATGTGTTTAGCAAGCTCTGGGAATTCATACTGGATGGATGCAGGAAGGGTACAGAAAACAGCTCCAGGAATCTGTGGAATAAATGTTGAAAACTGAAATACATGACAGCATGAAAGGCAACCCAAGAACAAAAACAGCCTTAAATTGCTGGAGGTGGCTGTTCTGTTCTTCCCACAATTATGGATTTTGTATTCCCACTGTTATCCTCACACTTCAAACTGCAGCCTTTAAGAGATTTGGAGTTCCTCTGTTCTTAGTGTCTGAATAGTATCACAACTTTGCATTTAGATGTGATTTAAGCAAATATGTTTTCAGGGAGTTGGCGAAGCACTCCTAATCTGCTCTCAGGGAAGCTATGCAGTGACTTCACAGGAAAACTAAAATTTATTCCCTTACCCTTGTAGCTGGTTCTTTTAGTTTCTGAGAATGAGCAACTGGATCATTTTTTGGATACTTTTGTTCATATTTTACTTGTCCTACTAAGAATTATGAGGTCCTAAGCAATGTAAAACATGGTATCCTTTACTAACAAGGTGCATTCAGGGAAAATAAAGAGGCCTGACTTGGCAATAACTAAGCAAATAATTTGCTGTTTGTACTGGTCACTTAACTATCTTCCCAAATTACTAGTCAAGCCAGAATCTGTGGCTGGCTAGAATTAAGGGCATTGCTTGCCACTCTGCAACCGTTCTTCTCTTACACATATAAGCCACTGACTTATGATTTAAGATACAGAAATAACACTGACTAGCCAATGGTAGTGAGGTTCCACAACATAAACCCAGAACATTGGAGTCTTTCTCTAGCTGATGTTATTATTCTATAGACTTCAATCAATAGTTAATAAAACAGTTTCAAAAAGTGTGGTAACTATAACTATTAGCTACACACAGCCACTGTAACAGGTCTTTTAAAACTTCTCATTTTTCAATCCAGAAAAATTGCCAGAGGCCAAAAAGCTCTCTTTACTTTCATGAGTAAAATTAATATAAAAATAATCAGAAAATGTCTTCAAAGACACTTTAAAAATCAGCTGGCAATTCTGAGTGTTATACATTAAACAAGTACATGCCTCTCTTTTACCATCTCCTCTTTGGCTTTAACCTTATTTGTTAAATCTATTATATTCCCACATACTTTGTGATGGAACATACTACTGCATTTCCTACATCTTCTTTATCATAGAATCTGTATTCTGAATCAACTTTTTGAATATTAGCAAAATACATTCAAGGTTAAAAGTAGGCTGTGGGCTGTCTGATTGAGTTTTCTTACATTTCCAATAGAACTGAGGAACAAAGATTAAATAGATCTTTATTAGCCATTAGGCTGTAGCCTAAGTTATTCTTTAGTTAACAAGAAACAAACAAACAACTGTCCAAAGAATGAAAAAAAAAATGCCAAAAGCATTATTTGGCTACACTTAGATGTTGATTAATTTAAACTGCAAAGCACTGATATCATACAGAGTTATCAGTTTTAATCATGTTCCTATTTTACTAGCTTCTATGAAAATAGAAAGTGTTTAAAAATAATCATGTGCATTATGCAAGATTGGGATATTGGTATGTTGAATATTCTGTACTGTGGCTAACTATGACAATCCAATTCACAATAATTTTCTATAATTGAAAAATGTTTAAATATCAAAAATCAGTAATGAAAACTTAGACGCATTAATTGTATTTATCTATATTACATTAGCATCTCAAGTCCCACTTAAAGACTTGAGCTGTAATGTAGTGAGTTCTATATGAACAAACCAAGGTAACAGGACCTGTCCCAGAGACCTTTTCATCCTTGTACACTAGTTGACTGCTGCCTCTGTAAGAAACCTCCCCAAAAAATGAAAATAAAAGAAATCTTCAGAAATTGTACTTTACCACAGCAATTTAACCTGCGGTACTTATATGTGGTTATTACTGCTACTAATCATATTTTTTCAACCTCTAAAATCTCAGACATCTCACAATGCTGAGAAGGAGCAGTCTGTGCACAAATGAAGCCAGGATTGGATTATGGTCCAGCTTTGAAAATTACAGGGCCTGAAACCTTCATTTACACAGAACCACTCTGGGCTTGTGGAGTCAGGCATCAGTTCACACCATTCTCATTGCAGGATTGGAATCTTATTACAGGCATGATTAGATACAATTGATTCTCTTTTTTCCTCTCCTGTCTACTTTAAGTGCTATTTCTTCATTAAAGAATTGAGCAGAAGCCTCATTTTAGGAAACAGCTGATGGGTCAACATTAAGAGCAAAACAAACAGTCATCAAAGTCAAAGCCTTATTCTTGTAAAAGAAAAAAATCTAGTTTTGTTAACATAAATTAAATTTGTGGGCAATGGCTAAAAATGTTATTTAAATGTCCTCATTTTTAAAAGTTTGTAAACCTGGAATTTAAAATAACATTTTTAAAGCATCGAGCCTCTCAAGTTTGGTTCAGTTTTTAGCTTAACTACAAGAATTGTGACTATAAAGGAAAAATTTTGATACTATATCTGGAATTAAAAAAACCCAAACAACCACCTTCTAGAGAAATTATGTTAAAAATCCACACCTTCAGTCTTTTATAAAAAGATGGTAAAAAGCTAAACCAACATGACTATATAATTAATCATTCTGGGCTATAGTTGAAGATATTTCTAAATTTATAAAATTAATCAATTTCCTTCAAATATCTTAACAAAAATTCTTGAAAGACTCTTGTGCTGTGATAAAACACTTCAACTAGAAGTATAAGAAAGAGCTTGTCATTTCAAGTACTAGATATAAAACATGCATAAATCAAAAGGAAATATTTTATTACTCTAAGTGAAACTCACATGTACTAAATATATGCATTATTGACATGCTTTCCACAGTTTTTTCATGCATTTTTCTCTGCATCAGAAGCAGAACTATCTAAATATTTAAAGTATAAAGCGTGTAAGAAAACATATATGCTTGTTTTAAAATACATTGGAAAAGGTAACAACATACAGCCTTTATAAAAAATTCACCAGCAGCCCAAGACCCGATGAGGATCACACGATGTTACAGCATGCAGTGGCTCATTTTCCATAGGGCTTGGTATTTGGTGTTGAAAAATGTTCTGTAATGATTTGCCAAATCACCTAATGGCAAGTGACTTGCTCACTACACCTCCCTTAAGATGACAACTGTCCAAATCACGCAACACAGGAAAGACCTTAGGCTGGCCTAACCATAGAAGGTATCCATCTGGTACTAGAAAAAGGGATTTTCTAACCACTAGAAGTCAAATAAGTAAAAAAAAATTACAAAGTGTAATGGAAAACAAGTGCTACCAGGCTGCATATTTAACAAGGTGCATCTTAGCGTGGGTTGAAGCTGACTACACAATTAAATTCACCTTCCATACCACCCAGTCACAAAAATAAAGTACATTCACTGCTTGCATAGTATATTGGTAAACACCAGTTAGGAATTTCCCATGAAAGCTTTATACATTAAATCACCCCAAAAGTGTTTAATGGCATCTGATGCTTTTTTTAAGCCATTAACAGTGATTTTGATTTTCATAAAATAGAGGAATATGTATATGGTTTCTACAATCAGTATAAGTTATACTGAGGTGTTCTGAATAACAAGTTGAGGTTTTGAATGACTTATACAATATATTTTCTTAGCTGTTCTTTGTTACTTGTATCTGAAGCACCTTTCAAGAGCTTCTCAAGATTGACTGATGATCAACAATTTATAGTGGTCTAGCTGGCAAGATGAAAAAATATAATAAAGCCTGCATGCAAGCAGAAGCATATAACTATTACTCCAACCAGAGCTGAAAAAAATGAACTTGCTATTGAAAGGTATTGAGTAAGTGTTCTCAGAAAAAGTACCGTGTCCCTGCATATCTGCAGAATGGTCAATCCATTAAAATAGAAAACCAGGATCAGCTGTCTCCCTTACTGTTTTAACAACTGCTATACATACCAGTTATACAGGTGAAAACAGATTTTCTGGAAACCTGTGAAAAGACACAATAGATATGATTTTGTGTATCCTTTCCATCTGACGTTTCTCTATGGGGAACCGAAAGGAAGAAATGAAACTGTGCTGTGTTTGCCCACACAGCCTTCACAGCAAACAATGAAACCTCATGACTGATGATAACAAAAGCTTCCAATGCATTTGAAAAATTACCATAAATTCCACAGGACCATTAAGCCATTAAATCATTAACCATTAAAACCAATTTAATAATTATATTTTGCCCAGATTGTAAGGCTAATTTGGAACAGGAAAAAAAACGAGGGTACCAGATAATAAATTATCTTAATACTTCTTTCTCAATAATTGGGGGGTGGGGTGGGGGATAGAGAGAGAGAGAGAGGAATAAGAAAAAAATGTCACAGCAGTGAAATAGCCCAATAATGAGACATTTTCAAATGCAAAAGCTTGACAGGACATCAATGGTCAACCTACAGGCTTAATTGTCCCCTTTTGGCTTTACTTGTCATCTTGGATTTACTTTACAAAGGCTGTCTCAGAAGTAACAGCCTGAAAAGATGATCTCAGCTCATTGCTCACAATTCAGCTTACGGTACAGTCCACCCAGAAACTAATAGAAATAAGTGGATCAAGACTCACTCCTTCAGTGTATCGAACATACAGGTCAAAGGGTGGACTTCAACATCAGTAAATTTAAACTGTTTTAAAAGATGGCAAAGACTACACACCAAAAGTTCTTTACCTTTTAAGGCATAGTTGTTTGAGTTCACCATCTATTGAGGGTCACATTTCCTCTGTATGAAACTTTGTCAAAAGAAGTGTTTAAAACCATTACTTGAAAAAGTTTAAATATTTTTTAACAGAGTTAAACAATGTTAAATAACTGAAATGCAATTGACTTGACATATGCTTCAAAACCTTTTACACAGTCATAACCTGTAGCTTTTACTCATTGGGCTCAGGTTATCAAGTGAATAGTTCAACAAAACACAACATAAGAAGAGAGAGTCTGAGGGAGCTGGGACTGTTCAGCGTGGGGAAGAGAAGTCTCAGGGGGATCTTACCCATTTGTATGAATACCTGATGGGGTGAATGAAGAAAAAGGACCCAGTGATGCCCAGTGACAGGATGAGATTCAGGAAATTCAATTTAAACATAAGAAATATTATTTTATTTTATTTATTTTATTTTATTTTATTTTTACTGCAAGGATGGTCAAACACTGGCACAGGTTGCCCGGGGAGGTTGTGGAGTCTCCATCCTTGAAGATAATCAAAACGTGACTGGGCAAGGCCCTGGGCAACTGGCTCTAGGTGGTCCTGGGCAACCTGCTCTGGTTTACCCTGCTCTGGGCAAGGGGTTGGACTTGGCCATCTCAGAAGTGCCTTCTAGCCACAGCCATTCTGTGTGACTTTTTGAAAACCATCCATCAGTCCATCACTGTTCCTGATGGCAAAACAGAATCCTGGGATGGAAGCCACACCCTGATGTTACTGAAAAAGAAAGGACTGCTAGATGGAAAAGCAGGTTTGCTGAAGGTGGGGGTTGTAGGTGCTTAGAGCTGTTTAACTGCCTTTGCTAAGGAACTCATTGCCCTCTTGCATTTTGTGATTTTGTTCTTTTGTGCATACTTAGCAAAGGCCCCCTAATATGGAATAAAATTAATTATTCAGTTCAAGTGTTTTATATTGCAACATAATAGTGCTCTTAAATGTAAAACAAATATTTTGCATTCACTCACTTGTATGAATTTTAAAAAAAAGATATGGACACTTAATTTTATTGTAGTTTTCCTTCTAATATTAACATACAGTTTCGTCAAATACCATTTCTTCCTCTCTTCCCCTTCTTCAGACGTCAGCTAGGCTTTTTTTGTTTTGGTTTGTTTTTTACAAGATAGTCTAGAAGAGTAATTTTTTTTCAGAATCTGGAAGAGTCAGATCCTTTAAAGGAAGCGTTCAAATTAGTTGCAAAATTGGGGCAATTATATGCTTTGTTACTTACTGATTTGAGTAACTAAAGATAGGGTCATTTTTACACTGTGACTGAAAATACTAAATACCCAACCTATTTCTGCTACTTCATTTAATAATAATGAATTTTCACAACCGGAATAATTCATTCTTATAAATGTCATACTATTAATTAAGAAAAATTGTAATTTTCAATGTCAGAACAAAGAAAATACCACAAATTAATCAAAGACTACTAATAAATCTTTCATTGTTGTATAGTGGAAATAACACACTGAAATTTAAGGCATGTACACACAAAGATCGTTTTTTATTCATTTGTTAGAGGAGAACTAAGGAGACACTTCACTAAAGCTTTCCTTGAGATTTCAAAGAATACTCCTTTCCATTCCTCTTCCTTTTTTTCAAGATTAGTGATACTTCTATTTTCTTTTTTTAGACTTAAAGGGTAGCTGAAGGGTTTGGAGGTGGCAATGTACTACATCACAGACCATTGTGTTCAAATGCAGTAGAGTCTAAATTCTGCTTGTTTCTTTTTGCACAAATGGCCATGCATCATTAAAACAAAAAAAGATATAATTCATAAACACATACAAGTCTTTTAAATCTGAAAGCAAAATGGATCAAAGGCAAACCTATGTGTGGATATGAAAAAAAAATAAATTCAAGAGAAACATTTTGTCTATTTTCTGTTGCAAATTTTGGACCTGTTTCTGCAATCATTTCTGAATGAAGAGAAATTACATGAGCAAATTCTCAGTAAGTCTTCTTCAGTAAATGATATCATTCATGGGCTTTCTGAGTTCGAGTCATTATTAGCAGAAAGCTTTTTAACTTGGCAAGGTATCAAATTATTTTGTGGTTTAAAGTATGAAGTGCATCATTC
This sequence comes from Aviceda cuculoides, assembly GCA_035590195.1. Classification (NCBI taxonomy): domain Eukaryota; kingdom Metazoa; phylum Chordata; class Aves; order Accipitriformes; family Accipitridae; genus Aviceda; species Aviceda cuculoides. The sequence continues at coordinate 13,663,296 of JAVJGG010000058.1, read as the reverse complement.
TTGATTGTTTTCTTGGTTCTTTCCAACTGCTAAAAAGCAAAATGTTGTATGTCTGTGAGTTTTTATAAACAACACTAACTGTTGACTCTCTAACTTGGATGTCAAAACTTAATTTTTCCAACTCAATATTCCATTTAAAATACAGTTATTATTTCCCACAATTACACTTCCAAAAAAGTGATTTCTATTGCCTGCTGTACTCCGCATGAAGACTTATGTTTACGCCAAACCACACAGAAGAAAGAGTTCATTATCATATATTGAAGCAAGCTGGCCAGGCATTTGGCAGTTCATTATCTGATCAATTTCTTCATACTTTCCTTGAAATAACTGAACAGATACCTCTGGTCAAGTCTGGAGAGTCATGGAAATATCTATTCAATCACTTATTTCTATTCAAGATTCTATTGAATCTATTCAATCCTTATTTTAGACAGAGACAGACTTTTCTCAGTGGTGTCCAGTGACAGGATGAGAGGCAATAAGCACAAGCTGAAATGCAGGGAGTTCCAGATAAATATAAGAAAAAGCTCTTTTACTGTGAGAGTGGTCAAACACAGGAACAGGTTGCCCAGGGAGGTTGCGGAGCCTCCATCCTTGGAGATGCTCAAAACACAACTGAATGAGGTCCTGGGCAACCTGCTTTAGCTGACCCTGCTCTTGGACTTGACCACCCTAGAGATGCCTTCCAGCCTTGCTCATTCTGTAAGACTGTGGTTCTGTGTTAAAATATTTCCATTTTGGAAAACTGTATGCAATGCAGTTCTTCTAAGGTAATGAATGTATATGATGTTATTATTTCCCCCGGCTTCAGATGTCTAAAATTAAGCTGAATTTGAGATAACTTCTCCATTTTTGTTAGAAAGAAGTGGATACCTCTAGAAGCATGTAAGACAGGTTACATAAATTGTAACCTGGCAGTGAAGTCCTACCAATGCAACATCCTAAATTCACAGGTCAGTTTCACCCAAAGATAGAGAAAACACATTTCAAGAAAATTCACATAAGGAAAAAGTTAGATAAATGGGTGATATCAGAATATACAGCTCATTAATATAAAATGCTTGCTTTGAAAGAATGTTAGGAGCTTGATTCCATTTTCAGTTTTGCAGTGCAATGTTCCAGTTTTGAAAGAGCTGAAAAGAGAATTCATGGTATACATTGCTTCTTCACTTGCAGAAAATGATGTCATCACTTATTCTCTGTTTATGCTAGAATTATAAACATGATATTTGTGATGAATAACATTTATGAACACTGCTGGAACATTACTTGTATTTTATTGGAGGAATGCTTTAATTTCAGTAATCAAAGTGATTTTTAATGCTTATTGGCAAGTTTTTAAAGCAGTATGAATTATTGGGGTTAAAAGTACAGCAGACATGCAGTTGAATAGTCTCTCAAATGAACACCTGCTATTAAATACTAGGCTTTGACGAACATAAAGGTTTAGATTTCCTCTGATGATTCTTGACATTCTTTCTTTCAAGTAGTTTTACCAATGTGATCGCAATTTTTATCATAATTGCTTCTGACTCTGATATCACTTTAAAGACGTATTTTGAGTCATAAAGTTTGGGATTTACTTAAGGGTTCAGTTTGTTTGCCAGCACATGGGTGCCTGAAGTCATCCAAGCCACCTCGTATGGGATATGTTCAGGGCTGGTGGGAGACATCTCTTCTGGAGCAGGACAGCCAGTGTCTGTGTTTGGGAGAGAGATTCCTGCCAATGGAGCCTGAAGAGCCACTGAGATGACCAAATGTAGAAGCTTATTTCAGGAAGAAATATAGACTCTCATAACTACACCGTCATGGCGCTTGGGTCCCTAGCTAATGTGTAAAGACCTGTTTGATTAAAACTAATATTTGAGTGACTGAATCCAGAGCTGAATGTGATCCATGTTTTCCAACAAAACAAAGGGAAACATTTACCAGATGAGTCAGATGGTACATGGAAGTATTTCTAGGAATAAAAGTTCAGTGTACATTTTTTTTGTTATTTATGCTTCGTGAAATGTTCTTATTTATAAATTATATTAAATTATTTTAAAAACCCCACAAACTAAAAAAGTAGTTAAAGATTCTGAAGTTTTCAGGCATTTTCACACAATTGGTATAATGCCTAGATAAATGATAGGATGAATACAACTTCTTGATAATTCAGCATAGGGGTTTTTTTTCAGATAATTACATTATAATATACAAATATTACTGTCAGCAGGAATTTATGCATTGTCTGTGTACACAGAGCACACAGAATATAGGCATGATGAAAAGTTTTCTTTCTTTTTTTTCTGCAGAACAATTGAACTTTTACAAGTTTCACAGCTCAAAATTAGATGGCTTTCCTACTTTAACTCTTTTTGTTGTGTTTCCTCAGGAGTGGTAAATCGTGGCATAAAAAAATGCATTGGAATTCATGGAGATTCCAGATCCTGCTTTGCTCTACATTATTTTCACTGCTTTAAACAGACATTTAAAGACATCACAGTTATCTTTCCTCATCGTTTTCATGCGTGAAGGTACAAAATAGCAAGTCATATACTACAGTTGCTACCCAATTCCAGGTCTCATTTTCATCTTGCATAAGCTTTTTTCCCTCTGCAAAGAGAAAACAAAACACTATTCTTCATGTGCTATCACAAAGCACTCTTAGCAGGTAGAAACAATTTTTAAAAAGCATGAAACAAGAGTTTCTTTTCCTGAGATATTTAGAGGAATTTAATCTTCAATGAAAGAAGTAATGTATTAATAGTGCAAACATGATAATGACTGAGGTACAGTCCCTGGTTTTGTGTAATAAGCTTAAGCAGGGTGTCTAAAAACTTACAGATGTTAAAAGTGACCTATGCATGCTGTGGCTGATTGAGTTCTCAGTCCTAAATTAAATGCTCAAGATGCCCCTTGAAGTATGTAAGAGAATTAGAGGTATAAGGAAATCTCAGAAAGAGTCCAGTAAGGAAGTGCCTTTGCAAGTTTTTGCACAGAAGATGTTGAGGTAGGCTTATGTGCACAAATATTTCTTCATCGGGTCCATAGATGATGGCACATATTGACAGTAGTGGTAATTGTTACTTTGGGGGAAAAAATAAAAATACAAATTGAGGAAAGAGAGATAGGGGAAGGAAAAAACCAGTGAAGAAAAGAGTAGACAAAATTCAAAGGGGAACAGAAAGGAATGCTTTCGCCAGCAGCAGTGGAAGAGATGCAACAGGGTTCCTAGGCAAGCATTCCTTGTTGGACCACTCTCCTCTCCAGTAAGTCATCGCCCATAAAACTTCTTCTATAATAACTTCAGGGTTTTCATCAGGACCTGCCTAACCTCCCTGATGGTTGTTCCTGCTTATTAGCGCTGATTGGAGCATGCTATGACAGAGGCTGGGAGGGGCAGGGTTTTGCATGCTGACTGGTCAGTAAGCTTTGTGCATGCATATTATTGGATAAACCTGCAAAACAAGGGATAGGAGAAAATGGAGGGGAAAGATGATGTGATTCTCAAGCCAGTGGCAATCACTTCAGCCAATGGCAACCTGACATAATTATATCAGGGTTTGCAGGTGCAGGGCAATAACAATATTACCATAAGACCAAGAGTACGAGAAAATGGGAAAACTACAGAGGCTTTGGAAAAGCCACACTAACTAGCATGAGAGGTTACAAAGCTTAGAGAAGGCACTGTGGGAAGATAAAAAAAAAAAAAAAAGGACCATGGCTGCCTGGACTTGAAAACCTGACCAATGAAATGCACTCACCTTTGAGGGGTGAGATACCTCTCTTCTTCCATCCTAAGATGCAATTCTTAGGTTTTCATAAATTCAGTTTCATGAGTTGAAGTTCAACCGAGATATTCCTAAGTCCATAGCAAAGGCAGACCTTTCCTGCTCTTTGATTTGGAGCAAAAAGAAAGATGAAAGACATCCCATTAACAGTAATGGTGATTGTCAGGGCTTATAAATATTTTTGTATGGTGACTGCAAGAAGCTTAGAAGCATAAATATTTTATTTGCTTAATGGGGTAGGCAGCAGTTGAACAGGGCTTGTCAATAGCTCAGTGATATCTAAACCATTGAGGTTAACTGTCCATTAATATATGTATATATTGATATACATATAACAGTACACATATGTATTGATATAGATCTCCAAAGGGAGTCAGGTGGTTTGGTTGTTTTTTTCAGGAAAATTCTAATTTTCTAAAAAGTTTTGAAATCATCATTCAGAAACATTTTTGCATAAAGAAAATGAGAGAAAAGTAAAATACTTAATTAGACAAACAGATATACCAGCTGTGTGCCAATTCCTTACTATCTGTTGGAGTATGGATAAAAAAAGAAAATAATTATGGGATATATACTGAGGGGTACTGAATTTGTCTTTTTTTCTTAAAATTTAAGAAACAATTTTTATGCATTCTGTTAATCCCTAGCTATTGCCCAACTTCTTGAAATAGGGAAATTTTTGTTCCATTTACCTCAGATAAACTTTGAAAAAACAAGCTCAGTAATGAGTAGATGCAACAGTCAACATATAAATCGCTAGCTAAAAAAAGTATCTGACTCTTCCTGGTTTTCATACAGAGATGAATAGGGTATTTACCACATTAATGCAGTGTGCTAGGAACATACCTTCCACAGTTCTCCCCAGAAGAAAATGAGCAGTCTCACACAGCCGGTGTGTATCTGGGGAAGGAAGCAAAGAATTTCAGTGCAAAGAACTGAGAGTACGCAACTAGACTCAGCCCTGGATCCGTGTATGGAGACGTGATAATGGATGGCAGGCCCTCTCCCAGTTTCAGGTATGCATGTCTGATATATAATGCTTCTCCGAGCATTTGTAAGTCCTATTTTTTCACATTCCACCTCGGTCAGCTGGTGATCAGGTTCTGGTGCCATACCTAGGATGAACTGCATAGTGTAGGCAGGGACTCAAAACGAGTACAAACATTAGCAGGTGAGAAGGCTGCTAGAAAAGGACAAAGCAAAGCTTTACTCTTGAGGATAGTTAGTAAGACACTTGGATGACATAATTTTGCATGGAAAGGAAAAATCCATTACAATCAACCACTGAGTTAAGCGACATTGTCACTTCAGTATCTTTGTTGACTCAAAAATCTTGCCTACATTATCAGGCATGAGGAGTAGATTAACTTTTTGGCAACAGAATTAGCCAAATCCATAAATAGCTTCCTTTTTTTTTTTTTTTTTAAGTGTATACAGGGCACAGGAATCCTTTACCATCATTTGCAACAAACTTTCACTACACAAAAAAACTTGGAGAACAGCTTGAATATGCTTTTGCAACATCACCAGTTTGGGAGCCACTCTTACCACAGTTTCCAAAGAACAGATTCGTTTCACTACTATGAATCACCTACAAAGCAATCAGAAAATTAAGGAGCATGGAAGAAAGCTGTTTGTGTGTCAGCAAAGACATACAGTTACTTTTAGAAGCATCAAAATTGCAGGGAGATATAAAACCTTATTATGTATGGGTACAAGATGTATGAGTTTCTTTGTCTCTGGTCAGATTACAAGGATCATTCTCTTGGAAGGAAAGGAGAACTAAAAATATTTCATGCTAGCTGTATCTTCTACTAAATGATGTGCTGTTTCTGTCTATAATGTCTCAAAAAGGACTGTATTGTTTATCAGCAGTTATAGTCTGCTTATGAACTGAAAGCATAAACATGTTAAAGTTTAAATTATAAGGACGAGTTTGGATGAGCTCAGCTGTATAGAGCACTATTTTTTTTTAAAATCAGCTGGTTTACACCTCAAAATTTGACCTTCTGTCTTTGCAACAGAGGTGACACAAAGTATAACTCCAGAAGAGGAGAAGCATGATTTCCTGACAAAATAATCTTCTGATAACATTTAGGCTGAGAAAGAAATATGCTGTAGTTCTGTCTCTGTTACAAAAAGTCACTTCATCTCCTTGTTTGAGATTTACTTCCATTCTGCAATAGATTTATGCACCCTCTGAGACTGAGCTTGAGGAAGTTAGTGATGCACAGACCTGAGTGAATTTACTCTTACTTTGTTCTTTGTCTGAAAATCTGGAATAACAGTTTCTCTACCTGCAAGAGGTAGATGTATTTGAATAATATTCTTGATCCTTCACACATTGCAGATGTGGAGACTGTATTCGTAACATTCTTTGTGTAAGGTTTGTAGCAGTTCTGCTCCAAAACCATGTGAATAATTTCATACAACTGATCCATTTATTCCAATGCAAATTGTAGCATAAAATACCTCTTAATTAAAGTTGTTGAGCCTGTCTTGAGCCTGAACATCTCTAAGCTTTGGCTATGCATACAAACATGCTTCTCAGAGCACTTTTTAGTACTATGTTTTTCATACGTGAAATCTTCAGCATTGTGCAGCTAACAAAATGCAATAGCTCTCATGTACACTTTTCAGGCTGGAGTGATACAATTCGGTGTGTTTCTCTGTTCAGGCTGAAGCATTGCTTGAACTGTTGTGACTCATCGAACTTTAAATATTCCTTGCCTTCTCTGAGAACAATTCAAGGCCATCAGATAATGTGGCAGCCATTCATTTTGCAACAAAGCCTGTGGCTCAGTAGCAGAGATGGAAGATTTAACACAAAAAACACTCCTAACATTCTTTAGAAGTACTAGCAGCCCACTGCTGATATTTCCCTGAAATGAATGTGCTGTCTTTCTTTATTCATTATTCACTCCTTTTCCTTTTAACTGAAATCAGTTTGGGGTGGGGTGTGTGTGGGGAATAATAAAAAGAAAAGACAGTCTTCCCTTGGTAGGTCTTATTTCATCACTGACAGACTTTGACTCAAGCCTTTGTGTTACAAAGTCTGATATTTTCCATTTCATATTAACAGGATTTTTGCTGTACCCTTATTAAGAATCCTTCTTAATTCTAAACTCTTAACACTTCCCATGGAAATTAATTCTGTAATCTGTTATTTCACACAACAAACATATTTGTTCTGTATTTGCTATTTTTCAATATATTAAGTTATTCCTTTTCTTTCATATTTCAGAAAATTTCCCCATCTACTAGAGTCTAGAACCCCCATATCCAGTCTTTATTATATTATTTTACTGAATTCATAGACTCAGAGCAAAATTTAAGTTCCACTTTTGCCCCTTCTGGGAAACTTGTTCCTGTGCTTAACTACTCCTACCCTGAAGAATTTTTTTCTTATGTCAAATCAAAATTTCCCTATTTGCAAGTTGTGCCCATTGCCCTCTGTCCTGTTGTTGTGCACCTTTGAGTAGAGCCTGGCACTGTATTTTCTAGAACCAACCATATAGGTAAATGAAAACTACACTTAGATTCCCCTTCTCTTCTCCACACTAAACAAACTTATTTCCCTCAGTCTATCATTGTCTTCTTGTATCCTGAACAGAATAAAAACAATTTATGCAAATAATTTTGCTCTCTTAACAGTAACACTGCCATGGATGGATGTGTATAATTGAAAAGTAGTTGCAAAACCATATTCTATAATGCATGCATGCACACGTGTGCACATGCACACAAACACTTTAGTGAACCACTGCTCTGTAGAATGAATTTTCAATGAGCATAAAACAAGAATGTATGAGTGATCAGGTCGTTGAACAAGAATATATTGCAATACATTGGAACTACCAGAAAGTCTCTTCTGGAAAACCCTACCAAGATAAAGTATCTTAAAAAAATATTAAGACATATCTGAGAAATGTGAGTTGTGCTATCAAGGAATTACATCTTGATAGATACTAAAGTCATGGAGCCACATATGGAAATAATATCAGAAAACTGTATCTTGAAGTGTGCAGAGTAAAAACAGGAAACTAGTTTGGGAAAATCTCTCAACTATTACGTTGGGATTGCTTAACATGACCAAGTATATAATATTTTGAAGTCTCCCACAACTGATAGTATAGATCAAATTGTCTTTAGATTGTTTATATGAGACTTCAGCATAAATCAGTAGCTGTCTGGGCTCTGCTGCTTCAAGACAGGGTAGGCAGAAACGATCATTATTGTTTCCTGCAATTTTGCCTGTATAAGAGTTATCTCAAAGGAAATACATCTCTATTACGTGCTTTCTATCTAGTATCACACCACCGGCACTTGGCTGTAATTTTTGTGCAACCGTCATGTAGTTCAGTTTCCTTTATTCTGCGCCTACCCCCTGCAATGTCTCCAGTCTGTCAATCTCTTTAACACAGTATTCGGGAAATGGTCTAACAAGTGCTAAGTAGAAGGAAATAATAATTTCCTGTGACCTGCTGGCTACACTCTTACTGAAGCAGCCCAGCACACAGTTAGCTTTCACCGTAACAGGAGTGCAATGTTGACTCACGCTGAACTTGGCATTCACCAGGACCCTGAATTTCTCTTCAGCAAAGCTTCAGCCTGTGAGGTCATTGCCCAGCCTATAGCGATGCAGGCTGTTGTTCCATCCCCAGTGCAGAACCTGGCACTCGCTTTTATCGGACTTCGTGAGGCTCCTCTTGGTTCACTCCTCCAGCTTGGAGGGGTCCCTCTGAACGGCAGTCCTGGTACCCAGCATACTGATCCTTTGTACCAGTGTGCCCAGTTTAATTCATCTTTATGCTGTTCAATTCAAAGAGTTAACATATAATATTATAGCCATTGGTTCTTAGACTGCAGGACAATTTAAAACATTAACTAGACCTTCACTTTACCTTGACTATAGCTAGGACTGAGGACTAGTTGTAGGTAGTTCATGCTATTTTATTTTCCTAGTAAGATTTTCTAGATATAAAATTATGTTAAAATATTTGTTGTGTGTATATTGCTAGGTCCAAAGGAGAGTAACCTAAATAACAACAGAACAAGACATAAAATATTGGCTTACCAGATAAAAAAACCAAACAACCTACCAAACTTAAAAGCCAGATGTCGAGAAAACCTGACTGAAATGGTGCTAAATAATGACTGAGTAACAGAACAGAGATATGTAATTTGCTATGACATACATAAAAAATAAATTATTTATTTTGGAAAAGTAGTCACATTTTATAGTACAACTTGAGCTGAGGTAAAAGTATAGGCATGTCTGATGTTTTGGGTTTTTTTTCCTCTAAAAGAGGAAACATAATGAACATTTTTTGACTGAAAAACTCAAGCCTGGGGTCCAAAGAAAGACCTACATCGACCCTTGCTTTTTATCTTTTCTTATAAGTTCCTGATGAACTGCCATTCAAAAAAGTTAAAATAATCTGCTTTTTTAAAAATGAAAAGATGCCATATGCAAAGCTGCCATACTTAAATGAGTTAGTTTTCCTCAACAATAAAATGCCTTATGTTCAAAAACAGTATTATATTCAAATCCCCTCTGTATGAAAAGGAATTTGAGATTCTAGGATTAGAATTCAAAGGAAACTAGGCTCTATCTGATTTGTTTACACAAGAGCCAAATTTCCCACTGGAGCTGACAGTGAAGTATTTCACTGAAATCATGAAATCATACAGATTTTGTATGAAAGGGAAGTGATCTCAGTTTTTACTTTTTTTATTTCTGAATAAGCACAATCACTCAAACCTAGGTTTTTCTAAGTGCAACTGCCTCTTACCAAGCTAAAAAAATTCCCTTTAAAAATTTCTTTTGATGGAAGGAAACCTAAAAAAGCTCCAACTGCTGGGCAGTCACCACTCTGCTAGAAGTTATCTAGCTTATTTACTGATTTCCATCCATGTATCTGCAAGCCTGCTGCTTCAGAACAGAGTACAGAAACTGCCCTTGATTTAGGTTATCTACACACGCTCTTCCCCAGTAAGAAATTTGTTTCATAACTCAAATAGGTATGATATACAAGTTTTCCTAGTGTAACTCCAGAAGTGTAAGTAAATACTTTTACAATTAAGGTACTAGTCATCCTTTTTACAAGACTTTTTTTCAGGGTAATGTTATACTTGGAGATAAGCAGTCAAATTTTACATAATTTGTATACCTCCAAGAGCAAGTGCAAGCAAATACTCAATAATCAGTAATAAAATGCTACATAAATTTCCTATACCTCCAGCTCAGTCTTTCCTTGCCTGTCGAAAGGGATCAATTTACATTTCAGATAGTAGACTTTCCTTGCTTCCGCAGCTTCTGGCAGAGGCAGCAAATTTTCAGTCTGAATTAATGAAAGTGACAAAGAACCAAATGCCATTTTATCACTTTCTAATCCAGTGAGTCAAGGGTCATCCCTATCATGTCAAACTCTTGCAGATAACTTTATTGCTAAGGTATGTTCTGCTACGTAATAGCTTACTTTGAAAGGAAACAGCTAATTTTGGATATCAGATGCTAGTGTCTTCTCTAATTCCTGCAGGTTTCGTGCTACAGTTTTAAACCAAAAGGCAAGCAAACAGACAACAGAAAATGGCTGGGGCTCTGTATTCAAAATGAAGCTGGCACCTTCCTTAAGGTACACACACAGAGTTCAGAGCCTTGCACCAGCTTTAGGACTTGGACAGACCGATTCCCCAAACTGTCATCCTTCCTAACATTTGTTCAGCTTTATTGACATCAGTGACCTTGGATGGATTCTTAATTAGGCATTAATTAGATCTGCTCTGAGCAGAATAAAATGATACCATATTAAAACCGTAAGCAACAGCCTCCCTATGGGAAGGCTCCAAATGCTGGCAACACCAGTTACGGGGAACAGATGTTAGGAGTAGAAGAATCGGGGGGGGAAGGTGGTGGTGGGGAAGCATCCAGTGAAAGCAGGCCACAGGTTTGTTGTGTTTTTAAAAATATCTTGTCACCTCATGTGTCACTTTAATGTTGCTTTTCTAAAAGAAGATCTTTCAAATGCTTTTTTTTTTTTTTTTTTAAGCCAGCTATTCACTTTCTTGTGACCCTAATGTACATTCCAGTTTCAGTATGGTGTCTCACAAGGGTGAGAAAACAGTCTTGAGAGATGCTTTTCTTTAGCAACAGTGAATTCAAGATCTCTTAACCTCCTTTTCACTGTGCACAAAACACACATAGACAGTGTCTGTGGCACTATTATGTTTCTCTCTGATTTTACATGGGTGCAGCAACTATTAGATAATGCAAAAGTAATGTAGGGAATATATTTTGTGTTTTTGAAGGAGCCTTCATTTTATGTAGGCAGATTAATCTCTTCTGCCACTGTATTTTATGAATCCTGATGAATGGCACAAATATATGTAAAAAATACAGTACACAGTATACAACATTATGTAATATATAATATAATACCTAATTAATAACTTATAATGTATAATATTCAATATACAACATAGTTTTAATATAATACATATAATGTGATATAATTCATATGACATTTTAAATAATAATATAAGAACTCCTTTTTTTTCAGACAGTTCTGTCTTTTTCCATGTGTTTATATTGCTTTTAATGAAGGAGAAAGGAAATTTTCTTTAGCATTTCAAAGTACCACTCAGTCTAATTGTCAGCACTGACCTAACTGCATTGTACAGTTCACAGAAAAAGAAAAATGTTTTTTTTATTTTTGTTGACCTCATGCTTTCACAAACTACATTCCCACTTGTCTCTCACACTAACAGGATATATTCTGTCCACTGAATGCAAAGGAGAAGTGATCACAGCACTGTGAACAACCCAAACTAAATAAAATATTAAGACAGAAGCCACAGAATCCTTAATCACTCTGGACTGCAAGTATACAAATATACCTGCCTTCCACCTTCACAGCGTTAACTAGCCAAGATAAGAAGAACAAACTGCTGAGTCCACAGTAAAACTGGTATCAGAGGAAAATGTATCCTCCACTCCACCTCAAGAGGTCTTCAATAATGAAAATTTTGAGGACTTTTGAAGTGTGTTGAATACAGATATCCACTGTGACTTGCCTTTTCATAAATACAAAGACAGAACTATCCCTTTGTACAATTTAATTTCTCTTCATGGTTATAATTGTAAAAGCTTGAGCTAGAATTTAATTGGAATCACTGGAACTCAGTAATGCCACTGGTATCTGAAACAAGTATTTTATTACATAAAAGGATGATATATTTTATTATAAAATAATTTTAAATTTAAATATTGCTTACATTCAGTCTCCACTGATTTGGTCTTTAAATGCATTTCCTGCAGGGCTTTCTTAAGAACCTAGGAAATGCTGTGTTATTTGACCAGATGTCTGTCTAAAGCCGTATTTTAAAAGCAGAGTACTGTTTCAATACTAATCAGTATGACACAAACCATACCAGGGTTAGAAAGCCCCTTTGCAGGCGGGTAATTTACCCTCATAAGGAGTTTCCTCTTTGACCAGTCAAATGGCTGGCTTGTGCTTTGAAGAACAGTTTCGTATTTCTTAAAAAACTATGTAAAATATTACTTTGCTCTCAAAAGAAGTTCAATAATCTTAAAACCTTCTAACTTCTTTGCCTTAGTGGTGCCTTCTGGCAATAGAAATTGCTGATTAATTATGCATTTAGAAAAAAGACCCACTTCTTTTATCTATTTCTGAGCAAGGCTGTCCTTAAGTAAATTGCACTGCAGGAATCCAGATCTGAGTCTCCTTTCTCTTCTAACTTCTTCATATTGTGCATTGCATTTTCACTGAACACAAAAGATGTAATGCAGTGGGAAAGTAAGCACCAGTCCAATGATGACAAAAGCATAAATTACAGCCTCAGTCAGAAATGGAAACAAAGATAAAAGAAGTCTTTTCAGGACAAAATCCAGAGACAGCAGCACCATTTATTATTATCTCTAACAATCTAAATGCAGCAGGGAATCCTTTGGGCATGTTACACTACACACCTTACTAACAAGACTCCCCTTTGATACCAACCCCATTTTCAAATATATTTCCTGTGGCCTAACAGCATTATCTTTACCTTCTGTGAAAGTGACACCACTGACCTCATTTTGCTCAGAGAAAGTGTAGGATACCCTGATTTCTACTCTCCCCAACTTCCTTCGATATTCAAGAGTACCGACAGACAGTAGCCTCGTCATAAACACACCGTAGCTCCTGAGTCACAGAGGCTGCAGAAGGGCATTCTCTAATTTATCTTGTGGGTCTCTCCATGTAGGGGAAAAAAAACCCCGAAAAATAAAAAAAGAGTCACTCCTACACAGTAGTCTTTCCAATTAATTTTCTGATGGGACATTAGTGTAAGAAAACCACAAGACATATGGAAATGAAAATTTCTGTTTAAATGGTCCAAAAATAAAACTAAGTTAATCATTAAAAAGCATAATATATTGTGAAAATACATGAATACTTTGAATATCACAAAGTGTAAGGAGAGAAGGAATAGGAAGATTTGAAGTAGGCTGAAACAACCTGTCAGCCCATCAAGACATAGCTGTTTATATTACTTTTTTTTCTGTTTTCCCCAAGCCCAGAAGCATTTAATTAACACCCCATGTAAAAGACATTGTTTGAAGTCATAGCACTAATAAAATCAATGGCAAAGCTGTCAGTGACTTTGTGAGAGACAGAGTTTCACTAGTGGCTCCTCTAGAAGTTGTTCTGAACTAGTTTTTTCTTCGATTTCCTATCATTGTTGTTATTATCATTATTGCCATAATAATGATAATAATGATAACAACAACAAGAACAACAATTTTTTTTCCTGCCCAAGACTTGAAAGAATATTATTTTGTTTTCATTAGGCATGAAAGAAAAGAAATCCAGCGGGGCCGACTGTAAGCATCTGTGGAAGGTGAGAACATCTCCTTCACGGAGGTGACCCCATCAAGGACCTCTTCAGTGCAAAGGGGATGACAAGCAAAGGGGGAACCGATGAACAAGAAGACACACAGACGCGAAGCCGACAGACAAGGGACAGCAGAGACGGTGCCGAGGGTGAAAAGTCTCCAGTCACCAACCGAGGGGCCATTGGGAAACTGCGGGCACGGCTGTGGAGAGGAACGGCCTGGGCTTTGTCACTCGTAAGAGAAGGGGGAGGCAAGAACACGGGGATTTGGGATACAGAGGCGAGTGTCCGTGGGGCTACGCAAGACCCGGGAGGGAGCATATGGAGGAAGGGGAAGGGGAGAAGCAGAGGCAGAAGAGGCGGGCAGGGCTGTGTAGAAGTGCCCGGCTGTGTGCAGGCCGCGGCCGGTCAGCAGGCCGGTCTGTCCCGTCCTGCGCCTCGTGCCCCCAGCCTGGCCTGTCTTCTCCTGGAATCCCGCGGTAGTGTGAGGGACTGAAAGAGTTCGTGTCTTGTTCTCTCTTTCTTTTTCCTTTTCCATAATCCCTCCACCTCATCCCTTTAAAGCACAAAACCGTTGACCAAGTCTGGGACTAAGAGCGGATCCAGCCACTCCTGGGCTCCTCTCTGAGGAGGAGTCTGGAAAGCAAGGGGTTCCGCTCTGAACCCCCTGACCCAATGGGAGGTTTCTTGTTTCCTTATATGAAAAGTATATTACTGACACAAAAACAGCAGTAACCAATGCGGGCGGGGGGGGGGGG
>JAVJGG010000058.1:13631303-13648852 GCA_035590195.1 Aviceda cuculoides | reverse complement strand
ACCAATGCCCCCTCCCCCCCCCCCCCCTTTGTCTACTGATAAAACACAGTCTTCACAGTTTATCAAGGTAAACATCTGGAGGTATGTTTACCTAGATATGACCTGTTGCATGATGTTTTATCAGCTCTTTGCCTTCTTTCAAGCACTACCTGATATAAAACCTGTCAGCTATGAAAGGATATATTTTTTGTCCTGTGAGTGATAGCTTTGGGAGAGTTTCACATTGAAAACACCACCTGCTCATGAAGACATAATTCAGACTTCTTGCAAATGTATAAATCCACTGATGTATCTGTAAGATGTATCTTGTTGTGACTGTCATATCACTCACATTTAAAATGTCAAACCTGTCATGTTTCTTGATTGAGATCTTAATGTAAGATACCTGATTTTTTTTTTCAGTTATTCAATCGAGACAAGGCCATGCCAGTGAATAACTAGCTTTTTAAAACATCACCTAGAGAAAATACTAACAGGTACATCTTGTACCACGGTCTGCATGTATTGTCTCTACTTGTTTATAGTCATATCCTTCAGATGAGTCACTTGCATTTCTACTATGTATTTTAAGTCTGCCTACATGTTGTGGAAAGGACACAACACAGTGATTTTTCAACTGTCTACAAAACAGCCTTGAATTGAGGACATTTATTCAGATACAGAAAAGCATACTGCATGTGATTTTGTTCTTGAGTTCTAACAACTTTTTCCATTACAACACAATTCAAATATGAAAACATAAAAACTTCAAAATGAAAGTATGGGAGTCTGCCTTCACTTTTTTACTTTCTAAAGAAGGATATTTTATGTTCCCTGTTATGGTGCAGGCAGGCCAAAAAAAATTAAGTAAGAAACACAGAGGAAGGTAAAAATAACTGAAGTACTGCAGAGACCACATAAGCCACAGTAAGTAAAGACAAGTACTGTGGAAAAGCTTAGGATATTCTGGGGAAAATTAAGGTATAAAGCCATTAGAAGAAACTTATGGATTCAATGCAGCTATGATGTATCCAAGACAGGTATTAAATGAGAGGTAAGCGGGGGTTACAGCAATGGCACATTAATGTTTATTAATTCCTCTGATAATTTGGTGTATATACTTCTTATGCTGAAATTCTTCAAAGAATAGCAAAAACATAATTTTAGCCAACACCATTTTTGTCCTTTCTCTGTGCTAAGGGATGCTGTAAGCAGATGCAGCCTCCAGCAGCTCTGGGACCAGGGTTTCCTCCTGCCCAGAGACCCAGGGTCTCTGCCCAGGCTGGGGGACACGACTGCCACTTTCCTGTTCGCAGGTTCAACCAGTAGCAAAGTTGAGCATATATCCCAAGACACATACACAGACACACACACACACTCGCGAACGCACAAGTCCGATTACACATACTGCCACAGACAGCGGCCTTCAGCAGCACCAAGACGCAGTGCTCACGCAAAAACAAGTGCAGTCAACTGTCTCTTAGTTGGCTGGTCAGGATCGAAGGTCACTAGTGCAAGCGCGCCCACCCACCCACCCCACACACTCCCCCACTCTCCAGAGTCACAAGCACATGCACATTCGTGGATTCCCTGAGTACTGGTACTGCCCCTCTGCCCATCTGGTACCCGTGCCCAGATCCTGGGACCCCCTACCTGCCCCACAGGTCCCTGACTCACATTCGAGTCCCTCCTGGTGCTCACCAACAAACATGTTTGTCTCACAGCCACCCCAAGCTCCTGGGTCCTCCCAAATACTGGCACAGCCCCAGTGCCTGCCTGGCGCCCCTGCCCACTACCAGGTTTAGGGGAAATACAGACAATTGCCCCCCATCCCAGCCACCAGCACCTGGCACTCAGCCCCTCTACGCACCCCACTCACTTGGTCCCCCCATGCAGCTGAGGCCGAGTCCCCTACCTGCTCTGGTTGGTGTCCCTGAGATCCCACTGGCTCCAGCCGCTGACACCACCATCCCAGGGCACCTGCCCCCCATCTGACTGTGGTGCCTGGCCCCAAATGCACTCACACCCCAGCAGCTGGACACCTCAGCCCTACAGCACCCACTCCACACCCACTTCAGGAGGTTTTTTTTATTTGTCACCAGTGTTATACATATTCTGTGTTCTTACAAAATTTAACCAAATAAAAATGAGCATTTTCTCATGATCAATGAGAAATGAGTAAGGATGTAAGGCCAACCAGTATGAGATGTCTAATTCCAGTAATGCACAGAAGTACCTAAAATGGAATTTGGACATAATTTAAAAATCTAAACACAAAATTTTCCATCCAAACCCATGCTCAGCCATTGACTAAGTCCAGAACTACTTACATACCATATGCACTGTACCACCAATGAGTAGTATATTTCAGCATGCTGAAGTTATTCTATCCTACTGCCAGCTTGGTATATAATTATTGTTCAAAATAAACAGATGAGACTCTAAGGACTTCCCAAACATATATTAACTGAAATGTTATGTATTCTGACTTTCTCTTGTGTGTGCTCTCAGTGTAAACCTGAGTGAGCTAGAGAATTTGAGCAGCTGAAGCAAAAGAGGCCTAGAATTTATTTAGATGAAAAAATCTATTAAAATCTCTCAAAAACTACAGAGAAGAAGTGGAAGAAGGGATTGAAAATCTAGCTAAATGAGTATTATATTGAGAAGGAGATCACTTAAGAAGGGACCCTATAAATATTGGGAAAGCATTGTTAGAGGAATATAAATTAAATACTTTAGAAAGATATAGAGAAATTTTAAGATGTTTAAGGCCTGGCAAAATGCTTTAAAATGGACAAGGCAAGACTGCCAATGTGAATGGGAAAACAGTAATGGAAGTTATATGAGGGTTACTGTATTATAACAGCAACCAAACGGAGACCGTAGTTCTGTTGTGGAAGAAGTAATCAGATAATATCTTCTGAAAGAAGTGCCACATGATGTAGCAGGTCAGTAACAATTAATTGTAACAAACAATTGTCAAGCTGAAGATGACACCATGACAGGAGGATGTATTAAAAAAATGAGATATCTGAGAACTCACACAGATCTTGAAAAAAGTTATGAGCAGAGAAGGGCAGATGTATATGGAAAGGAGTCACCTAAGTGCAGGTCTATTAGTCCAGCTGAAATATTATGAGATGCTTTGAAACTAATTTTGAAAGAATGACATAGACAGAGACAAGTGGGGAAAAAACACCATAAAATTCTATGTGGGTTTCAAAAATAAAGTTCATGCTAGATTGTAAAAGTTAGTTTATTTTCTAGACAAGAATGAAGTAGTATTAGTCAAACATTTAACGTGGCTCTTCATGAGAAATTTTAAGTGAAGGCTGTGAATATGGAGATTGGTGCAGGAATGTAAAATGCATAAAACACTATTGAAATTGAGGAACTGGAAACTAGTGAGATATGTGTTGGAACAATATCAGGCTAGAAGAAAATATGGAAGTTTTAAAATATCTATTTTAGGACACAAGTTGCTTAATATTTTCATGTTACTGACTTAAGATTAACTGTGAGAAGTTAATTTTCTTGATCACATAAGTTTGGGAGATATTATCAAAAAAGAGGAAGACTGAAATGTTAAGCAGAAATGCTACTATGAACTTAAAAACTGGAATTATATACTACAGTTTATATACACTGAAGTGTTGTGTGAAAGCATGCAGCTGTTGACTTAAAGCAGTTACTTGGAGATTGTTACACTGGGTTAACTTTTAGTGCAGAATCTCTCAAACTGGCCTACAAAGAAAGAGGAGAAATAATTGGGTCATATATAAACCTAACATCAGAAATATTTTTTTTCATACCTAAGGCATCTGTTAACTGATTGGTACTCTGAAGAGTAAAATTTCACATGCCTGATTGCATACATACCTGCCAACATCAAGTGTTCGTGTTTACATCATTTACCTAAATATCTAAAATTTCTTTGAATTATAGTCAATTGAAGCTGGGTTATGTCCCAGTGCTGATGTGAATGCTGCACTTTGCAACAATATTCTAGTGCCTGCAAAATGGAGGGGAAAACAGAGAGAGAGCAGATGTGCGCACCTCTCTCTGTGAGTATTATGTTTGATGGACAGTGACTTATCAGCACACCTCCCTGATACTCAGCATCGCACTGAATGAATGGACTTTGCTCCTTACCCTTCTGCAAAAGCCTCAGTGGCAGATGAGAAGCCTCCTAAAATGACATAGCCCTTAAGCACTGCTTATTTACCAAGTGCATTTGTTTACTCAGCAGATCTTTCTCCCCCTCTCAAAGCACCTTGTGAATACAGTGATGCTGAGGGTAATTAAGAAAAGATACAGATCGATTTCATAGTAGACAAACATATCTTCCAGTGGCTTTCTTGCCACTCTTCTAGGCAATAGGTTAAGTCTTATGAACTCTATCAATAAGATGTTTTTATTGATCATGCCAGTCATTTGGAGGTTACTTATGGCACATCAATGATATGTTCAGCAGCGGATCTGCAAAGTTACCTCTAGTTTTCCAGAATTAACAGGCTGTGGGTAATATTCTACTTTTCTATTATAAACTCAGATTTTTATAAGGATCATGAGCAGATATATTTATTTTTCTAAAATTTTACATGATAGGCATATTATCTAAAATAGGTCATACAATATTATCTCTATTCTACGTTTTTCATTATTATAAAGTCAAGTCTATTGATTCTATTAAAATGAGAATATGATTTTTAGAATTGTGCCCCAACCTAGTTATAGTTCTAAAAGGTTTTGTGGATTAAATAGATGATTGAATTACGTGAGGGGCCAGGGATGGTGGTTGTGGTGGAAGTATCTATTCAGAGCGACTTAATACAAGGACACTATTGTTGGAAACAGAATACAGAGCTACATGAACCTTTGGTCTGTGTCATTCCTATGTTTTCATATTCTCATCAACTATGTTTTCTTCTGAATTTAAACACATTATTTCAGAAAACTTCAGCTGTGCTTTAATGTAAGTGTTGCATGTCTTTGTACACAATACCTACTTACTAGTGAGTACAGACCGATGTGCCCCCAAAATTCACTACCTACTTAAAAGGATGATCAAGTAATGATGCCAATGAATAAAAGCTGTTCAGTTTGAAATACATGGGCTGCCACATTACCTGTTCAACCAAAGACAAGAAAATGAAATAACAGCTTGAGACAATCTCACACTTGATTTTAAATTTTGCATTGAAACTGTTTTTACTGGGAACTTCAGTGGATTTGTCTCCTAAAATTTTCTCTCACTCACCTCAAAAAAAGAATCCAGAAAAAAGTATCATACACACTTACTGTATTTTTTTTTCCTGTTTCAGAAGAGAAAGATCTTTCATATTGTGGTTTTTTCATGGTCTTGAGAAAATTTGAGTTAAAAAAAAAGTGGAAGAATCAAATAGATGTAACTCACTGAATCTCGCAAGTAGTTTTGAAATCTTAAGTCAAGTAAATCTCAGTCAATATCAATTTTCATTACCAATCTGGAGGTCTGCTGCATTTTTCAAAAAGGTTCCTTTACATTCATAAACCTTTTAATATCCTTGACCCCACCATAGAGTATTCTTTTTTGCTAAGAAATGTGTTTACTTTTGAAATATTACAGAAAGAAGGCCTATCATCCCCTGCTTCCAAACATTTTAATAGATTTCTGTCTTCCATCTTTATTCTGTCCTTTGGGAATGGAAAGATACATAGCATTTAACAACCTACCAACACTGACAACTGATGTCAAACACTAGAAGGATTCAGTGCAAATCAATGGGGACAAGCAGCATTTCAGGCCTACATGCCATGCTGAGATGTAAGCCAAGCCAGAAGTATAGATGTGTGTTTCGTGGTTATTTCCTTTAACATATGTGAATATGTATGTGTATGCATGAGAGAGATAAAGCAAAGGGAATGCGTAATCTGAAAATATTTTATTAGTTGGAAACTCTTTTTCAGTACTGAAGAAATAACTTCATCTATAAATGCACCTTTTTCAATGATGCAGTTTTTTCTATCTTCTAAAAACCTGTTAATAATAATTATCATTTATATTAGAACAACATTTCCTTCCTTCCTTTATTTCCTTATAATTTTAGAACAGTCATCATGTCCAACCCTTCCTACTGATGTATAATTTTTGTAAAAACCAAGATAGCAATAAAACTGCGATTACATAGCTAAATGATTTGTCCCTAGCACCCAAAAGACATACTTTTTAATGACTGACTGCTTCACTGATTTCTATTTGAGGAGTGCAAGTAGAACTCTGTGGTTCAGAAGAAAATTTCTGCCTAAGAAAAATGCATAATCTGATTTACTGAAGAAATTCCTCAAAAAAAGAGCAGTGTAGCTTTTCAAAAGGACATATATATTTTTCCGTATTTGAGATATCAGATGCTTTCAGTAACAAAAAAGGGGTTGAGTAGATAGTGTGTACAAAATAACCTAAAGCTACATTATTGTGTTGCTGTCATCAACACCATGTACTTTCATCCTAGATGTTCATTAACATGGCAGCAGACCAGCTAACTTGTTATAGCTGCTGTGAAGGTACAGTGTCCGGTATAATTAATTACATCTCTCCCTTTTTCTTTCATATTCACAGCAAAAAGACTAATGATGTCCTGTTTTCCCAGAGTTACCATCTACAGTTTTGTCAATGATAGATTGCATATAAGTGCTATTGTCAAACAACACAGAAATGAATAACAAGTTAATTGCAGAGATATCATATCCAAAAGCTACACATTTGTTAAAAAGATGGGGGTAGATATGCCTTTTGAGACCTGGCTCTTTAATTAAAAGAAGACCCTACTAAACAAAGGGGTCAAGTCTGCATTAGTTATTCTGACAGGAATGAAAGTTTGGGAACACAGTAAGCAGATACTATTCTTCCATACCAAGGAGCTAATGTGAGGATCAAAATCTCATTTAATGGAATTATTTTCATTGTGGAAGTGTTAGTCTTTTTAATAAAAGCAAATTTCAGACTCTTCTTTCTAAGGCATGTATAAATTGCCTGTTTAAAATGACACGCTAAAATGTTATTAAACGTCTCACTTAAATCTGATTGTTTACCTGTTATACAGCCAATATTAAAACAAATCTTACCCTTCAAATTTTTTTTTGCTATGCTCATATGAGGTTCTTGGTCTTTTCATTTCCCACACGCTCACCTTGAACAGACCACTTTAATGTCTTTCATTTCAAAAAACAAACAAACAAAACCCGAGGAATATGTCTGGTGTTTCAGCTATTTGAATGATGCCATATACTGAAGAGAGAAAAGTTTAGGATTTAACTTACTCACTGATCTAATATGTGTTGATTTTTTTTTGAACTAGCATTTCTTATATGCTTAGATCATCATAGCAACTATAATATTATCAACGTACTGAGAAATGCATTCAGAAAACTTTTAAGCAGTAAACAACTGCTTCACATTTATCAACAAATTGATTCGATTTATTCAATATTTATTAAAACAAATAAAATATTATCTTACTGTGATAACCCTCATTTTAGAAGGTACTATTGTTGTGTACAACGGTGGTTTGAGAAACTTCATAATCAAAGTAGGTGCGTATTCATAGTGATGTATTCAGAGCATATGGTAGGTCCTGAAAAAGACAAGTTTAGTCGATACCACTCGAAAGAACATATGGAACTGGTCACAATCCCTCACCTGCCATAATTTGTTGCACCAGTAAGTAATCATACTAAGCCACTTAGCAATCAGTTAATTATTAGATGGGTACTTTTTAAAATCTGTATCATAAAGACATTTAACAACAAAACCTAGTTTTCTAATGAATTGTCCTTAATTAAATAATGTAGTATTTTCTTTGTCTTTTTTTTCTTTTTTACAAGGAAGGTGATTTTTTTGTAGATTTTTTGTTGTTTATTACTTTTTTTGTAAAAATGTTTTTTTTTTTTTCTGAACCAATAAGTTCATAGGATTTTTTTATGTTTTCTTCTTTTTCAGTAGGCAATAGAGATTATTTTTGCTGTATTTTGCTATCTAGAAACAAACAATTCTGTTGAATTGTTTTATAAGTCTTTAAAGAAGCAAAAAGTATATTTTACCAGAGCCTTGCCTGGAGAATTGTTCTTTTTCTCATCAGTTCCTGAGTTACTACACATGAGATTTACAATTTAAATATAGTTATGCAAGAGCAGAGTGTGTCTGCTAAACAAGACAAGCCCCATTAGTAAAGTTTGTAGTAGGCACCACTAAATACTATAGCGCAACAACATAATCAACAACTAGCTGTTTTCACAATAACTTTATACAGTAATTGCACAATAAAGTAATGTTTACCTTCAGAATCTGATACTTGTTTTAGAGCATCTATTCAGTAAGTCTTTCTATGGTTGCACCATATGCACTTAACATATTCAGTCTTTCAGGTCTAGCAGTCAAGGCTCTTTTCAACCAAGGTGAAAGACAAATGCATGCTTACTGCTTCCATATCCCTATGTATGTATTGCATATAAATCAATGTTTTACATTAAGTCCAGAAATCAAAAGTATGGCTTTTTCCATTCTAAGGCAGTCTTTCTCTATTTCTATAGTTCTCACATGGTATCCTTCCAATTTCAGATTCTTTGTGGTGCTGACTATACATTACTTCTCTGTGGACCCAGGAGAAAATTCTGAATTATCACACAGTCCTTCTTTACAGCATTATGAAAATTTTACATCTTATTCTAGCCTTTAGGAAATGGTACAGTCACTTACCAATTCAGACCGACAAATCCTTGTCAGCATTTCATGTTCATGCAATGGCTAAATTCACCTAGAAAGTTATCTCGTCACACTAAGTTCTCATAGCTGATGAAAGAAATTACAGCCTGCTGAAAGCCAAGGAGAAAGGACATAAAATTGGCAGCACAAAGTCATCTCTCTGCCTTTTTCTGTGTGATAACCTAACCATATATAGTTGAGCATGGGATGCTCAGTTAATTTCAGATATGTTGAAGTGACATGGCAGCAGTTAAACACCTGAAGATATCAGAAGTGAAAGTCCTGACATTAGCAATAAGGCAGGTAGAGAGGCAACAACAGCTAAAGTGTAGCTGAGGGAGGCTGACCATCACCTAGTTCAATTTTCTGATGCCAGAGTCACCTTAGGGACATTTGTTACTGTTAATGAAGTTAACATGGTTAGTAAATTCTTCTGTGATTGACAAAGTAAATGTTTAAAGACCATTGGAAGTCTAAATTATAAGTGGTGGAATTCCTGTTTACTCACACGTGTGTATGAGCATGGCAGAAGAAATAAAGTACGGAAGCTGAATGTATCAAGCTGTCCTGGGTTTGGCTGGGATAGAGTTAATTTTCACAGGAAGCTAGGAGGGGGCACAGCCAGGACAGCTGAGCAGAATGAGCCGATGGTATACTCCATACCGTGTGATGTCATGTTCAGTATACGAGTGGGGAGCGGGCCGAGGGATCGGGGTGGTATCGCAGCAGGGGAAGTGGTGGAGCATCAGGTTCTGGGTGGTGAGGGATTGCATTGTGCAGCTCTTGTTTTGTATTTTCTTTTTATTAGTACTATTGTTATTATTGTAAGTTCCCTCCTTGTGTTGTCCCAGTACACTGTCCTTATTGAGGTTCTGCCTTCTTTTTTTCCCCCTCTTTCTGATTCTCCTTCCCATCCCGCCCGGGGGGAGGAGTGAGCGAGCGAGCAGCCTCCTGGTGCTTTGTTGCTGTCTGGGCTTAAGCCACGACAGATGTCACAGCCATTTTTGAAACAATTGTAACTAACTAACTGAAGAAAATAAAATTAAAAAGTAATTTAGGGAAAAATATTTCATAGTCTATGATCAGCAACAGCGAGCCATTACTATAGACCTATAGTGCCTTTTCTCCTCCCCCCACCCAAAACCTACTTCAGCAATTAATAAATTGCAAAGCTTCTTCCACGTTCACTTAGAGGCTTTTACTCAGTGTCTCAGTGATAAGATCTTACTCTACATCCATCTGTCTTTCTCAGTTGTATGCCAGAGCATGAACAGAATAATACTGAGAATAAGAGAGCAACAATGTCCTGCCTTTCAGTCCTGGTAACCGTTCTGGTGATCTTTTGGTTGCCAGATAAACATACTTCAGGCAAAGTCCAATTCACCCTCTTCAACTCTATACTGGAACAGTGCTGATGAAATTTCTGTGTTAATAATCTTCTAAAATTCAATGAATTTTCTCCTGCAGATTTGAAAATTGAAATTTTTTTTAGAGTTTCATATCTTGGTTAAATGAGGGCAGACTTCCTGAAGAACAGTAAAAATGATATCATGCTACCTTGACAGCATGATGACCATCTGTCATTAAACCATAAATTTTGCTCTTGTTGAATTTTGTAGTGAAAAAATCCAAATATTTTTTTCAAATGTACAAACCATTTATTTTCCACAATGTCGGGCTGCATTATTCTAATAAAAACTTAAAAGCCAAAGTCCACATGGTAGCAGTTCAGTTTAGGACTGATTCCTGGCACTAAACATTTTTCAATTTTTAGAGATTAGCTGAAATATAAGGAATGAAAATTTGGTCTTTTTATAGGAATTTTCAGGAATCATTAATAGCAGATAGTATTACCACCTAAAATGTATATTCCTTCAGCTAAGTTACAAAAATACTGCTTTGTGTTTATTCTAGCCATTTGGTGTCCTGGGCTGACTTCACTCATTTCTGATGAAAAGAGAGAGAGAGGGGAACTGAGTATGAAAATTGTGTGAGGATTAATGGGAAGAATCGGTAATACAAGATGCATTAGAAAAGAAGGAAAATAAGAGAAGTAAGGAAGAAATATAATGATGCGAAGATAAAGTAGCAAAACAAAGTGGGGACTGTAAAAGGCAACATTTGCAGAAATAAAATTACATAGGGCATTATTTCATTATCTAACTTTTTTCCTTTGACAGTTGACAAAAAACCCTGTCAGATTAGAAGACCCACTGCTGAAATAAATAAACCTCAGGGTATGATGGAAAATCAAAAGCAAGATGAACAAGAGATGAACTATCGTAGATATTTGTCTAAAACTATCTTGCAGTAATCATCTGCTTTGTCTTCCAGATTTGTCTCTAATGACAGTTCTCAGTTTCCACACTATACACCTAGCTTGTGCCCCAGGCATGAAATTCTTACTTACTGGTATTTATTTGGTGAATTTACCTTTCTTTGATATGTATGATCCTTTCAGGTCCTCTGAAACCAATATTCTACTTTACTAGTAGTTTGAATCCAATGTACTCATAAAATACTACAATATGCATTCTTATTTTTCTGTTTTTCTCCAGAGGTCTTAGTGTAACAGATATATCATTGTGTACCAACAAGAATATTCAATTAGTAATACAAATAATATAGTGACATTAAAACTTTACTTCATTGTTCGGATTTTTTAATCTTAAAACAGGTAATACTTGGGTTGCACTAGGCAGCATTAACTTAGAACTTGTATAGAAGCATTACAGATAATTTTCAGAAGAGCAATTCTTTCCAACCGAATGGGGACAGGCTCACAGAATATGAGACATAAGGGTGTTGCTAATTGTAGTGTAATTACCACTGAATTTATGAACCTTTTCTCTCTGCTGCATTGTAGGACCCAGTTGTCCCTTCAGCACATGCACATCTAGAAGGGAAAAGATGGAAAAGAAATATCTGTGAAGGTTTCATCAGAGAGGTCTCCTGATCATTATTCTGTTCTTTCTCATAGTAAATAGAAGCTAAAAGAAACTGTTCACCCACGAGGTCCCTTGAAGCACTATAAAGATGCCAGAGAAGTTTTGTGAAATCCTTTACTTTCACTGGGTCTGGAAGCACAGTGCCATCAATCTTTCTCCAATGGTGTGGTTTGAATAAATTTATAATGCAAAGGCATTGATATCTGTACTTATATCTCTTCCTTCGAAGAAAAGATCTAGGTTCCTATAATCTCAGCATGATACTATAAGACAGGAAAAAGGCAAAGAACAGGGCATATCGTTATCCCAGCATTCTTTCTGTTAAATAAGTCTTCCTGGCTACTAAAGGCTCAACAGAAGTACTCCTTGGGCTAAAATCAAGGCTGTGCATGCAACTTCTTCATTAACTTCATCTTTTTTAACAGCCTGAGATGATTACAAATTACCCATCTCTGATGTCAGTAGCTCAAAATGTGTAACCTGCAATATTAATGCCACACAAGTATTTGGGAAGATACTAACATTTTGCAATGTAGAGTCACGTGAAGGAAACCAGAATGACTTGGGCTGAGGCGGGGTTAATTAAACACAAAGCCATCTAACATCTCAAATGCTGTATGAAGGCAAACTACAGAGAGAATTGGATTTCTCTGGTTTGATATGACCAGCACCCTATCTGCAAGGACATTAAGGAATCAGAAAAATATGCTTTAGCATGCATCCCAATGAGACATCTTTTTCAGTGTCTCTATGTGAATGCAACAATGTGAAATTTTTTACTTCTTGTGTTTATTGCCTCATCATCTAGACCATCATCTAGACCAAAGGACTTTTACTTCTAGTCTTTCACATCTTGAAGATAAAAATAATAATAATAAAAAAAAAAATCATATCTAAGCAGCAAGTACATAGATATTTCTTCTAGGACAATAACTATGTATCTTTCAGGCAGGAAAGGAGGAAGTTAGGCTGCTGCTAGATGCATAAAGTACTTTTCTGAGCTTCTAAATTGTTCTTTTTTAACGTTGTTCTTGGAGCACAGAGAGGAGTTAATGTTAGTCAAAAAACAAGGAGAGAGAATGCACATTTTTTATGTGTAGAGAGAGTCCACAGTAGCTACCTAAAGTCTGGTTCTGATAGGTCCTATGAGAAAAAAGAAACAAGTGCATTTCTGCCATTTATTTACATACAAAAGGAATTAAATTTCTACTCACTGATTTTATGATTGCAATAAAATCTTTTTTTTTATAAGAATCAAATACAAAACAACAGTAAAAATAAATACTCTGAAAGGAAAAATGTTTGAAGTTTTTATGAAGTGAAACAGAAAATAAATGCTGTCTGATTTAGATGTTAATCACAGTTACTTCCCAGACATAAAAGTTATCGCTATCAAAAAGCACAATGTAAAAGCCTGGAAATAATCCCTCAAAAGACAGTAGCCAAGTCTCTAAACTACTAATAAATAAGGTTTTCCATGCTTCATATGTAGTCTTACATGGTGATACACTTACACAAATGTGTTGTTTTTTTAAACACATAGCATATGACTACATATTGACCAACTCAATTCAAATTCCTAAATAAATAAAAAACCACAAAATGTGTTTCTGTAGGGTAAACAGTCTTGAACTTTGACTTTAACTATCACATTTTAAGGTGATTTGATTTCATGATACCTCATCCTCCTTTTTTAATGATGTCACTATCACAGTTTACTTTTTTTAATAGACTTGCATTTCACCTTAATACATCTTTTAACTTCCATTGTAAATCCTACAATTGAAGTGAATAGATGTGTGTTTTACTGTTTTTTTAATCTGCTATGCTTCCATTTGTTTTGATGTTGAACTTATGGTCTCTTTAGATTGAGTAAGTAAATACAGTTTCCTCATTTATTCACTCACTAATTTTCTGAATTCCAGACCTTATTTGAAATAGATTTCTCCGTTGTTGTAAACAAATTGCCAGTTCTCCAAGCACGTTGAAAATTCTTACTGAAAATTATTTTTAAGCACATGTGAATAGAAGGGAACTTCACAATTCAGTAGATGAAGTTGTGAAAGCCTTATTGACATGAATTTCTCTACTGAATCACTGGGTATTCAACAGCAGAGATTGGAGGCTATTCTATTAATTTATTCTGAAATTCGAGTTTCCCAGTGCTTTGAGATAGAGTAGTAAAATTTCTTCATGGACTAAACTCCTCAAAAATGACCAAAGTCATTTAATTCTCCTCTCCGAAAAAACAGTTTTTAACAGAAGATGAACTGAACTAGATTTTAAAAATTATGTCTCTCAAAGTTATTAGGTCAGTTTAGAAATAAAGAAAGGTTTTATTTATAACTGCTCTCCTGCTCACTCTGTCCTTTAGAACAAGCTAATGCTTCCAGGATCCATTTTATTCAACTCTGTGGTATTCCGAATGGCAGCAAACCCCTCACACTCCTCTCCTAAGAACTTCATGGGAAGGGACTTCCTTCCAGAGCATCCAAGGCACAGCTGTCTGGTTTTTACAGCTTTCAGCAATCTCTTAATCTTCCAGAATGAATTCTCAGCTCTTTACTGTGGCTTTCCCCCTTCTTTTCTACTTGCAGCCCTTCAAATCTTTCTGTGAGCATAATCCTTTGCTATTCGAGGAATCACACAGTCTCCCCACCCATCTTTCAAAGGGAAACCAAATTACTACATTGGTCTTCTTCAAGGACCATCTCTCAAAACCAAATAATTACTGCGCATCCAGATTGCCACTTGAACATAAATTCACATCTTAGTTGAAACTGGTAAATGCATTGATCTAAAACTCAGAAGTTTTATTTTGCAGGAAATTTGTTTTCCATTGTTTGTTTTGCAATCAGTAAAACAAATCTTGCCTTATTTTTATAGATACTCATGATAATATATTTACAGGGTGTAAATTGGTACAAGCATGTAATGAGTTATAATAACTAAATGTCTTGTATCCTCTCTTCATCTTTCTATAGTATGGAAGGTGTTTGACCCCAAGGGCTAAATATTGCATGCTTATGCCCTAAATGACTTCATATACAACTGAAACATGTTACCTTGCCTAAGCTGAAGGACTTAGAACTTGTAGTGTAAGAGAAGAAATGGAGTAAGTCTTGCTAATGTCCTATATTTTTTCTGATGAAATGTTTCCACAGTATGTAAATTATGAGACTCTTTATAGCACAAGATGTGAGTCTCTCCAAGTAAAAAAACCTTAAACCTTAGTATTTGTGCAAAATATTCCATCATTAGTATAACTGTCACTGAAACGACCTTAATCTCCACTGAATTCATAACAACTGATTAATAGAGGTTGGTCACTAACCAAAACTTAAATAAAATCTGGAAAACATATTATAAAGACAAATTATCTTTTGAGGAGTCTACCTGCAGCTAGACTATACATAATGTAAAAACCACAAAAATACCTGTATTTTTTCCAAAGTAATTCCCCATAACTGTAAAAAATGCCAACTTCCATTATAACATTATTCATTAATGACAAGAGAATAAAATTTATTTTCATATTTTAATCTCTTGTTGTAAACCACGAGAAAAAATCTGATGTGGAACCATCATTACCTCAGTTTCATTTAATACATGATTATAAAAATATGATTTTCTTATGATGTCTTTTTCCCACCACATTCTAAGATATTCAGTGAGGATGAAAATTCCTTTTTTGCATGCCAGATAAAATACATTTTAATCTTTTTTTTTTTCTATTACAATGAGAGTTAATGATGCATATTCCACCTCCCAGTGTCTGTCACATACACATTTTTATATAAATTTAGTGCAAATCTTCAAGCCTGGTCTCCATCTTACACTGAATCTTCCAGTACAGAACAAAAAAAGCTATAAATACCATAAATAACTTCTTGTTAATGAGAAAGCTAATTTCCCCATTAATTTAAAGAAATGTGATGCTATACAATTTAAGGCATTTATGAAAATACATTAAAGAAAAATAGAAATCATTAATATGCTTATCTTCCAAACGAATGCTCATAAAAATGTTTTTCAGGACAACTAAAACATTCACATTGCTAAAACAAGTATTCAAACAAAACTGAAAAGAGGGGAAGAGTCTGATGTTTATGAGTTACATCAAGAACAAATGAATGTGAGGTGGGACTGTTTCCCCATTATCTTTAGCCTCTCGAAGAAGCTCAGAGTAACATTTGACAAGACACAGCTCTCTCTACACTGGCGGCTTGTGACAACGGTTGGGCAGCTTCACACTGATTTCCTAAACCTTTAGGTAGTAGCAGTACTAGAAATAGATCAGTATTTTTTGGAGGAAAAACAAAACAATGCAAAGTAAAATGTTCTCAGGAACAGAGTGTCCAAGGGTTGTTAGATAACAGAGTCAGCTTTATCTGAGGAAAAAAACCCCAAAAAACAAAACCAACAAAACGAACAAAACCAAAACCCAAAAGCAAAAAACCCTTACCTGGAAAATATTGAACTTTAATGAGGTAATGAAACAAAGTTCTAAAACAACAAAACAAAACCTCATTAAGGTTCTGTATAAATGTTTTTTTTTTTCCCTTTCTTTTCTTTTTTGAGGATATCAGATGGCTTATGAGTCTGACTATTTAACCTCTACATGTTTTACAAGTTCTGGAGGGTTTTTTGGGGGGTTTCTTTCAGGGTTTTGGGTGGGGTTTTTTAGTTATGTCTTTCTCTTTAACTGTGAATTGGCCAATGGAATAACAAGCACATGTCTCTCTAGATCGTCTTTAGTCTAAGAAAAACATCTTTCTTTTCCATCCTGTATATCTTCCTTGTCTTGGAGTTCAAGCAGTGGAATGTTTCACCATAATTTAGTAAATTATATTTTGTTTTCCCTTCCTCCTTATGATTTCTTATTGTGCTTGGTGTATAATTTAATTGGGATTGTTCTGTATTAAAGCATCATGAAAAAATTGTCATATACTTTATA
Source organism: Aviceda cuculoides (assembly GCA_035590195.1). Lineage (NCBI taxonomy): Eukaryota > Metazoa > Chordata > Aves > Accipitriformes > Accipitridae > Aviceda > Aviceda cuculoides. The sequence goes on along the minus strand of JAVJGG010000058.1, from coordinate 13,632,228 downwards.
AAATATCCATTTTATGGCTTCACCATTTAAGAACTACATCATTTATGTTGCAGAAAGTTCTGCATGGTACACATGAACTTTAAGAACAACAAAATCGCTGAGTACGGGATTTCAAAGTGTGTAAATTTTTATTAGAACAGGGTGTAAGTATCCTTGGCAGCACTGTAAGTAAAAGTTAAAGTGAAGCAATCAACAGTTAAACATTGCTTTCCTTGTTTGAATATGTCCAAATATTTCTTTAACTAGAATGAAGGGATTCACCTGCCAAAATGGGCATTTCCATTGCAACTATGAATAGTCTATGACAATATCCAGAACGTCCTAAAACTGTACTTCAGAAGTTAACAGAAAAATGTTAATGTGGTTTAGGAAGATCAAATCTGTAACGGCATGCATACACATAAAAACTTTATCACATATCTTGTTTAGTGTATTTATCTAAAAAAACACTTGGGTGTGCTAAGACAAGTTATGTCTTGTTTTGCCACTGTTGTCAACAGTAGAATGAAGTGGCAAATAGGTGATATAGAGGACTAATGGTGACACAGTTAGACTTAATACAGAAAATCTATATACCATGGAAACCCATGAAGAGAATTACAGATCACTGTGATGGGAATAAAATGCCTCAGGACTGCTGCCCACAGGTAGTCATACCGCAGTCCTCCAGACTGCAGTAACTGGGAAGTTGTTTCTCCCTTTAGGTTTACACCCAGTAGCTCGGGGTTGTGACAGGTTCCTGAGATGGCCAGAGCTTTTGAGGTGGCTGTGCCAGCGTGTCTCCCCACAGAACACCGTAAGGGTTTTGAAATAAGGAAAGCTAGTCTTGTGGTTTAACCCCAGCCAGCAACTAAGCACCACGCAGCCGCTCACTCCCTCCCCCTGCCCCGCAGTGGGAGGGGGGAGGAACTCAGGAAAAGAAGCA
>JAVJGG010000058.1:13620051-13631161 GCA_035590195.1 Aviceda cuculoides | reverse complement strand
AGACGAGGTACTCTGTAACATGGTCTAGTGGGCATGGATGGCGGTTGGACTCGATGATCTTGTAGGTCCTTTCCAACCTAAATGATTGTATGATTCTGTGATTCTATGATTCATAGGTATATCGGGAACAAAGCAGCACAGAACCAAATATGGTCTGTTACTGAGTCTGTTACAATTACTGCGTGAGACTGTTAATGCACAACTAAAAGACAACAACAAACTACAACTTCAAGATAAATCATGACTATTAAGGCATTTAATATAGTCTGTCATCCCTTATACAAAAGAGACTATTTAACATTTTTGGCAGTTAACACCTTTCTGTACTGAGCTAGTCAATTTGACTGCACATTGTTCAGGCTATATGATTTTTATAATGTTTTGGCTATGAAGTTATTTTTGCTTGTGTGTGTTTTTAAATTTTTTATTAGAAAAAGAAATTTCATGATGCATATAAACAAGTTTCTTTGTAGAAAAAATTCCTCCTGACCCTCTGTGTTGGTATTGATTTGAACTTGCTGTTTGCATAATACATTAAATGTAAGCAAAAGAAGCAAATTATGTACTGTAAATAACTTGTCAAATCATATCCTGTAAAGTATTACCAAGCAGTCTTGATACAAACTGATGAATCAACGGAGAACTTTCAAATAAAACCTAAGCTCTATTTACTTATGGTAAAGAAATTAATGAATAAAACATAAAATAAAAGATCAATCCCCAACTGAATATTTCTCCTTGCACAGACAGAAATTTGATTAGCTGTGACTTTCAGAGATGCAAAAACCTTAAAGCTGCAGTTTTCTGAATAATTAAAGACTACATTTAAACTGTAACACTGCTTATACTAACAGACACTAGAAAATATGAAAAATATCAAAGATGTTTTATTAAATATTTCACCTTTTCTACCAGAAATAAATGTGTTGTTAGATGCAGTTTTGTACTATAAGCAAACTTATAAACATGTTTTATACATTAATAAAAAACAAAGAGGGAGAAAATGTTAAAACTGCTGGCTGCACTGCACCTACCACCTGTAATCTTGGAACATGCTAAGCTCTCTAGGACTGACTGTCCTGCCCCATATAATTCTGATTTATAATCAGAATAACTCAGCTAAAGTCAGAGAAACTGTGTAAGGTTAAGGTACCTCCATATTTATCCAATATGTATTTGATTAGACCTTCTAAGGAAGATTTGAAAACAAAAACAAGCTTCCCCATGGTATTTTATTTCCCATCATAACAGGAGTAGGAACTGAAAGCTGAAAGCAAGCCAAAGTGAAGTAATAAAATAAAACTATAAATACGGACTTAAATATTGTCCATATTTTCTATAGATTTTGAGCAAAGTTTTGTTAACACAAAACTCACTCTAGATAATAAGATTGTTGTTTGGCCTTTTGATGTGAATCAGGAGGGTACCCACAGGAGGTTATTTTTGTTAATCGAAACAGAAAGTCATTCCTAGTGATACAATGTGGGCTGGAGTAATTTTTTAGGCCATTTCTTTTTAACTGACTTTTAGCATTGAAGCACTTCTCTGAGCAATTGTGCCAATGTGGCAGATATCTTATGGCTCTCAGAATTCAGGCATGCTCCCTGATCACTCACTGCATGCTGACACAAATCTATAATTGTACGTCATCATGAGACTATATATGCCACCCCTAGCCTCTTGTGGTGGCAGCTTTCTTCTTGACACATGCAGATTTAATGACAATCCACTGTGTTAAACTTTGTGAGATCAGGAAAAGTATTCTGGCAGTAACACACCTTGTAAGGTGCCCTGGCTCATGGATTTATCACACCTTCCGGCATTATCCATCTGTTACTTAGTTACATAAGCCCCCACACTTAATTCATAGTCTCTTCATTTTTCTTTTTCTGTGATTTAGGTGTGTTTTGTGAGCACTCATCGGAAGCTTCTCTGACAGCACAGGTACTGCTGGATGCATTTGTCTGCGTACCCAATATTTCCTGGTAACTAAAGGACTCCCAGCTGATGTCCCAATGCTGGGCTCAGGAGCAAAATTTGTTTATTTTTCCTTTCTATCTATGTTTTGTCCTAGAGGTGCAGTATAAACGAGGAACATTTTTATTTTTTACTAACTTAACGGAACTGCTACAGATTCCAAACACCAACATATAACCACAAAATCATGTTGATTTATCAACAGAAGTTTCCTTTGGCTGTCATGAAAGCAATATCATGCTGTGATCAGTCACCAAAACCCTACAATGAAGAAGACTCGGAGCAGATGGACGTAGACAATGTGCTTGTGATGCCCAGGGAAGAGAGTAGAGGGAGCAACCACGGCTGTTGTGAAGAAAACTGAACTTAACACAAAAGAGACCAGAGGGTGGCCTTTCTTTTAGACACACAGTTGAGCTGATCAACTGATTGCGTAAATGGATTTCCCTGAATAAAGGTGCGAATGTCTTTCTGAGCCAGCCAGACCAGCTTGGGGAAGTGTGTTTGTGGCTCAGCCCAACACAGAGTATAAAAACTGAGCAATCAACAGAATAAACTTTGAAAACAGCAACTGGTTTGAGCTGGCTTCAACCCTCGTGCTCCTACCCAGTGACAGGGTGACCAGAGTTGTGACAGGGTGTAGGGACTGATGATGGGGATGATGTTTGTAGTGTGATCCAACTGTATATTGCAATTGCTATATTTTGCTTGAGTTGTGACTTCAGTACATTGCTGCATACTCTGCTAAATCAAAATCCCAAGCAATGTCTGGTATCTTCAAATAAGTAAATTTGGTATTAAAACACTAAACCCTCCTTGTGTAGATTATCTGAAAAAGCCTGGTGAGAAGGTATTGGACTCTGACACAGGAGTGAAACATCTGACAGATTTGTTAGCTGCAGTGTAGGAGGTCTAATTACAGGACTAATCTTCTCCTGAGGTTGCTGAGTATTAGTTTGCTTTGAAAAGGTCATGAGATGTGTTTGGCTGGCAATAAGTAGTATGATATTTTCAATGATCCCCTGGTAAAACTCCCTGTATGAGGAACTTATTTTTAAAGTTCTGGATTCTGTTACGTCCCATCAAATTGGATTAAACCGTATCTGTATTTCCATTTCTCAATTTCACAGTTTCTTAAAAACTACTAGCCTGATCTTGCTCATCTTCTTTTTGCCAGCATTCACATCTACATGTCTGTATTTATTGCTGATGTCTATGGAATGTATTTTTTTCTGCTCTTTGGTTAATTTTTTTTTAAAGATTATATATAAGATTTTTTTTTTTTTACTTTTTCAGATTAGCGATTCTCCTGGCTGAGACTCACTTTTTGAATGGACAAAAGTAATAATGATTTCAGTGACTTTGATGTTGAAGAATCTGGCTCGATTTCCTATTCACAAGGAGTATTAATGTCTTGGCAGAAATGACTAGACCAGCTCTGCATCTCAGAGCCAATACATTAATACAGAGTGATAATCGTATCGAGCCAGGATCTCTGCCTTGCCAGTTAGAAAACGCAGTACAGCATCTGAGCCCAGGTGGACAGTGCCCAAAAATGCCACCTGTTGGCTTCACTAATTTTTGGCTGTTCTACACACTCCTAACACAAACTGGAACACACTGGCTGATCCCTCCATTGCCATTGCTCTACCTTGACATATTCCAATTCCAGGGAACAGGATAGGAGTCTGGGTGTGTCTACATCAGCTTTGTTCTGTCTTTCAAGAAGGCAAATTCTGTGGAAAGTTGCCCTGCAAAAAAACGAAAGGAGCAGATTATGCATATTCCATTATTGAGTAAACATGATACCAAAGATTTTTAGGTTTTTCAAGATGTTGGGAGGTTTATTACCACCCCCACCTCTGAAAATCCAAAAATACTAGAAGCCTGTTATTTATAGTGAAAGGCTATTTATTTTATTATATCCTGATTAGTTAATTTTATTCAAAGGTTCGATTTTATTCCTGAGAAATTTCTTCTTTATTTCTAGAAATTAGTTTGCAACCCACCTTGTTGTATGTAGTACACAGACAGGCTACTAATATGACCTAGTTGCATACTTTTTCATCTGTTGATGTCCATGGATTTTTTTTTGTGGTAGCAATATTCATAACTTGCCCCCCCCCCTCCCCCCCCCAAAAAAAAGAAAAATGAAAGAGGCATATGTGTCATGAAGTCACTTAAAATAAGCTGACAGCTAAACTATCTGGGACTAGAATGCAGACAATTAATCCCAGTATAGCTAGACATTCTATCAGAGCAACCTAATTTTACAAGGACATTTCTATAACCGTATTAGATGATCTATTCTGAAATATGTATGAAGCAAAAAATCAGAAGACAGTTCACAGTAATGGCTAGTTATTCTCACAAAACTGAAACAAGAGTAAACTATAATAACAGGGTTTTATAAGAACCAGGCTGCATGGAGATATTTTTTAAATAATGGAGTTTAGAAACTATGTGAAGTGTCTTCTAAAAGAACTTCCATTTTTTTACAGATGCTTTTGTGAAGCAAGTAACCCATATGTATTAGCTCTCTGTGTAGATATAGGTTTGTGGGCATTGGAACTCATGCAGGTAGGTAAATGATAGACAGACAGAATTCCTGTGTTCTGGGATACACGTGCATAACAAGGTAGTTGAATTGCCCAGAGACACCTGAAAGTGTTGTTTTCAAAGCAGGGTGAAGCAAATGCGACTGGCCTCGTAATCCAGGAAGCGCAGTCGTAAATTAAAAAAAAAATCCTCCACCACCACAAGCATTTGGGAGCTGCTGCTGATCCAGACGTAATGTTGGACAGTAGTACTGTGTATCCCATCCGTCTACCAGCTCTCTTGGAAAACAGGCAGTTTCCACGCATCTGCAGTTTGAGAGCTAACCCAGTTTGGGCAGGACTAGACAATGATGATACACCAAAAACCCAGACAATTCTGAGGTCTTTCTGTCTAAGCAATACTAGATTGTTTTGAGTGTACCTTAAGGTCCATGCTCTTCATTCTGCCAATTTGTATGAGATTTCCTATTAGCTGGAAGCTGAAGAGGTGATTAGTTGGCCCCGGCTCTAGAGCTGTTGATGATAATTGGTATTTTCAGCATGCATTCTCTGCTCGGTCTGTGTAGTGTATGATGCACATGCTGTCCCAATGTCACTTTTCAGAGCCCTGTAGTTGATTGACTGTGAAAGAGGAATGTAGTCACACACACTCATGCATTCCTCATAATGGGACATTTTTTGGAATAAGAAACTGCTGAAACAGTTGTGTAATAAATAATTAAAAGATCCACCTTGATATTCTACTAAATCTTGTTTATATACATACTCAACAAAATGTAAAAAATACATGATGCTGTCTCACAGCAGTTTACAAAAAGAGATGAGTTCCTGTCTGTGCTTCACAGAAAAGCAGAGAAGCAGTGCAAAAGGAAGGGAAGTATGTTACTTACACATAAAGTACTTCGCTCTAACCAATTATATATGCACTCTCCGTCTCTCTCTATGCCAGTATGAAAACTAAGCCCTTTGAATAAACGTCTTTGAAGTCAGTGTCAGTTAGTGTTTGAAGTTAATGAGTAAAACCAGCTGATTGATTACAATTGGAGGGATAGGAGGGACAAGGTCATTCTTCTAACAGGGTACACGTTCAGAGCTGCCTAGGAAAACTCTGGTTTAGAAGTAACCGAGGTCGGAGGCAGAAAGAGGAAGAAGGACTCACTGTGAAATGAGAGTGGAGGAAAGTAGACTGTGTTCTATAGATTGCAGACTACGGTAAATCAAATACATCAGGTAAATAAGAAGTAAACAATGACTAAAGCAATACAAAGTTTTCCTCTCTAACGATGAGCTAAGGTTGAAACAGAAAAGAAATCATTCATTCATAAAGAAGAGGATATCAAATCACTTTCATTTCAGCCTGTGTTTGTGAAACAAGTGACAAAGAATCCTGAGGCCTACATCCAAGGAGCATCTAAAGTCTACAGCCACTAAACTGATGGCAAAAAGAAAAAGCGTTAGCTGTGCCTTGGTCATTGCTTGAGGGAATCTGGTCAATGAAAGGATGCTACAAGCATGCTATGTAGAAATCTGCACTTCTTGCAGTGGAAATGACTTTTAACACACATTTTCTCTCTAGGAGAAATGCTTGATTTATTAGAGGCACACTGTAGTAACAAGAAATCTTATTGTTAGAAATAGATGTGTTTGGGTTATATTTGGTATACTAACTGTGATTTGCTTGCAAAGCAAATGTGAAAACAAAGCATGCACTCAGGAACTCTAATGAGGATGTTAGTCTTCTGGTTTAGGTACTGTAAAAGCATATACTGAGTTATCCATCCAGAGAACAGAATCTATATCAAGTAAATCGGATTATTCTGTTTTCTTCTGGTTTAGGATGAAGATTTTCTCTGCTGTATAGAATTTGCTTCAGTTTCAAAGTTATTATTCCAGAACCAGACAAAATCAGAACAAGAACAGTAACAGGTAACCTTGGTATACTGTTAACTCTTGTGTAAACAAGTTTTGGTCAATGGAGTTACAAAAATAATTGTATTGGATCTAAGTCTAATTGCATCATTTGTACTTAGTATTAGAGATTATGATTGTCCTTCACGTATTAAAAAAGTCTGCAGTCATCATGTGCCCTACATGCCTAGGTGCTTCATCTCAGTTAACGATTGCCATATCCCCTCTCATTTAATTTTTACTGCATCCCAATCTGCATAATAGCCAAAAGACACAGATCTCATAGTTTTATATTCAATATATTGTTATGGGCAAAAAGAAAACATGCCTTATAGAGAAAGCCAAATTTTTATTGTCAATACTAACAACAACAGTTGAAATCATTATACATACCTTTTTCTCTGATATTATTGCAAAGCCATGTTACATATTAATTTACCATGTATGCATTTCTTTAACTGACCACTTGTGAGATATTTATAGTCCCAAGGTTGCCAGTGTCAACCCGTGCCCTTGTTTTTTTTATCATCCCATGTTTATAGTTCTCTGCAGTACACATAGCAACGTATCTGTCTGGATATGTTGTGAAGGATGGGGTACTTTCTCTACAATCAGGTCACTTGAAGGAGCAATTAGTAGATGAAAATATGACAATATATTTTACAGTCTCTCAGGACATCATAGAAAGTTGCACTGCAGCTTAAATACTGTCATAGCAAAGCTGGTATAACCTTTAGAATGACCTTTCTCTTGTTTAATAAAAAGCAACTATAACTTGATAGAAAACAACATTAGCATGCACATAATAATAAGCAGTATAATGACTGTTTAGCTACATAAGCTACATTAATATTTTGCAAGAAGATACAATTTACATTAAAATTTCAGGACTGCTCCAAAACCCAATGTCATTACCACACAAGCCAGACACAAGGAAACAGAAACATGTTGGGTATTGTATACTGACATACATTGATCAGGAGTTTTTTACAGAACCTATTGGAGGGTGACAGACGAGTATATATGCAAATCCTACTTATTTTCACTTGCATTTAAGATACTTGTTTTCATACACATTGCATTTTGCACATTGATTTGTAACTTTATCTTTGAGGAATACAGAGCGTCTTCTCACTAAAGGAAAAAAAAAGCCTGATTGATATGGGTTTGCTGAGTACTTACATATTTATGTGACTGGTACAAGTAAGCCAGTAATATCTATCTTATCCATGGGACTCAATGCATTTGAAACTAAACTAGATCTTTATTAAGGGAAGACTTTACAGAGACACCACAGCTTTAGCTAATATTTAACCTATTCATACAGATTTACTTTCTGTTGCTTCCATTTCTGTTCTTCATCCCGGTCTTCTCTATTCAAATTGCATGCTATAGAACTGAGGGGAAAAACAAAACCAAAACACCTTCATATTTCTTCACTGAATACTGGAATGGTAAGTCCTGTGGCTTTAATCCTCCTCATTCTGTCTCACTATAAATCTTAAAAGAAAATTATTGCAAGTTCTGTGGGCTTGTAGTGGTATTCAGATGCCAAATATCCAGTAACAGCATGGTTGAGCGCACTGTAGCCAGTAACTATCTAGAAAGACTTTCTTTGGGAGGTCCTTTGGCCTGCATTTGAGAATTAACAAGCAAAAGAAGAATAGAATTTTTTATTTTTTTTTTCTGAATGACAGAATTTCCCACTTCACTGTTACATGACACCTGGTTTCAGAGCTAATTAAGGCTGACCAGTTGAGCAACCTTTCATCTTCAAGTAAAAAATTACAACAGACTCACAGCTGTTCTGACATTCATTTGCTAACGTTTTGGACAAAAGACCATCTGTTGACACTCGTGTTTGCCATAATAAGCTATAATAATACTTGTTATAGGTGTTATAATAAAGGAAAATATTTTCTTCTTGTTCTCAGTTTATGAACCTATGTTACCATGCAAAAAGACAGAGCACCTTAAAACATGAGAAGTCAATTGCTTTTAACAGGGTTAGCAGTTGCTCATCAACTGGATTATTTAAATTCTAGCAGGATAGTCAGTAACAAGATAGAAACTAGACTTTTTAAAATTTCATTAGAGAGAACCTGAACTTTGCACACTCCTTGGGCTTACTTCCTCCTGTCTTTTTGTACCACTTAGCCTTATAACACTTTCAGGGGAAAAGGCCATCTTGCTATCAAGACAGCAGTTCTTCAAGGTGAAATTAACACTGAGCAGATGGAAATTCAACCCTTCTGACAGAGGGCACAGAGGCTGATTATTCAAGATGATGGGCTTGAAAAAGCTGCCATAAATGGGACAGAAGACAGTAAAAAATGAAAACAAAGAGGAAATTATCCTTGAATCCATGTTGCTGCAGATCAGAAGAAAGCGATGGTGTTTTGGAGAAAAATGGAGATCAACAAAAGGAAGGGGACAACAGGAAAGGCAGAAAAAGCAATTTAGAAGGAAGATGTAATCTTGTACATACATGTGAGGCAAATTTTGATGGACACAATGGCATCAGTTGTTTTGAGATTGTAAATGGAACCACCTTTGATCAGAAACAAACCAGGTATAATAGCAATAATTGTTATTTCTTCTTTTCCCACAGTTGGCCTCTATTAATTTCATATTCATAGCTCATCTTATTTGGTACAGGGACAAAATCTACTCCTACATGTGACCCATTATGTGCAATGAAGTGGCACAGTGGTACTTTAATGCATCTCTTCTGGACTAATTTACACATTTCTTACTTCTAAAAGTTTATTTGTCATTACTTATCTCATAAAATTCTATCTATTCACATATGGTTAAATGTGAAAATTTCCTCTTCCTTTATTTAACCGGGTTGTTATTTAGCTGTGTCTATTTAGCTGTTTTTCTGAAATACCTTATTGTTACACCTGTTTTCTTTTATGCTGAAGTCTCATAATATGGTTCCACATAGTTATTTCTCATTGGCAATTCTTATTTAAGAACTCCACTTCTACCTCTAGCTTGTTTCTGATTTTAAGATGCCCACTCAATTGCTTTGACTTGATCATTTGCAGGGTGGATTAGATTAATGGAAGAATAGAACAGAACAGAACAGAACAGAATAGAATAGAATAGAATAGAATACAACAGAATAGTTCCAGGTGGAAGGGACCTACAACCACCATCTAGTCCAACTGCCTGACCAATTCAGGGCTGACCAAAAGTTAAAGTCTGTTGTCAAGGGTGTTGTCCAAATGCCTCTTAAACACTGACAGGATTGGGGCATCGACCACCTCTCCAGGAAGCCTGTTGCAGGGTTTGACCACCCTCTCAGTAAAGAAATGCTTCATAATGTCCAGTCTGAACCTCCCCCGACACATCTTTGAAATGTTCCCATAAGTCCTGTCACTGGATCCCAGGGAGAAGAGCTCAGCGTCTCCCTCTCCACTTCCCATCCTCAGGAAGCTGTAGGGAGCAATGATGATTCTAGAAATACATTTCCTTATGAAGTGGCTTTATGGCTGGAAACTTGCATTTTTTGCCAACCTATACACTGAAAAGTGTTTCTGAATAACTATGAATGATGCACACAGTTCACAAGAGAGCCTACTTGTGACTAAATGCAGTGGCAAGCAAATGCTTTGAGTGATAATGGGTCCAGAGATGAGAGAAGCTTGTTTTCATGGGCACTGTCACACTGTTATTTTTGCAATTTGAGCATAATTTCATCAAAGAGTAGCTAACAAAAGATTGCTGTAGAGAGTCATTACTATCCCAGCTGTGTGGCAGAACAGCGTGCCATGTCAGCTTGACACCAGCTTATATGGGAATCTCATTTATATACTAAAAGTGGCCTTGTTGCCTGTCACAGGTTGCATGAGTTTTCATAAACAAATACGTATATAACTGGAGGTAGAAAATGAATTTTCCCCATACATAGTTGCAGAAGGGTTTGAGGAGTTCCAACATTGTTCAAAATCTCATATACTACCCACTGCCTTTGTAGTGGTAACAGGTGGGCTAGAAACCCTCCTATAACATTGTATGAGTGTCTTAGCCACAGTTACCTTTAATCCCCCTCTGCCCTGCCCCACAAAAAAAAAAAAAAAAAAAAAAAAAAAAGGCTCAGCGAACAGTGTTAATGACAAGCCTATAGTGTAAACTGCAGGCTATTTACTGTAACAGATACTTTTACACTGTCTAGAGAGAAAAGTCACAGGTCCATTTAATTACTAGTCAGTCATTTTGCGTTGGTTCAGTCAGCAAGAGCATTGTCCTTTCCAGGAACTATTTCAGAATGATTTTAAAGCCATTGTTACAGCTGCCCCAAGTCCAGGTGCCGAGAATCAAATTCAGGATGAAGAAAGTGGAAACTTGCATAAAAGATAAAAATTGCATGACAGAAGTTGATGAATTTATTTCTTTGGTGAGAAATTGAGGGTGGCAGGGCATAGTGGACAAGAAAATACAGTGCTACTATTAATGCTGTCAGTTATCTCAGTTTAAATAGAATTCTTATCAATATATTTTAAAACATTTTTCTGTTTTCCTATGAAAACCTTATAAAAAAGGCATATTACAAACGAATATTGCCTCAAACCTGGAAGAAACAACCCACTGTCATACCATGAAAGCACCAGTCTGGTTGGCTGCAACACAATATGACGTTATTCCAGACACTTCATCAG
>JAVJGG010000058.1:13591612-13608807 GCA_035590195.1 Aviceda cuculoides | reverse complement strand
TCCCACTGGGGGGGGGGGAGTGAGTGAGCGGCTGCGTGGTGCTTAGTTGCTGGCTGGGGTTAAACCACGACAGTCAGGTAACTGAAGGTTAAAGAATAATTTTCTTCTTCTGGCATGTCTCCTTTGTTTACTATTTTAACTTAATCCTCTAACAGATTACTTGCTATAATTTTTGAAGTTATTATTTAGGAAAATTACAATTATTTCACATAGTTCCTTCCATTGCTATCCAAACTGGAGGTTTCCATGTGGTTGCCTGAAGAGAATTAACTTCAGTAGTCTGGATGTAGTGCAACAGTTTGCATCACAGAACTGAAATAGCATCCTATTTTCCACCTTCATATGTAGAGGCAAAAAGCGACATTCAATAAGAATCTTCTCTAAAATACATAACTAAGAAATTAATTCTTCTGACAAAAATGTCTTAGTTTTTTGAATAGTCCTAGAACAAAATAGCCCTTCACCTGTGAACGTCACTATTCCTATACTAACAGATGACATCACACAACAGGTTCAGAGCAGCTGCTTCCTCTGAAATGTTTCCGTTTCAGGCAAGTCCAGCAGAATCATGTGCTATTCTCTGTGAACGAGTACCACACCCTAATGGAGAGTAAGATTTGTCCCTGAAATAAAATGGTTTCTGTGAACAATCAGTGCTAGAGTCATCAATGCAATTTGGCTGTAACTTGTGATAGTCTAACACTGCAAAGCAACTACAAACTTGGCTTTATTTAACTTTGCTTACATAATCTATTAATTTGTGCATTAGCAGTAAAAATTTGGGGTTTCACCAGCAAGTTTCAGCTTGGAAAACATTGTGCCTGAGAGCAAGATTGGACCAGAATGTAAAAGTAGGTGGGGGTTTTTTGGGGGGGGTGGTGTGGTGGTGGTGTGCGTGGGGTGTGTGTGTTTGGGTGTTTTTCTCCCAGTTGAATGATTGCTCCCCCAAAAATGTGACAATCATGGATATGGTTCATCCGACTAAAAGGAGACATCCCCAGCATCTAAGCACACTGGTTAACTAATCACTCTTCACTCCCTTTACAGTCAATGGAAAGAAGTAAGGTTTTTAGCTGCTGATTCACCTCATCCCAAGAACCTTATCTGTCAGGTGAATTGTCCTCTAGAAGGTTTCTATCTCTCCAGTAACTCAGAGGAGGAACATTTCAGGTGCAGACATCTAGCTCAGGGGAGAACTGAATCCCATGCTTCATATCTGAAATGCAATTTCTGAATGCAGTAGCTGAAAAAAAAAAAAAAAAACCAACAACCACTGTATTCTACATTTTCTCTTACAACAAAGCCTGTCATTTATTTCAGAGAAAGAGATGTGATAAATGTCATAATGGTGCACACTTCATTAGCTCACACTGCTAATCAATAACCATGCTGAACAAAGTCATTGTCGTTCCAGCACTGCACAGCAGAATTTATCCTTTTTAACATTTCTGATTAGGAACTTTTTTTTTACTTTGAAGGCTGTCATTGTGTTCTCCTCAGTTGGAATTTAAGAAGAATTATCATTTAAGGTTCCTACAACACAGACAGGTTTAGTACAGTCCTTTTCAAAAGGTCTTTAACAGGTAAGATCATTACATAAAGTATATTGTATACCTAAATACATCTGGAAACATTTAAAAACTCTTCCTTATTGTCATATTATGTATCTGGTTTGTGACTAAGCTAGAAAACTGAGAAAAAAATATCTGAGTGTTTCTGGAGAAAACTCTCTGGAAAAAAAAATCTAAATTTGTAATACTTCAGTCAGGTTTAATATAAGTGTATGAGTTTCTTTTGCTAGTGGAATCACAGCTGCAACAAACCTGACAGAAAAAAATTCCTTGAAATGTTGATTTTTTTCTTATGACGGTATTAGAAGCGTAAAGTGCAGTAATCTATACAGTAGACCATGAACCCCAATCTAATGTAGTCTTGGGAAAAAAATCTGATTCAAACAAGGTTGGCTTGGCTGAGCAGGGATCTTCTAGAACTTAGATGGAAATGGAAAGTGTACAGACATTGGAAGCAAGGACAGGCAACACGGGAGGACTACAAAGATGCTGTTCATCACTGCAGGGAGAAAACTCATGCAGACAAAGCTCGATTAGAGTTCAAGATGGCCAGGACTGTAAAGCACAACAAAAAGGGCTTTTTAAAATATGTTAACAGCAAAAGGAGGATCAGAGAGAACATTGGTCCATCACTTGATGAGGTTGGTCACTTCACAAATACGGATGTAGACAGAGCAGAGACATTTAATGCAGCCTTTGCTTCCATCTTCAAGACCGATTATGAGCCCTGGGTCTCCCAGAGCCCTGTGTTGGAAGACCATGACTGGGCAGATGATAAACTCCCAGCCAACCCTGAAATTGTTCAAGACTTGCTGCTCCAGCTGGATGCATATAAATCTGTGGAGCCTGATGGGATTTATCCCAGGGTACTGAAACAGCTGGACAATGTCATTGCAGGACCTCTTTCCATTATTTTTCAATGGTCTTGGGAGCCTGAATAGATCCCAGTCGATTGGAAGCTGGCAAATGTTATTCCATTTTCAAGAAGGCTAAGAAGGATAACCCTGGCAATTACAGTCCTGTCAGTCTCATTTCAGTGCCTGATAAAACTGTGGAGAAGGTTGTTGTAGGAGTTACTGAAAAACACTTGAGAGACAATGCAGACATTAGTCACAGCCAGCACAGGTTCATGAAGGGGAAGTCCTGCTTAACTAACTTAATTTCCTTTTATGACAAGGTCACCCATCTAGTTAACCAAGGGAAGCCAGTAGATGCGTTGGTTTTGGATTTTAGCAAAGCTTTTGATACTGTCTCTCACAGTATCCTTCTGGACAAAATGTCAAGCATACATCTAGACAAGTCCATAATACGTTGGGTGAGCAATTGGCTGACATGTTGGGTTCAAAGAGTTATAGTAAATGGAGTTACATCAGGCTGGTGGCCAGTCACCAGAGAGGTTCTCCAAGGCTCAATTTTAGGGCCAGTGTTCTTCAATGTTTATAAATGATCTAGATAGAAGAATCAAATGTCCTTTAAGTTTGCCAATGATACTAAGTTAGGAGGAGCTGGGGAGTCCCCCTGGGGTAGAGATGCCTTACAGAGAGATCTTACAGGTAGATAGGCTAGAGAGCTGGGCAATTACCAACCACATGAAATTCAACAAGAGCAAGGGCTGGATTCTCCACCTGGGACAGGGTAATCCTGGTTATACATACAAACTGGGGGACAAGAGGCTGGAGTCCAGCCTCACACAAAAAGATATGGGGGTTTGGGTTGATGGCAAGTTGAATATGAGTCAACAGTGTGCCCTGGCAGCCAGAACAGCCAGTCATGTCCTGGGGTGCATCAAGCACAGCATAACTAACTGGTCAAGGGAGGTGGTTGTCCCAGTCTACACTGCACCAGTGCAGCTGCACCTCAAATACTGTGTGCAGTTTTGGGTGCCTCAATATAAGAAGGACATCAAACTGTTAAGAGTGTGTCCAGCAGAGGATGACGAAGATCATGAAAGGTCTCGAGGGTAAGACTTGCAAGGAGCAGCTGATGTCACTTGGTTTGTTCTGGAGAAGAGAAGGCTGAGGGGTAACGTCATTGCAGTCTACAACATCCTCAAGGTGGGCAGCGGAGGGCGAGGTGTTGATCTTCTCTCTCTGGTGACCAGCAGTAGGACATGAGGAAATGGAATGAAGCTGCATCAGGGGGAGTTCAGATCAGACATTAGGAAAATGTTCTTCACTAAGAGGATGGTCGGTCACTGGAACAGACTCCCCAGGGAAGTGGTCATGGCACCAAGGCTGTCAGATTTCAAGGAGGGTCTCAGCAATGCTCTTGGTTTAGTTTTAGGTAGTCCTGCAAGGAGCAGGGAGTTGGACTTGAGGATCCTTATGGATCCTTTCCAACTTGAGATATTTTATGATTCTATGATTTGCATATGTATTGATTCCAAAAAGGAGATTTCCTAGGGAAAGAATATGAGGAAAAATAATAACATAGATAATGCAGAAACCAAAGAAAACAAGATGTATAGATTTAAACATGGAAAAAGGAAGGACTTTTTTTTAAAAAAGAAACATCATGAAGAAGGCAAAAGTGAAAAAAAAAAGGCAGAGGAAATATTCTGAAAGGATATGAACTGGCCTAAAAATAAAATAAAGCTCAGCAAGAAAGGGAGAAAAATATCGAATGGAAATGAAAGTGAAAATGGAAAGAGGTTAGAAAACAATAAAAACATAAGCCTTCAAAAAGGCTTCTGAAGACACTAACTGTAAGGGAAAAGCAAGGAAAATTCTTCAATGGGTGATTATATGTGGTTAATGAAGAAAATGAAGACACAAAAAGAAGAAAACAAAGATGAAGTGCAGGAATAAATGGTTGTATTCCACACTGGAATGAGCTTACCCTCGGGGTCCCAGAAGGATCTATGCAGTGACCTATGATATTGATTGTATTTACATAAGGGAGTGAATAATGAGCTGACAAACATTTTTCCAAGAAAGTAAAAAAGAAAGGTGACTGCAAAATGTTGCAGAAGGAGCTTGTTGTATTCAGTGATAAAAAATGACAGAGATAATTCAGTGCTCATAAATCCTATGTAAAACACACATGAAAATATCACCTTAACTGTGGAGACAGAATGATAGTCTTTGAATTAGCGATTACCATTCTCAAAACTGAGTAATTTTAAACAGGCAAATGTCATTGGAGAAATTAAGAGTGAAGGAGTATAGAATAAAACTAAACAAACAAACAAACAAATGTTGTCATATAAATGCATGGTATACTCCATGCTAAATAACGTGCTAATCAGCCATCTCAGAAAAATCTAGCAGATTTAGACAAAGTACTGAGAAGAATGAAAAGGATGATCAGAAGTATGGAATGACTTCTATATGAAATGACACTGAAGAGGGTGTATTTCTCAGCTTGAAAAGAAACAACCCATGGAAGATAAGATGGAGTCTGTAAAGCCATGAATCCCTTGAAGAAAGTAAATAAAAAGTGGTTACACACTTTTTCTAATAATATGGAAAAAGAGGAAAAATATGGAAATCAATTGGGCAATGATCTAAAGCATATTATTAGGAATAACTGAAGTACTTAACCATAACATTAATCTCATACTCACAAGATATTAAGGAGGAAAAGAGAGGGTTCAAAAAGAGGTTGAGCAAATAAAGATTTATTGGCTATTATCACACTGGTCCGGATGTACTTTCTGCCTCGGAAAGTTCCTAAATGTTAAACCAGAATCTGAAAGAATATAGATGATGAAGGACCATAACAACCATGTTATATTATTTACATGTTTTCCCTAAGCGTCTAGTGAGAAATTTGACATACCTTTGGTTTGAGCAGAAAAGCAATTTTTAATGTCTAACAAAATGAGAAAATGGAATGCGGGAGTGGGCGGGGGGGGCGGGGGGGAGAGTTTGAAGAAGGCAGAGAAAAATGAGGAAAAGTAAAATTGAATCTTAGTAAACTTCGTATCACTTTTTAGTGTTTTTGAATGACAAGCAAAGCAGGCTATGGTAGATGGACATTTATAATAACCATTTTATTAATTCTTCAGAAATATTAAAATTATATAGATAATGAAAATAGTCTGAGGGTCAGATCAATGTTTTGACAGAGTTTCTTAGACTTAGATGTAGACTTCTTGTATAAAACAAGAAATACTACAGCAGTGACAGAGAAAAACCTCATCTTAGCCAGCTTAAACATCCATGAACATAAGATTGAGCCACTAATACAAACACTTAAGCACATAAAAATTAGGTTTTTAAGCCCATAAAATTATTTTATATGCATTGTACCATAAGAGAGAAAGGAATTTTATCAGTTAAAATATGCACTTACAACAGCTTGACCTTCACATTTTGGCTTACAAAATGGTGAGCTGAACAGTGCATTTGTCATTTAAAAGCTTATAAAAAAATAAGAAAATAGCAAATTATTAAAAACAATCCTCCATTAGATTTTTTTCACTGTCTTAATTTACGTGAACATCTTATTTTATATGCTTAATTTAGTAGTAATGTCAGATGGATTTCTGCAGCTGAAGGTCATACAATCAGGCAACATCAAACTCAATGGCATCTCTTGGAAAATAAGATTTCATCGGTACAGTCAATAAACAAGCTGCCATCAATAAAAACAAAATACACTCTAATCAGAGAGAGACACATGCATTTATGATTATGTTTCCAAAAACTGTGGGTCATGCTCCTCTGGATGAGGCATAAAAACTACCAGATGGTCAGGGGCGGCATACGAAGGAGTGGGTTTATTACTTATGTTCATAATACCAAAATTTGATCATTATGCTAAGCAAAATAGATGTGTAAGTTTTTAAAATTCACTTGGTAGTAGACAAAGGGAGGCATGCAACACAGTTTGTGAAATGCTTATCTAAGGACCTCTAATTAGAGTAGATAATTTTATATAGTATAAAACATTTATTCCCCCTTACATCCAAAGATAAGCATTCAGATATTGTTATAAACATCACTGAATATGCATAACTCTTTCTCCCCCCACCCCTGATACTTGTAAGTCTGTATAGAAACAGAATATTTACACTCTGGACATTATGTCATGTACATTTTTCTTGAGGCTGTCATTGTCTTGTATTAATGACAGCAAAGTTAAAATTCCATACCACAGCAAAGGATCAAATAAGACAAGGCAGCACACGAAAGCAACAACGAAACAAAGAAAAAACCATTCTAACAATTCTACCCATTTCATTTGATTACAACTGAGAGGAAACTGGGGTCTCTGTCTGAGACATTCCTATGGCAGGAACACTTAGCATACCTCCAATGTTTATACTTAATGACTACTAGGTGGGAAACTTGCGCCTGATTTACTTGCTCACAGTCAGCCAACGTAGGCCCAACCGAGACACCCCTGGGTACCCTACCTTGTTTCCATTTTGTCCCATGTCACATATTGCAGATGATAGCTTTAGATGCTTGTATATAGGCAGCCGAACAGAAGCCCCTCATGAGGATTCACTGTGTTCACAGCAGATTTTTTTTCTCCTACATAATTGTCTGGAGTCCAGTGTATATACTGACTAGATCCCTGTCGAGTACAATAGGAGTTTAGATATATCTTACATGTACATACATACATACACAGATCTTAAATGAGGTGTTTTAATGAATCCCATCCCTATAATTATTTGTGATTTATTCATCCCCAAAATATGATTTGTATATAGCAGAAGTACGTAGTATGTACATGGTATGCACTTCTTGCACCCCAAGAAACTACTGCTGCTGTATGTTGGGACACTGCTACTTTGATCAGCTCTGCCTAGCACAGAAGTAGGAACATCAGTGTTTCTTTGCCCATGTTATGGAAAATCCAAGACAGTGGCAAGAGTGGATTTTTTTTTTTTTAGGTGTAGGAGAGTAGACAAGTGCTCCAGCACTTAGATAATGATACTCAGTACTAAGAAAACCTCATGAACAATTATACTAAATTAATTTTTAGACCTGATTCGGTGGACTGAACATACTGGTTCTCTACATCTGTTAACTTCTGAAAATAAAAATAAGTTGAATTAATTTTAGGTATAGTTATATACATTATAAACACTTAAAATTTACTTTTTATGGCAACATGCTTCACACTTTTCATCACCCAGGGGAAGAACATCAGAACAATTTGAATGAGCAATTTGAATAAACTTGGGGGATGAGGCTCTTGATTGTGTGAATTGCTTGTTTTTGTTTGTTTTAATATGAATTGTCTATGTCTGTAGTAGATTGTTTTCAGCTAATTCCTTGCAGCTGTTACTAAATTACAGGCTCTGCTTTCCAAGGCCACTTAGGGAAAGGAAAACTAGCACTATTTAACCACTAATCTGACTATGTAATGATCTGAATGAAAAGAGGAAAAACACTTGCTATTTCTAGTTCTACAACACAGAACCTTTGCCAACTATTCATGTGACTGAATAGCTGCCATCTATTTACTAATAAAAGTAAAAGATAACTTTTTTTTTCTTTTAAAATAATATAGTAAGATAGATATTTTTTTTTAATACACTGGAGTGTCATTAGCCCAACATTACTTAATATTAGCCAGTAGTAGCTAAAACATAGTAGCTTCAGTAGTATCTGAAGATGTGAAGGTCTGATTTTAGCTATTGTATTCAGTGCAGATGCTAATATACCCAGGTGCATAAAATTCACCTGAGTATCTTGAGAATATTTCAGCCTCAGTAGCCATGTCTTTTGCATTATATAATTGTAAGTGGTAATAGATGACTTTTAGAAGAGTCTCCAGAATAACAAGAACTATCAATCAAATCCTCCAAAGAGTGGATTGTTAGTTATACGGCCTGATAATCCAATCTACAGAAGTATGACTGCATTCTTATTCTACCTTGACCAGACGATTTTACATTCACAAGACATTTGCCCCATGTTATCTACTGATAATGCCAAAAATCATCATGTCGACTGGTTTGCCATGTATTTTCCCTGCTAAGATGATGGGTGTTACAAATGACCTATGTGTATCACTTTAAAAAATGTCTTTCTGTGTTCACTTCTTAAGAAAGTGAGAGTTAATAATGCTGCACTATTTTCTTCTTACACAGTGATGTTGCTGAGTATACCACTGCAATGACAATGTTACCTTTTTTCTTTAGCAAATAGGGTCTTGAGGCCAGAAGTCTGGAGGGCTTTAAATAGGATTTGAATACTTAATTCTAGATGATTTTGATCACAGGAAGGTATGAACACATGCTTTTAAAAAAGCTCTAATGAGTCTCAGTTATTTTGATTTTCAAAGGAAATTAGTTTTCCAATACCTAGTTTTTTCATCACTTTCCTTATCTTTGCTCCTTTTAATCTGTAAATCCCAAATGAACATGGAAATTCTTCCTTTTTGTAAGGACAGAAGTGAGGGAAAAAAAAGCAGAGAAAAAAAAAGATGGCAAATCATTGTTCTACTTCTCTTCTTCTCCATTGAAAATAATGATAGGAAATCAGAACTAACCAACCTTACTCACTGTATTATAAATTATAGTAATTGTAGAATTCTCATAGTAGTGAAGTTGTGAACTACAAGTTTAAATCATTTTTCACAGTATTTTGGGCCTGGCTGATTGGTGGTTTGAGGTTTAAAATTATTTTTGGCTTTACAACACTGTTTACAAGAGAACAACTTCACTTACGTATTAATTTCTTCAGAGCATTCTGTAAGCTGAAATTTAGGTTAAGGAGTAACAGTAGACAGACTAGATTTAATAAGCAGAGGAATTCATATTACTGTAGCTTGTGGGACTCAATGAGACTCAAAGGCTCACAGGCAGTGGTATGCAGAAGGCCCATAATATGATGGTCAGCAATGAATACTAAATATTTTGAGGCTCAGGTTTTGCAGATGGCACCTTAATTCAAGGATTTCACTCAAGTATTTCTCATAAATTATGTTCATTATCACTTAAAATTAATAAAACTACATTCTGTAACTTTGCAGATCATTGCTTCCTTTTGTTTCAACTCTTACATGTGGCAAAATAAATAATTGGGGAGCAAATATGAAATAAGGACAATACAGAAAAGACATTACAGTGAAAATAATTGTGCATCTGTAGGCAAGTTTAGAACTACTTCACCAAGAAACTCTAATCTTAATGCATTCTACAGAAGGTTTTCCTTCCCTTTCCTATACATATAATGCTTTCAACTCTCTATGCTAGAAAACTTTCCTTGCAAATACTTTCCAAGAAATCTTTTTCCTCTCTCTTCTCTAAGCTGACCCCTATTTTCACTATTTGTCCTTAAAGAAACTTATTTCAAAGGCTCTTCAACAATGACAAAGTCTTTGTTGAAGACTCAGTCCTGAGTTTAATGCAAATGGGAATAACCATCAATCTGTCCAGAGAATTTCAGAAATTTGTGTTATTATAACATTGTTGCACTGAATACATATCTAAGGATTGTTTTGTTCCCGTAACCTGCTACATGAGAAAATTTGTACAAAGATTAAAGCCAGTGTGGATGTTTGAAAGAATTTTCCAACTAGAAGCATCAACTCACCTATTTACAGTCAGTTCAATTCATTGGAAAGTATTTCTACCTTCATGATTTTATAGAGTATGTGCAGTCAGTTCAACTTGCCATAGCTGAGTATTACCAAAAAACCTGAAATGTTTGTGTATCTCAGGAGCTAGCTCAAGAGTGTGTAAAAAACATTACAAATATGCATTGAATAGAATACACTCAAATTTCTATTTAAAAAATGCAAGTAACATGTTAGAGCTACTTTAAATGCATGTTCCAAAATTCTTCCTAATATTTTTTTTTTAAAATAGTAAAAGGTCTGAAGAAGAGATTTTTGTACACTTGTGTTTCTTTTGTCATGAACAAAGCAGATTTTGTTTGCCTTTTCTGTTTTCCTGTAATTCAAGACCACCTGATCACTTTTCTAGTCAAACAATGCAAATAAAACCAATTGTCTGGATGATGAAAAGAACAAGAAAGTAAGAAAAGTATTTCAGAAAGCTATCTATAAATAAAAATAATATAACTAATCATCATAAGCAGAATTCCTTCACAATAAAAATGTGTGCAATAGCCATAAAACAAATATGACTGAAAGCTCATGAACATCACACCTGCTGTTCCAGTGCAGAATCATATGCAAGGACATGTACTTCTGTTATTCCTGATAGCCACTTGTCCTGCATATCCATAAGTATGACTAAAGATAGATGTTCCACAACCTCATTAAGTGATTTATTCAATTGCACAATTTTCTAGAAAACGCTCCCTAGTATTTAACTGGAGCATTCCTTGCCATAATGTAATCATGTAGACAACATGAGGATTTTTTTGTGTCACCTCCTCTATTTGTTCCACGGTTGTCTCCCTCAAATTTCTCTGCTTTGGGCAAAACCACCAAACCCACATTTCTTCATTCTTTCCTGTAAGGCACCTTTTCTAAACTTCAGACAAATGTTTCTCTTCTCAGGATACTCTCCAGTTTGTTCACTTCTTTCCTGAAGGGCAATACCCCAAACTGGACACCACTCCATCTGAGCCTTAGCTCTGGTGAGAAAAGAGAAAGGCCTCCTTCTCCTGTCTTACAGGCTTTACATCTGTTTTTTTGTCATGTACAGGTGCTTATAGAATCATAGAATCATTTAGGTTGGAAAAGACCTTTAAGATCATTGAGTCTAACTGATAACTTGGCACTGCCAAGTCCACCACTAAACCATGTCCTTAAACTCTCTTCTGTGATAAAACCACATACTTCATTTGTGTCCAGCATGGTATCCCCAATAACCCTGGATCCTTTTTGAGTAGAACTGCTGCCAAACCAATTGTTCTCAGACCTGTGCTTGAGCAAATATTTTTTCTCCATAAACACAACACCTTGTCTCTGCTGTTGATTTTTTTTCATTTTTAGTGAAAATGTTTTGCTTTTTTTTTAATCCTGTTATTGAGCAGATTTTTAGTCTCTTCCAGCTTCATGTCATCTGCAAATTAGGTAATTATACTATCAATCCAAACATTAACAAAAATACATGAATAAAATCAGACCCAAGATGGATTCCTTCAGAACCTTTCTTGTTATAGTCTTCCTTTTTGGCAATAAAACATTGATAACAGCTAGCCAGTTATGCAACCACCTGCTAGTAGTTTTATGTGTTCCATGTTTCCCAGATAGCTTATTAAAAAGCGTGTTGGGATAATTTCAAAGCCTTGCTAAGGTAAAGATACCTTAGATCTTTGCTATCTTTACAGGAGCGTAATAATTTTAAGCAAAAGTCAGACTAATTTGACAATGTAAATTGATGCTAACTCTTTTTAATCTACTTTTTTGTCTTCTATGTTATAAATAATATATTTGATTATTTGCCCATCTAATTTTTATGGGATTTGTCTATAAATTTCTGGCCTTTTTTTTTTATTTTATTAATAGACATTATCTTGGTTGATCTTCTCTGGACAAAGACAGGGAATTTTTATGAGAAATAGTGATATTGGTATTGGATATAAGTCAATTCTCAAATGGATTAACAGGAGACCTGTGTGTATAAATATTTAAAAAGTTTATTTTAAATGAACCTTACCTGCAGCAGAGGTCCTGAACTACTCTTGTGGAAATTGATTTTGTCTAGAAAGTATTGAATAAACACTGCAAAATGGATTCTGAAAGGAATTTTAAAACAAATTTAGAATTGCTAATATTCTGCTTAATGACAAAAGGTATCACATTATTGCAAAATGTCTTTTAATTCTATATAATTATCAATGCAAGCATAAAACTTTTGTATTTGTAATAAAGAAGAAATCCTGACATTCTCGCCCAAGCAAGGAGTCAAATGTTTACAATTAGTGTTGTGCTTGCAAAAAAGACTAGCTAAACACAGAAAGAAAGTATGATTTGCCATATAAAGATTTCAACAGAACTTATTCTTGTTCTCACGGTTCTATGTCTCATAGAATTTTGCATTTAATAAGCATTTCATACATCCATATAGTTGTTTTTAAAATAAACAAACCAGTATATATTTTAATAGTCAGGCAATAGTCATATTGCCTGTATCGTAGACATTATCATGCCATTAACTTTTACCATTCTGGGTAGTGATCTAAATACCTTGCTGCTTTATTACTAGTTTAGAGAAAGGGTTACTTGGGTAACAGACCTAAGCAGAATCCTATGACTTCGCTCACAGTGAATGAGACAATAAAAACCAGGTATTTCAGAGACAAGTCAAAATTACTTTTAATGATTTCTAAGTTAAAGCTTTTTCTTTAAACTAGAATGGTATTCTAGTTCTAAATTATATTCTTTTAATCTTGCATCTTGACTTCTAAAGATTGCACTTATTCTGCTAATTCACTAATTTCTCCAGCACAGTTGCTGAGATTGTTTTCTCTCATAGAAAATTTATTTATAAACTATATTATTATATTATAGTTTTAATTATATATATTATAGCATTATATAATATATTATAGTATTATTAATAATAACATATCCAGTAACTGTTATAACTAAAGCATTAGTTAATATTGTTTTATGTATATGTTCATTAAATTTTTGATGCTGGGATATGCTACCTTAAAATTTTGTGTCACGCATGTACTATCTGAAGTATGTTAGTACAGACTAAAATATGGATAATGAACAGTGCATGGGTAAGAGTATTAAAAAGACACTTAAGATCTTTTTTATCATTCCAACTACAAGTCCATATTTGTACTCAAGCGTGAAATTTTCAGTAAAGGTACATATTTTTATCTCCATATGAAGTTGTTTCCAGCAGCTAGCAAGACATTTATTCTCACATAGATCAGAAGCAGCACGTTAGCCTCTTGTGCTTTAGGAAAATCAGGCAAGTCTTCCTAAGGCAAGGGGTCTCAGTGGATGCATAAGGTATATTTAAGGCATATGAGTTTATCAAATGAACAGTGTAAAGTGCAGAAAATGGTTACCAGTTATAGCTGCCTGCCCCATGATTTACTCTTCCAAATGGCTTAGGAAACCATGTGTCCTGCCTGACAGAGCACAACTTCCAACACAGCTGTAAGAGAAGGCTCATATAATTACACCTTCTGAATTCATAGCAAAGCACTTGGACTTTCATTTTTTAGCAAAGCTAAACTGCAAACAGATGTCAGTGTTTTGTATCAGAACCTTCATTTTGCCCTTTTCCAGTCTGAAAAGCTGCTCTAGTTGGTGGACTGCAATACTGAAGAAATCCACTCCTAGTGTAAAAACTACAGTCAGTGATTCAGTTCCATCAGGTAAAGGATATTTAATCTATGCACTACTACCCTCTATGCACTTAAGTTAAAATTGTGTTTCTGACTGGTCAAAATTATGGTTAACTGAAAATTTATATGATTTATATTCTCTGTGCATTGTTCTGAAATGATGACTTAGGTTGCACAGAAATATTCAATCAAGAATAATTACATCTGCCCATGTTTGCTCCTTCATCTTCTAGCACTATTAAGTACTGTTAAGAAAAACTGAGTATCTGATAATTTAATTAAAGACCTATATTAGAAAGCGTATGATATATAGGAGAATAAATTAGGTCTGTACAAACAACTTAAGTTCTGAGAAGTCTTATATCTGGAATGGCTGACTTCGATTTTATTAAAGTACTGATTAAAAACATCTTCTAAAATTCAGTGAATATTCCTGCCCACTGCAAATTTTTGAAAAATTCTATTTTTTTATGTGCTAGTAAATATTAAATATGAAGAGAACATTCATTTTAAAAGGTTATACGTAAGTTGAGCAACATTTGTAATGACACTGGTTTTACCTTCAAGAAATCATAATATTAACTGTAGTTTTACAAGTATTCAGAATGAACCCATTCTTTTCTCTATTTCTTTTAGATTTTAAAATAATAGAAGAGTTTATTTTTTCAACATTTTCTAAAAGAATATATTTCATTAATAGCCCTTAAAATTATGTTTCTCAATTATCTTTCAGGTAACAAGGCAAAAGTGAGTTACCTGCTGAGGGATATTTTAGGGTTTTTTTTCTGAATCGTTGATGACATAAAAGCAATGGATCTGTAAGGGAAAAAATTAAGATGCATTTTTACTTGATTTGATGTTACACTAACACACTGTAAATGGAATTCAATACAGGTAAATTTGAAGTAACGCAGAGCGCAGAACCTCCAAATGAATAGTAGTAAGTTTTTGTCAGGAGGAATTCATAAGAAAATCTGCACTATTAAATCTTTAATAAGCTAGAAAAGGAAAGAGTTTGGCACTGTTCATAAAAATGGGCAGTGGATCATTTCCAAACTATTAATGCATTAACGCTTTTTATGTCTTAGATACACTTGCTTCAAGAAGTGACTGCAGTAACACTTCATATTGCACATGATGACAATTCCTGTAAAATATACTGTAATTCATCATAGCTCATGGAGTAGGTTACACACATAAATACATTGTCAAATTCTTACCTTTTCTCAACCCCACTGTCCTGGTTTTGGCTGGGATAGAGTTGATTTTCTTCTTAGTAGCTAGTACAGTGCATTTTGAATTTAGTGTGAGAATAATGTTGATAACACACTGATGTTTTAGTTGTTGCAAAGCAGTGCTTATCCTAAGTTAAGGATTTTTTCAGGTTCCCATGCTGTGCCAGCAAGCAGGTGTACAAGAAGCTGGGAGGAAGCATGGCCAGGGCAGCTGACCTGAACTAGCCAAAGGTATATTCCATAGCATAGAAGTCAGGCTTAGTAGATAAATTGGGAGGAGTTGGCCAGGACAAGGGGCGGTCGCTGCTCAGGCATCGGTCAGTGGGTGGTGAGCAATGGGATTGTGCATCACTTGTCTTTTCTTGGGTTTTATTTCTCTTTTTTGTTATATTCCCTTTCATTACAATTATTATTATTATATGTTATTGTTATTGTTATATTTTATTTTACTTTAGTTGTTAAACTAGTCTTATCTCAACCCATGAGTTTTACTCGATTCTCCTCCCCATCCGACATGGTTTAAGCCCAGCCGGTAACGAAGCACCACAAAGCCACTCGCTCACTCCTCCCTGCCTTGGCCCTGGTGTCATGAGGACAAATATAAAGAAACGCTCGTGGGTTGATACCAGGACAGGGAGGGATCACTCACCACTTATGGGCATGGGCAAAAGACAGGCTCAACTGGGGGAAGAAACAAAGTCAGTTTAATTTGCTACCAATCACATCAAACCAAGGATACTGAGAAGTAAAGCCCAACCTGAGAACCCCTTCCCCCCATCCCTCCCTCCTGCCAGGCCCAACCCCACTCCCGGTTCTCTCTCCCTCCTCCCCCCGGCGGTGCAGGGGGATGGGGAATGGGGGTTGGGGTCAGCTCGCCACACCTGGTCTCTGCTGCTCCTTCCTCCTCAGGGGGAGGAGGACTCCGCACTCGGCCCCTGCTCCGCCATGGGGTGTCTCCCATGCGGGACAGTCCTCCACCAGATTCCCCAACATGGGTCCCTTCCACGGGCTGCAGTTCCTCACAAACTCCCCTGGTGTGGGTCCCTCCCACAGGCCGCAGTCCTTCAGTCCCAGCCTGCTCCAGTGCGGGCTTTCTTCCCCATGGAGCGTCGGCCATCTTGGGGGGCACCCCCTGCTCCGGTGTGGGCTCCTCTCTCCCTGGGCTGCAGGTGGGCATCTGCTCCCCCGCTCCCCTCCATGGGCTGGGGGGGGACAGCCTGCCCTCTCACCATGGGCTGCGGGGGCATCCCCTCCTCCTCCTCCTCCTGCCTTCCTCACTGCCCTTGGTGTCTGCAGAGGGGTTTCTCTCCCATCCCAATCCCCACTCACCGCAGGTTTCCCCTCTTAACTCTGTTCTCCCTGAGGCACTACCGCCATCGCTGAGGGTTCGGCCTGGGCCAGCAGCGGGTCCGGCTGGGAGCTGGGGAAGCTTCCAGCAGCTTCTCACAGGAGCTGGCCCTGTGGCCCCTCACCCGATACCTAAACCCCGCCACACAAACCCAAAACACCATCCCACTGGGACAAGGGACAGGAGATGGAGGACGAGGGAGGGAGCTTGCAGGCAAGCAAGCAATCAGCTTCCTGGTGCTTAGTTGCTGGCTGGGATTAAACCATGACACCTACACATCTCTACTCAGCCTATCCTATGCTCCATTTCTGTGTTGTGGAATGTTCTCCTGTTCCATGCTGGGCACGTTGAACACCAAACATCCCCACGCATGTGCAGTACCTTGCTTGTTTCACAGGAAGACCTTGGTTCTGTTGCAATGGTTGTAAAGATGAAGGATGGATTATTACTGTTATGAATCATCTAGAAATAATCCGTTTCTAATTTTAAAGTACATGACACCAATAGTTGTTGCTTTCAAGCTTATGCTTTAAATGAAAATACCTCATGCTGGAAAGCTTCTGAAGTTGTAAAAAATATACCTTTCTATCAGGATATGATTTTAAAATTACATTTTCAAAGTATACAATTAGGTTCTTTTCATATTTCTTAGACAGTGACCCTTTTTTAGTTTTATAGATTTTCCATTGAAAATTTGATTGGTTTTATCTGCCTGTCGTGGTTTAACCCCAGCCAGCAACTAAGCACCACGCAGCTACTCACTCACTTCCCCCCCTAGTGGGATGGGGGAGGAAATCAGGAAAAGAAGTAAAACTCATGGGTTGAGATAAGAACAGTTTAATAGAAC
>JAVJGG010000058.1:13564569-13591512 GCA_035590195.1 Aviceda cuculoides | reverse complement strand
CATACTGAACTCAAAACACAGCACTGTACCAGCTACTAGGAAGACAATTAACTCCATCCCAGCTGAAACCAGGACACTGCTTCAAACCTATCCATGTATTTTTTAAATAAAGAAAATAAGTACTGAAATTACCAAATCAAACAAGCAAGGAAAAGAACAGAGGGAGTTACTTCCGCATTCATTTCCCCAAGGGCTGCCACAGATTTGTTTATTTGGTATGATTAATACTAGTCATTCTGATGTTCCAGTAACAGGAAAATAATAGGTGAATGAGGCGTCATCTTAGGTTAGTTATCCCTTAATAAGAAATCAATAAAAATGATAAAAAGAGAGGATTGGAAATAGGGTAAGTTGCACAACACATACATAGTCCCCATTTATGCTTCATGAGACCCATTCACAATTACACTGTGGGGGGAAAAAAGAAAAAGTATACATATTTCTCCCCTTTGTCTATTTCTCCTCTTATTTTTATCATTGTGAAAAAAAATTTCTTAAATTATTTTAAAGCAGATTCTGATCACAGCTAGACTGGTCATCCATCTTCTCTTGAACCATATAACTGCTCAGCTGAGAGGAGACTGAGTAACAGTCAACACTAATAAAATCTGATAGCAATTGTAAGCCTTAGTATATTTTTGACTACAAGCTACAGGAAGTATGAGAAGAGCAAGCTCATCACAGAGCATTGTACTTCGAGGGCAAAATAAATTTCTATAAAATATTGATAGTTTATTTGAGCATCTTGCATTGAGACAAATGATTTAAGGACAATATAAACTGTAATTAAAAAAATGCTCTAAAACCTGAAATGCTGAGCCAGCTAACAGGTAATTAAGTGCCGTCAGTCCACTAATGTATTCCAGCACAGCTGGTAGACTCACTTATCTCACAGAATATCTTTTCTCTGCTGGTCACAGTGGTGAAAATTCATACCACTCCAACTAATCAACAAATTCAACTTTTCAGAAAAGATTTAGGTGGTGTAAAGGGGTATAAACCCAACAATATTTACCTCACATCTTGCTGTTTCCCTTTTAACTATATCTCTGCTCAGATTTGTTCTAAAATTAAACATGGAGTTTCAGATTCTCTTTTTATAGGACACTAGATTCCTTTTTAAATTTTTTGTTGTTGTTGTTGTTTAATGTATCCTCACACTATATCCTTAGCGGACAAAATTACTTTTGCATTATTTATATTCTGGATAGGCTCCTGCATGATGGTTTATCTCCTGCAAAATACTGGATGAAAATTACGCTGTATGTTCTCTAGCAGTTTTGCATGCTAGTTTCCCCAGAATCCTCTCCTATTCCTTCTTGTGCAAGTTGTTACTGATTTTATTGATCACATAAATCTTTTGAAGGATTCTTCATTTTCAAAAGTGGAGAAATATGGTCCTTTGTTTTCCTCTGAAAGGCTGGTGCAAGTCCTTCAATGAGTAGTGAAAACTATTATTGTTTAATGAAAATTAATTTTATTTTTAAAAAATCTTTTGATTTTGGATACTGTATTGTGGAAAAATGTTTCATAGTGACTTGCTTTAATATACCAAGTTTTTAAAAACCCTAGTTGTGTCACCATTTTTACCTGGCATATTTATTTAAACTGTAATCTTACATTTCATCTTTTCTCATTTAAAGTGCTGTCTTCTGTAAAACCTGTTCTTTGTTTTCCTGAATATATTAAGATCCATTTCCAGCTTCATTAACACTTGGAAACAGTTTAAAAAAAAAGTAGAAAGAAAAATGTAATAGAACTTTTGTCATTGGCAGGCAAGATTTCCACTAAGTGTCTTCAATGCAAATAATCTGCCAATGTAATTTAGCTTCTTTTTCAAGTTTATCTAAAAAATTCCTTGCCATAACATATTGGCTTTGTCAGCAGATGTACAGGAAGGACTAGATTTACAAGCTCTTAGGCAGTTCATTTGCTGTTTATTTTAGATGCTTTGGATTGCAGCCTCTCAGCACTCATGTATGACCTTTCTGCAAAGCTGCTGTTTTTACCAGAGTTGATTTAATTGCAGAGATGAACTTTAACTTCTGAAGAGTCCTAATCCACTCATTTGAT
This sequence comes from Aviceda cuculoides, assembly GCA_035590195.1. Lineage (NCBI taxonomy): Eukaryota > Metazoa > Chordata > Aves > Accipitriformes > Accipitridae > Aviceda > Aviceda cuculoides. The sequence continues at coordinate 13,589,439 of JAVJGG010000058.1, read as the reverse complement.
GCATATGCAGTTATCTTTCTTGTACTCTACCAGAAAAGTATCCTATTAAAGTTCAAAACTGGCTGGTCAGGTTTCTGATCTAAAAGAATGTAAAAAGTTGTTTATTACAATTCCATCTTAGTTTTTATTCTTTAGAAGGCATTCAGCGACATTATTATGAATGTCATCCAGCTCTCTCCTATACATGAACACACATAACAGAACAATTAAAAATTAAACAGAGATGCCTTAGTATGTCATAAGGTCACTTTTCCAATATCTTTGATTTTGGTAAGTAAACACAAATATCTTAAAATCCAATAAACAAGATGTACTTCACTGGAGTGAGAGGAGTGAGAGACGGTGTGGAGCTCTTTTTGTATCTCAGTAGGAAAAGGCCTGACAACAAATGGCATAATGAAATAGCTGTTTAAATAAGATAGAACAAAAAGAATATAGATAGCAAGTAAATTTTACATCCCTTCAGACGCTGGACAACCTGCTTTCATGCAGATGGACCCCGAATGGTTTTTCACACAAGGCTCTGTGCAGATTCTGTCTGTGGAGAGGTACCCCCGAGTGGAGAAAACAAGATTACCTCTTCAAAGTGAGTATATGTGTTTTAAAATACTCAACCGTTAAAATACATAGCACATCAATAAATGGAACAAGAAAACAAAAGAATATCCACAGAATATTTGACAATGTGGACATAATGTCAACTCAGCCAGTAAACATAGTCAATGTTTGCAAAGGACTTTTCATCATACATAATGGGAGCGTTTTAATTGGATTGACTGGCCTGAAGTACAAGATTATAAGTTGCTGAGTATAAGGAGTTTGATCCAATACGTTGATCCAGTGCTAAGAGTCTGATCAACAAAAAGATTCAATTATTTTAATAGGAAGGAGTACCACTTCAAATAATTGTGTGATTATTTTGTGACTTATATTCATAGCATCCCTGGTTTTCATCCAAATGTTGCTATAACATTTAATTTAATATACAATAAAGTGTAAGCAACTTTGGGAAATGGAAAGTGAACACTTTCTTGTCTCTGTACGGCACCTTGGAAGTCAGACATTTAGAATGATGTAACCACCTGAACATTGGTATCTTTTGCTGTTGAAGGTATGGAGACATCTGTATGGGGTGACAGATAGAGCAGAGGACCTATAGGCAGCCTCTGCCATTCTGGAAGGGGTAGTTGCTGGACTGCCAGGGTACCCTACTAAATCTATATTGGCATGATGCATTTATGTTTAGAAGGAATCTTCATTTTAGAATCCAATTTAAACTTGTTTAAGTTAAAGAGAATCTTTCTTTTTGCCTCAATAATGTTTTGAGGAACACTCAGTGAATAAAACAATTAATACAACTCCTTCCTTAACAGAAGTATTCTCTGAGACAATGTCTGGTGCATAAACAATTTTTAAAGGTATTCTGACAACATAATATGGGCTTTATTTATGTATTTTGATTATCGGCCTTTATTTATTTTGCACATAAAAGTACTATAACTAAAGCTGACACAATCAAGTTTGAATGCTTGACTGAGAGCATTAAGGCAGATATACCTATTCCAAGAATACTGTTGTTTTTTGTTTCTATGAAAAATGTATGATTTATGTCATAGGCAAAAAGCATTGTCTGATGCTTATTCATCTGCAGAAAGGATATTACTATCATTCCCATCAGGATGCTCCTAGTCATCTATTGACTTTGTATAATAAGCCGTCTTTCAACAAGGTAGATGCAAAATAAAAATATATGCTACTGGAATTCCAGTTGCATTATGAATAAAGCATAGCTATGAGCAAAAAGGAAGTATACTTTATATGTAAAACCTAATACCTGACTTTTAGTATCATGTAAATCTTAACAATCTAATCAAAGGATCTTTGTTAGTCCAGATTTCAATGTTGCAAAGGAGAAAAAAGTAAAATTAAGAAATACTATTACAGAAAACCAAAACACAGTAATAATTGTAGAAATTATAGTAATAATACAGTTAAAATTATTATGTGTTATGCTTACTTCTCTCAATACCCCTTTGTACTCTGAGATTGACAGCACCAATCTTCTTCAAGCAAGCAGGGGCACTGGAGGGCCAGGGCTGGATACAGATAGTGGTTGCAAGCAGAGCATCTGTTCTCCAGGTTCTTCACTTTCACTGCAAAGAGAGCAATAGTGATACTTTTCTTCTTCCACCTGTTTTTTCCTTCCTCCTCTCTTTTCTCCTTTTTGGATTTATTTGGGTCTGTTTTCTAACAAAGTTCCACATCATGCTCTCCATTGATCTGCAGCTTCACTGTAGACACAAATTTACTGTATATGGTGCATTTTATGTTAGACACTTGTTCTTTGTTGTCTTTGTTACTTTCAAACTTGTTTTGTCCAGCTTCTAGATCTGCATTTCTTTAATCAGCCACCTCCAGTGTCAGCCTATGTCCCTTATCATCCCCTGTTGTACTTTTTTATGCTGCATCCTGTTCCCCACTTCTCAAAGTCACTGTTATCAAGCTAGGTCTGTTTCCCTCTACACTCTATCATTATAATAGTCAAAAATATCTCATTTGCACAGAGCAACTACTTGTATAAGAACAACTATTTGTATAAGAACTATAGTTGTTCCATACAAATATAAGGAAAAGTAAAACAAATGGTAGCCATAGCTACACAGTTATTTTTAAAAAAATTCTGTTGCAGGTTAACCAAATGAGATCAAAGCTCCAGGAACATCAAGGAAAGTTCAGGCAAACCAAGCCTGACAAGCTTCATTCCTGAGGCCTTGAAAATTGGTTACTAGCCTGTTACTAGCAATGGCAATACAGTATTACTTGGCTAAAATGCCACAGCTGGTCTCCTTCAAACTTGGTTTTGCTGATCACTGCAACCTGCGCCACATAAGAAAATCTTATTTGTCATTTTATATGAGTGAATTGAGAACTCTTCTAAACTTCAGGCTTTAAGATCTTACTAAGTACTTTCATCTGCGGACTGTAAACAATTTTATAATGCATTTTTCTTTTGTTTGTGTTTAAAATGTGGTATTAGCTTCTCGGGCTACCTACGTGTAAATGTCTATATTGTGCATATATATAACCTTGTTAAAAAAATGTTTGATTTTGTGTAGAGATTTTGCCTTGGAACATACTGCACTCTGAAGCAAGAGTCTCTTCAGAGGAGTTATGGGTGTATTTTCTGCCACAGACAAATGTGAATATGTAAAACAAAGTAGAAATACAACTTGACCTTTTACTCCATGGAATTAGGCTTAAACTACTTTTAACATTCTTTCTAAACATACTCTCTTTCAAGCTTATAGTATATTTCTTTTGGCCTTCCTGCATGGACAGTTGTCATTTTACATCACTAAAGTCTCTTTGTGAAAAACGTGAGCATCAGATGCCCTTGAGAAAGGACATTTGGCTTAAACTTCGGACCTCTGTGACAAGTCAGCCATAAGAACAGTGAAACTAAACTGAGGAAAGGACTCAGTGTGTCAACTTTAAAATGTGTGAAAGGTAGCTGAAGCTGGTAGGACTCAATAGGTGCTTTTCACAAAGACAAGGTAGAATGTGTTCTACTACTACAGAACCGAATTCAGATTTTGGCAAAGGAATGAGATTGACTGGGCTTTACAGAAAATTGGTAAGCCTTCTCTTAAAAAATATTTTATGTTGCCTGTACAGTTCTTTAGTACATTTAAACAAATACATTTATGTGTGTATATATATAAGCTGAGAACAAGATTCCCTTAAAATGACATTTTATGTGTATTCAACATTAGTGAAATCTTAACCTTTAAACAGATGATTCATTTTACAATGAGCGAATGATTCACAGGCCTCACAGGAGTATCATATGGGACCCAGAGGCAACCAGGGCCAAGTGTTACGAAGCTTGCACATGCCAACCTGCTCCTGAGGAGGCTAGCCCTAAACCAGCCCTAAATGGGGATGGACTCTGTAGCACTCAGAACACCAGGACCCAGGGTCATCTCCTTATGATGATACAGGTAACTATGGAAATAGACCTGCAATTTATTCTGTGGAAGTGAGCAAACCCTCGCTTGTGTAATAATGAATGCAGCTGGATTTTAAATGATCCTCCCTCCAAGGAAAATTCTTAAAAATATTCTTCTTCTATATAGAAATACATTAATATAAAATATTCCCAAGCCTCCACTTTGGAGGTAATATAACTTAATGTAATTTTATTGTATTTCCTTCTCAGGACTATAATAGGTTTGAATCTACTCATGTGATGCCTGAGGTGGTACAAGAACAAGGCAGCAGCACTGTGCAGTGCAGGTTGCAGCAATGCCATCATCAAAATCTTCTAGTACTGAAACTACAAACCTGAAAACACACAATGAGTGATAGATATCATGTATCATGGTGTCAGATTCCAGTTGTGCATTCCCGTGTTCAGTCTTTATTCACAGCTAAACAATTTATTCTATTAAAAGAGAAAAAGAGGAGGGTTAAGATTAGTTGACTCTGGAAAAGACCACAAAGAAAAACCTGATCCAAATTCTTCAAGCTTGTACTAAATCCAGATGCTACAAGGAACTAGGTCAGGACTAGACTCTTCAGAGCACTGAACTCTCACAGTTTCATTGCAGAAGAGAAATAAAGGGACTAGGATCTTAGATAATGTCTCTACTTGTTAAAAGTAGGTAAAGCAAAAGCGTGGTGGTAGCAAGAGGAAGTAGAAATAGCTACAGTCAGGGATATCTGTAATTTTATTGGGATAGGGCTTAGGGAACCCAAATTATTTTTCAATTGCCAAAATCCTTCAGAGGGATTTGTTTATGTGAAGCGCATAACATGCACAGAAACCCTTGAAATAAAACTTCACTAGCAGTGTGACACATATTGTGTTCTGTGTTGAAAATATTTTTAATCAATTCAAGCTATATGGTCTAGGGCCATGGTTTTCTGTGAAAAACGAAAAGTTTATGAGATGCATTTTGCCCTAACCTTTAGAAAATTATGTTTGTTTTAAATTAACTGTATTGGGGTCTTGAGGATGCCATTAACCTTTTACATCCTATGATAGAACGGGTTCTTCTCTGACCTATTGATTATTAGTCACCTGAGAAAAGTTTGTAAAGGATAGTGACCTGAAATTATTGATCTCTTTTCAGCTAATATCTCCAGTTTAAAGATCAGGCTGAAGCAGGAAATAGACATTTTATAACCAAAATGGAAATTAATTTCTTATGTATCCAAAGTTATGATCACAGAGAATTATGTCAGTTTACAGGAAAGCACTGGTCAAGAAAAAGATATTGCAAAAACAACGAGAAAGTATATTTTACCCACTCATTTCTAGATGTATTACTAGTGGTAATGAAAGTTTTGTCAATTGAAAGTTCATTAGCAGGAAAGAAGTTCCATAAAATAAGAAATAAATCACTGAGGTTCCTAATGTTTTTCAGCTGAATATGTTCTTCATTATTTTCATGCACTAATAGTAAGGACAGTACTAGTTTCTATTTTTTTCTTTTCCTTTTCTCTTTCTTTTTCTCATTTGTTTCTTTTGGAGGGAAGGGAGAAAAAAGAATATAGAAAAGAAAGGAAAAATGTATTACACTTATCTTTCAGTGATGGATTTTAATTTTCCCCTTTCCCCATCTAAAAGTCTAACTACAATTTTTCAGTACAAAAAAATCCTTTCTTTTTTATTATTTTTCACTGAAAATAAGACAAAGGTTATAATATCACAATTGCTTTCCTCTTCCAATCTTCTGTAGAAATAAAGTTTTCAGGATTACAACCACATTAGAATACTTAATGGCTTTAGGGATGCTGTTATTTTATTATTTTACTGTAATGTTTAATTCATGTTATGTTAAAGGCATTCTGGTTTATGTTGTTAGTGTTGTACAAAGAGATCTGAAACATTTTCAGGTCTGTGTAATAGCTACTGGTATGTTATTTATATTTTTTAAGAAAAATGTACATATCCTGGAAAGAAAGGGAGGTTCAATGATTTCCTTTAACATGAGAAAAAGGAAAACAACACAAAAGGGAAAATAGAAAGAAAGAAAGGAAGAAAGAAAGAAGGAAAGAAAAGAAAAGAAAGAAAGAACTGTAGTTTCAAAATATAGCTGTCTGGTGAGGAAGATAGCAATCCAAGGAACTTTCAGATACATCATTTCATGAGCTTCACTCTAACAGCCTTATAAACTTGTGTTTGTCTACTCACCTGCAGTAAAAGAACCAACAGAAGTTATAACATGTAAATGGCAGCCCAAATACCGTCTTGCGTAAGACAGTTCTTCCCCCTGCCTGTCATCAAAGAGAGTTCGCTACGGCTACATACACAGGTGCACAGATGCACATGGATTTCTTCACTAGCTGTCCATAGATGCTTGGTCTGTCCAGCAGCTGGTACCCAGACCCTGGTCTTGCACTTCTAGGCACCCAGATCTCTCATCTCACTCACTGGGTAACTCATGTTGAAGTTCACAATCAGGCCATGCATGTGCGTCCCCACATGCAGAACAGAAATCCCACTCACATGGAAAATTGTTAGGAATACAGTGTCTTATGAAGACAGGACAGTTTGCAGTGACTGGTGCAGGTGGTGCTCTGTCAGAAAAACATGTGGACCAGCATCTCACACGTGACCACCTGGTCCTATTTATTCCCTTCTTTTTCCCAGGCTTGTTCTTCCCCCATTGACCTCAGCTCTTTCTCTGCCCTTGCCTCTTCCCAGATAAACAACACTCCCCTGCCTTCTTTCTTCTTTCCCCAATGGTCCCAGTTTTGCTAAGTCTGTACCCAAATTTGGCACTCCTTATACTGTTACCTAGATCATCTCAGCCGTGCATTGTATTACTGATATGGTTACATAGGCACTGCTGGCCCTGCAAGACACTGTTCTCCAAAAGATCCTTAATCCAATCACTCTTCATTAACTCTCTCACTCTTTTACTCGCCTCTTTTGCTCTAATGTGAACGCATCCTGATCTTGCCTCAAAACTGAATTTTGCCAATGTAGACAAGCAACCTCGAACTGTCTTTGAAGCCAGGCATTAAAAACACGTTGGTCTACTGTATTGCCCTAGAGGGTATTTTCTAATACTGAAAATCTACGCCCTTGGTTGCGGCAACAAACCTGATTCAATGAATTTCATCAAGTCTTTCATGACATGAGAACTTTCTTCCTGGACCTATGCACCAAAGGTGCTACATAAGGACATAACATGCTGCCAATTAAAGATTAGCCAAATCATTTTGGTTTATATGCAGAGAAGTTTTATGTAACATACAATCAGTATTATGTCTTCTGTATTTCTCTGTGCTATTGTCTTTTGAAATTAATGGTTAACTGTAGAAATGAACATACATATATATATATATATATATATGAGAGAGATTTCTAAGAGTTTATAAGACTTTAAATGTGACTGTCTGCAACAGCTTCTTACCTGTAAGGGGTGTAATACTGAAAAACAACAATCCATGTTGATGGTATCTTGTCTTTGAAGTTTCCTGACATATTGAAAAGAGAGTAATTCTACTGCTGGCCACTTTGCAGTGACAGCTGGGTGAAGTCATTGTAAACACTGAAGATAACTTTCCATATGGCAAGAATTCCTAACTGTTTATTTGGTAATCACCAGTGTATGCTCATTAGGACCCAGAGCTGCATAACCTTATTGAATGTGATTGTCTGCGAAGAAATTCTGTTGTGTTGAATTTATCTGCAATATGTTACCCATAAAAAGGGTCCAAGTCCTAGTTCTTGTATTCAAACATAGATTTTGATCACCAAAGGAGGAATATTTATGTATCTGGATCCTCTTCCCCATCACCCTTCTCCTGCTCCCCCATTCTCTTTCAGAGATGGGATGAAAAAAATTATACAGATGCAAACAAAAATTAATTTTTCAATCAAGCTCATCTGCACTCAGTAGTCAAATAGTCTTTCCACATTTTCCGTTCCTTTCTGCTTCACTGAAGCCCTCCAGCACAGCATTACTAGTGGCAAATTTACCAATTGAAATTCTACATTTCCCAGTTTCTTTCAGCCTACCTTTCCCTAGATGATACTAAATACCTATATTTAGATAGACTGAATCAAGTCCTAGTTTTCCATTTTTTAATATTTTATAAGAAGTAGTGATTAGAAGTGATAAGAATACCTATTCTCTAAAGAGATTATAATATTTCAGCAGGATGCAGCTTCTCATAATTCAATACAATTTGCTACTCTCTTAAACTAGGTTAAAATATTAAATGATATTATCCATTTAAAGAACTGTCACACTTTCTGGGAAAAGAAAAAAAAGAAAAAAATCAGAAACAGGGTGTCAAAATTTTGGAAATGCAACTAAAAACTACTTATATGATGGTTTTAAATAGCTACAATCTCTTTCAGAATAAATAGAATTTTTTATTATGATTGGCAACTTAGTGTTTCAGAAATATGTCAGAACATTAAATATTCATTGGCAATTTTTTCAAAGATTAAGAAGAAAACACTTCTTTATATATAATACCTAGAATTTTTAATACCACTATATTAAATATGGAAATTTCACCAATCCTACAATCTGCAACCAAATCCTTCCCCTTCTACCCCCACTAAAAGAATAAAAACCTATATGAAAATCCTTTCTTCTTTTCATGAGGGGTCACAGAAAAGAACAAAGACCAGAATTTTCCCTTTCAAATTACATTCAACAGACTGTAGAAAGACTTTAAACATAACTGACTTAATTAGCATATATCTAATCTCATTCTATGCCACATTCTATACTTAAAATAATAATTTTATCAATTTCTTGTTTCACTGGCAGGAGAATGTTTTGGACATTAAGGAGACTGAAGAAAAGCTACATAAATATTCTGCTTTCTGAAAAATAATTATGCAGCAAAAGTCATATCTTTTATTTCAGCCTTTTTGCTCTTTATTAATCAAACACCCTTGGGATCTTTTTACTAGAGCTGACATTACTATTCTTAGAGCCACAGAAAGACTTTGGTTAGAGGAATCTTTGAAGGTCACCTAATCCAACCTCCTGCTGAAACTAGGGCTAATTTCAAAGCTCAGCTCAAGCTGCTGAAGGCTTTGTATGGCTGGGTTGTAAAAATCTCCAGGGCCAGAGGGTCCACAGCCTAACTGGGAAATCTGTTCTCAACAGAGTTGAAGTTTATTTCTGTAATATTCCTATCTGCATATTCAAAATTTGCAAGCTAACAGTTAATATTTGTTCTTTTTAGTGAAAATTGTAGGAAACCGTGGGAACTTCTAAGGGCCAACAGTCTGCTTAAATACCAGATTAAGCAGATTTTAAGCATGATAATAATCCGATATCTGCAATACTAGTGGAAAGAAGCAGACATTTCTAGCATTCAGCTGGTCTCATCTTAAAGTGCAAATATCAGATCAGCCAGGTACTTCTAAAACACCCTAACAGTGCCTTTTTATTATTTTTGATTATAACAAAAAGACTGAAAATTACTAACGTAGAGATTTGGACACAATCTATCACCTAATGTTAGACAGCATAAATCTTAATCTTGGTCCTTCAGAGTATTTTATAGAGTGCTTCTGTACACCAAGTTTTACCTAATCCTTAAAATCAGTCACCCAAAGGAGGCTCATTTTGAACCTTAAAGCCTGCTCAGCACTTAGGTATTGGCTTCCAGTACGATCAGAAGATCTGTTTAAGCTTTGTCATAATTCACAGATGTTTAAATCCTCAAACCAATTTCTATTTTAATCCTTTAAATGTGTTTGAATTGGACTACATCCAGTATGTGTAGAGATCACTGAATGCAATATAAGTAAAAGGGTCAGGTTCATTTCAGTTAGAGCTGGTGGAGGAAAAAGAGATTATCACATTTAGTGAAATTATATACAGTATTCCTTAAAAATTAGAATGCATGTTTTCTTTTAATTACAGAGGGGTTTTTTTCATATCTCAGTGAAGCTTATAAGAGATCTAGACTAGATCCAGACTTTTTAAACTCTGCTAATGATCATGAATCACTAAATGAAAAAATATATAAGAAAATGCCTGGGATAAAACAGTGAATGAGAGGTCATGTACAACTGTATCTCACTGATAAAGGCACCTTCTACAAGGACCAATGGGGGAGTGCTATGGATCTTGATCCCTGCTCTGAAAGTTGTTTTAATATTCTGCAGTAAATGGTCACACAGGAAACTGTGAATATGCAATAAATATACAGACTTGGGAGTAAACAACATCAGACGCAGTCACAGTTACGGTTCACTAAATATAGACAGCTGTGGAAAAGAAAAGACATGTGACCTCAGGTATCACCAAGGGAAACATCCAGCCAATACCATCTCTAGTACCTAACAAGGATAAGATTGGAAAACACCAGAACCCTTGTATTATATGACAGGGCAATAATGTGGTGAATTCTACCAGAAATACTGTCATGAAACCCAGAAACACGTAATTTATACTATTTAATTTATTATACTTGTTAATAACCTCTTGACTTCAATTGAACTGTCTCAGTTTCAACTCTCCATCTACTGGACCTTGTACAACATAGCAGCAAAACAGAACTTTTCAAATCCTCACAGTTTACCAGTTCCTAGTTGCTGGTGTGGCCATTAAACAAAACGCAGTAGCGCTCTCCATAGGTAATTAATCTTTCTGTTAGTGGTTTCAGCAGGGATGACTCTGGTGCCAGTTCAGAATGGGTTACTTAACCAGCCAGCTGGCTACCTACTGTTCACCCAAAGCTGTGCGTTAGTCTCTGAAAACCAAACACTTTCCAGTCCTGTGCATTGCTCTGGTCCATAACCTAGGCTCTGGTTTTGGCAAGGTTATATACCGTAGGCCGTCTTTTCTTCAGAGAGCTCTCTGTTACAGGGGAAGGGAGATGGCTATCACGCTGAATGGAAACTAGCCTGAGAGACTCAATTCAGGCCCATGATCTGCAGTAGATTCATTATGGGAAAATAAAATTTATTATGTTCTTTATGACTATTTCATCCTAATCCTTACACATGCACTACCTCAAAAAGCAAAGCCATTCTTTGTTCTTTTTTTCTGCAAAGCTTTTCAGGTTTAATAACTCCGTCTTTCCTCTTTTTATCAAAATAGGAATTGAACATATGCAGATACAGAAGATAGATGGTGCCATCTGTATAGTACTACATCAGTGGTCTATATTATACTCCTAGATTTCTGTTAGAAATCTAGTATCAGTGCTAAGAAGGAGACTTAGGAATATATACCCATACAATGACCAAGATGCAATGAAAGACAAAAACTAAATGAAAAGAAAGAAAGGACTATTCCTTTCTTTCTCCTCCTTTTTGGATATTGCTTCAAGATGCTTTAGCTAGGAAGCCTACTTCCTCTGTTTTCTATCTGTAATGTCGTTATTTACTGGCACAGCTCCTTACTCTTTGTGGAGGACATTGGTGCTTTAGCAGGAGTCACCTGAGGTAAACAGGGAGAACATCTTTACTTCATGTCTCATGAATTCATCAATTGAAATGACAATTCCATTGAAAAATCAATACACAGAAAGCAAGAAACTTTGGAGACTGTCAGATGAGCTCAGGAAAACAGAGCACTCCACAGTCGCAGGCTTAAGTGAAAAAAGCCGCTATACAGTAGATTTCAGTTATATCTCAGAGAGCACACTTATCCGCACATCCAGTTGCCCACGTTCCTTATTTTACCTGTCCCCATTAATCAATTAAATAATCAACATGGATAATCACAAGTAAAAGTAGAAACAAATTACTCTTTTACTACTCTTCCCAGTTTTCTCTCTTCATTCTACTTCTGTAATGTGTAATTTGGAGACTATAAAAAATATTAATGCTGCATACAATGTGTACCACTGTTGGGTTTTTTAGGACTAAGTGTATTTCCAGAGTGCATGTAAACAAATTTAATAAATGTGGCATATTATTAAAGAGCAAATAAATCATTAAAAATATTTACTGTGACATATAATAGGGGGATTCATAGGGCCAGTCATGGATAATTTGCTCATTAATGAGGTTGGCTATAATTGCAAGACCTCAGGACAAGAAGATACAAGTATAGTGTGATTCCACCAATATGATATAAATAATTTAAATTTGTACAGGCAGGCACTGCACTCAAACCAAAACCACACGCAATACCTTAAGGATCTACAATCTTCTTTTCAATGCAAGAATATCAACTCTCGATCCAGAGAAAGTGAAAATCTCATCTAATCTAATATCCCCTTTCCATATTCCAGAGAATATGTAAGCAATGAAAAAATCATGTATACCTATGCATATTCAAGAAAATGTGTATTTTAGATAATCATTGTTTTTTCAAATCAACTTCTCTACCCCTCTATTGCCAAATTACCCTTCAGCAGGGAAAGCTCTGGTGGGATAACCTACTTTTTCAGTACTTTTTTCTGACTTCAAGTCACTGGCTAGTTTTACTGCTAATTGTATATTTCCTGATAATCTGTATTTCTCAGGTTATTTTCCATATTTTGTTTGTTACCTGGAGGAACACAATTTACATAGTAATATACTTTATATATTTATATACTCTTTTTACATACTTCAGGATGCTACTTAAAGAAAAAAAAAAAGAAAAGCTGAGCAGCATATAGCTTTCATTTTGTGTTAGGCTTTACATGTGCTTTATCTTTGTACAATACATTGATACTGCAAATAAATAGTTATGAAAATACAAACAGATTTTCCAGCCAAAACTGCATTTCCAAACCATCCACTTCCGTGCAGGTGATTTGTATCATAATACATTACACCAATAGAAATATGTTTAATAATTACTAATGAAAATAATAAAGGTAATACTAAACCTTTAAAAGTCATTCATTCAGATTTCTTTATTTTCAATCATACTTACAAAAGTACTTTTATTGCTTTCTCAGAGATACTGTTTCCTCCATGTGAGTTCTTAATTGGTTTCAGTACTATTGTATCATGTTGTAACAAATTCATAGCTAACATTCTGCATCTCCATTTATATCACCTTCATTACAGACCGTGATCTGAAATCAGTTCTGAGTAGTAAAATAATTGTGCAATTTGTAGACTGTTTTATCTAAAGAAAACATAGACAGGTGTTTAAATTTAAATTATATATACTATATATACATATATATAAAGCAATAATACATTATGTGGACTTCATGCTACATATCTCCTTTACAATAAGGTTTATAAATGGAGGAATAATTCTAATATCATTTAATAACTACCTTTCGAACAACATACCATGACACTTTTCCTATCCTGGATGTGTGCAAATACAGAAGGAGAATGATAACATGTATTTATAAAAAATACCGAATTTCTATCAGTATTTTTGCAATGTTTTGTCATGAATGCATTCTTATGCTATTTCTGTCATAATATTATACTTCTTTTTAATCTAAAGCCTCAGTTCTAAAATGTATCATTAAATTCAGTTAAACCGCAATATGAGAAAATGCTTTTGTTATTCTTGCAGTTAAGAATATAAATGAGTTGTGAATATATATATCCTAATCTGATATTTTCATCTTTATATAATTAAAATATATCATGTTGAGTAAGCACTATTTTCTAGGGTTTTTTCATCATAAATGCTTTAATGAATTCGACATAACACAGTAAGTGATACATTTTATGCTCATGCAGCAGCAGAATTTACGACAATATCCAAGTCTAAAAAACATATGAATGTTAAAATTTTTAATGTAACTTTAACTTGATCCAAATTTTACTTTAGAACAAGATATTCTTTTAGTAAACAACTTTATAAGTAAAGATTACCAGGGCTCAACTTTTTTTTCTTCTTTCAGATAAAAATAATAAAACCAATTTCTATATAGTTTTGCAGTTCTGCTTATTAAGAAATTTGGCATAACCTGTCCCTGCTGTGCAATGGGATTTTTGCAAGTCCTTTCCCTCAAGCCATGTAAAGCTCACAGAAAGGGGATTCCTTCTCCGTATTAAGAAAGTAGCATTTGTCTGCTGAGAGCTTCTGCATGTCAGGCAGGTGGGGGAGAGGTTCTGGCAGGGCTCCATAAATGGGTTAGAGATGAGAATACTGAATGTTACCACACCTCAGGTTAAGGGGGGAAATTTATGTACAGCTGAAATCTATGTACAAAAGGGCAGGGCTGTGGGGAGCTGGAGAAGGGCCCTGCTGCGGCCTGGCAGCCCCGGGGGGCTGGCGTGGGGTCTGGGTGCCTGGGCAGGCTGGGGGCGCCCCGGGGGGGGGGGTCCCGGGGGGGGGGGGGCGGGGGGCGGGGGGGGGCGCCCCGGGGGGGCTGGTGTGGGGTCCTGGGTCTTGGGCAGGCTGGGGGAGCCCCCGGGGAGCTGGACAAGAACCTTCAGGGCTTGTGGTGCCCTCGGGGACATGACCGTCTCCCAGAACTTGTACAGCCTTTAATAATTAATGAAATAGGATATTTAACATGCAGATTCTCAATGCAGCTTTAATAATCCTATTAAAGTAGGAAACAGATACTAAACCCTTCAAAACACTCGTTACTGTAGGTCCTCTAGCCTTTGCAAAACCAGGTTTATCAGCAAAGGTAGGCTTCAGCTCTACAGCTGGACACCTAAATTCAGTTGTCTACAAGTGAACTGGACATCGAGGCTGCAATAACAGGCTCTAGTCAACAGAGTCAGTGAGATTAGAGAGTTAGTCAGCTCATTCCAAATTAGGGACCTCTACTGTGTCACCTGAATATTTTTGGACTCTTGCAGTTGCACTGCCAAAATTTTCACTGAGTCTTAAGGCAGATAAGAGAGCTCTTCCACATGTGGATATCTATATTAAGGACTCTTAAAACTAGGTTTCTGAATTTTCAGCAAAATATTATGTTCAATTAATTTTACTGGCCAAAAATTTAAGTGCCTGTAGACTTCCAGCTGATAAGTAGTTAGGCAGAGTTTTTTCAGGGCACTTCAGATGTCTCATCCTACGTATGCTGTCTTTCAGATCTCAGTCCCTCTATCATTACAAGATCTTGTGCCTTCTACCACTATGATGGTCAATTCTACTTTTTTACATGTACTACTGATCTAAATAAGTAGTGATCAAACTGCTTGCTGTATGTTGGTAAAAATAATCAGTTTTCCTTAAAAAAAGAAAGAAAAGAACAAAATCGATTCTGTGCTTTTGAAAAATATCCACTAAATTTGCGTAACCAATAGACAGGTCTGATTCCTATCTCATTCAAACCACCTAGGAAGTCATTGAATTACATCAATTTCTCCCCGTTTTTTAACTGTCCCATGCATCAATACTTTGTCCCAGGACCAGGAAACCTATACAAATGCAAAACCCAATAGATCATATCTGATTGTATTCATCCTTATTCTGGTGACTTTTTAACAAAAACTGACTGAAAGTTCATTCCTTCTTTCACTGTTACTCATGCAACTACATGTATATAAACATATCTTTTATCCTCCTTGTATAAGGTATTGCCTTTTAATCCCCCAAAGCCATCACATCAAAAACCTTTCCTCCACGATCTTGCTTTTAAACATATGATTGGCTTTGAAGTTCACTGGAACTTGCAACCTGTCACAAAATCTTTCCTACTGTTTTCAGGTTTGATTAAGAGAAAGTATGACTATCAAAGAAAAGCTGGATATGATTTACCATAAGGGGACGATACAATGTTAACAATTCATCAGGCGTGTCATCTTTTGATTGCTGTAGCTGGGGAAATATGTCCCCAAAGTGTAATACTTTCTATTGTGATTAGTATCAGGCAATTTTCAAAATTTGTATGTGAAATAGTTTGTTAATAACATTTCAAAAAAAACCCCCAAACAAACAACACATTCCTTTATCTTCATGAGACAACATAAACCAAGAGTTTGTACTTCTGTTCTAACTTTTAAAAGGTTCCTAACATACTTCTCAGAAAAACAGGTGCCTTAACGAGGGTGAGACCTGTGTTTCATCAAAGATCACAGTATTTATTTGCTCAGAACTCTCCTCTGACTTATTTTATAGTCTATGTGCTTTGTGAATTCAAATTGCATAACTATTGCTAGCTGCCTGGTAGTGCTTGCTCTCTGGAGGGTAGCAAAATAATCCATAAGTCCATCACTACACGTTCCTTCCCTTTCCTTTATATATATATATTAATAATGTGTATTGCATTCATTTTTATTAATGTTACTGTGTTGTGTTACCTGTTACTATACTGCTTATGTTATTATATTATCTTATGCTATATTATTATTACTTCTTGCTTAATCATAAGGTAGGATTTAAAAATTCTTATTTTTTATTAAAACTTTTGTCTACTACTGTCCTTTCACAAAAGTTACAATAGTCTGACTTAAAACAAATAGGAAGTCCACTTTAATATACTAATTTTTATTTTGCTCCAGAACTTCCCCAAATAATGATAGCATTACACTAAACACTTTATTGAAGATCAGATAAAGCAGGTCCATTCTTTTCCCTTTGCTGATAAAATAACAAGACTCAATTTTTGTTTCAAAAGAAAGAAGATTGTTTAATATGGCACAATTTAACTTTAATTTCCAATTGTTACAATTTCTACTTATCTTCTTCAGTTTTTCTTAAATATAAAATATCAAGATCAGCTAATTTCTCATTTATGCTCCCGAATCAGACTCAGGAATACCGTGACAATAACTTTGGTTCAGGTAATTCCCCACTTGTCCTTTACTTCAGTCACAGGTGAAAATTAATCTGTCTCCTTTTTTATGTGATGTGCACACCATAACCAGATTTGTACAGAAAACAAACACTAATGTATAGGCTGAACAAGAGCCGTGAAAAGCTTTAAACCAATGCATCTGCATGTAACTTTCTTTACTTTGTTAATACAGCACTTACTTTATTTCTCTAGTCACACCACAATTCCTTATGACTAAGCAGTAATTTCATAAACTATTTCTTTAGAGATTTTGAATTCTGGAAGGTAGTTTCTCTCTAATTTGAATACTTTTGTATACTTGAGTGATTTATGTTCTGCTGGTGACTCAGAGCTGATTCTCCTTTTCATGCTTCCCTGTTCATAACATTATTGAATAGGTTATGGTCTGTTAAACAGTTGTGGAATGCTATCATTGATTTCAAGTGTTTAGAAAGGTTGGAAATCAGTCCTGGAAGGTATATATCTGTTTTCATATTGTGTTGGCCATTTTTATGAACATATTTTGTACTGTTATTTATTGAATATGCTTTTCTTCTATATGATGTCATAAAACTTCAGTTTAGAACACATTAACACAATAAAATCTAAAAAAATTCACAATATGTACTCAGCTCTACATCGACCTAAAATATTGTTACGAAACACACTTAAAGTGACATGAAACTCTTGCTAGCAACTATGACAAAAGCCCTTTGCAAATAAAGTTTAGTAGAGTAGACAAAGTACAACAGACATTTAATTTCTTTCCTCTCTCATAATAAATGATAAAACCCTAAGATGAATCAAAGATTCCTTATAAATAAAAGCCCAAAGTTGGAATATTCACAGAAGACAAAAGGAACTTTTCTAGGCAAAATATACTATACATATATTTGTATAAACATACATAAATGGTATCATATATGATTTTTTTTTCCTCAGTGGACAAAGACATGAAAGAAAATGATACTGCAATTTAGGAGGGAAAGAAGAAAACCACATGGCTAATGCAATAGCTAATGACAGCATAATTCATTGGGACAAATTTTAGCCCTTAATGAAAATTACCACTGAAACTTGTTGAAAGATATGGCTTTCTTTTTTCTTATAAAGTGCCAATTTTCTATGGATAATGCTTGAATTGTATCACAGCTATTTCAACAAGATAAATCAGTATTTTTTTTTCAGTTTAAGTAGTACTTTAAGTAAACAAGCTGTTGTTAGTCAGCAGTGATCTTGGTACTAATTAATTAACCAGCCCGTTGAATTTTGCAATTTCACCTTCAGAGTAAAGGAACACAAGATTAAAAAAAAAACAAACAAACAAACAAAAAAAAAAAAAAAAGAAGAAAAAAAGAAAGAAAAGAAGGAAAACCAGCATCCTGCCAGTGAATAATTTCTTCTTTACAGTACCCAAAATTCAAAATTAACTTGATGTTTTATTTGGTCACTGCTCCAGCTCCATAATGAATACTGACAACACATTTAACAGGAGCATACTATATGTAAAATGTTATAACATACATAAAATCTCTTACAGTAAGTGTATGTTCAATTAATTCAGTATCAGCATCAGGAGTGAAAGCACATTAAGGATCGACACGTTCACTACATTTCACTACATCACGTCTGAATAGCCCTACTGGAGCCTGCCGACTACTCCCTAGGTCTACAGAGGCCAATCTACAAGGATCTGGTGATATTCAGCTTAAAATTTCAGGAACCCTGGTGTGTTAATGCTGCTCATCTCTTCCGCCCATGTTTTAGAAGGAAAGAGATGTCCATTGCTGAGGTGATGAGTTAGGTACAGAAAAGCAGGTGGAAAGCTTGAACAGTGAGGATCATTTTTCCATCAGTAGCTAATTCAGTCCCACTGGAGGCAGCTACATCTGCTGTGCTAAGGTGGCAGAAGAAGTGAAGAATTCAGTGGCAGATAGGGATGCTTTTGGGAATATCCTACTACAAAATTACCTTCTTTTTTTCTTCTCTCTCTTTTTTTTTTTTTTTTTTCTTAATAGATGTATTTAAATGAGTTCTGAACTGGACTTTGGCTTTGCGACTACAGCATGGTCAATATTAAAGAAGAGGTAAACTGAAGGGTGACCTAAATCTCTCAGTACAGCTGCATCTTCTCCAGTAACTAGGTCAGAACAATATTCTGTGAATAAAGTATGAGATATACAAGGTAAATATTAATCTTTGATCACATGAACAATTCCTGTGTCTTGGTGTAAATGATAGAAAGTAAGCTTCATTGCCTGCCTTGATAAAGTGGTTATATAGTACAAACACTTCATAATTTACTGAGCTTCCATAAATCAATTTGAAATTAGTTTACTGTCAATTTGATAAATCTCATTTCATCGTTATACCTTGAAGGTGATTTAACAGGTATATCACAGCATATAATTTATACCATATTAGGGATAGATAAGAAAACGTGTTCCAAACCAATAATTATTGTCACATTCATTTATAAATTCTGCTATGTTAAAGCTTTGAATACAGTTTTAAATAAAGCTTTCAGATACAGTTTATGCATAATTATAACTCTAGTGTGTACACTCTGAAATTTCTTGAGGTAGGTATAACTCCAGTGTACTCTATCCTTTTGTGGTTTATATAGCCAGTCTTTCCTAATACTGGGAACAGGTTACTGGTCAGCAGTCAGTTTAAGTATGAATAGTACCTGAAGTTACAAGAAGTTTTGCATGTTTATTTTTCTGTTGGCTTTTACTGTCTGTAATAATCTCAAGCAATGGAAACACACGTGTGGGAAGACATTCAGATTGGTTTCTGGGATCGTCCATAGTGGAGAACATAGATGATAATTTTCTCCAATTACCCAGTTTCTTGTCCCCTTTAATTACAAAAGAAATTGAATACTACATTGTGCAGTAACATATACATATGATTATAACTGGGTTCATGAAATTTAAGAAGCATAATGTATGCTCATTCACAGTGGATATATGGGTAAGTAGAGGCATGATACTATGTATACTCATGGCTTTTCTGCCTTCCAAAAATGCACTCAATCACAGCACAGAGTGGTAATTACATTCCAGAGCTACCTGCAGAAACTGTAGTTTTCATTTTTTTCACTGAAGGAAAATGGTGGTTTTGTCACACAGTTGGAAGTTAGAGCTATTTGATTCTGTGCAGGCAGTTATCTCAGCATCTGTAAGCGGATATCTGCTATTCTTTTCACATGACTACAAATATAACTTTACTGCACAACAGAGTGCAGTGCAGGGATTTCTGACCTCAACCACCTGAGCTACCTAACAAACCAGCGGTCCTGTGCTAGTGCAGAAATGACCCTACCGGTATTTAGCTAACTTTTCTGCATGGTTCTTCATTTAGTGGAAAGAAGGTTACACAGCAACTACTGTTTCATCGCAGTGACCCAGAACGAACGGTCTTGCCATTGCTAGTAACAGGCCATGGGTTAAAATTTTGCTAACTTTGCTGTACACTAAATGTGTGATGCTGTAGCCTTGGTCAGTCAACTTGCCAGAAAACTGGCTGTGTGAACTCGAGTTTACAACCTTCACCACAGCCTGTAACGCAGATAGCAGAATGGAAGCACCTTACTTTTTGGTATATTCCACAGAATTTCATTTAAAAAAAATAAAGTTTATTTTTTAAAATTAAAATTTAGGCTAGAAAATAAGTGAATTACTCATGATGATGAGTTCCTCTGGAGTTCCTACTAAACTGCACATTGCTTAGAACCATGAACATCAGATTCAGGCATTGTTCAGCAATTTTCTCCTGTCTTATATTTAAATATAAGCATACAGACTCATGTTCTGTGTTGTATTTTAATAAGGTAGAGTCATACATCATGATAAAATATTTGCTTTCTCTCTTTTTATATGTATAATAGGTTAGACAGATAAATATAAAGGAATCAGCGCCTGATCTTCCAAGTGACTTCCATGTGTACTGCTGAAACTTAATGCAAAATTTAGTGAATTAACATTCACTTTAATTAAATACTGCACCACAAATTACATTTCTTGCTTTACTATGATTTCCTAGACTATTTTTTTTAATTGATATATTCTTCTGTTAAAGGCCAAGAATATTGTCACTAATGTTGAAAAAAATTAGAATACAACTGAAGAATGTTTGAAATATTCCCCTTCATTAAAACCAGCTTCAAATCTGAAAGGACTAGAGATAAGACAGTGGGGAGAAAAAAAGCTTCATTCTAGTTTCAGCCAACTGGGAAGATTAGAGATATTGCAGCTATATCTCATTTGCAATCGTGATGAGAAAATTACTTTATGCTGTGTTTATTAAGAAGCAAACACATATAAATCTACCCCCACACACACTTGTTATCATTTTAGAGGCTGCTTGACCTACATTATTACTGTGTATGTAAACATACTTCTGTATTTCTAATGTGAGAAAGGAGTCTGTTTGGACCTACACCAGATTTTATGATGAACAAATGGGGTTAATGCATAATAAGGTTGCTTGACTTTTCTCTCTTTGTTTTAAATGTATTTTGGCAGGAAAAAAAAGCGTTAAACCTCCTTTAATTTCTTACTAGTAGATGCACTTTATAGTGGCACAGGATCTTGTGGCTAGTTTCTCCTCCCATTATTGCCCAAGCATTTAGAAAAATATGAAGTCAGTTTTTCACCGTAAAGGTCATAAATGGAATGGAATGCAGCAATGTGACAACAAACACTTTGCAGATCTATCTGAGGCCATCCTTTTGGATGAAGGATTACCTATTGAATCTGAAAGAGGTTGCAAGCTGAATAAACACCATCTAGTAGGGTCAGTGCTCCTTATTGCCATGCAATAGAAGGAACAAGAATGTTTCTAGGTAGATTGGTGCTGCAGCACACATCTAAATCATGCTGAAAGGATTAGAAGGTGCTGAGGTGAAATGGCAATTTTCAACAGGTTTTTTTCAGCAAGGATACAGTTAAAAAATAAAAAGGATGATTAAGTCTTTTCTTGTAAATAAAAATGGCAGCCTACGCTCTCCTAGAGAGGGGACAAAAGGCAATATGTGATAAATATAGCCAAAGCAAGTCACCGGGTGCATCTGTAGGCATGTGACTGTAGAAAGTAGTTCATGCAGTCTTCCCAAGTCATTTCAGTGGAGTAAGATTAAAACAAGTACCAAAGGATTTTGTGTCATAAAGAATTTTTTAAGCCATGTCCCTATGCTATACACATGGGGAAAAAATAAAATATAGAATGAAGGAAGGATGAAGAAATGGGTTTTCAAATTGATATTAAATAAATATATTTTTATAATCCCAATCAAGAAGGAATTATTGAAAAGTTGCATGCTTTTAACTGATCTGAATAAGTTCTGGGAAGTATAACCTGCAGTATGTTTGCATTAGTTACAAGATGTGTGCTGCCATCACATTTTTAAATTAAGTCCAGCTTCTTGGCTATCTTTTAACTGATGTTTGATTGTTTTGTACGTCTGTTGATTAAATCAGGTGTAAAAAATACTCTCCTTTCTTCTTTATTTGACTGTGGCATAGAGGTGCAACACTATGAGTATACTTGAACTGTCAAGATATATGTCACCCTTCATCAACGCTTAGGTGAGAAAATAATATACATGCCATTCTGATTTAAATAATAAATGTACTTTTTAGAGAGAACAAAATCCAATGCATGATTACAAGTAACTTGAGTCAATACACTGTGAGCTTTTTCTGGTTCATGACTTCAGAGGAAATTCTGGAATAGCATTATGGATAGAAATTATTAATTCTCATTTCACTGATTTATTGCCAGTGGAATGAGAGTCATTCTTCTCCTATAGCAGACCTTCGACTCCCTCCCGGCGCACTATGCTGTGGAATGAATTTACGCATATGTACCAGCCTACTACTGCTATTCTGGTCAGTGCTATAAATAATGCAGGATATGCAATGATTAATATTTGAACTGAACTATAGATATTTTGCATACTCTTAACCTCAGCTTCTAAGGAGCTTTTGAAAGTCAAATCTTTGCCTTGGCTGTGGGTGCTGAGGGGGCAAAGTACCCGACTGATAAAGTCAGCAAGAAATAAGGTTCTTTGTAATATAACGCTTTCTTGAAGGCAAGTGTATGATTAATTAACCTTCAGAACTAGATCAATGGTGCCAGGTTATTATCCATTTACACTGTTTTTTGTTTGCTTTCTTTATCAACAGGCTATGCTCAGTGGGAAAATTAATGGTAAATAGAAAATTTATTTCCTCTCACTTTGTGCCAAGAGGGTTTAAAATTAGATAATTGTGATAGATTAGACAGCTGGCATCAAATCTGACCTCTTTCACTGTTCTGTTTGAATGCATTATAGTGTATAACATCAGTGCCCCCTACTAGGATAGGTTTAGAGTGCAAGGCAACAGAAACATAATGTTCACACATTATGATACAAATTCTTGAACATAATCTAAGAACTTCTATTAGGTGACACTTTAAATAGCATCATGGAAAATATTTCATGCGTTTCACTGGATTTGTGTCCATTTGCTCTTACTAGATTAAAAACAGGAGATTATAGCTCATGAAGGATTTTCTCCTGAATTCTGTTCCTAAATATTTTAATCTTTTCATCACTGCCAGATTGCAGAATCACAGAAAAACAGAATGCCTGGTTGTGAGTTTATTTTTTCTTTACCTATGACTTAAGTGTTTAATTTTCAAATTTTTTTTTTTTTTTACTTTTTTATTTCTATGTAGATTTTAGGTTCATATGTAAAAATGTCATATTCAGGATCCTTTTCTGTTTATATTTGAATATATATTTTATTGAGAATGGTGGGATGATTACTTATTTCTTCCAGTGATGTCAGAGCTATTAATCTTTCCTTCAGCTCTGTCACTGATAATGCTTTAGGCTACAGTGGAACTCTGCGCTGAGTGTATTAATATGCATGCTGTTGTTTGTCACCTCATTTATATTAGTGTTTTCAAGATAACAACCTGATCTTCCCAGAGAAATGGAAAACTCCTTTATTCAGTATGAGATGGTATTTTGGTGTTAGGAAGCCCAATTTGTTTAGGATCTTTTAGGACTATTCTGCTTGTTTTCTTGAATACAGTTTCTCTCTAAGTTTGTGTAATTCATCCTTTTTGGGTGCATTGTCCCCATTTTAGTATCTTCTTCCACCTTTGTAAGCATAAATTTAGTGATATCCTTTATCTGTCAGTAGAAATGCTGCTGTCACTTTCATACATAAACAAACCCATTAAATTATGCTCCACATAATGCATGGTTCATATGTGCTATGTAGTAACATTTTTTTTCTGCTATTGCTACTACTTTCTGTTAATTTCTGCTACTCTGAGCATAAGTAACTTAACCCCAGGCACCAGTACATGCTGGAGGTTGCTGAAAAGGGTTATGCAGGGAAGGAATGTGGGAGTCCTGGTGGTCACCAACCTGCCCATGAGCCAGCAATGAGCCCTTGCACCTTGCGGCCAACAGCCCCCTGGGCCAGGTTCAGTAGAGCGTGGCCAGCAGCTCAGAGGAGGGGATCCTCCCCCTCCGCTCAGCCCTGGGGAGACACATCGGGAGTGCTGAGGCCAGCGCTGGACTCCCCAGTACAAAAGAGATGTGGATTTACCGGAGTGAGCCCAGTGAAAGGACGTGAATTCATTGCACAGAAGGAGGTTACTGCAAAATCAAACTGTTGTATAATTAAGAGCAGTCACCAACAGCATAGGCTGTACCAGCCTAAAGCTGTATCTGTGTCTCAGTGACAGTCTTTGGGACAGTCAGAGATGCTCCCAGTTGTGGCTGTGCTCTCCTCAGCCCTTGCCTGGCAGACTAAGAACCTCAGGCCAAGAACAACCTGTCTACTGAAACTCTTCAAAGTGGTTCTTTGGCAGATACTGCCATGTAGCTTCAAGAGCACAACTCTCAGGACCCCACTTTTAAACTGTGGATGCTGATGCTCTCCTTGGGTTTCCCATATAATTTCAGAGCTGAGAAATTAGTCTGTTACCTCACGAATTAATCCAAATGAACTTTTCAGATTTTAGAAACTGGTGACAGCATTTCCTGAAGACTTTTATGCTGTAAGGATGCTCTTAGAAAATCTACTACACAACAATAGCAGTAAACTACTGTACATGTCTTCTGTCAAAATGGTACTAAGCCACCAAACAATAAACTGATATATGATGGGGGGTGGGGGGAAGGGGAGCGTGGGGCGAGCTGACACCCTTTTCTCCTTCTCT
>JAVJGG010000058.1:13542537-13558015 GCA_035590195.1 Aviceda cuculoides | reverse complement strand
ACAAGCTACCCTAGATGGTAATAACAGTGCTTACAAATACCAGGGCTTTTTTGTTTGTGGTTTTTGTTTTTGTTCCTGTACCTCTAGTACATGGAAATGAAACATGGCAGAGCTGCCGAAGATTAAAAGTGAATGTTCCCATTTTCATATAAGTATAGAAATAAAAGCTGAAACCCTAAAATATATTAAACCAATTCTGTGATGCATATAAAGAAACAAGAAAAGACTGCTGATTTAAGTGTGATTATTGTACCTAACTGATGTTTCCTTTCAACCCTGACTGACATAATTTTTGAAGAAAATGTTAGTGTCTGTCAATCTAGTCTGTGCGAGACGTTAGTGAGTGAGTGGGCACAGCCCTCCTCTGCTTCCTCCAAGGCAAACAGTGACACCATGTTGTTTAATGTTTTAAGAAACGTGTCTTAGCTTTGTAATACCGCAGTGAGGCCAGAGTGGCTTTGCCTGCAAGGAGCTCTGGGTGGGATAACATTTTGATATGTATTTTAGAATTCTTGAATATATTTTCTATAATAGTGAAACTATTATCCTGAAAGCTACTGCATTTATTAAAGCTCAAAGTCCTCCTTTCTTCTTGTTTCATTAAGTACCTCCCAATCTTTAACTAGAATCTAAGAATAAAAATTATTTATTTTATTTTTTTTTCCTTTGTTTCTTTTTTTTCCCCTTTGATTGTTTCTCACCAAGGCCTTTGTTGGCAGATTCACCAGATATTACATTATAAAATGCTGAAGAATCATGTCAGATAAGTCTTCTCGTTTGTATGTATGCACTACTGTATATAACATAGAGGCAAGGGCAAAAACCTCTCGTGGTGTATAATGTAGATCTCCACCATGAAGTAGGCCTTTTTTCACCTCAGCTGTTTTTAACTGAAAGCAGATGCTACAGAACAGATGATGAATATAAGAAGCAGCTATTTCAGTACAGTACTTAAAAGTGCTGTTCAGCAGGGTAATTCACACCTTGCATCAAGGCCTTTGGGAACAGTTGGGGACTCTGACACAAATAAAGTATTCATTCCATCTTAATGACTTTCCTATTTTCAGAAAGTTTTATATTTAGGGTTATATTGCACATATTTCTTCAGTAACTTCTCTTTCTACTTGATATGTGTAAAACAGTGAAGAATGCCATGCAGTATAAATGATTCAGTGCAGGAAATCTTAAAAAATTGCATAAACAGTCCCAGAATAATGGAAAAAAAGAAAAGCAGTTATTGAGTATTCTAACCATGCTGCAGTTTGATACTACATTGACAAAAGAAACTGTTATTGCCACTAGTAAATGGAATATGTAATATAGAAAAGGAAAAAAGAATAGGAAGAAAAGATGTACAGTTTTGCTTTTGAGAGATGTTTTCTTCTTCTAAATCTTAGGATCAAAAAAGTGGTGAAGCTATTTGCATTCAAAACTCAGAAATTTGGGATGGTCTGAGTAATCCAGTGAGTATTATTATAGATTTAGTTCTCTTTGAGGGACTAAACAGTAATAAAATAGCTCCTTCTTACTATGTTAGACTGATGTTCTGCACTTTTAGCATCTGGCCTGTGGGAAACCTTCGTAAGCAGCTGTTTATGTTACACCTATGGTCAGTCTGAAGACAAAGTGGAAATGAGCTGAAGATTGTCTTCAACACTGAAACGAAGTGTTAATGGCAAACTTTTTCTGGAGGTTAGACTACACTATTCTCTTAAATTCAGTAAGATGTATGTGTTATGTAAAATAAGGCTTAAAAAGGGAATCCAATAACAGCTTTTTGTTATTAGGCAAAATATTAGAATACAACACTTAAAAACTATCATTTTAAGAAAAAAAAAAGGACTGTGAATTTAAGGAAAAATAAGGAACAATACATTTTCTTTTATTAATGAAGAAAACAATGTACCAGTCTGTGTAGTCTTGTAGGAGATTTCTGCCTGGAGGTCTGAAGAAACTGAATTGCAAAATAGGAAGCAGGCAGAACCGTTTGTGGAATCCAGGCCTGCCCAACAGATATGAAACAGAAATAATGTTTTATAGAGATAATAGGTCTGCATGTACTAGAAATAAACTGGCAAAAGCAAAAGCATGTAACTGATGAACCCTGTGGTCCATACTTCAGAGCAACCCTCAGTGTTTTAAGCTGTAATTTAGTTAAAGTGATGTGAGAAACTGAACTTGACTTCGAGCATGAGTAGTTGTGCAATACTTTATACTATGGTGATTAAAATAACAATGTGTTTTTACATTTATGCTGTCACTTGCATTCCTTTAGAACTGTCAAGTAAAGTCTTGTGCAGAAAGCTTTGATTAAAAAGTATGTGTAGACAGAGTCTTCAAGCAAAAATACATAAACAAAGTACTCTTGTCCTTCTGTGTATTCTTCCTGTTCTTTCTGTGGATAAGAAATCACATGGAGAAGTTCGTTCCCTCCTTAGACAGGGCTTTTGATAACGCATCTCCACTGGGACTATGTATGTGTATAGTGGTTTTCTTAGAGCAGATGGAAGGTCAAAATGTCTTAGCAGACTTTAATATTTACTCAGAGAGCCTGCCCAGATCTTATTCTCAGTGTTGTTGAATATTCAGTGCATGTTCTTTGCTTTATCTGATGTACATTTCAAGTTTGCAGGGAAGTACTTATATATATTTTTAATGTCAGTGACATGTGAATACTGGTTGTATTTAATGAAATAATTATACACATAGTAAGAAGCAAGGTTTTTTTTCCATTTCCATTCTGTGTTCCATTTTCCACAGTTTTCCATTATTCACAAAATATACTCCAAAAATAAGGAAGCTGCAAATCCAATAATAATAAAAGCATTTATAATATGGACTATAACTTGATAGGATTGAATTAATGAGAAAATTTTCTGAATTTAGAGGGGCTTTGGGAAGGTTGGGTTTGGAGGGTTTTGGCGGGGGGTTGGGGGGCTGTTCTTTCTGTGATCTTTGT
This sequence comes from Aviceda cuculoides, assembly GCA_035590195.1. Taxonomy (NCBI): domain Eukaryota; kingdom Metazoa; phylum Chordata; class Aves; order Accipitriformes; family Accipitridae; genus Aviceda; species Aviceda cuculoides. The sequence goes on along the minus strand of JAVJGG010000058.1, from coordinate 13,555,056 downwards.
AATTCACACACCACCTGGATCAGGCCAAAATAATCTACTGCTATAAAACACATAAACTTCATTAGATTAATCTGAATACCTTTAAATTACATTGTTAGATTACATGTGCAAAGTGACGTATAGGAGCAGAGGAAGATGGGAGTAAGAAAAACAGCACAGGGAGAAAAGAATGGTCATTTCTGGTTTTCTCCCAGAGGGAATGCCTCTTAATGTGTTTGAGGAGACTGGCTGGGAAGTCTGACAGGTTTAGCTACATACATAGTATGGTTGAGGTCTGAACTAACGTTTTATCCTTTTCATGCTTACACTTTATGTAGAAACTAAATTTGGGAGTCAGACACAGATAATACTAAGAAGGAAATTAAAATGGCTAATTAGAATTTCAGGAAAACTCTACAGAATACACGCCAGGTCCTTGGCTCAGTTTGGTTTCAACTCTTTAACAAGTCAGGCTAAATGGCTCTCCATTTCTAGAGGCATAGAAAATATTTTAGTGTGCAAAGCTTTTTTTTTCTTTTTTTTTATGCTTTTGATTCTTTTTGTTAGAAGAGCCACGGACAAGGCCAGAATAATCACCCATCTCCTCAGCAAAAGAACACTAGACATATGCTCCTGTCCAGGGTCTTCTCTAATTAAATAAAGAGCATCCCTGATTTCCATGTGGAGAAAGGAACTACTAAAGATGAGACTCATTATGGTTCCATTAATGTGTCCTGAAATTTAGCATGTCATCTGTCTATCATCTACTGAAGACTCTGCATAATTTATGGTTAGAGAAGATGCAAGTGGAGGTAAGTGAATGTTGCCAAACTTCATGCTAGGTGTCCAGACAAAACCTTTCCAGGGGTTACTGTCTGGAATTATAAAAACATTTTCATGCCTTTCCAAACAGAATTTTTTAGGCCCTTAACATTGAAATGCCATATCTTCCTATTCTTACGAATCCTTTCTGGACTTCAGAAGCTATTTTGACATTTAAGCAAGCAAGTAAAAAAGGAATGGCATGAGTAATTTCTTGTCACAAAGTATAGCTGGAGAAGGAACAGCTTTTATATGACTGTCACAGAGTGGTAGCTTATTGTATAAACTAGACTGAATTTTATCTGCCCTACATACTTTTCCATATGGGAGGTTTTAGCTATTTCAGGATAAAAGAGATACAACCTTCCTCCCTTTTGTAGAAACTGGGTTATTTTGCCAGACATAGCCTAAAGACGGATTAAGTTTAAGAGGTAGCAGAGACGATAGCCCAATCCTTACAGATTTTGCTTCGAGGAGGTATGCACACCTGATTCCATTTTCAAGTAATTTCTCTCAAAGAAGTTGAGGCTCTTCATCTTTTTTGAGGGTAGTGTTCTCAACTCTCATACTTTTAAATCCTTCCACAGAACAGTGCAGATTTTATTCGTTTCTACAAACCCAGATATTTTTCACAATAAGGGCAGAATTCAATAATGAGGTGTGGACATCTAAGTTTTAGATGTCTAAGAGTTGTAGCCTACACAGTATGTTGTAGCCAACAGAAAACAGTGAGTAGAATGGAAGAACCTCCACCCATCCTGAAGAAGGTGCTTATGTTTGAACAGATGAACAGCTGTCTAGACAAGATTAACTATATTAATTAGCGTTCCACTATTTACAATGGGAGATGATATCTAGACACTTGTATTTACATGTCTACAGCCTGAACCTTTGAATACCATTGTGGAGGAAAGGTGACGGGATGGGAAAAAATGAACTAGAAAGTCCATTTCAGATGTTCCTGAAAAATACGGGTTTGAGGCCTGTTGGCCAGAAAAGGAGGCTTACCTTTGGTCTTCCTTATTTGAGGGGTCGTCTGACTATGAAGTTTTTATAAAAGGGCAGAAAAATGGCAGGACTTGCTGCTCTGTGCAAATTTTGTTGTTGTTGTTGTTGTTTTTGTTATAGAGATAAGGGTTTTTAATAAGGATGAAAGGGAAGAGGTAATCTATTCCTTACTGTCTCCCAATTTTTTTCTTCAGCTCTGAATGCAAAGCTAAGTAACACATACAGATTTTCCTCAACAAGTTTTTGTTTAAAATTGTTGATTTCTTGTTTCTGTTGCTTTCTGAAATCATAAAAACTGAAATCCCATTCAGGATTTAGTTTAAAAGTAGAATGAAGAGCTTTAATTAGCCCCTGAGTTTCTTGGGCTAGGCTATGTTAGGACTTACTTTCTTTGATAAACAGTCTTTAAAGAAACTAATTGGGTTGTTTGGATTTGGATTGTATATGATTATGTTCTGCAACTAAGTACTTTATAGTCAAAGATAAACATCAGTCTTGGAGCAATGGGAGAGTTCCATGATTTTCTTTCAGAGAAACTGAAGCAGAAACTCTAGCCTAAGTTTTCTCCTACTCTACTGGGAACCGTAGAGCAGCCCTCTGATTTTTTTTTTTTTTTTTTTCTCTCACTGTTAATCTCTTGCACACCTCCTGCATTTAATTCTCAAAGCCTGGAACTTCTCTGGCAGCTTGGCCTTCCCACACTGCAGAGATTAACTCATTACAGGGAAAAAAAATTACTCTTTTACCCTACAGTGTTGTGGCTAGTACAAGGATACCTTGCAAACGCCTGATTACCCATCTTAGCTGTAGTTCTACCCAGTCTTGAGAGGGCACATTCAAGACAGAAACAGGACTATTGCAGAATCAGGACTGTGAAGAGGATGGTGTTTGGGAATGATGCCATGCCTTTGACTTCTCAGACCCTCTAGGACAGTGTTCTCTCCTGTCATCCAGATATCCTCTAATGCTGAAGAAATAGCAACACCTTCTCACCATCTTCTCCTCACATATCTGCAGGAAATAAATAATGAATGTCCAGGAATGGTTTCATTCTTGGTGGTCTGCTCCAGCTCGTGAGGAGAATATGGTACTTTGAGGGAATAGATTCTGGAGAGCTGTCCATTCTCTTGTGGAGACTTGAGAAAAAAAGAAAGGAGACAAAAGCTCTTGGAAGATGCAGAGTAACCTGGCATCATTGTTTGAAGGACATGGATACCAGCTTGGAAGAGGAATGGTAGTAAGAGATTCTGAAGATGTAGTGAGAGTGATAGCTGTTGCTGAGTGTCTCCTCCATCTTTCCCTGGATGTAGAACTCCATATTCTCAGATATCAAGTATGGCTATAATGCTGGAGGAAAGACGCTCTGGCATTTTCAGCCCATTTTGCAAAACAATGCTCTGAAAAGTTGCCTGCTCTAAGGAAATAAGTGTTCTGTCCCTGTCATGGGGGACATGTGTCAAAGGACTGAGATTTATTGCCATCCCACAGACCCCTCTCCAGGTTTAAGAGTTTGGCCAGAATATGAAAACAGAGCAGCCTGTCTGCAGATGTCACTGCAGCCTCACATCCCGTCTGCCTGACACCATACGCGTACTTATTCTTCTGGATTGTGGCGGTCACATTTGTTTCCAGGTTGGCCCACAAAGGGAGGCCATGGGGGGGGGGGTCCACTTAATTTTTTATTTTAACATTTGATAGTGCTATAGGCTCAGTCATGTTTGTCAATTGCATGGATCAGGTTAATGTTGTAGTTTCTGGAAAAGCTTGTGCTTAAGCTGAGCCTCCTTTGTCATACCAGGCTAGACAGTATTAGATCCAAATTAATTCTGACCATATTAGGCCTCTGATTTGGTCCCATTGATGCAATTAAATTGCCAGATTTGACAATTTTTAAAAACAATGAGATTAATAAATGATGAAAGAGTAATTAAATGTTTGAACTCTAATTATTTTCCGATAAAGAGAAATTAATAGGAAGAATGAAGATCTGCCTGGTTCCTGACTTCCTCTGTCCTGCCATCCTCTCTACAACCTGACTCCTGCTTCCTGTACTTGCCCACTCAGTTCTGGCTCTGTGCCACCTCCGTGCTGGAGCACTGCTGTGTAGAGCTATGTTTCCAAACAAGATGCAGAAATTTTGGAGATACTGCTACTTCTTTGTATGTTTTATAATACTTCTTTATAGATTATGTACCCTGAGTTTTGCAAACGTCTGTGCCAGACTGTTCTTCACTGCCTGAAGTTCAGTGTTAACATTTTGATGCTAAACTCCAACCACAAATCCAAGAGAACTTCAACTGAGAGTACTGAGCTGAACTTACACGAAGGTTCTCAGAGATCTCTTGCACTGAGTTACAAAACTGCATGGACCTTAATAAGCTGTTCAAGGTGGGGTAAAATAAATTAGGAGAAAACTTAGTGGAACTCATTTAATTAGGGGATTTCACAGTTAACTTCGTTCTTTGTTAATGTATTGTCTATCTGGTTTATCCTAGTCAATGTATAACAAGCGGAGGGAAAGCAAAAAATAAAAAAAATATTTACTATAAATGAGAGGAAAAAAATATTCTACTTGTGAAGATCTGTACTGGCCTGAAATATTAAAAGAACATACATCAAGATTTTTCATTTTGTCTATTACATATTATATTATGGTTTGTATATTTTCTTTTTATAAGAATGCATAATCAGGTTGCAGATACCACAGGATCCTTATTTTTAATCCTTCCTGCTGACAGCAGAGCTGCCCGACACCTTACCTTAGTCAACCTTAAAACAAATCACGACTTCCAGATAGCTGATGATTAAACCCCGAGTCATGGGCAGAACTGGAATGCCTTGTAAAAGATCAGTGAAGCACACATTCACTAGAAATCATAGAAAATACAAAAGGAATGGTAGGATAAGAATGGAGTAGACTTTGTTTGAACAGATTCTACCATACTTACTCTATTAAGAAACCAGGAAAAGCATCAAAGATACTTAGATTAAAAGTTATAGTTGTTACTATTTAACTAGAGAAAAAAAATCACCGAATAATAGAATGGTTGGGGTTGGAAGGGACCTCCAAAGTTCACCTAGTACCACCCCCCCTGCCATGGGCAGGGACACCTTCCACTAGACCAGGTTGCCCAAAGCCCCATCCAACCTGGGCTTGAACATTTCCAGGGATGGGGCATCCACAGCCTCTCTGGGCAACTTGCTCCAGTGCCTCACCTCCCTCATCTTAAAAAAAATGTCTAGCTTATATCCAATCTAAATCTGCCCTCTTTCAGTTTAAAACCAATGGCCCCTTGTCCTGTCACTGCAGGCCCCGGTTTAACTGAAGTGGCAGCTGGAACTGGAAATGCAGTTCTTTAGAGAAAACGGGCTATGTTACAAGATCTAGTGCAAACGGAGTTCATCCATGAACTTCTTCCTACTTCCACAAGTGGGCTGGAATAATTGCACCTTGTTTTATATAGTTTATGATATTTGGTGACTAAAACTGGATTTCAATTAAGTCAGATAATTTTCTGATGGCCTAAACCAGACACTATTGGATAAAATATGAGTCTTCCCATTAGTTTCAAAGAGTTTAAATACAGCTTTCTATAGACTGGGAGGTATAGAATGTGTTTTGTCTTCAGTTTAGGAGTTTCATGCTTCAAAAATTCAAAATTTGAAGTGGCAAAGTAAATAATTGTAGCTTTTTCCTCAGACCTTTTATACGACTTCTCAAAGCTCCCTTTCATAAAATGACACGGTACAATAAAGCTGTTTCTACATATTAGCAATCCGATGAACATTTAATAAAGGAAGATCAAGACTGATATTTTACACAGTGACTTTACATTCTTCAGCTTGGTATTATAATTACAATAAACAGTCCAATATCAATATTCATAATGTACTAAGTCCTGTTCATTTATTAAACAGTGGATGATTAAATTAAATACAACTTTAGCCTCTCATTTCACTTTCTCTTCTACAAGTCTGAACAGACCACTTGAGTGGAAGTGCAGTTTATTCTGGTTTATAAAATCTAGTATTCTGTTGCCACTGCTATTGCTTTTCCTTAGAAAGTCAGTACTGTGAATTTCACTGAAATGCAACCCCCCAGCCACCCTGCCCTGGGAGACTTGCAGAAGACATCGTATTCAAGGAGCTGGTGATCATGGACAGGCCCTGTCTGCTCTTCTGGGGCTCCTGCTCGGGTCTTGAGAAACTTGTACGCAATTATTACAACCTGCAACATACAGGTATCTGGGAAAGGTAAACTCTAGCAAGGAGTGGAATGTATTGGTCCCGACTGGGAGCCCGTTGCACGTTTAGGAGCTAGTGACCCACATCACAGCTAGCCTGAGCAGGCACAAGCCTGGGCTGCACCGTTGCACACGTGCAGAGTGGTCTCCAGGTCCGCGCTGTGCTGGTGACGTCCCTTGGCCGCAGGACGAGCTCAGCCAGCTCGCCGCAACAGAGGAGTCCCCAGGCAGCTCCCGTTTGGCGCCAGCGATTCCCCACCTGCGTGGCCTTGCCTTTGTCTAACAGTGCAGTAACAAGTCCTCCCGAGAACATCCTTTAGGAATAGAGTTCTCTTGACTGAATTAGAGAGTATCTCAAAGGACTGAAAGGGAGAGCTGCTCTCCGCGGTCAGGATCTGCTCCGCTCTGCACAGTGTGCCAGAGGAAAAGCCAACCAGGATCTGGCCGATGCTGCGTGAACATGGGTGCCCAGCATTTGGCAGGATGTAAGATTTACTCACTCCCTGTGTTCACTTTCTTATTCTGACTTCTTAAAGCAGTTATTAACTACTTGTTTTCAGACCTTTCTTATCGGATCCAGAAAAAGCCCTGCTCTCACCTCACCCCTCCCCGGTGCAAAAGACCCTTCCCAATATTTCCAGCTCAGTTCCAGAACAAAAGTCTTGGAACATAATGCTAAATAAAAACAGAGCTTAGAAACATTAAACTAGATTAAGCCAGAAACTAATTTATTTCATGATTACACTCACTATTCTGACCTGGAAGTGTTTCAAGGCAATTTTTTTCATCCATTCCACAAAGCAAATTAATGTAAGAAAAGGGAGCCTTAAGTTGCTAAGGCTTTTTAGATTTGTAGATAAGTGACATTTTCTTTTATCTTATTTCCCTAAAATGCATATAATACCCCTATGAAACTCTGGCTGTACAGTTTTAGTTATTACCAGTTTGCCCAACCAATGTGCCAGTGTTAGCGCACTGTTTGGTGACGCAAACCTGATTACAAAAGTAGCGCAACTGAAATTATTTTATCCCGAGGCATCTCCTGTTTATAACAAGTCTATAGTCATCATTACTTTCATCATTTAGCTAAGACACAAAAGGCTTGTTTCATAGTAAGATCACTAAGCAAAACTAAGGTACCACCCTGCTTATATACCAACTGCTAATACTTAATTGTTTGGAACATATTGCACATTTATATGTGTAGTTCCAGCAAAACATGTTAGAGGCAGAATGAGTGACGATTTTGTAATTAAGACCTCATTTTCATACATATTGAACTACATCCTAGAAGTAAATGATAAAATGGGTAGTGTCTCAACACTGCTTGATACATGGGAGTTTTTAATTATTTGTATGTGATGCTCAACAAGAGTCCTGAAGCTTTTCGTACTATATAAACACACCTGGAAATCGTTTCACTGCTTAGTGATGGAAATGAACAAAAATCACTGTCTTGCTACTGATGTGACTTACAAGCTGTATGCGTGGAACATAACATTTCCGCTGGATAATACCTGTAATTAGGAAACCCAAGAGTGCTTTCAGGCTCTTACAACCTCATGCATACCCCAGCTCAGTCTCGGTATAACATCAGGAGACAGCTATTGCCAGGTGACAGCTATTCACGACACTTTCAGTTAGAGAAGGAGAAGCTAAGCATGTAGACAGAGATAAGAAAGTGAGTACTGCATCTTCACATCTTAGAAAATAAGTCTGCATGCAGTCTTTGCCGCAGGGGGATTAATTCGTCTTTGGACGCTCTTCCACTCTTGTCAGTATGGCTTGACATGTTGTCGTGCTGTTAAGGGCAGCACAAAAGTGACACCAGTTGCTTTGGGCCACCTTTTTAGAACCTTAGAAGGTGAAGAAGAAGGGACCTGCTCAATTGCAGAGCACAACAATATTTACTGTATGACCAGTTAAATATGCAATCTTTTCTTTTTTCCTTTTTTTTGTCTAGATTGTATCATTCAGTGTTATATTATATTATTGTATATATGATTATATAGTCCAGTATATAATTCAGATACATTAAAAGAAAAGGTATGTCCAACTAACCGTCTTCACAACCTGCTTTTTCTTTTTCTTTTTTTTTTCCAGTGGAAGCTGTGTTGAATCTATAGCTAAGCGAGACATACCAGTGATAACTGTAATCTAGTGTTAGATTATGGTATTAAAAACCGAATGTGAATAGTAAGTTCTGAAGGTCTTTGCTTGGTTTGAAGGATATAAATGAAAAGAAGTAATGAAAAATATTCAGGAATTTAGGCAGTACTATGCAAGCACCACTGGAAAGAAAGATTCTGCTTTGAAAAAGATCGACTCTGCCTGATGTTGTAAGATAAAAAATATTGAAATGCCATTTTAATAAGAACAAATGTTTCTCCAGTTCAGTATTTTGTCTCTAACAACAGTATATTCTGGGGCAAATAGTAATTAAGAACACAAGAAGTATATGGTGAAACCACCCACTCTTTCTCAGTGATCTGTGGCTTCAGACTTTCTCTTCTGGAGTCTGCATCTTTATACTTGATAGCCCTCAGTGGCCAGTTCTTCCATGAATTTGCCTAAGAGCTTTTAAAACCGATTTATTATCTTCCATAGCATCCTGTAGCAAGGTGTGCCACGATGAAAGCGTACGTTGAGTCACGGAGCCCTGCCTAATGTGAGCAAGGCACTGGTTTGAGACCGCAGCGGAGCGGCAGGGCTCCCACAAAGGCAGCTGGGAGATGGAGTGGGCTGATCCCTGCCATTAAAGCAGCGGCTTAGTGCCAAGACCAGGTCGAAGAACAAGCGGTTGCACAGAAGCCGCCTCCCTTCTGTGAGAGCAAGAGCATCCCTCAGATGTGCACTCAGAACTCGGTAGGGGAAGCCCTGTAAGGGCAGAACTGACACAGGCGTGCGTTCCTCCCAGCACAAGAGCTGAAAGCCACTAGAGGAAATATGGTACATTCATCTCCAACAGGCTTGTGCGTTTGTATTGTGGATTATCCAAGGAGAAATTAAAAAAAAAAAAAAAAAAAAGCTTCTGGTTATTTCTCAAAACTCACATCTATGATCTGTAGAGCCAATTATCAACATTTTAACTTTTTTTTTTTTTTAAATCTGGAAGAAAAACTATAAACAAAAAACTTCTAAATTATCATCAACCATAATGAATTGCAGGTAAAAAGAAAAATAACATTGATCTATCTTGCAATATGTAGATGTCCATAGCATGAGGTATGCTAATTGCCTTTGTGCTTCAGTTTTTGTAGTGAAGAGTGTCTTACATGTTTGTTTATCCACTCTAGGTGTATGTTACTATGGAAATCTAAGTAGGTGTTTCTCTAGCTTCTTTTGTCATCCTTGGTTAGCCATCCATAACTACCGGTATCAAGCAATAGCTCCTGCCTAACTGAGCTGGAAATTCTCGCAGGAATGTGTTTTATGAAGAACAGTAATTAAAAACAAAATAATTGAGACTCAGATGAACAGAATTCACATAAAATTAGAAAAAGAGCAACCAAATTATAGTTCAGTAAGGATGCCTTTACTGGCATATAGTTATAACATATAGTAATTTCAAAATTTTTAATAATTTTTTATAATTTAGAAACCATATCCAAGGGTGAGATCAGGATTTAGTGTTTAAAGCAGAAAAAAAAAAAAATTAGATTTTATATCTTGCTTCTATTTAATAACAAATCATTGGATTTCAATCTTTTTAGAGTTTTGTGTAGGAAACACTGCTGTTTCAAAGGCTAAAGTTATGAACCCTCTCCCCACAGGTTTTTATATTTGAAGATACGTCTGCATAACATTTTCTAAACAGATCTGTGCTGGACTCTGAGTCAGATATTTGCTCATCCAAAAGACATATGTCTATATTAACCATGCTGTGCCTGAGTTTATAACCCATTTGAGCTTAGGCTTTTAATTTGAAAGCAGTGATATGCTAATACTGTCACTGGACTTTGGATTAAGGCAGGTCTGGATCTGGCAAAATTTAAAAAAAACCAAACAGAACATATAGAAGATAATGCAGACACAGATATTGCTTTCCACCAAAAATCAGGTGGAAACAGAAAATGACTGTACATAAAATGAACTTCATTTATAATGGACTTGTCTAGACTTGGGAAATTTCAATTTAAAGTCATCACAGATATGTTCTGAAAAAACTACTTTAATCTAGAAAAATAACCTAAGAATGCAAGAGTCCTGCATCCAGACAGAGAATAAGCAGAAGGGTTTAGGGGTGACTTAGATGCTCAGAGAAGGTGGTAGGGATTCTAAATATACATGATAGAAACCTTTAATCTCCATGTTTTCTTTTGGTTTTCAAGTACCAAAATCAGTGAAGCAAGATGGGTTTTTTACACTTCTCTTCAATTTTGTTACCTCAGTTCTACTTCAGTTGAAGGCTCAGGGCAGAAATGCAGTTTTGGATGTTGTACTAAGTGCTTAGATAACTGGTGTTTGTTGTTGTTGGGAGTTAAGATTTGCATTTGTATTTCCTAATGCTCTTTGCTTGTAATTCAAGTAATACAACATTTCATTAAATGTAAATGTCATGTAAAACACTTTAGACATTCAACTGCAACAAAACAAGCGTTTCACTGCTTTGAGCAACAAGGTGATATGCAAGCATGGAAGGATTGTAAAAGGCTGCTCTGATCATTAGAAGATTGACCTGATATCATACATATTACAAGACATGAAGTCACCAAGTCAGTCATTGCCCATGAAGCAAAGAGGAAGTAGTCTAAATTTATCCACTACAAATGAGGACATTTGCGGAAAATCTGTTGACATAATGAAATCATTCTTCATGAATACTTTAAACTGATCCTGTGCTAAATTGTTTGGTCTGAATAAATAGGTACTATCCTGATTTTGTTGAATAAGATCAACTATGAATATTACTGTACTGTGTGAGGTACTACACACATGTAAGACTCATTGTCTTTTCCGGTACTTCATGTGATGAATCAATTGAATATATTGAACTTGGTATTTAGGGGGGAGTCATACAGCAACTGAATTAAAGAAAAAAGGCCTCTACATTTTACGGTTAGCTAATCGTGTTGTTAGAGTGTAAAAGGCAACTCATAAAAGACATTGTCAAGACCGTGATCACCACAGAAATTAGAAGAGATGAGAATAAAGAAAATAATTCCTCACAGTTTAGGTGGTTTTGATTTCATGAGACTGGATAAATGGATAGCATCCTTAAGTCAATCGTGTGAAGGTTTTCATGTATAAACCCCTCCTTCCCCAAGCCTAGATTTTTCCATTTGTTTGCTGCTTCAATTTCATGCAGAAGAGCTGAGAAGGAATTCAACCAACACCACTAAATGGGAAGTTGGAAGTTTGTGGAAGTGAAGCTCTCAGTGGCAGCCATGTCTGGGCGATGAGGGCGAGATGCCAGTCTAGCCAGAAGGATGGGGTCTGTTACACCCCCTGGGAAGGTGGGAAAGGGGAAAGGGGGGGCTGTTTCCCTGAGGAGGATGTCAACGGACATGTGCCAGGCACTTCCTGACCTTATGTGAGTATGCACTATTAATTTGTTACAGAAATGAGACTTTTGAAAACAGCAATGGCTGAAAAAGAAACTTCAGTTTGAAAGATCAGAGGACCATGGTGTGTCAAGAACCACAGAGCAGGCTGTGAGCCTCAGCCATTGCAGAAAATGGAGAACCAATACTGAAAGGAACTTTTCCAAAGTTGTATTTCTCATATATACAAAAACATACCTACACACAAAGCATACTATCACAACACAGACTAATTTACTATAATGTATAATAATGACAAATACAATTTCCTAGCTCTGTGTTAAGATCAGTCATGGACTATAGTCAAATAATTTATCTGAGGCTCTATAAAATTTTTTGATGTGGGGATAAACAGTTCACCAAATGTTAATTATATCCAAAGCAATGTTAACTTGATTTTCCCAAGATGGAGACCAACATATGAACACTTCACATTCTTAACTCTATTTTAATTGAGAATAAAAAAGCATTAAATGGTCATCGAGGTTTTCCAGAGGGACTTGCTGTTTGGAGACATTTTATTCTAATATACAACCATGATAATTTAAGAAGAAACGTACAACTTTTAATACATTTTTACCTGGATTTCACTAATTTTCAGAATTCCAGGTGTGCTTCTTTAAAACTCTGTATGAAATTGCATCAAGCTAAATTTTTGATGTTGTACCTTTGAGTCATTTTTTTCAGCTGACAAATTTTATTTCTGTAGGTCGCCCTTGATACATTTAATACAAACCTTACTTTATAGCTGAGCATTGCCATTTTGTTCAACTGTGTTTCTCTTTTGTACTAGATTATGGGGCTTTTTCTTTTCTTCTTTTTTTTTTTTTTTTTGAGAAAGGACCTGATAAAGGCATTTTCTGATGTTTTTACATAAACCCCACTACACTGAAAAAACAGCATGAGCCTTGGGACACCTACCA
>JAVJGG010000058.1:13509676-13536948 GCA_035590195.1 Aviceda cuculoides | reverse complement strand
CAGCCAGGGCAGCTGACCCAAACTGGCCAAAGGGGTATTCCATACCATGTGATGTCATGCCCAGTATATAAACTGGGTGAGTTGGCCTAGGGGTGGATCTCTGCTCAGGTACTGACTGGGCATCAGTCGGTGAGTGGTGAGCAATTGTGTTGTGCATCACTTATTTTATATATTCCAATTCTTTTATTATTATTATTGCAATTTTATTATTGTTATTATAATTTTTATTTTCTTCCAATCTATCCTATTAAACTGTCTTTATATAAACCCACAAATTTTACTTTTTTTCCCCCCGATTCTCTCCCCCATCCCATGGGGTTGGGGGGAAGTGAGTGAGTAGCTGCATGGTGCTTAGTTGCTGGCTGGGGTTAAACCATGACACCAGAGCATGGTAAAAATAGCCAAAGTCCTGCATGTAGCAGCAGCCACAGCCAGCTGATAACTTTTAGGATGCATCCTCTTCTAACAAAGCCTTGCCTGTTCACCTGTAGGATCAAGACCTCCTGGGCTCTCCTACCCATCACCTTTGCCCCCAGGACTGTGTAGTCACTTTCGACTTCTTCCAGGTCTCCCCTGACAGTGTTACTCTTCATGTGGATGAACAGCAAGGGTTGGCTTCAAAGGCCAGATGAGTTTCAGCAGAAACATTCTGAATTTGCCCCTCCGCAAGCAACAAATCTCTCAGGACAGCGTGAGTAGATGAACCATTGGTGCCTTCATCCCTTGCAGAAGGGAATCTCCAGCCAATATCACCCACAGCTTCCTTTCAGTGCTAATGGTCAGTCCCTTCCAAGCTGGCTTGGAGGCCAGCCTTAATTGGGCTTGTTCCCCTTCCTTGGCGATTAGGCCATTGCACTGATACTGAGGGTGGTGGAGAAGTTTATTTTCTTGTTGCCACAAGCTTCCAGTTTCCCCCATCTTTGGAGACTCAGTCTGCCCTTAGCTGTTCCTCCTTCCTTGCATCGTGTGACTCAAAGCTTTTGCCTCTGCAAAGTGTCTCTGAAAACACTGTCAGCCTCCTGTTCAGCATCCTGACGCTGTGTAGTCTGTCCACTTCTTCCTCCTGTACCTCCTGCTGTCACCCCAGAGCAGGAGGGGCACCAGGCACCCCTTCAGCCCCAGGCCTGGGTGGCAGCACCCACCCTCTGCAGCTCCATCCGAGTCAAGGAGTCCAATTTGCCGAGGGTACTTTCTCCAGCTGGTAAAAGACGGAGAAATGGCCACAGCACATCACCGCCTCAGTCACAGAGTCCCAAAGTGCCTGGAGCAGAACTTCTAGGTCCCCTTCACGTCCCCTGCCCTGATGACAGCTGATGTCTGTGTTAGCTCTGCTCCTGCGCATCAGCTAAACAGCTCCCAAAAGAGATGAGCCAGAGCCTGATATTCCCTGCTCAGCTGTCTGTTACAGACTGCTGCTGCCGTCCCTTTTTAATCAGGATATCTTTTCAGGAAACAGGTAACAGAAACTGTTGGCTGCAGAAGTCTCTAGGAATTTCCAGAAGCAACTATAAATAGAATCCAGATATAAGAAAAACATAGACCAAACAAAACAAATAGAAAACAAAACCAGGGGAAAAAAACCCAAAAAAAACCAACAAAAAACACCACAAGAGACAATTAGGAAAAAAAGATTCTACAATCCTATATTTTGCCCGATTTTTCAGGTCATCTATGAAACATTTCAAGTAGGTAGTGTGTGTCTATCTGTACAACAGAAATTTTGGGGTTTGACTTCTGGTGGAGATAGAGAAAGCCAGGTGAATTGAAAGAGAAATGGATTTTTGCTGTCCTTTGCCAGGACAATATCAGGAGACCATGACATCTTGACTTCTCATCCACCTGCTTTTTTCACTCTTTGCAATATCCTGCGGCAGATGATAGTTTCAAAATAACAAGTTATTAGTGCTTATGCAAAAAGAGTTTCTGATAACTGTGAAAAAAGGAAAGCAAGATGGGAAAAAAAAAATAGAATCCATCTGCTAAAACCTTTAGCTCTTCTACGTCATTAAAGAGTCAGAAGAGTGAAAAGCAAAGTGAGATCAAAGACCTGGCCATATATACCATAGCAGCAAGAGTCAGCAGAGAAAGCAGCTTAATAGACCATTGCAATACTCTCATTAGTGCAGTTAGTTTCTTTAGACTCCTGACATGTGATGTACACTACATCCAGTCTTGGGTGATCAAACATTTAAACTGCCATTCATAGTTCATTATGCATTAAAAAGCTCCCCAACTTTCTGATTTGGGAAACTCCCAATCTCCCAAATTAGTAAAAGTGTTCCAATAATTTTAAATCACTTCATACTGCATGAGCCCTGAATTCTGCTCACTTTCAAACTCAAATACTTATAAAAAAACAAAATAATTTTGCACACCTCCAAATCATGTGTGTCTTGAGCTCCAATCTTTCTGAAGTAAGGTACATTTTCAGTGTTGAAGAATATATCTTGATTTTTCCAAGCACAGAACTCAGAAGCAGAGAAACAGGTGAGAAATGTGAAATCTGGATTGATTGTAGATAAATCAGAAGTAAAAGATACAAGCCAGTGAAGTTTGCATTCGTATCAGATCGGCAGATTGTTCTCAGTTAGCATGGCTCACTTCAAATAATGAATGGTTTTGAAATACCATAAATCACAAGATGAAAAGTAGATGCTTATGATGTCATAAAAACTCTGGAATATGCTTCAAGTTTCCACTTACCATATTTTTAAAATGCAGTAAACTAATAAGAATGTGTTCTTATATATACAAAGAGTTAATAACTCGTGATTTACTGTAGATGTTTGTGATGCTCCAGCTTAGCTTCTTTAGAAGTGTTGCTGGCTACTACTTTGGGCCTTTCTGTATTTTCTATGCTTAATGATGTGGTGGATTGACCTTAGACAGCTGCCAGATGACCATCCAGCAGCTCTATCATTCCCCTTCCTCAACAGAACAGATGGGCAAAAAGGTATGAAAAATACTTGTGGGTCAAGGTGAAGACAGGGAAATAACTTACCAGTTACCATCATGGGCAAAAGAGACAGTTTGAAGACACTGTATTTAACTTATAAACAAAATTTTAATTTCAAGATTCCTTTGGGAAATATTTCATCTACACATTACATGAGAAATATTTTCTTACGATGTATTACAGATCACTTTGTGCATGTGATGCTACCTTATTCTAATTTCTTACATTTAGATAGTTCCAATTATGTTTGCATGGTATTAATAATTGTGAAGATTTACTATACTTCCAGATAAATCTTTTTCTTCTCAGAATATTGTTTCTATTTTGTGCTCATTATGTCAAACTTCAGAAGCAACTTCATGAAATCTTAACTCTTGCATTATCAGATTTTCTTTATTCCAACACTAGCTGTAAAATGTTTTCTGATAAACATATTTCACTGCTGTGAGCAAACCAGCTTTGAGTTGGGGAATTTTTACTTAATTTAATTTGTTCCTAGTTAGCACAAACTTCTGAGCACTGATTCAAATATTGAGAAAAAGAAGAATTTAAAAAAACCACTTAGGCAAATACCTCTCCTTGCTGTGGGTCTCTCACAGCCATGGGATGTACGTGGCCTTTCGTTGCTCGCCCTGAGCTGCAGACCCTCAGGGGTAGCTTTTTAGCACAAAAATACCATGCTCTTTTTGCAGTGCAGTCCCCAAAATGAATACGCATTTCTGAATACTCTTTGGGTAAAAGACTGCTAAATAGGTTTGTATGATATGAAGCCTCAAGTTCTACTTATAAAAATGAATAGGCTTTTGTGAATAGACTTTGGGTGCAACTGTATTTAGTTACTTAGTTGAAAACAAGCATAGTAACAAAAAACCTACTAAACAGATTTGTATGAAACAAAGCCACAAATTCTACATATAAATAGATCAAAATATATTTTCTTTATTTTTAGCACAACAGGAATGTATTTGGGGGGAAAAAGGGTCGTAAGTGTTCATTTATAAGTCATGTTTTAGATACATAATTTGACTATCAAAATAGTCAGCAACAAACCCCAAGGAATGGTCCTGTTGATGTAGCATAAATCTCTGACCAAAGACCCATAAACCAGGCCTAACTCACGGATTTAGGACTGGTACCCTTATCTAGGAACTGCCTTGCCATTGCCGGGCAGGGCTCAGTAGAACTTCAAGCCAGACAAGCAGAATATGTCTCTTTCATGCCTCCTCTGCATGTAATCTGCCATTACCATGAAAAAAAAGGTATTTTTTCTCACAGTTTTAGTCATGTTTTGCAAACTGCTGTGAGAGGTGAAGTGATTAATACTGTTCCTTACCTCCTCCTTAATTACTCAGTAGGCAGCAAGTGAAGAGGAAAGGAGGAGGATGAGAAGGAGGATTGCTGCTTGAAGCACTTCTGTCACTGAATAACAGAAGAAGGTTTATAGAGTCCTTCTTATGTGAGGTCGTTTAACACTTCTCACAACCTAGCCTTTTAAATTATTTTAAAAAGAGGTGACTGGAGCTCTATTCCTTGTTATTGTCATTGATAAGCTCTGAATTGAAAAATATAAGCAGTTGTTAAACAAGGTGGCAATTTTAAGATGTACTTAAAAAACAGTTTTCTGCTATTTCTCATTTATTAAATGAGATTAAATGAGATCTCAGTTATTAATATTTAGAAAGTTATCACTTTATATACATCAGCCAAAAAGGTCAGACCTCATCCAAATTCATGCTTATGTGCTGGAGAAACAAAAGTATAGATACGGAGCAAAGTCTTTATTACATTGGTGGATATTAAGTGGTGATTTGTATTATCTAATGTTAGAATGAGGGCAATTAAGTTCCAGGACAGGGACTTTTTTTAAGGATATAATGTTAAGCTGACATAGTTAATTATGCACTATTTTTTATGCTTTTAAAGATAATTTAATTTTTGTTTGAGTAGGATGAAAAGTCCAAATTTGGGAGTAAGAGAACTGGGTTTTTTTATAGCTGCAACCATAGTTATGATAAAATAAAATACTATTCCCATGCCTTTCTGCAGGGTTTGTTGGTCTTGG
The DNA here is from genome assembly GCA_035590195.1 of Aviceda cuculoides. Taxonomy (NCBI): domain Eukaryota; kingdom Metazoa; phylum Chordata; class Aves; order Accipitriformes; family Accipitridae; genus Aviceda; species Aviceda cuculoides. Next base: position 13,531,930 of record JAVJGG010000058.1, on the reverse strand, counting down.
CCAAAAATAGGCCAGGACAGTTCTAAAATTTCTAGCATTATTATAAGAAATTGAGATATTTGTCCAACACAAAGTATAGGCAAACCTTACCCGCATCTGCTTATCCTGTAGACACCACCAAATAAAGACTGATGTAATTGTGTGATGAATGTTCTGTTTAGCACCAGAAAGAAAGCCAGGTGTACTTGCCAGTCACTGCTCAGATACAAAATTATCTACTAAAAAATGATTTCAGGCATGGCTACTTTTACACAGGTTCACATCAGTGTAAATGAAACAAGCAAATAGAAGCTCAGTACCATGGATGTGAAGGCTAGCAGCCAAATTAAGGAAACAACCAGAAGGTTTACTCTTCTTTTGTTGTCTACCTTTAATTTAAAAACAGTCATACTAATAAATCATCAAGTTTTATCAGTATACCTGATATTACCTGCTCTTTCAGAGCACTTATTTTTTTATTAGGTAATTAGTAATGATTTTTAACTTATTCCTCACTATTCTCCATGAAACATTTACCCTCTTCTCAGCACCATTCTCTCCTTAAATACTTATGTTTTTCAGTTTGATTCAGTAATAGTAGTAGTTCTCACATTCTAATTGTCCCTTTACACATGAATGGATTACTCTTTCTTCCATGCTAAGATACTTTAAAAGATGCCACTGCTGTCCCCTGATGACATTTTTCTGCACAACAGCTTAGTAGAGACTTTTTTATAAAGTAGGATATAAAGCAACCAGAGCATTTAATAGGTTTAGGAAATAGACTTGGTTGCTTATTGACAAGTGCAGATTGTCACACTGATTATTCATTTATCTGTCTTATTCCAGGGGAAAAAAAATAAAAAAATAAAAAAATCCTCTTTCAAATTATGAAGAGACTAACAAAAAAAGCTCTTTGTTTAGTTTGTCAATGAGAAGGTTAAGAGTTGAATTGTCATGATCTACAAATACACATCCTTTAATATCAAATGATCTGGCAGACAAATGTTTAGTAAGATTTAGTAGCAGGAAACTGAAAGCATACAGAGGAAGGTAAGGAGATGGCATTACCTAGAGATATGGTGTGTGCTTCTTCAATTGAAGTCTTTAAATCAAATGTGGAGATTTATCTCAAAGGCATGCTGTGGCTCACAAAGAAGTTACAGACTTGACACAAGCACTGCCGGATGAATTTCTATGGTTTGTTTTATTCAGGAGATCAGGAAAGATCATCACAACAGTCTGCTCTAACCTTGAAGCATCAATCTTGTTATCAAAAGGTGATTACATTAAACTGTCCTTGACTTTAGGAGGCAAGAAAAAAAAGGTGTAGAGATGCCCTTGTGCAACAAAGGAACCTTGTGTGGAAAAAAAAAAAAACCAAAACCAAAGACCACCAAACAAACCACAAAGAATTCTCTAGTTCTACTTTGTGTATGTCTTAGATAACTGTGTCAGATACCTAATGGGCCTCTCTCTCTTGTATTCTGATGATACTTGTCTGTCTTGCTCTTCTTAGTAAATATTTCATGTTTTCATTTTTCATAGTTCCAGAAATGTTCAGAAGAATGTGGGTCTACAAGTAATCTTTTCATCTGAACTGTCATTGCTAAAAAAATAAATCAGGAAAAAAACTATCAGCATGAGAGTTATCTAGTACATGTCCTGGTTTTTACATGCTTCCCCTAAGTCTGGCAGTACCGGTCACAGATCAGAAATAAAGCAAAGCCAGGCTGACCTTGGGTCACTGGACCCTTTGTGATCCCTCCTGTACCATGGAACAGGGAAAAGTACTGATATTACAACCCTGAACGGCAATGTCCTCTTACCCTCGGTCTTACAATTTACGAAAAAAGAACAAGACAATGGAGGGAGTTCTGGGTTTTATTTATCTGTATGTATATATCTATATGAAAGAATATGAGAATATTCTGTATGTCTATGTGCATAAAACAATATGAGGTGGTAGGTTTGTGGGGAAGATGAAAGTGTGGAAAAAACATAGGGATAGAGCCCAAGAAGCAAAGAGAATGGCCTCAAAGAAAAATGAATGAAAGAAAAATTTTAGGAAAAAAGCCAAAGTAACTGAGGGAGGAAAATAACATTGCTCCTCTATGTTTGCTTCATTATAAAGCATGTGGTTGTGACGAAGGCAGTTGTTTAATATTTAACTGATGTTTCATTTATTTATTTACTGGTGACTAATAATATTGTTTCCTATTGTTTCCCCACTTTCAAAAGCCAAAGGGACTTTGACAAGGCCTGTTAATTTCAGATACTGCCTCATTTAAAAAAAAAACATATGAGACACACTTGCAAGAGTATTAAGAAAAAACTAATGCACATGTCCAAACAATTCTGATGCTTCTAAGAAGTGTCAGCCTTAGACTGAAACTAGTTTTCTTCTCTCATGAAATAAACACCGCTTGGATTTGAGATATGCCAGTGCAGGTACAGACCCTGTCGTATCCCGCAGTCTTACCTCCCCAGGCCAGGGGAGCCATGGCCGCTGAAGCTGTAGTCACTAACTACAGCCAATAAAAAATGGGGCTGAAGGTTGCATTGCAAGATCTATTTAAGAATTTCTTTCAGGAAGGGTGCTGTTTCTTAATAAATCTTGACAAATTAGTCCATAGAGAGGAAGACTCAAAATTAAATTGAAACCAATGCACAAATCTATAGCTATATTTTTTCACTGTCTTGCAAGTAAGACACCGTTCTTGCCATTAATAGGGGTGTTTGATATTAGAGATCTTTGACCCTTCAATCCCTTTCAATATTATTGCCTTCTGAGCATTTCTTTCCCATTTTATAGCTGTTTTCTGTCTTACAGAATTGCTCTATTTTAGAATTGTTTTCTCCTAGATGCAGAAATTTCAGTTAGCTTGCACTTTTCTGGCTTTTATGCCACCATTTGACTTCTCCATATTTCTGACTTGACCAGGTCACTTTACTTTCAATGGATGTCTTCAACAGGATCTTTTTTTGTATTGTATTTGTATTGTATTTTGAAGGATCTTTTTTTGTATTAGGACTGATCGTAGATTGTGAGTCTGCGTAGCTTTCTTTGGTATTACAGAAAGTGATAGTAAATTATCTTTAACTTTGATTCTTTCAAAAGCCACAGTCCAGACACTTCACTCAGACAAAAGAAAGAAAAAAAAAAAAAAAAGGGTCCTCCAACATCCCTATTAAACTGTTACTGTTTGTCCTTTATAATGTGATCAAACAGTAGTTTTCAGAAAATCGTCGCTTCAGAAGTTTTACTTGGAACCTTCATTCATTACTCTGGTCACCAATATGTCTTTTTTCTTTCTTTTTTTTTTTTTTTTTGTGGTGCTTCTTCATTGATTAATTTATTCGACAACAAGTTTTTACATGAAAGTAAATCAAATGTCAAATTACCACAACCAGCAAATTGTCAAACTACATCCAGGAAAGCAGATAGCAGTAAAACAGGAACAAAAATTATTTCAGAAATACAACAACAATAGAAATAAAGGCCTCATATTTCTGCTTTTAAAGTGGCTCTCATCAAATAAAAAAAGCGTTGCAAGTGTTGTTCTGTGTGGCAAGCACATATCGCTGTTTCATGTCCAATTTTTCATCCTCCTCTATCCCCCAGTCCTTCTCTGCAGGGCTGCTCTCAATCCCTTCACCCCCAGCCTGTATCGATATGGGGGATTGCCCCGACCCAGGCGCAGGACCTTGCACTTGGCCTTGCTGAACCTCGTGAGGTCCACGTGAGCCCACTCCTCAAGGCTGCCAAGCTCCCTCTGGATGGCATCCCTTGCCTCTAGCAAATCAACTGCACCACCCAGCTCGGTGTCATCTGCAAATTTACTGAAGGTCACTCAATCCCACTGTATAACTCTTTAATGAAGATGTTAATAGTATCTATGCATATAAATATCCGAAGGGAGGGTACAAAGAAGACAGGGACAAGCTCGTTTCGGTGGTTCCCAGTGGCAGAATAGGCAACGGGCACAGACTGAAACACAGGAGGTTCCCTGTGAACATCAGGAAACACTTTTTCACTGTGAGGATGACCAGGCACTGGCACAGGTTACCCTGAGAGGTATCTCCATCCTTGGAGATATTCAAAAGCCTTGTGGACAGGGCCTTGGGCAATCAGCTCTAGCTGACTCTGCATGAGCAGAGGGATTGGACCAGCTGAGCTCCAGAGATCTCTTCCAAACTCAACCATTCTGTGATTCTGTGGTTTCAGATAGTATCATATTAAAGTCTCTCTCAAATCATGTCTAAAGATTATTGAGTTTGTAATTTGAAGGAATCTAAAGTCAGAAAATTCCAAAATGAAGATGGTCTAGACAATGACAACTCAACACACAAATGTACTATATAAGGCAATCTTTAGTTATATGGTCCACAGAATGGATTAGGATTTCAGTGGTTTACTTTCCTTATTATTTAAAGTGTGGTCTAGTATTGATGGGTACACATTACTCAGAATTAATTTCTTAAGTTTTTTAATGATATTATTTTCATAATAATGTCTTGTAATAGTAAATCTTCAGTGAAATAATTTTAAAATTATGAATTTGGAAAATATCCAAAGAATTCGAAATGCTCAGTTTAAGTGAAGTCTTAGATGCCTAACATGGGATTTTTCTGGGAGATGGAATAATACATTTTCTTGACAGATTTATAGATATATTACTAAATTAACTGCAACCAAACACCATGGGTGCTACCTGGAGTATTCAGTTTATTCTACTAATTTCAGAAAAGGCATCTGTGCATGTGTTTGCATAAAATTGTTTTCCATAGGCTTTCTTTTTCCCATGTTGTTTAATAGTTATATAGGTTTAGGTTTACTTCAGTATAGTTTAGGTTTACTTCAGTATAAACCCCACCAGAATGCAAATAGAGAGGAAAAACAAACAAACAGACAAAGAAAAATATCTCTTTTTTTTTAAAGATACAGCTTGGAAAGAAAAAAATATATACTAAAACTGAGGATTCTGCTATCAGACTCAAGCAGATGTACTGCTTTCTTCTGCTTCTGGCATCATTGCCTTTGTAATGCAGGTATTCATGGTGTATCTCATTTGCCACAGTATCTGGCAGATCATAACTTTAAAAGTGACAACAAAATATTTACTGTCATAGAGCATGTATGTTTCTTTTTACTGCATGCAACTCAGCGTAGTACATACTGCCTTGATTTCCTTGTATGCAAAACATGTGATTTAAATCACATAAAGTTTAAAATTTGTCAATATCACACCTTTTATCAGTGAAGCTCAAATTTATTTCTAAAAAAAAAAAAAAAAATGAGTATGTGAAATTTTCTTTCCTTTTCAACTAAAAGAAAAAAAAAATATTTTGTCATTAAATGGCTTATATGACTTGGTCCAAGGAGAAGAAAAGAATTACTGCTATATTCTTTCATCAGCTGCAGATAGATGTACTCCATTCAAATAAATTTGATTGCTTACAATAAGTCTGGGAAAAATTCTGGAATTCTTTTCTCCATATTTCTTTAATTAGAGAAAAATCTGAGAATGAAACTTCCATTTTTGTGATTCTGAGCTTCATATTTAAATTTAAATATATTATTATCTACCTTTGATTATGTGCAAACATACTCATAAGTGGGTGTTTTGAACTATGTTGTGCTATGTAATTTATAATTAGTATTTTTAATGGTATGTAAATGTCACAAGTATATATACATGTCTATATTTATTGTGTATATATTTCAATGCACACAGCATTCCAGAATTTGAAAAACATTTTGAATAATTTGGCATGTAATCTAATCTCTTACTAACTCCTTTCCCTAAAGTCCAGATGAGATAATATTCTCACAAAATTTCTTTAAAGATATGCTGTGCAGGACAGCATTCCTGATGTGTGTCTTGGATATTTTTGTTACATTTTCTGCCATTGTTTACAGTGTTAGTCAGAATTATATTTTTTTTCCTCCTCAGAATATTGTAAATCAACTGTCTATGACCAAGCCCAGGACAAAAAAGATGGCTGAAGACTTGATTCATAGGCCACTAAATCAAGAGTACTGCATCACCTCTACTGTGATCAGCTGACTGTGAACAGGTTTCATTTGGAAATAAACTTAACAGGAACCATTAAAATGTTATTTACATTTAATGCTAGATTTTAGCTTGGGTTCCCCTAGTCCTAGATGCTCTCCTTGATACTATATTTTACTGTCTTAAAACTGTGTAAGGATAAAGTAAAAAGGACAAATGAAAAAAAAAAAAAAAGAAAAGAAAATTAACATTTTAAAATTCCCAGGACTTAGATAGAATCCTTCTAAACCCTCAAGAAGTTGGTCATACCCAGTGGGATATGACCCACTGAATCTGAATTCATTGAGATTAAAAGCGGTGGTATCAGTGTTAGAGTCATCCTCCAAATAGAATATGATATGGAAAACCAAAATCTAATCCTTAACTTATACAGTAAGTAGTCTTACACAAACAAAACTTACACTAATGTGGTGTTTCAACTCTATTCACCTAAATGCAGGTGCCTACAAAGAGAGCCATATACCTCAGGAAATGCACATATGTACTTCAGGGTACGTTAAAGAGCTCTCCAGAACCCACCTACTGTTTTCTAGTGCACGGAGTATAATGAGCTCTTAGATACCTAGTTCGTCTATATACACCTACATTCAGGTGATGAATCTGGAGTTCATTCCCAGAACCTAAGCGAAGAATGAAGTTACACCAACTCATTTATAATTCTTTGCAATCTTCTTTCTTCCTTTTTAATAGAAACTGTTTCCCTTTCTCCAATCATACAAGCTCTCCTGTATCCTCTATAATTATGAGAATTATAATCACTGATGATCAAAGATAACAGTAGCCAGATGATACAATATTTCCAGATATTATTTTTCAAGTGTTAATGCCTAGTATACAACACAATGTATATCCCATAACTTTATCTTCATAACTTTGCTCTGAAATCCTATTTTCTTTTTAAAATTAACCTTATGGCATGCATGCTTATTAGTCCCCCTTTTGTGGAGGGGGTTTGTGTGAAAGCACTGAATACAACAGCCTTCCTCAAAACCTGTAATTTGTTCTTACATGTTAAGTGGTCAACCTTCAACCTTCTTGCTTTTTGCTTTTGTTTAATAAAAATTCTACTGGATCAACCACAGTAAGTAAGTGTAAATCAGCTATAAATAGCATGTTTAGCATTGCCACATTGTCCTAACCTTGAATATGGTTCAGATTGTCTTTTGTGTAAATTGCTTTGCTTTATAACACAGATTTTGTGTTTCTAAACTGTGGAGTCTGCCTTACAAAGCGATATTGTTTCTGAGTATTTTAAAGATAGTTTGAAATCACTAGCTAGAAAATCCTATATTAATAAACACTCTTAGCACCCTCCACTTGACCTAAAATCCAGGAAAAACAGAGGGTTTAACTATTTTAATCATAGTACAGAAAGAAGAATTGGGATTGGAAAACTTAGCAGGCTTTTATCCTATTAGCTTCTCTTAACATTTCTCTTCTAATTAAAGCCATAAGAGGTTCTATTACCATAATGAGCAGGAGAGGGGGGAAGGGACATCCTTCCTCTAATTAAAAGGAATTGGTTCAACACCATTAATAACTCCTGAAAGCACTGAGTAATTGTGTTGCAGCTTTGTCCATGAAATGAATTCCTTGTTGAAGCAAAAAGCATGTAATCTGTGAGAAAAAAGCAGTGACAATCAAAATATTTTTTTTTCTGATTTCACTTCAGGGAAGCAGTTTTATACATAAAAGCCAGTCCCTTTGCTTTGTGCGATGCTTAGGCTTGTTTCGTGCTCCAAAGCAGGGGAGTAGCCTAAATAAAACTATTTGCTATGGATGTAAAAAATCAGATAAATTATATAACATAAAGGATATTCAAATGATTATGCAAATACTTAGCTAATATTTCTGCCTGAAGAAATATTACAAAATTAGTTAGGAACCCGGAATGAAAACTACATTATATATTGAAGATTCCCTTCTAGGTAGTGGCTGAAATGAATAAATGAAATTCAGTACTTCCTAAAAATCATATCTTTATTTTCTACTTCTGATTGCTGACACACTGACATAAAAAAAAAAAAAAAAAAAAAAAAAAAAATTAAAATTATTCCCTTATTTTCTTCAAGAAAAGACTATATGCTTTGAACATGTTTTACTATCAGTTATTCTGATTATATATCATTTTAAGAATAGATTTCTATGACATTATTCCTGATTCAAAATAGTTTAATTAGGATGAATTTATTGTGAAATTAATTAAAGAAAACAGAAGTAGAGTGTAATTACTGCAGGTAATTTCCATTCATTTAAGCTGGTCTTGCAGTTTCAACTGCTTAAAGCAGTGCTTGTATTGTCTCTTCACTTAACAGCGAGAGGTATGTGCTCAGTCCTACCTGACTAATTTCCCTGTCCATGTAAGGGTGGACGGAACCCTACAAAAGTATCATGATGCACGTATGCAAGAAAGACAAACTGATGTCACACAGGGCATTCTCAAACTTCCACTTCTGTGTGTTCCAAATTATAGTTTAATATTCCTGTTTTGCAGATGCTTTTTATAAAAATGAGCAAGATACGTCACTATTTGTTATACTAACTAACATCTATATGAAACAGAGGCAGAAAGAGATCCCCTGCAAAGACCTTTGCCACTTGAGTAATTAATTAATGCTGTTGACAATGCAGATCAGCCAATGAGATTTATAATCATGTGGTGACTCAGGAAACAAGTCTCATGGCTGCATTCATTTCCAGGCTGTGGAGGATTAGAAAAACAATTGATGCTTTTGAGGGACATTGTACAGTCTCAGTATCTTCACCCATAGACAGTTCCTCTAAAACAAAATTGAATAGAATACTTCAGGTTTGACTGCAATGCAATGCAATATATAAAGTTGTTTTTTGGGATTTTGATTTGTTTTGTTTTGTTTTTTAATATATAGATCAATACTCAGGAGGCTTTTCTGCTGCTTTTGTATGTTATAAACACATCTGTAATCATAATTCTGTACAGGTCTTTGCTTCTCAGGCGTAACTTCCTTAAAAACCAAATCTCTTTCAGATTTGTTTTCCTATTCTGACTGACTGTGTTCCAAGATGAATCTGATTTCTGTCTCTCTCCCCTCCCAAGTAAGGCTAAACTCTCTAAAGCCTCTTTAATTTCACATGGTTGGTGTTTACTACAGGCCGCCCTACCAAGGGCAGCCCTTTGACGAAGCCTCCTTACTCCAGCTATGGGAGGCGTTGCACTTGCAGGCTTTCATCCTGCTGGGGGACTTCAACCACCCTGACATCTGCTGGAAAAGTAGCACAGCAAGCTGTAGGCAATCCAGGAGACTCCTGGAGTGCGTTGAGGATAACTTCTTAAGCCAGGTAATAGACAGTCTTACCAGAGGGGATGTGATACTGGACCTGATGGTCACCAACACAAGTGAGCTAATCACCGATGTCAAGACCGGAGGCAGCCTGGGCTGCAGTGATCATGCACTGGTGGAATTCACAGTCCTGAGGGATATGGGTCAGGTGAAGAGTAAAGTCAGGACCCTGAATTTTAGGAGAGCAAAATTCCAGGTGTTCAAGGAGTTAGTCGATAGGACCCCCCAAGGAATCTGCTCTCAGGGATGAAGGAGCAGAACAGAGCTGGCAGATCTTTAAGGATGCTTTCCATAGGGTGCAAGAGCTCTTGGTCTCCAGGTGTAAGAAATCAGGAAAAGAAGGCAAGAGACCAGCATGGCTGAATCGAGACCTGCTGGTCAAAGGGCAAGAAGGAAATGTGGAGGCAGTGGAAGAAAGGACAGGTATACTGGGAAGAGTATAGGGACACTGCCAGGTTATATAGGGATGGGGTCAGGGAGGCCTGGAGCTGAACTTGGCAAGGGATGCAAAGAACAAATAAGAAGGGCTTCTACAGGTATGTCAGCCAGAAAAGGAAGGTCAAAGAAAGCGTACCCCCCCTCAGTGAACATGACTGGCAAACTGGTAACAACAGACAAGAAGGCTGATGTACTCAACAACTCTTTTGCCTCAGTCTTCATCAGCAACCTCTCTTCCCACACCTCTTGAGTGGATGGACCACAAGTGGGGGACTGAGGGAGCAAAGTCCCTCCCACTGTAAGAGAAGATCAGGTTCATGACCACCTGAAGAACCTGAACATACATAAACCTATGGGACCTGATGAGATGCACTCCAGAGTCCTGAAGGAATTGGCTGATGTAGTTGCCAAGCCATTCTCCATGATATTTGAACAGCCATGACAGTCACGTGAAGTCCCTGGTGACTGGAAAAAGGGGCTGCACCCATTTTTAAAAAGGGTAGAAAGGATGACCCTGGGAACTACCGACCTCTCAGCCTCATTTCTGTGCCTGGGAACATCATGGAACAGATCCTCCTAGAAACTATGCTATGGCACATGGAGGGCAGGGAGGTGATTTGAGACAGCCAGTGTGGCATCAGTAAGGGCAAGTCATGCCTGACCAACCTTGTGACCTTCTATGATGGAGTGACTACATCAGTGGACAAGGGAAGAGCTACTGATGTCATCTATCTGGACTTCTGTAAGACCTTTGACATGGTCACCCACAACATCCTCTCTAAATTGGAGACATATGGATTTGATGGATGGACTGTTTGGTGGATGAGGAATCAGCTGGATGGTCACATCCAGATGGTATTAGTCAATGGCTCAATGTCCAGATGGAGATCAGTGATGAGTGGTGTACCTCAGGGGTCTGTACTGGGACCAGTACTGTTTAATACCTTCATCAATGACATAGCGGGATTGAGTGCACCCTCAGCAAGTTTGCAGATGACATGAAGCTTAGTGGTGTGGTTGACATGCCTGAGGGATGGGATCTCATCCAGAGGACCTGGACAAGCTCAAGAAGTGGGCCTATGTGAACCTCATGAGGTTCAACAAGGCCAAATGCAAGATCCTGCACTCAGGTTCGAGTAAACCCCTGTATCAATACGGGCTGTGGGATGAAGGGGTTGGGAACAGCCCTGCACAGAAGCACTTGGGGATACTGGTGGATGAAAAGCTGGACATGAGCCGACAATGTGTGTTTGCAGCCCAGAAAGTCAACTGTACACTGGCTGCATCAAAAGAAGCGTGGCCAGCAGGTTGAGGGAGGTGATTCTCCCCCTCTACTCCGCTCTGTTAAGACCCCACCTGTGGTTCTGCGTCCAGCTCTGGGGTCCTCAGAACAAGACAGACATGGACTTGTTGGAGCAAGTCCAGAGGAGGGCCACAAAAATGATCAGAGGGCTGGAACACTTCTCCTGTGAGGACAGGCTGAGAGAGTTGGCGTTGTTCAACCTGGAGAAGAGAAGGCTCTGGGGAGACCTTATTGTGGCTTTTCAATAAAAGGAGGTTATAAGAAAGATGGAGACAGTCTTTTTAGTAGGGCCTGTAGTGATAGGACAAGGGGTAATGGTTTTAAACTAAAAGAGGATTGATTGAGTCTAGATATAAGGAAGAAATTTTTTACGATGAGGGTGGCGAAACACTGGCACAGGTTGCCCAGAGAGGTGGTCAATGCCCCATCCCTGGAAACATTCAAGGTCAGGTTGGACGGGGCTTTGAGCAACCTGATCTAGTGGAAGATGTCCCTGCTCATTGCAGGGGGGTTGTGCTGGATGACCTTTAAAGCTCCCTTCCAAAACAAACCATTCTATGATTCTATAAAAGTTCACTTACTGGACCTAACATTATAAAGAAAGAGGTTATCATTGACAATTTTACATCCCTTCACATGCTGGGAACCCCAGCTTGTGCAGTCTTGAAGGGCTGCCAGTCAGGGTGCAGCACACTTGTGGAAAGGTTACTTGACATTTTGGTCTTTTGAGCTCCTACAAGATTTCTTAAAAGAGGACAACCCTACTCATCATTTTGGCTGCCAGATAGAAAGCATGTTCACCTGAGAATTTATTGCTGCATTGTTAGATAAAAGCAAGGACACACAGGTGGCTTAATAGCCAGTACCAAGCGGGACCTGCCTGTAGGCTCTTCCGTTACAAGGAGATGGCCAAGTGCATTCTGCAGGTAAGGGATGCGAGCAGCACAGCACAAGCCTGTGCCTGGTCGGGTTACCAGTTATGTGGACCACTATGTCCGCCATGAACAACTGGCTTTGAGTCATTATCACTACAACCATGCACATTGCATGAAACTAAAAAAGCTTCGCGCCATTCAACTGTCTTTTTCCACTTGGATGCTCATTAAGTGGTCCATTCAAAATGGAAATATTCCAAAGCATAACACTTGAAAAGCAATAAGAGAGGGGGTGGAAGGGGATGGGACAGGGGAGGAGATCTCATGACAGTCTTCATTCTGTGTATTTTATATTTCCCACAACCTCATTTAGGTCAAACATTTTCCTGTAAAACCAGATATTTGGAGGAAGGAAAATACTATTTTTGTATCAACTCTGCTAAGAATATAGTTTGTACTGACTTCATATAAAGGTGTTGTTCAGCAATCTTGAAGTTTTGTTTTTTAGAATGAGAACATGAATATAGGAAAATAATTATTAATATGCAAGCCTGAAAATTTCAGCTACCGTTTTGAAGCACCATATTTGCATAAAATGTTTCCTTTCAAGTGCTTAATTCTTAAAACAATTTCAAATAACATGTAAACCATTACTGAAGCAAAATTACATTTCAAAGTGGTACACAGTGATCTAGCTGCTCAACTGTCACCGGCATTAATAAGAGTCACACAGCTTAAGTCCCTGTGCACCACTTGGAAAGTCTACTGCTGTGTCTCCATTAATCACATTACAGAGGGAACATCCCATATCAGCTGTTTTTTATTAAAACTGCATAGCTCCATTTAAATATTTTATCCTTATCTATCAATCACTGTACAGAGACACTCCCTCAAGCAATTATTTGTTATGAAATTTCATATTTATTCATATGCCCTTACTCTTAGTGGAAAGCCCAAGGTAATTGTAATGTCACTTGGGACAGTAGAGGTAACTAGCTATTGTATGATTTACTAGCTTTATAGTAACAGCCATCTGTAGTCCACTTATTTGCAGTTCATTTGGTCAAGCAAAGTTACTTTTTTTTTTTTTTTTTTTTTGTATGATAACAAAGTTTGCAAGGAGGACATTGAGCATCTCTGTTCTTGAGATAGAACAGTGTGTTGATTACAAAGTGAAGAGGAAGATCTTCATGTACCCCTTTGGCACATAACTTTTGATGACACTTTCACCTCACTTATAAAGACAGCAGGAAAACAGTGGATTTACATCTATCTAAGTCTATTAAAGGAACTGTGAAAGCAAGGTAGATCCCATTATTACTTCAAGTACTTAAAGACACCCGAGATCAGTAGGCAATAGTAAATATCTTCCATGAAAAATTCCACAAGAAACAAACACCACCAAAACTATCCTTCTTCCCTTTTTTCTTACATTTTACTTGCTATTTCTGATGAAAAAGCCCAACAACAACAACAAAATCTACAGAAAATCAGTGGACAAATAGAAATACAACTTTTCTTAGGGAAAGCCATGTTCATCAGTTGAATATTTTTGCACCTCTAGTAACCATTACTGATTTAGTGTCTTGCAATGCATGAATCTTCTTGGAAAGGTATTTTAAGATATCCACTTCATCCGTATTGGCTAACCATATAAGTTATTTTCAGTTTCTAGCAAAATAAACTGTGTATTTTCCCGTAATCACTAAGATAAAATCATGTCTCGATATCCAGCAGTACAGATAAGTGTATGTTTTATTTAATATCCTAGATTTTGACAACCACCCCCATATTTTCTTACTCTTATTTGACATCTGTAAACAACATTTTCAAAATAAGCTTTGCCAAAACTGGCATTTGGAATGATTGGTTGATGCATACAGGGTTACTCCTTCAGAGACTTAAAAATATATAGCGCTCTGCTTAGAAAAGGCTTCAAAATGCTTTTGAGATGAATATGGCTACTAAATGAAAAATGTTTCAACACCAGTTCGGACACTACTTATTGAATAAAACATATTCCTGTAAACTAAATAAATATAGTGTTTACAGCAATTCAGAAGAGGAAAGACTGAATGTTGGAAATAGCTGTATTGATTTCTCTTGGTGTTAGCTCAGATAGCAGTCAGTGATACTGAGTACAGGTGTGTGCCCTTGTGGATGGGGTACTTCGATCAATATTTTATTGGCTGTAAGCACCTTTTCAACAAAAAATTGCAGTATCAGCCTATGTATCAAATTGCATTAAATCATTTATTAGTATCTCCTGTTATTGGCTGTCTAGACTTTGTCCAGGAAGGCCTTCAGTATATTGCATCCATATGCATGCTTTGCTGGATTTGAATATTTTTAGTAAAATTTAATACTATTTCATCAAAATGTTTATATTCTGCTGGCCTTTGAATCAATGTTCCCCCTTCAGATCACTTGCACCTCCAGCTGACACCTCCTGAATGATAATTTTCTCATTTGTCTAGGAGGAAGTTTCCAGCATCTTATGCAAATGAATTATTAGTTACATGTATACACACATGGGAAACAGAGCAGAGAGCTGAGACTATGGAAGAAACTCCTGAACTTAATCACAGTAGAATCTTTTTTTCTTATTTCTGTTTTTTTCAGTCATGTAACCCACACATCACACCAGTAAAAGTCTCTGAAATCAAATCCTCAGAAAATCTGCATCAGAGGAGAGTATATAAGCAATAAAAAGTAATTTCTGGAGAAGGGCCTCAGTGCAAATGGTAACATGTATTTCTCATATGTATGTACAACACACAGTCTTGTTAAATCTTGAGACTATTTTTTTACAAATAAGTAGAGATTACACATATGAAAATATCTTCATTAAATTATAAGATAAACAAAAAGTAATTAAGCCATGACTGCATTTCCTTTGCAATAGGTTTAAATGAGCCCTACTGCATCAGTGGTAGCACTATTAATTTCTAGATACACAGAATATTTCTCACTATAAAATATTTCTCAAATATTTTTGCATTCCAAATACTGTAATAAAGAGGATGCTTTAAAGAAATGTTGTAAAGACAAATCTTAAGACAAATATTAAATACACAGTAGAAGCAAAGAAATGGAGCAATTTCCATCTTTAGTCTGGGAAGTCCTAAAGAACTGAAAGTTTGAAAATTTTTTTGCCATCATTACCACTGAGTCTGGAAATGAAAATATTTGAAGACACAAGCACATAGCATTCATTAGATTTCTGTTCAGAAATATTTTACTTAATACAGCGTTATATTTACAGAGTATTTCAATAATATTCACACTCACAATGTAATTCTTATAATTTATAATACTTAAATAAACCTGAAAGTCACACAGCAAATCTATGGTGGATTCAGGTTTAGAGCAAAGATTCCTGCCTCTCAGACCTACATTACAGGTACCTCTTGGTAACCAGACACTATTTATAAAATGTGCCACTGATAGATCTGAAAATATTGCTGGTTAGAAGGGATTATATAGCAAACAAGATTTGTTTTCTTTAAACATTTTCTGGAAAGGAAATACTGATCCTATTTCATAGTTCTCTAGCCACATTGTTAAAATATTCAGTAAGAAAATTACAAGTCAGTTACTCCAACCTGTAGAAAGCAGAATCACATAAATAATGTATTTATCATCTCATGAAGTGTAACCCACCAGCTGCCGAGATTACTTAAAGCTGAAACTATGTTAAGAAACTATGATCACTATAAAAAATGAGAGGGATTGGTTAGGTGTCTAGAGTTGGATTCCTTACGGTAGCTGCTTAGCCACTCTCCAAGTATGCAGAGAATAATAGGATAATAAGTTGACCTGTCTGGTTCCTTGGAAATGTGGGTCAGGTGTTCACTGCCTGAAGAAATGACCTGCTGGGTGACTCCCGTTGCACGGAGCATTAGCTCATCCGCAGGCTGGTCATATATCACTGTCGTATACTAGAAAGAAGGTGGCAAAACATGAGAAAACTGAGGAAAGGAATTACAAAGGAGGACAAAAAGAAGGCCTATATTTTAATTAAGCTCCAAAGAAGTGTGTTGGCTGTATATGTGTTTTTCAGGGAACAGGGTTTGACAGCGATCTCATAACAAACCAGTCTTTCAGTGCAAAAATCCTATCAGTGCAGATCACAAGATTAGCTTCTAAGCTAAACAGTACTACCAAAATAAGTGTGCTATGATGTGATACATTAAACTAAAAGCACGTGTTAACTAAGCTAAAGCTATAATAAGAAAACAGTAAGAATAATCCTATTATGACAAGATTGTTACACTTATTTTGTAATAAAATTATAACAGATTATAACAGATATAAACTACAAGCACATGTTAACTAGGTTAATACTATAATAAGAAAGCAATAAGAATTATCCTATTATTACAAGATTTTTACTCTTATTTTGTAATAAAATTATAACATTATAAAGATCTATAGTTAAAATACATCTGATATTTAAAGAAGAATGAACACTTGAACAAGTAATGGTATTACCAATAATTTTGTTAGCAAACGTGGTTATTATAAGGGCCCTCCGCAAGGCTCCTTCTAAAAATTTTCTCACAGATTTTTTTTTCCCCCCAACAGCTCTCATTAAAGGCTACACAGTTGCAACACATCAGAGCTGTCCTTGAACCCAGACAGTTAAATCCCTAGATTTGGGAGGTGCAAGGAGGTGCCTTCAGGGTCCTGACAGCGAACACTTTGGACACTCTAGGTATTAATTAAAAATTGGTCAAATTTATCATGTAATTAAGTACTCATGAAAAATAGGAAATTCAGGGTTTTACCTGACATCTGTATTCTCTGGAGGGAGAGATTAAAATGTAACAAACTATATAGCTGCTCAGTTTGCTGTGCTTTCTCTCTTTAGACAGTATAGGCAATGTGATGGAATTATGTAGGCACAGCTGGGTTCAGCTAACTGTGTTTACCAACTAAACACCGCACTAAAAGCCCTACTTACTCCTAGATTGTGTTGTTCTTTCATGTCTTCAATTATATGGGTGTGCCAGAGTAAATCCCAGAATCTTCACAAGAACAATCTCTTAGTACAGTTTTGTTTGCTTTCCTTTTAAAATGAATGTTACAAGGGTAAGGAAAAGCACTTTAAAAAAAGAAAGCGATGACACCTACTACTCAAGGAAATGAAAAAAGTTTCCCCATCTGGATTCTTGCAAATGTATTGGTCTCTCTGCTCTTTCAGCTACAGGAAAATGGGATTTTGCCTTTTTTTTTTTTTTTTTTTTTAATTTATATTAAAGTTACATCAGACCTTTCTTCATCCTTTGTATTAAATAAAATTATTTTTATTGCGATGAATTATCAGTATGTGTATTGGTTTATCTGCAGTAGCAAGTAACTTAGTTCCCTGGTTCACTACTAGTCCCTGAATAACCATGATGCTTGTACCCAAAGCTATCCTGCAATGGGAAACACAGCACATTAAAAGGCATCATTGCAATATATGCTTTGAGAGTGCCCTCCTCGTCTGAACCAGAGCACCAGCATAGACACTTATATTTATTTTGCTTCTGACGTGCCTTTTGGAGAAAACTACCTATCCGTGTTTGAGATAACTACAAGTAAGGTCTGAAGGAAATTTGCTATGGTCATTTCCTAACAGCAATAAGAATGAGACTGCAACAGAGACTGCCCTTTTGTTTGTCCTACCAAACCCTTGAATGTTATCCTATAAGCCTTGCAACCTTCAGCACTTTCTTATTTCTTTATGCAGTGCCCCAGAGCAGGACATGCATAATCTTTAATGACATGCTACAAAAAAACCTTCTTTGGTGAGCTGGCATTTGATCAAAACTGTATTTCAGGATTTTAGCACTGATACCTCTTTCTTTGAAAGTAAATTGGATTTTAACAAATCACCTTTAGTGTGAGAGCTTAGGAACCCTTAAAGTTTAACTGAAGGGCAGTAATATCCACTGGGGGATACATTTAACTGCTCCAGCAATGTCACAAGTATACATCTGACTGTACAAATGCACAATTTTTTTAATTGTTCTGGATTCTCCATGTAACTGACAAGCAGCTAACATATCCCTCGTATCACTAGTTGGTGAGGTTTAATGTTCTAATACCAACAGTAGTGTGTATAAACTATCATAATGTAAAGACTTATCAAAACAAGACAAAAATCAGGCAGATTTTTCATGCAGATCAGAGATATTTATCTGCTTGGTTATATGTGCAATTTGTTTGTTCTGAAAACCTGTGAGGTAGCAATTAAAAAATAAAGTAAAATATGCTGGCACAAAACATGCTGCATTAGACAATGTGACATGTTGCTGCAGGAAACTGCGGAAGCCAAGAATATACTGAGTTTCTAAAAGGAACTGGATGTTTATGTGGATAAAAGAATATACAGGTTTGTGGTTTTATAGTTGAAAAAAACTTGGAGGTGATCACATAGTCCAGATTTAACCAATCCATAGTCATTAGGCAAGTCTTAATCATATATATCAGATGGTGTTTCTGCATATTTTTTTGTGGAAAGGTTACTGTTTCCTCCGACCATGCTATATTAATTACAGTTGGAGACAGGATGCAAGACCCAGAGTAAATTCCAAGTCTACCTCTTGCCGAGTAATTGAAAACAGCAAAACCACAACACAAAAAAAGTGGTTACACCACTGCTATCACTGCTACAACTGTCACGTGGTGTACTATTGTGAACAAGACAACTCACTGGCAAACAGCATCGCTATGTTATGCAGATCTACTCTGAGCTGAAGTAGAAGTTATTATAGCAATAACGTTAGGGACTCCATTCTCTGATATTTCCATCCACGCTGTAATTGGTCAAGGTTAAAATGATGGCAATGGTGAGCAAAACGTAGTAATTTAAAGACTTTGCTTCTTTGCTGGATATTGCTCATAGATAGGTTTTGTCCTCCTTTTTTGGACTGCAGCCTCTTCCAGTAAAGTTGCCTCAAGTGCCTTCAAGGCTCTGCAGAGAGATCTCAGTGTTCAGTTTGGTTTTATCATCAGCAAAATCCTTTCCACAAACAATGAACACTGCAGTATTCATTGCCAGTGGCACACAACAAAGTCTATTTTCGTTATAGCCTGAGGTGCCTTTCCACGGCAGATCAACGTTCATCATTTTCTTTTCTGTAATTTGTTCTGTCTTGCTGTTTCATTCAGTTATGTGACAAACCCATCTCTTGACATGACTGATGGAACTGGGTGTGACGTCTCACATCACCCACTGTAATACCTGACCAAAAGAGAGTTCACACTGATATAAAAAAATCAGGCTTCCAGGCATAGATTTAAGAAGAAGAAGAGCATATTTCCCTCATTTACAAGCTTTGTAAAATACTTTCTGGTCAGCGCCTGTTAGCAGCAATATCTTAAATAACAAGAATGTTCAATGTAGACAGGGAATTTCTCATACTAACCTCAGTTCACTGATTAGCCTAGCAAAAGGAATATTAGTCAAGATGCCTTTATATGAATGCTACATTCAAAAGACAAGTTTTTGGGGATGCCCTACCCTTCGTGGAAATCAGATAAATTGCTGCAGAGCAGTTCCTTTTATTGAAGGTCAGTTCTCAGTTGGATTTTGATATGTCAGCAATACAGAAACAGTTACAAGTCACAAAACAATTTTCTTTAGTAGCTCGTTTCCTTACACAGTATTGATATAACTATGAGCCTAATGAAACTCTGAGGTTAAAGACAACAAAAATATATATGAATTTCTCAGAGAGAGGAATAATTGTATTTTTTTTTTTCTATTTGCCAGTGCTGCTTGTACAAAATCATTTTATTTACAGAAATGTGGTAACACTGATATTAAAGATGTTTTTTCTTCCTGTCATAAACGGCAGTTTTTAACACTTCCAACTTTTTCTTTCCAGTTTCCCAAGAATGGGCTAATATCTTAGCTATTTATATTTTGTGATTTAATTTTATTATCACTGTGTTTAACCATTGGGTAATAACATTTTTTTTCCCTGTACACTGGAATACACCCAGATGACCTATAATGCCAAGGATAATCTGTGGAGAGTACAGGGAGAAGACAGTTTATTAATAGCTTTATTTGTGGAAAGTGATATGATCTGAAACTTACTGTCCCATAATATGAAAATGTAAAAACAAAATATGGAAAAACACCATCTTGCACACACAGCATAAACAAACCCTCAGGTGTATTCATCACGTTTACTTCTATGCATGTGCAGAGTAATATGCATATCTTAGCCAGACACGTCTGGCTGCGAGGCAGCATGGACTGGCTGAACAGGGAGAGGGACCTGTTTTATAGAATGTGGAAATGCTTTGCTAAGGGAGGAACAGAGTATCCTGGTGATTGTAATCTATGTAAGCTTTTAAAAATCTGTACAATGCAAATTACATTCAGTGTGTCCTGTAACAGATTTGGATTATGAAACAATACACTGCATGACACTATAACCTTGACCAGTTCATATGAAGGAGCATGCCTACACGCTGCATATTGAAAGTGGGATAATTCATTTAAATTACCTGCATTGCAGCTGAGCAACTGTTAAACTCCGCTGAAATCCTACAGCATTTAATGCTACCTTCCAACCACATCGAAAGCCAGTTGTCACAAGATCATATAATTCATTTCTCATGCAGTACGCTGGAGACAGACAATTACTGTCAGTGCTCAGTACTGCAGTTTTTATCATCTTCTAGAACAAAAGATACAGGTTTGGGTTGGGTTTTTTTTTTTCCTTCTTTTCTTTTTCTTTTTTTTTTTTTTTTTTTTCCCCCCCGCTAGGGAGGAAAACAGTGAGAGCTTTGTCAGCCTTTTTGGCCAT
The DNA here is from genome assembly GCA_035590195.1 of Aviceda cuculoides. Classification (NCBI taxonomy): domain Eukaryota; kingdom Metazoa; phylum Chordata; class Aves; order Accipitriformes; family Accipitridae; genus Aviceda; species Aviceda cuculoides. The sequence continues at coordinate 13,511,125 of JAVJGG010000058.1, read as the reverse complement.
GAACCTTAAAGAACTCACTCGGTTTAACAGCCTTAATACCTTTGCAGCACTATAAATAAGGATCTATTTTCCCAAGGTAGGCAGCATTTCAGGAGCAGATACAAAAGAAGGAAGAAAAAAGACAGAGAAAGCAAACAATGATAGTTCAAATTGGGCAATCACCAGCCTAACCCTTTTGACATTGAGGCTGGCAGCTTGCTATAAATTATCATTCCATTGAAGAGGAGAATTATATTTGATATGCACCAAGGTAATTTAGGCAGAGAAATTGCATGGCATCTTTTCTAGCAACATGTGTGACCTTATTTTGCCAGGTTATTGTAACTTAAAGGGGCCGGATGTGGAGCGCCAACTGCTGGCAGTTGTTCCTCTGCATTAATTGATGCTTCATAATGAAATTCACAGGGCAAGCGGCTGGCTTAGTTTTTTGTGTTTTGTTTCCAATCGCAAAAGGCTACCTTCTTTTTCTGTAAGCTGAAATCCCTTGCATTTTATTTACAAGAAAAATAAACGTCCCCCACAACCACCTCCATTCCTGTACTGCTTTACATCTCTCTTCAGCATAAAGACTGATGTGTTACGCTTGCTCATTTTCATGTCCATGTTTCAACCTTGTTCCCATGGGGATCATTGCTTCCTTTCCAGTAGCGATGCCCCTTAGAGCAGCAGGGCTTCAGTATTGCTGCAGGCTTCCTAACATTACAGCCCTGCAAATGTCAAATGGTGTTCCAGTGAAGCCTGCTGGCTCAGTGGTATTCATTTGCTTGGATCTTCCCCCTCCAGGCCCCTTCTAGCTTTCTCTTCTTCCCTCCTCCCTCCAGAGCCTGATGCTTGGCATATTTCCCAACTGCATTAGTCATGCCAGAAACGGAACCACGTATCCTCAATTGAGCTGGTTCCACAAGCTGCCCAAGAGCCCTTATGAGGCCAACAGACCATACAGCTTTGATAATTTTGCTAGAAATACTCTGTTTATGGATGAGAAGGCAGTAATTGTGCAATTCAAGTGCTTTTTCTGGGCTTGTAGTAGTGATAACTGCAAAGTTTGTCTGGTGTAAACAGGAAAATTAAGGTTATTGTTTAGATGTGTTTAATTCTATGGACTTCAAACAAGCCTTGATAATCCAGAACCTTGTATTTTTAAATGTAAGCCTATTTGTACTTAGCTGTCAAAATACTTGTCATTCCTCAGGACAGACCCTCTAGCTTTTATGCTATTATCTATCTGTATTAAAGCCAGTGGGAAATTTGGAAAACAAAAGAAAAACAAAAACAACCTGCCAATAATTTTCTACTTGTCATCTCTTAATCAGAAAAAAAAAAAATTCAGGAGTTTGGTGTCCATAAATAAAAAACCCGAGACTGAATTTTTGTCAATAAACCCTCTGTAGTATTGTCGTGGTTTAACCCCAGCCAGCAACTAAGCACCACGCAGCCACTCACTCACTG
>JAVJGG010000058.1:13492682-13502877 GCA_035590195.1 Aviceda cuculoides | reverse complement strand
GGGCCAGCAGTGGGTCCAGCTCGGAGCCGGGGAAGCTTCCAGCAGCTTCTCACAGGAGCCGGCCCTGCGGCCCCTCTCCAGCCACACAAACCTAAAACTTTCTGTTCTCTGCTCAGGCTGAGGTCAGCTCCTGCACAGACAGCCCGTCTCCCCCCTGCCGCCCCATTTTGACATTAAAAGAGTCAGCACAAAGGAAACACAAGTGGTTTCCCTATTTTTGAGGAAAGTGTGCAGTCTAGTGACTGTGGGACCCCCCCCCCATCACCGTGTACCTCCTATGCCCACTTTAATCTTTTCTCAAATGCCTACAACCATTTCCTGCCTTCTGCTTTCTGCTCTGCTTCCTTTCAGTCTCTTACATGCTGTCTTAGTTCGCATCTTCATTCAGCTCTCTGTTTATTGCCGGCTTTTACTGCACTCCATGCTCTCTTGTCTTCACCTTCTGGTTCAAACCACTCACATGCTGCTCTCTAAATGCTGTCTTCTCCTCGTTCTCCCAAGAGCCTTTGCTTCTTCCTTCCCTCTTCATACATACCGGCATACTTCCTCCATTCCCCCACTTCCAGAATGCCTTTAGTGCAAGGGAGTGGATCTTTCATACGGTTAATATAAGGGTATCCCTATTATGTTTTCTCTACCTATTCAATATGCCAGTGAGGAAATCGCTGCAATCACTTGTGTCGTATCAAGAACGGTGTAACACACTGAAGAGCTCTTTCATGTGACAAGGCAAAAGTTCCTGCAGGGTTCAGAAGAAGGTGATGGTAAGTTAGAAATGACATCTTTATATAAAGATTTATGAAGATTTATATTTTAAGATTATACATTTATTTATGCCAGCCTCAAGAGAGATAAGTGGCATGCCTTTCTTAGTCTAAGACATTTTCCTGTTGATACAGGCCATCTCCAAGGATGGTTTTGAGTGTCACAGCAAAGATAAGGTTGAAGTAAAGGGAGGTCACGTCATGGTCTTCTACTTATGGAAAGGCAGCTTTGCAAGGTCTCTCATTTCTTGGCCTAATATTCTAATGAGAAGTCTGTAAACTCCAATATCTGTCTTCATCATATTTCAAAATAAATAAAAAAAACACCCTTTGCTTGAACTCCAAGGGAAGATTGAGATTAACGTATCTGTGGTTCAAACTATGGATTTCAGTCTCAGGGTTCCAAATATCTAGCAACATATTTATAATAGTTTAGAAGTTAGTATGTCTCTCCTTTCTTGTTTAACTCTCAGCAAGCATTGAAGAAGGAATTTGCCTGGTACTGCCATCTCAGCCACATTAAATTCCAAGAGCAAAACTCCTGAAAGTTCATTTGGGATTCCATTTTTTAGTTATTAGCAGTTAATGCTGATGTTGATGGCCCTGTATTTAAATCCTGAACATATTAAAATCTTGTGGAACAGCAAGCTTATCAATTTAGGAATTATTATAATACCAAACTATTCAAGATATATTCTCTTTTTATAAAATTATTAATCTGACCAGATTGGTAAAAACAATACTGATTTACTCATCTTATTTTGCTAATGTATCTAGATATGGCCAGTATTTTCTTCTCATTTTCTTAATTTTTTTTTTTTTTATTTTTTTATTTGGGCTTCTAGTTACATGTTAAATCCTTGTTTGTATCCTTCAAGAAATGGAAACTGCAGGGTAAAAAAATTACTTCACAGGATGCAGCCGGGATAATTTGGAAAATGCTTTTTTCAGCTCTGACAATACTACAATAAAGTGAAGACATCTGAAATATTATGTTTAAACTGATATAAAGAAGACAGTTGGGTACAGACTCCTCAGTTGGTACTGTTGTTTCTATAGTAACACAACATTAACATATTCTATGGAAATAGTTTCCATTATGTCAATGGCTAAAATCAATAAAAGATTTCAGAATATTTTGTTTATTATCAATAGGATTTACAAGTGCAAATGCTGCACTCTTATTCAAATATGTTTGCTAAGACCAGGAAATTAATCTACAGACTTGAATATTTTCAATATATTTGAGATATTTTTTTTTTAATGCTTGTATTTCTCATCTAGACCTAACTTTGTAGATGTCTCAAAAACTACAGTAATTGTTTTTTTCTCCATTAATATCTAAGTTTCTGATGTTCATAGGTTTGTGTTTTTCCAGTTTCTAAGAAAGGAGGTGAGAAACTTTGCATACAAGCTGCTGTATTTAATCTCTGCCAGCTCCCTCTAGAGGTCAATAGTTCCCTTCTATTGTGTAATCTGAGAGGGGTTCTTCAGTAGAACCACCAGCACATGGATCTCTCCAGATACGTATGACTATATTAAGCTTTCATCTGAGAACAATTTAAGGATTTTGTACACCTGGCTAGTATTGCTTGGCATACAGCATTCCATACAGATGACTTCTTGGGAGTTCCCAGAAAAAGGAATTCTACAAGCTTATATCAACTATAAAGCTAACATGCAATGAGTCTGCTCCTTTTGCCAAGTATTTGACCAAAGGCACACCAACTGTAGAGCACTCTTACAGCACCTCCACAGTTGGTTTTTGCAATAGATAAATAACCTAAACATGATGAATTGCCTGAGTACGCATGGAACATATGTTCAATGTATGTTCACCCAAAGGGAGTATAGACAGTGATATAGTACCTGCATTACCATGAAAGTGGGTTTAGCAGCATATATTTTTTATTAAGGGCATCAGTTTAGGTTGTCAAGTCATTCACGGCATCACAGGATGGTTGAGGTTGGAAGAGACCTGTGGAGATCATCTGGTCCAAGCTCCCTGCTCAAGCAGGGCCACCTAGAACCAGTTCCCCAGGACCATGTCCACAAGGCCTTTGAATATCTCTAACAACGGAGACTCCACAACTGCTCTGGGAAATCTGTGCCAGTGCTCGGTCACCCTCACAGTTCCTGATGTTCAGAGGAAACCTCCTGGGTTTCAGTTTGTGCCCGTGGCCTCTTGTCCTGTCACTGGACACCACTGAAAAGAGCCTGGCTCTGTCTTCTTTGCACCCTCCCTTCAGGTATTTATATGCATTAGTAAGATCCCCCCTCAGCCTTCTCTTCTCCAGTCTAAACATTCCCAGCTCTCTCAGCCTTTCCTCACAAGCGAGATGCTCCAGTCCCTTAATCATTTCTGTGGCCCTTCGTTGGACTGTCTCCAGTATGCCCATGTCTCTCTTGTACTGGGGAGCCCAGAACTGGACACAGTACTCCAGGTGTAGCTTCACCAGTCGCACATATACTATCTTGAAAAGGCTCAGAAATGGCCTAGAGCACATCATACAACTGAATTGCTTATTCTGATATAATGTTTTGGGGAAAATCAATATATATGCCAAGAAGAGACAGCAGGAAAAAAAAAAAACAAAATCAAAACCAAACAAAACTGAGGACTACTGTTTCCTGGTATAGCACTAAGATGCTACTATTCATAGAATCTCTCCTATATGAAAAGATTAAAAAAAAAAAAAAAAAAGAAAAAAAACCCCTACAATAGTTAAAATACAGAGCCTGTCAGTCTCAATACACAAATTGCTGTGAGGAGGTAGATCTCTTTTCCCCAAACAGGTCTTCCATTAGCATTAGATGATGAGTGATAACTCTTCCTTTCAAAAGTTATTCTCTGACTGTATCGGTAGTGAAGAGAGGGAAAAGGGAAATTTTGTGCTGAAGTCAGCTAGAGTTTAGATGGGATTATAGTATAAAGAAGATTAACAGGATTTTAGGAAAAAATAGGGTGCATTTTATTTCAATTAAAAGCTTAGTTTATACAGGAAAATAATTAAATCCTGAAATTTGCCTTTTCTTATTTGGAATATCATTCTAAGTGAGAAGAAATGTCTTATATCTTCACACAAAAACCAGGAATTCCTTAAATTTCAACTAGCAGAAAGGGTAACTGCAAAATCACCTATAATTTTAAATAGCTTAGTGACTATGTTTCATATTGTGTTGTGCTCTTTGCTCCCAAAGATTCAGCACATGCAGCCATGTTCTAAATCTTAAGTAGATAATATAACTCCATCATTGTAATTCTTTTTGCTCCTCTTCATTGCTTACTACTTTTCTGGTCTTTCTATGATGTTTTTGTATGTGATGTCTCATATCATTACATAGGGTGCATGTTATCTTGAGGATAACAGGGCCCATCCCTGCCAAACCTTAAAAAAACTCACTAATTTTTTTTTTTTTCTGTCACTGTCTTATTAGTTAAATACAGTAACACAATGGCAGCATTACACCATTGATGTTTAAGAGAACAATATCATACAAATAAAGAACAGAATGGTTTATTCATTGCTTAGACAGTACTAATGAGGAAAGAATATTTAGTAAATATGGCTTGGAAAATGGGGCAGGGGTGCGGAGGAAATTACTTTATCTTGCAAAGACCTTTCTCCAACATACCTCTTTTCAAGTTCAGCTTAAGTCATATGTTAGTCCCTGACAGTTTGGAGATAGTCAGCAAAATCCCCAAGTCTTACCATTATCATCTTAATAATGAATAACCTATACTGTTTTTGTTTTGTGTAGTATTCTTTGAAATCTCCGCTGCCTTACGTGGACATACACACTCCCCTGCAAAAACACACACTTTTACGTGCAAGTCTATAAGAAACCTTTCTATTGAGACTTCCCAACAGCTAAAACCATCAAAGCCACCACTAATCATCACATAAATCTTGTACACTTGGGGTGCAGCTCTTTCTGAACTGTTGTTTCTTTACTTTCATAGATTATAATTTTATAACATTCCTTCTCATGTGTATTTGTCGTATTCCTTAGGTTTCATATAGTTTCTCACTGCATCCTTTTACGCAGTTAGACTCAATTCTTTAGAGCTCTTCTGTACTTCCAGCTCTATCTGTACCAACTCATGCCTCTGTCATAGATTTCTACAGTATTGATTAGCTACCTCTGATATATTACCTTGTTTTTCCCCTCCTGTATCTATTGCAGATTAAACTGTCATTTCTGTGGCTTTATATTTTCTACATTTTGACATGTAGCAAACTTAGCTTGTCTTAACTTCATTGAGTTGTTAATTTTCTTTATTCTTTTCAATCAGAAATGAAATTAATTTGTTATTTGTCCTTTGACACTTGGATGGTATGACTTAAAAGCAAGACATTCACATATTTGTATGTGTGCTTGTTTCAACTTGCAGATTTTAAGATGGATAGTATACAGATTTCTACCTTAAAGAAAGAGATTTATGTGTATTCAAGGTTCTCATGTCACAGTTTCATTACATTGCAAAGCCAGCTTTAGTAATAAAGAACAAATAGTTCAGTGGTAACAGAGGTGCACTAAATTCTTTACAATTGCATGGAAAAATTGTAAATGGAGAAGACAAAGATAGTTTAATAATTTTTTTTTTAATTTACAATGAAATGTGTTGTAAATTCATTAATAGAACTTTTACTTGGTTAAGAGACTTCACAATAAATAACTAACTGAAATAGAGAGGCAGCAGATCTAGTTTTAGAGCTGCCAGTCAGAATCCAATCCTCATGTGAAACTAAAACTAAACACTAGTTACTGAATTTTCAAAAGCATGTATATCCTGCTTTATATGAAAGGGGAAGTTCTACAGAGAGCAAAAAGCTAGCACATATGATAAATGATCCATGAGAGCAACATGAATCCAAGAAGCTGTGAACCTCATGCCTCTAAAAATAATACAGAGAACAGAAAAAGTCTTAAACATTGAAAAAACTGGTGTGCCTTCCAGGGCTGACAACTGCTCAAATGCCTCTCCAGTACAGAGCTACTGTCACGTTGAGCACCAAATTCAAACTGCTCAGAGACTGCTTTATTTACAGTGAAGTTACCGAGGAGCTGGCAATCACTACCAGTGCAGCTGTGCAGGCTGGCAAGGCAGCACTCCACTGTGCTCTTGCCTGTCTGGAAGTCAAGGCACATCAGTACTCCCCGAATGTGAAAGGTTCACCCCAAGCGAAGGATTTATAATGTAGCATAAGTAAGAAATGCCCATGTCCAAATAATACTTTAACAAGTGCAGTGAATGCTTATAAATCAATAAACAAAGTAACAGAAGGAAACAGATTCTTTAAAACCAGCTGATCTTCCTACACAAACAGTTACTGCATACACAGAAGAGCCAATCTTTTGGTCAATAGATCCTGATATAATTTAAAAAACAAACAGACACCACCACCCCCCTCCACCCCATAACACTACACAGAAATAACAACCCAAACAACCCAAACTTAGAAGTCAAAGGCAGTAATGCCTAATACATTGTGGCTTCATTCATACCACTGACTTCGGCTTTCAACTAAATGCTGTATCAGCATGCTTGCTAAAACGTAGCACAGTCCTTAGTTGAGGTTCAGCATAGATCATGGAGATTAACAGCCATGGCCGTTATCTATAGAAATTGTTACAACTGCTCCTGCCACGCTGAAATGGTTCTTTACAAATGATGATGAGTTCAGGTGCAAATTTGAGACCCAGGTTACCATATGGCAGAAATAACCCTTACTCATTGGTTTTAGCAGTCCAGAGGTTTAGGGGCCCACTGATGAAGAACAGCAGAGCTGTCAATATTGACTCAACCAGAAATGGTATTATGCATCCTGAGTCTTGACTTATTTGGCTTGCTTAAATTATCTTCCCATTACATGCTCAGTATACCACACAAAAAGGACTCTGCACAAAGAGTGGTTATTGTCTAAGGATTCCATATAGCCAGCAAGTCAGTTGATCTTCACTCAAAACAGTAAGATGCAGTACCCTAAAACTCCTACTCTATCTCTGAAATAGGTAGAGCTGGCAGCATTGAGTGAGTCTCAGCAAATTGAAAAGCAAGGACACCCTGTCTCAGTCTGAGGGAAAAGTTGGTGAGTTTGTCTCCTGATTTCTTCACTTTTGGAATTGCCTCACTGTCTGCAGTCTTTTAGCGTATCCTCCTTTGCAATGAAAGAAATGTATTTTGCTCTGCTATTTCACAGCATGAATTTTCTGCAGCTTTTGTTGCATGTACTTCAGAGGATAGACAAAATGAAAGAAAACACAAACAACCAACAATATGTTATTTTAGTTCTGGGCTAGAGTACAGGAAAAACCCAAGAAGTTAAATGCACAATATTTGATTGCAGGCAATCAAACATTGGTCAGTCACATGGGAGTTGTGAAATACCAGACCTTCAGTTGTACAGCTGTGCATAGAATGAAGAGGCAAAACCAGAGAATGGGGAATTTCCTCAAGGGAAGACCATGGCAATATATTATGTTTGTATTTAGTAATGCATCTTTCTTTGCAGAATGACTTGAGGGAGAGGTGTGTGGGAAGGGAGATTGGGAATTGTGTGGAGAAAGCACCTCATGGTGCACTACCCCTCTAACTGGTCGCAGCAACTGACCTGCAGTTAAGAACAGCAGTCTCCTTCCTGCCCAGTAACTCAGGGGTGGGGTCCAGCATGTGTGCACCCAGAGATTATATCTTCATCAGGCAGAGCCAGGGAGCATCAAGATTTTAAAAGAACTCTAAGCATACAGCGATATAAATTATCCATTAATTTATAATCTACATAATTCTAATTCACAGTGTGTAAACATTTTTTTTGAAACTTTTGTTTTTATTAAACCTGATGAGCTTTGTCAATTCTCAACTTTTGTAAGAATCTCAAAATCTCGATGTCACAACTCTGCATTCTTTAACAGTGTCACTGTATGGGACCCATATGAAAATAATTTCCCAGAGGAACCAGATATATCCTGTTGCATTCCTCTTTCTACTTTCCTTTGTAGGTTTTTAGCTGGTGTCAGATGAGGTATGTGGATTTATGAAGTAAAAGAAAGAATGAACTGATAATCAGAGATAAAATGGATTGTGAAATGCATTTCTCCATCATAAACCTACTATGTAGCAATGAGCAATTCAGATAAGCCTCGATTCATCTTAGCCAAATAAGATTAATTTGAAAGATGATTAAAGATAGGTACCAGCAAAAAACATGAGACCTGTAAATGTCCTAGACTTACTATGTTATCAGTGGAGAGAAACTAGTATCCTTTGTTGTGGATTCCAATTCGCTATATGTAGTTCCTCTCAGATGTACATGTGTGAAGATAAATATTTTATAACCTGTAAACCATTCAGGTACTCCAGTAATAGCGGAAATGGCACCTTAAAAGTACCCAAGATAATCAGGATATTACATTACTGGAAATTAAAGTGGCATTGAATTTCACAGGATCACAGCATCACAGGATGGTTGAGGTTGGAAGAGACCTGTGGAGATCATCTGGTCCAAGCTCCCTGCTCAAGCAGGGCCACCTAGAACCAGTTCCCCAGGACCATGTCCACAAGGCCTTTGAATATCTCTAACAACGGAGACTCCACAACTGCTCTGGGAAATCTGTGCCAGTGCTCGGTCACCCTCACAGTTCCTGATGTTCAGAGGAAACCTCCTGGGTTTCAGTTTGTGCCCGTGGCCTCTTGTCCTGTCACTGGACACCACTGAAAAGAGCCTGGCTCTGTCTTCTTTGCACCCTCCCTTCAGGTATTTATATGCATTAGTAAGATCCCCCCTCAGCCTTCTCTTCTCCAGTCTAAACATTCCCAGCTCTCTCAGCCTTTCCTCACAAGAGAGATGCTCCAGTCCCTTAATCATTTCTGTGGTCCTTCATTGGACTGTCTCCAGTATGCCCATGTCTCTCTTGTACTGGGGAGCCCAGAACTGGCGTTGGGAGCCCTTTCCATCACAGCCTCCTCCCAGCTGCTGCTCACAGCCACTAGGGAGGCTGCTGTCTCCAAGTGTATGGCAAGTGTGGCCCCTCTTCAGTCTGCCATTTATTCTGATGATGGCTTCTTTCACTATACTGCCTGGGAGAGGAAGGGAAAGTGGTGAGTGTGTATCAAGAAAAAGGAAAGAGGGTATAAAGGAAAAACATTGAAGGCACAGGAAAAACAGGTTCCCTCTTCTCAGTGTAGATGCCAGAACCTAAACTAGCTTGATGATCAAATAGCAGCCCTTTGAATCTTTGATGTCCCTGACCCACTTCAATTCCATCTGGCCTTTAGCTTTCCTAACTCTGTCCCTGGTTGCTTGGACTATGTTTCTGTATTCCTCCCAGGAAACTGGTCCTTGCTTCCACCTTCTGCATGCTTACTTTTTGTGTTTGAGTTTGACCGGGGGCTCCTTGTTCATCCATGAAGTCCTCCTGGCATTTTTGCCTGACTTCCTATTCATTGCGATGGACTGGTCTTGAGCTTGGATGAGGTGACCCTTGAATATTAATCAGCTTTCTTGGACCCCTCTTCACTCCAGAGCCTTATCCCGTGGGATTCTTCTGAGTTGATCTTTGAAGAAGCCAAACTCTGCTTTCCTGAAGTCTGGGGCTGTGAGTTTGATTTTCACCCTCCTCCTTGCCCTCAGGATCCTGAACTCCACCATCTGATGGTCACTATTCCCAACAAGCCCATTGTTGTTGGTGAGTATGAGGTCCAGCAGAGCACCCCCCCTCATTGGCTTGTCAATCACTTAGAGGAGGAAATTATCATCAGTGTAGTCCAGAAACCTCCTAAATTGCTGTTACGGGTTTGCGTGACGCAGGTCTTTTTGGTAGCAGGAGAGGGGCTGCAGGGCCGGCTCCTGTGAGAAACTGCTCGAAGCTTCCCCAGCTCCAAGACGGACCCGTCTCTGGCCCAGACCGAGCCCCTGAGCAATGGCAGTAGCGCCTCAGGGAGAACAGTTTCAAGAAGGGGAACCTGCAGCAGGGGCAAGAAATTGGAATGCGAGAGGAACCCCTCTGCGGATACCGAGGGCAGTGAGGAAGGAGAGGAGGAGAGGCTGCCCCCGCAGCCTGCGGTGAGATGAGATGGCAGGCTGTCCCCCCCCAGCCCGTGGAGGGGAGCGGGGAACAGATGCCCACCTGCAGCCTGGGGAGAGAGGAGCCCACGCCGGAGCAGGGGGTGCCCCCCAAGATGGCCGCCACTCCATGGGAAAGAAAGCCCACGCTGGAGCAGTCTGGGACTGAAGATCGGCCTGCGGAAGGGACCCACGCCAGGGAAGTTTGTGAGGAACTGCAGCCTGTGGGAAAGACTAACCTTGGAGAAGTTCGTGGAGGACTGTGTCCCGTGGGAGACAACCCACAGCGGAGCAGGGGCCGAGTGCGGAGTCCTCCTCCCCCTGAGGAGGAAGGAGCGGCAGAGACCAGGTGTGGCGAGCTGA
>JAVJGG010000058.1:13472441-13482642 GCA_035590195.1 Aviceda cuculoides | reverse complement strand
CCATCTTGGGGGGCACCCCCTGCTCCGGCGTGGGCTCCTCTCTCCCCGGGCTGCAGGTGGGCATCTGCTCCCCCGCTGCCCTCCACGGGCTGGGGGGGACAGCCTGCCCTCTCACCACGGGCTGCGGGGGCATCTCCTCCTCCCCTCCTTCCTCACTGCCCTCGGTATCCGCAGAGGAGTTCCTCTCACGTTCCAATCCCCTACTCACCACAGGTTTCCCCTCTTAAATCTGATGAAGTGTTTGGGTTTGCTACAAAAAAACCTTCATGAATACCAGCTCTGGTTGCATAACTTATCTTTCAACTATTCACATCTTGATATTAATTACAATATGCAATTTACTTTCTGATTGATTGTCTTTCCATAGGAAAAAAAAAAAAGAAAATCACATTAGTTAGACTTGCTCTTCCTTTTCTATTTCTATTATAATCCAAATGGTAATGAAGATGTTTGAAAAATTTTGAAGTAAACAGATTTACTAACAAACTTTATTCTTGTGTCAAACACTGTGACGATGAAATTGTTTAGGGTAACCAAATTATTTTTGAAAGAATAAAGTAAGAATATATTTTTCCTATTTACTGCTTGGGTTTAGAGTGATTTTTTTGAGTTTCAGGAATCTCTGGTTAAGTTCACTGACTTTTACCATTTGTGTTTTTCTCATGATCTCAGGATGTATCAACAGTGAATGAAAGGTATATTGCAGATATTTTTTTTCCTAGTGAAGAATTTGACACTATATTTTAAAAATTAAATTCTAATTATGAGAAAACACATATTTCTTTTCAGTCTTGATAGTGACCTTGTGTTTTCTTTGCAAAAAGGCATATAAAAACACCAAGCTAAAATACAGCTCTTGTTATATTATGTTTGGCTGTGACATTCTTCAGGCAACTTTTATTACAGTTCCATAAAATGGTCTGCCTGCCATAAGAGAAAAAAATCACATTTGGTGTAATTTCTTTCTAGTAGATAAAGAGGAAAAATCTAAGATATACTTTTAATAGTCATGCGAATTCACGTAGATTCTTTTTTGACAATGCTTACTTAGAGATTGTTGTAGAGGTTGAATCTGCAGGCTAGTGATAGAAGACAATGAAAAATCAGGTTAAAATGTAAAGTAACTCAGACTATTGAAGTTGTAATGCAAATGTGCCATTACAGTCTTTAAGCATACAGCTTAATAATGGAAGATACAAGCCTCTGGAATGACATACTTTCTTATTTCATAAAGTATTTTACTTCCATTGACTGCAACAGATTCACTCTATAGATCAGGGTTGGTGTCATTCTCAGCAAGTACTAAGTTATACAAAACCAATTTTACTTCCGATGTTCAGAAAATTTTCAATACATAGGGCAAGCAAATTCTTTCCAGTCTTTCTCTCTCCCTACTCCCTTCCTTATGTTCATGAAGCTTATTTCAAGTCATTATAGCTCAGCTGTGTATCTAGAAGGCAAAACTTTGCAAATTTATATAGATTAAGAATCATATCCTTATTTCAGCAGTATTTATGATGCTATCCTAAGAAAAAAGTATATATTCAAATGCAGTAAATAAGATATAGTTTCCATTACATAACTCAATCATGTTCTCTAAATCCCCAGTACTGCTTTTAAGATTCTATTATTTTGGAGACCTTTCTGTAAATGTGAGGATGTTTGAAGTAAATAAAAAAAATATTTATGTACTTAAATGTTAATGGTCTCTGAGCTTTGTTTAAAATAAATATGAGATACAGCCATTCGGAGTATTCTGTGTATGTTTTTAAAATAAGTTTACAGAAATAGGCTAAGAACTTAACTTTAGATTTCTTGAATATTGAGTTGCCAATATAGCAAAACCAAAGACTACTTCCCTTTAAACATTTTTAGTTGTATAGTCTAAAAATAAGTAGTTTTATAGATTCAGAAAGCATATTCGTAGTTATTGGCTGTAAATAAATCATATTCCCTCATTTCCAAACTGAATCAACTGACGAGATTTAAAAGCAAACTAGTGAGTAAAACCAAACCAAAAATCCTCTATTTTCAGAGTGCTATGTAAGTTCCATGAAAAGATCTAGAATATGTCTCCTGTACTACCCTTGGTTTTGTTTTGGTTTTGCTACATAAATGAACATTATTACACAGCTTTGTCATGATAGCTTCATGCAAAATTATTTTCCACTTAAAATATCCATCTTAACAGCTTTTATCAAGTTTCACAACAGAATTATTCTTATTGAATCAGATCTTAGAGGCTGTTTCTGAGTAATGGAGAGCCCCCAAAGTGATTTCTTTATCTGGGCTGAGAAGCTCTACGACACCAAAAGACAGCAACAAAAAAGTTTTTACTTCAAATGTGCATTAGGTGGTCTGAAAGTCCATGGTGATTCACCTTTAATTTCACTGCCAGAAAATTACCATCTGAATTCGGATTTCTAATATCAGATATTGGTCATGAGAGTCAATTGTCATTTAACAAGTCTTACATATAAGAACATCCTAAATTAAAAACCATCCATGCCCTTGCAAGATAAACATCAATGACATCCACAACAAAGCTGAAATATAAGCCCTGTTAAAAATTTGTACATTTTTCTTGTGAGAAAAAGAAATTAAGTTACAGAAGATTGTTAGTCTTCTGTTCCTTGAGAACATAAAGATAGTTTATCTAATCAAGTTGTCCAGGTTAGATAAAACACTTTATTTCATTGCTTTTTCAAAGAAATTACACTTTTTTCCTCCACCCCCCCATTTAAGAGGCCTGCAGATGAAAGTAGGAAAAAATGAAATAAACAATACAAAACTGTTTACAAAAGTACATGAAAGTGAATGCCAAAGCAGATTTAATTAAAATTAGTTCCCTTCTGTGGATGACACTAGTGGCTCACAGAAATATGCAGAGATGAATTAAAATCACTTATAATGGGGGAAGAAGTGGAAAAAACCCTAACAACACTAGAACAAACAAATCTTTCGCAAATGCAGCGTAGGTGATACGCATATGAATGTGTTGGTAAAATCACATTTAAAGGAATTGTTTTCCTTTTTAGGTTAAAAATAAAATAGGATAAAGACATTTAGTTTGTCCCTGACTGATTTCTAGATTGTACATAGAGCTATCATAAACTTCCAGGATGCAATTTGTTTTCTTTCAGAAATCGAGGTATTTCATTCAAAATGTGGATAGTCAGTTTAGGAGGCTCTATGTCCTTTCCCAACATGGGAAGTCTTTCTGCTCTGTTGAGCATACCACAGTTTGCTCTAGGTGTATATTGTTCTCTTATTTCAGAGGGAATCAGAGGCAAGCGTCTTGCCTACAGTGCGTGGGGTTTTGTTGCGCACTCACCATCTTGCTGTCAGAAGCAGATGGAGCTGCGGGACAGATTTTTGGCTTGCTCTCTTTGCTTTTACATTTCCTGTTGATTTTGAACCGCAGCCTATGGAAGGGGAAAATCCCCAAATAACTGTTCTGCCTTCAAACAGTTTCACTTTGTATCCAAGACACGGGGCAAGCTGAAGGCGGGATAGAGCAAGCTATGACTCCACTTTTAAATACAGCAGTCAACAGAATTTAGAAACATTTCTGAGTTGCAGAAGAAGCTCCAGATCCTGGGTCCTACTGAGTCCTGAACTCCCATCCCACGGAAGGAAGATATAACTGATGTAATGCCTGGCATCATCGCGTCTTTCTGAAGAGTGACATTGCCTAGGTCTCACTGCGTTTGTTACAGACATTAAATCTACAGTCTGAGAGAGAAATAGGTATACTAGCTTGAATTGGTTGCTTAACCCTTCTCTGACACATAGACCTGTACTGAAGATGATGGAGCTTTTTATTTCTGTGATTCTACTGAGTGTGGTGACACACTGGAACAGGTTGCCCAGAGAAGTTGTGGATGCCCCATCACTGGCAGTGTTCGTCAGGTTGCATGGGGCTTTGAGCAATATGTTCTGGTGAAAGATGTCCCTGCTCATGACAGGGTGTTGGACTGGATGGTCTTTAAAGGTCCCTTCCAAACTGAACCATTCTGTGATTCTATGATGTCATTTAACTTTCTCATAAAGGAAGATGTTCTGGACAACTCTAAATGTTGCAACACTGGCGGTGGGCATCTGCTCCCCCGCTCCCCTCCATGGGCTGGGGGGGGACAGCCTGCCGCCTTACCACGGCACAGGGGTTCCTCTCACATCCCAATCCCCCACTCACCGCAGGTTCCCCTCTTAACTCCGTTCTCCCCGAGGCGCTACCGCTGTCGCTGAGGGGCTCGGCCTGAGCCAGCGGCGGGTCCGGCTGGGAGCCGGGGAAGCTTCCAGCAGCTTCTCACAGGATCCGGCCCTGCAGCTCGTCCCATGATACCAAAACCCCACCACACAAACCCAAAACAGTCCTTACTAAACAAGTGCTTTAAGTGATTCTGAAAATTGCCACATGCACCTGTCATTGAAAAGACAATGTGCGAATTCTGATGTACAAATCTCCATTCTGGATCAAATCCAGTTTTGTTTCACTCTGCCACTAACATCACTGTTAGACCTGAAATGTGACAATTTCCTTTCCCTGCCCTTTCTTCAGAACTTAACTCTGATCAGCTTTTAAAAATGTGTAATGCAGTATTTCACAGTAAATACTGTGCTTTATCTTCCCTGTACAGTAGATAAGAACCTAAAATGTAACATTTGAGCCCTCAAGCTTTCTGTACTATTTGACGGTGTCAACCAAAATGAGAACACAACTGTTATTGCCAACAGAGCAGCAGGTTCTGTTTTGTTAGTTTACTTTCTGATTCCGTTTTGATTGCTATGAAATTGCTTCAAAATGGGATCAATTTATATCGTACTAAAAGAAAAAATGTTTAATATTCAGTAAAGGAAATTCTATCCATTATGCACTGTTTTTTTTTTCTTTTTATTTTTTTTTTCTTTTTATTTTTTTTTTTTTTACTTTGTTTATTCTTTTTTAACACTTTCATTACCAAAAGACTACACCTGTTTTGGATACATATTGTCATATTATTTCTTTCAATCATTTCTACGAGTTTCTGTTATTTGTTTATGGTTCACTGTATAAAAAAAAAAATCTGTTAAGAACTGTTTTTTTCTTTCCAGTTTCCACCTTTTGCACAGCTACCCCTTCTCAGCTTGAATCTTGCACACTCTGGGGTTTCACAGCTATTCCAATGATCAGTGAAGGAATATACTGGTTTAAGTTGCATATCTGGGCTAGTTTTAAACCTTGCATTTTGATAGGAAACCTGCTCCAAGTGATTCCACACAGATTCTGACAGATTTGTCTTTAAAGATAGTTACAAATCCAGCACTTAACAAGATGACATAGGCTTCTTGGAGTTTCAGCAATTTAATACTTTGGTTTTAATGCCCAACTTCAGGTGTTCATCCAGTGTTGTAAGCCTTCTAGTTTGATTGTGTCAGAGCTTTTAGAAAGGAATTTTCTCTACTGCTTGTTCTTGAAAACCGTTCAAGCCTTTTTTTCAGTTCTGCTTTCAAATGACTGCATCTGTTGACAATTTCTTTGTAAGTTATTTCTTTTTATGTATCTAAAAGGCTTCCTGTGTATGTTCACCTCTAAAAAGGAATGCAGCTTTTAGTTTTCCTTCTAAACTAGATTTAGCTTACAAAAGTTCTGTTTAACACCAACTATAGGTGTCAGTGTGCGAGTAGTTAAATACAGCCATAAACAGAATAACTCTACCTGAGATCCCACTAACAGAACATGGCCAGTTAATTAGCACTTGGAAAAGCAACTAGATCAAGAGCATAATCCTTGTTTTGTATCATTAGTTGGCAGTATTCATCTTAGATGTACAGATGACCAAGAATCCCGTTCTTCAAAAATCATGCATATATTTGGCTCTGGATCTGAATGAAATTTCACCTAATCAGCTGCTTGATTGTTTTCAGTGTACCATGTAAGTTAATGTACAAATCATATAGCTATTTAATCTAGCTATTCACAGTTCAACATAACAAAACAGGACATATAAAAGAAGCAAGACAGCAAGCATTGTCCATGATGACAAACATGGACATGAGGAATTAATATGTAGGTATGTTGCAGTAAAGTTTGTAAATTGAGATTCTTAAGAAAAAAAAAGTATAAAAGGCTTTAATATTGCCCAGAAGGTAGTTAATGTGCTTTCAATTAACTTTATTTGATTTTTAAATGCTACATTTTTGGCTGATCTGGTTAGAAGACAAACAGAAAAGTCACAGAATTATTGTCTATGCAAAGACTTGGAGAAAAACTGGGCTTTATCTACCTAGGACTACAAGCATCCATGGTGGAACTAGCTTTTTTTTATTATTTATTTGTTCTATACTATGTGTAGCTGCTATAGCTTAAGTAGGTAAAATAAAAAAGGAAAGGTTCTATATTTGCCTTATCCTTGCTGCCTAGCAGGTAAATCTCTGGGGAAATGTGGAAATAAAGTAGTCTTTTTCTGAAAGTAGCAGAGCAGACATAACTATGGTGGTTGGCAAAAGATGGCTGTTTGCAGCAAAGAGTCTCAAAGAAAAAAAAACAAACATCTGGTGTAAAGTTAGTTCAGGGAAAGCTTTGAAGATTGATAAAGTAAAGGGAACAGCTAGAACAGAAACCATCAAATCTGTAAAGATACATGCGTTAGGATAAAAATGTACAGGGACAGCCTTTTTTTACTTAAGCAGTTTCACATACATAAGTTGTAGAGATTAAAGTCTTCAGTGTCTTTTGATGAATAGAGAGATGACCAGTTCTACCTCAAAACAGGCTGAACTCTAAGCAGAATATTCCAATTTTTTAAATAGGTCTTCTCTCTCCTGACCATAATATTCTTAACGAAAATACAGATAACTTCTCATATAGTTTCTCCACCACCAAACTCCCTTTTACTCCATCACTCTACATACTTCTTCGTACCATTAACCCATTCTCAGGCCTGGCAGAAAATGTCCTGTTCCCTTGTAGTCTACCAATTTCAGCAAAAATTACTTTTCAATGCTTCTAGTGGAGAATGACCATAAGGAAGTTCATCCAACAATGACAATAATGTGGTTATGGAATAGTGTCTCCCATTTTGTGTTATGAGGGAGGAAAAAAGGACACGTACATTCCTCCTTCCTCTCCTTATCAGTACTCCTGTCTGAGGATGACACCAGTTAGGACAGAAACTCCCATTTCTCAATTAAATAATATTTGGGAATCTTGCCTTTCCCACCTCCTTCACAGAATGCCAAGACCCTGGAAAAAATCACATTAGTTTTACTGGTGGCCTTTTAATTGCCTGAACATTTTAATGAGTTATTGAATGCCGTCTCACATCTTCAGGCTCAGATTCTCTCCCTGTTCATCTACATGCTCCCCACTTCCCTAATGCAGGTATAGCCTTGTTGTATCTGCTAATAATTTGTACTCCCTTTGAAGATTTTTAGAAGAGAAGCTTTTAATCTTAAAACACATCTTCTTGGATTTGTTTTTTAATCTGCTGTATCTTTACATTTCACATTCTTAACTACTTCCCCATCTTATTTATATGATTTTAATAAAGGTCGTATTCAAAATTCATGGAATTTCTCCTAGAGTTGATCTTTCTTTCCTTTGTTTCTCTCCAGCTATCTTCCTCACCTTTTCCTTACAGTTTCCTTTCTTGTTAAGACTTATTTTTTAACTATCTTTGATAAATGTTAGAAGACAAAGATCTTGTCATACATAATAATATATGCATATACACACACACACAAAAAAAATTATATAAAACCCCAAAAGTTGATCTACATTTTGATTCTTTACACAAAACAAATACCTATCTGAAGGGGTTGCTGGACTTGATAGAAAACAATAGGTACTGGGACCAATTCTCTCATTTATTTGTTCCATAAGAATTCTTCTCTAAACTTGGTCTTTTAAGATAAATTTTTTTCAATGTTTGAGATGCTTTCTCTTCCTTTAGTGTTGTTTTTTTTTTTTTTTTTTTTTCATTTGTTTTTAATCTTTGACACATGCTTCTGTGATGTTCCTCATGAATTATCTTTTTGGACTATTAAGGCTATACCATAATGCTAGCAAGTAAAAAGTTACTGGGACCATTCATTGGCACTGGAGTCTTTTGTCACAGACTGGCCCACAGCCATGCCATTAGGTTTTCAGCCCCCAGAAAAGCCTGGCTTCGTGTAAACTGCCTGCTAAGAGTAGCTGCTGGCCTCTCTCCCAAAATGTGCACAAGGATTACTGGGGAGAGTAATTTTAATGGAAAAAAAGTGTACTAGGAGCTGCAGTTTAAATATATAGATAATCAAATGCCAGTGCCAAGAATGTTTCATGACAATGTTTAATTTATTACTTATGACATAAACTTAATGTTTAAAAAGGGCCAGAAGCATTCAATTGCCACAAACCACTTATCCCAGGGAGGATACTTTCTTTTTTGTTTGTTTGTTTGTTTCAGAATTTAATGTAAGAGGATCACATCGGCTTCACAGGCCAAATCAACAGCCCTGCTGAAAATTCTTCCATGGTATTGATACACACTAAACTGACATAATTTTTCAACTTGGAATCAGTGTTTTATTAATTCTGCAAGTTCTTTTGCTCTCTGGAATGCCCCACATGACCATATAGTAGCTTTCAGCAGAGATTTACCGACAAAGGCAATATGTGGCTCTTAAAACTATAAAAAGAAGAAAAGGAGGGAGCTTTAGAAGCTTTGCCAGAGGAGGACCTCTGGAAATTCAAGATACAAAATAAAAGAGGAGTAAGCAATGGTAATGCATCACTACTTCTTGCTAATTACTTGTCCTGCCTTGGTGCTCAAAGGCATTTTGTATAAAATTGCTATGTTTTAGAAATGAAAGTAAATAATGTTTATTTATCAGTCCATGAAAAATAAGTCATTTGATGGAAGAAGAAACCTAGAATATTCAAGTAATACTTTTTCTTCCTTTGCTGCCATGCAATCAGATTGATGTTCACCTAGTTTATTCGTCATTAAATGTTAGTGATGTAGATGAAGCTGGTTGTCTGGGTTTCCTCTACAGTCAATGAAAAGAGAAAGGAATTTGGAGAGCATCTCCAGAGCATAATGCATCTTTCCTCTTTTAAATAATTATATGAGAAATCTAGTGTTTTCTTCCTTTCTGTAAAGGTAATTTCAAAATTAAGTTTAGATTACACTGTCATAATTCCTCTGCAGATGTTTATATGGTAACCTTATTTTTATTTCTTGCCTGGACACAGGCTAATAAAACTAAGTTTTGACATCAGGAAGACTGAAACACTAGAAAGAACATTTTTATAGAACATTTCTATAGAACATTTCCAATTTTTTCCTTGCTGAGATTTTCCAAATCATTGTCTTTATCTGGAACATAGCAGTCTATTGATTTTTCTTCTTGTATCAAGTTGGCTTCCTCTGCTCCTTTGTTTTGCCAAAATGCTTCAGTAACTTGTCAGTTTTATATCCAGCTCCTTTCTCTGTCCTTTTTTTTTGGCCATATGGGTTAATTAATTGTTTTTTAATTGTGTCTCTGTAATAATACCACTGGGGAAGAATTATCACAGAATATGTAAGAACAATAGCTAAACTTCCACATCTATCACATACCCTTAAAATCCCTTAAACGTTTTGTGTTCCATTTTGGGCTCACCAAAACACATTGATGTACTGGATTTCCAGCAGTAAATACAGCAAAGGGACCGGAACACATGACTTAAGAGGACAGATGGAGAAAGTTGGTTTTGTTCAGCCTTAAAAATGAAGGCTAATGAGTGACCTTATTGCTGCTGACAGCTGTCTAATGTGAAGGTACAGAGGAGACAGTGTATCCTTTCCTGGAAGAGCGCATAGTAGGGTAAGAAACAATAGAAACAAGTTGAAACAAGGGAAATTCTAACCATGTAACAGGAGAAAAAAAATCACAATGAGAGTGACCAAGTACTGGAATATTTGTATATTCCAGAGAGGTGAATTGTACATCAATAGAAACATTTAAAGCTGGACAGGTCAAGACCTAGAGCAATCTGATCTAAACTGGTCCTGGTTTTAGCAGGGGTAGAAACAGACGACCTCCAATTATCTCTTCTAACTGAAATTATTTTACAATTTATTGTATTTCTTCTTGGTCTTGATTAGATCTCTCCTTGCCCCTCTCCTCTCCTCTCCTCTCCTCTCCTCTCCTCTCCTCTCCTCTCCTCTCCTCTCCTCTCCTCTCCTCTCCTCTC
>JAVJGG010000058.1:13453252-13472341 GCA_035590195.1 Aviceda cuculoides | reverse complement strand
CCTCTCCTCTCCTCTCCTCTCCTCTCCTCTCCTCTCCTCTCCTCTCCTCTCCTCTCCTCTCCTCTCTGCTTTTTTCTGCTTATGAACAAGTATCTTCTTTCCCTTCAAAACTCTTGTTCAAAAGACTAGTCATTTTAATCTGCTCGTACCCTAGGAAAAAACTGAGATTGCTCTGGGCCAATTCTACTCCATAGTAAAATCAAGAGAGTCACACCATTTCAGAATTATTACCATGAATCACAACTCCTAAACTAGGTGAGACATAATCAGGAAAAGTTATTCAAGAGAAGCAAAATAATTTTCTCAGTGATTATGATTATATTAGGAAGTTAATGTTTAGTTTCACTTGGAAGAATTTAAGCATATAAACTGTCTTTAGTATTAATATTAAAATCTATGATATACAACATAGATATTAAGTATGTATTTTAATCTCATTTACCTTAATGGAATTTATGAGTGACTATAGTTAAGTTGTTGCCTAACAATGAACTCTGAAAAAGTACATACGTATTTGCTAAGTTTTGGAACCTGGCACAGTCCAGATTCCAGATATTCTGAGATATTTATAGTCTGTTCAAGGGCCAGGCTGAGTCTTTGGTTTTTATAAATTAGTTTTGGATGACTATTTTAAGGAAATTACTTAGAAACCAATAGGAATTAATGGTGCTTAAAGCAAAACTTTCCAAATTGGTCATACTTGGATTTTGTAACTAAAGCATTATTTCAAAGCGAGAAAATAATTATATACATTTATATTGAACTTAACAAGATTATAGTTCAGTTGAATTTGTGAAGTCTTTTTCTTGTGGCAAATGTAGCTTTGAATTAATATAATACAATTATACACTTTTTATCCAATTTTGAATTTTTTGTTTAAACTGTCATTTACTTATGAATTGATTTCTTCTAGGCTTGTCAGACAAGCCTTAGGGAGTTTTAAGTTTGGAAAGAGTACTATCCAGGGGCTGCTTAACTTAACTGAATTGAAATGTAGCACGGGAACATGATCCTAAATCTTGTATGTTATAATTGCTTTTGTTTTCACTTGTACTGCTGCTTCATTTTGACATTACATTGAGCTCTCTTCCCACTGGCAGTAAAACTACTAAATCATCTGTTGAGACCTTCAGTTCCATTAAAATTTTTCACTCACCTCAGTCTCTGAATATAGGGTTTTTTTCATGATCCTGCAAGCAAATAGACACTAAACACAAAAATATTGATGACAGGTGTTAGAAGAACATCCTTTTTTTTTTTTTTTTTTTTTGAGTTGTGGCTAAATATCTGTTTGTTTTAAGATAAGGTATTTTGTTTCTCTGTGTGTGTTTAGTAACAATCTCAGAAAATAATCCCTTCTGTATGAAACTTATTAACCAAATATTTTTATATATTAAATAAAACTTTTTAACAATAGTTACTGACTGATTTTTGTCAAAGCAGCTAAGTTAGATTAGACAAATAATGACTAAACTGAGTGTCAGCTATAGATAGCTCGTTGGGTATAGCTACTATTAGTAGTCTTATGAAACAGTTTTGTCAATGTAACTTATCATTATAACTTAAAATTATCTCTTCCCATCATTCAGTAGTTCAAAATCAACCTGAAAAATAAGGCATCAAGAATCAAATTTTCATTGAGTTGTAATGATGTAAAATAATTTTGCAGTATTATAACAATCCATACTACTTTTGAAGAAATGTATAACTGACTGAATTATTATATTCATTTTGCAAAGTAGATATATCAGAAGGAAATAACATCTCTGCAGCACACAGATACATTATGTCTAGCAATATTCTTGAAAACAAACAAACAAAACCTAACCAAAACAATGAGAATACAAGAACTATTCCAATAAGTAGCATTCACAGTTCAAGTATGAAATATGTATAGCTTGCTCCCAGGCCTTCTACAGCTCCCAGCATAAATTGTTTTAGAAGTTGGAGAGCAAAGAATACATGAAAGTGCTAAAAAAAGTCCTATATATTTCAAGAGAAGTACACTGTCTCACACATCAAAATCTTGCTGTATAAAGAAGATGAGTAGACTCCCATCTTGGTGAAGTCAATAGCAGAACACCTTCTGATTGTGAGGCAAGTAATTTACTCTGGAAGTCTGCATCAAATGCTACGTTTTGTTACATGTCTTTTTTTTTTTTTTTTTTTAGGCACAATTTATCTTAGATTGCACTCTTTTCAGTTCCTGGAAAAGAAAGGAACCCACTTATTTCCTCTGTAGAAAAAAAAAAAACCAACCCAACCAACTAACCAAAAAACTCCAATAACAGGCATTCTCCTAGATCTTTCTCTATGATCTACCATGATCCCATGTGACATTTTTTCTCACTACATTTTTACTGGTAAGATAATTCAGATTTCAGAGCTTCAGAATAATCAGTTGAATCCTTGCTATTGGTTTTCAATAAGTCATAGGACAGTAGAAAATTTCTACAGAGTTGGTAGACAGCTAATGTTGCAGTATTTTTAAATGCTTAAAGATACAACTTAGTTAATTATTGGTTCAAATAAGGAACACCTTACAAATGAAAAGACGACTAATGAATTAAAAGACATCAATGAAAATTATTTCAGTGAACATAGTTTATGAAAAAACATCCTTTAGAACTATTTTTGGTAACATTTTTTACAAAACTACACTTTTTTTTTTGTAATAGTAATAGGTTTGATGTCATTCATTTTCATTATCACGAGGTACTTGATCTGGTACCCATCACATTTCAGCAAAAAATAAAATAGAATTTAAAACGACACTGCCTGCGTGGATTAAAAATGACTAAATGACTTATGTCTTAATGTAAATTTATGACATAACTGAAGGCACAACATTTTAAAAGATCTTGATATGTTGGTTCTTCAGCATTCAGTAATTTTTTTTAACAATGACAGGAAAGAAAATAATCTACACCCTTTATTTGGAGATGATGCATGTATTCAGTAATAGGGAAAAATTAATAACACAGTACTCTGTGTTATTTAGTAAGCTGTTTGCAGGGGCACAAGGTGTGTCCCAGAACAGTTGCATGGAAAATTAATTAATTACGAGCTATATTGTCTGTACAGTAACCTTATCTCTGAAGACAGTGGCTTGCAGAGGACTTGTGGTCATTTGGAAAATGAGCCAACCACAAGCTTCCTGTGTGACATTATTATCCAAATAGTTGGTCCAATTCTTGAATTTAGGAATAAGAAAGTAACCTCACGGGAAAAAATTCATTACTTCTGTATATGACCAAAATGGGATCACTAGTTTTGATTCTGACATCTTCAATTCTAAATAGCTGTGAAAAATTAAAGACGAGAAGGAACAGTCATAGGAATTATTGACAGATTTTTTTTTCCCTGAGATTTAAAACCAGAGATTCTGATCTATTTGCTTGTTAAAAAAAGTTTGCAGGTGGTTCGATCACAGCTTTCAAGCACTTAAAGAATGCTAATAGAAAAATGTTATTTAATCAAGCAGAGAAAATGTAATGAGACTTATTGGCAGGAAGCTGAAGCTAAACAAATTCAGGCTTTAAATAAGGTAACAATGATATAAGAACTATCTTGAAAGTTGTAAAGTGAATAAATGCACTGTACTTCATCAAAACCTCTAATCAGACAGACTTTCTAAATGTTCAGATTAGATGTTCTTTTTAGCTTATGACTGGACTGTTAATTATTATTGGTCAGCTGATGGCTTCTGGGTTACTGGAGAAATTCATAAGTGGCCCAGGAATACTGTTTCTTCTTCAGCGTTCACATAATTAGCTTTCCTATGATTAATTTTCCTATAGTTAGCTCATTGTTAGCTGTGCTGTGTAACCAGACTCTCAAAACAAGACTGTGTACACTCCATCGCCTCAGCTTTCCCAGGTTTCTTAGCATAGCTGATGATGAATACATGACCATTCAGAAAACCTCTGAAGTGCCACTGAAAGTGCCTTCTCCAGGCCATTAACATACAATGTTACTGTTAATCTGTAATGTTTTAATTTGATGGACATAAATGACAAGTTTCAGAGTCTATCCATCATTTGGCACAACGTGCCCTCAGCTTTGTCCCAAGAGCAGAGGCCTGAAGGAAGGAAGGTTTTTCTAAGCTGCTGCAGAAAACTGGGTGCCATGTTGGATACAATGTAGGATGTGGCGTATTCCAGGCAGAAGTAAATGGTGGCTGCCAGTGTGAATTGAAGATAGATTGCCAGAATGGTGTATTTATGCACTTAGCATGAGGAAAAATGGAAGCGAGGATGAAGGAACAGGAGCTCACACTGGAAGAGTGGAAGAGAAATGTCCTTTCTTCTCACACCTCTAGGAGAGGATCCTTGTGGAGGAATCAGGTTCAATGGCTTAGAGTGGCAGGTCTGCTTTTTATCTAGTATTGTACATTATACAGATCACAAAGAGACATTATAGTGAGGGAATAACACTGCTCATATTGAAAATCTCCTGTTGGCAGAGAGCAGTCCACCATGGCTGGCAAGGTTGGACTTAGTCTGAAGGAATTATTGGTTGTGGGGTTGTTACTGGTTACTGGTTGTGGGGTGGGCAAAACAAAGGAATATTGACAATCTTTACCTAGGTGCTAGAGAGAAAGTTGAAACCTACCCTCAGTGAAGCCCAATTTGATTAGAAGCTGTATTTGTTCTCAGTTCATTCAAAAAAAATACTTGCTTATAGTAAAAACTATGTGTATATACATAAAGGCAATCTAACCTAAAATTGAAATAAGGTAGGATTTAAAAGAGAAATGCAATGCTGCTGAAAGATGCTACAGGTAGTTTAAGGGTCTCTGATATATGGATCTGTATTTTACTTTTCTGTAGCATCATCTCAGGAATTCAAAACAACCAGAAATGAAAGTTCTGCAGAATGAGAAGCTACATACGCAATCTATATAAATCACACAGAAAGGCTTTGACAAAATCAGTGATATTTCCTGGTGTTTGTGTAAGCTGTGCCATGCAGACAAAGTTACCCCTCTAACTAGTATGCCAATGTAAACTCAGCATACGCATTGCATACTCACAGAAATGGTTCCTGATTGTCAAAGTTTTATGAAATATCAGTGCTACTGTTCTTTGACAAAAAAAATGATTAAAATGTTATTAAATATTGCATTTTTATAGTAAGCCAGTTCACTTGTGTCTTTTATTCCCATTAGAACACATGTGGGTTTGATGATAGCTCGAACACAATTTTTACATCTAAGAAATTTGTTTATTTCATGAGACAATCAATTTTATACTGAACATTGAAGTACACATTAAATCTCATCTGTAGTGCTAAGGAACTGTTAAGTTACTTTCAAACAAGTGCTAAGCACAAACTGTTACTTGAAATGTTAATAGAAAATCAGGATCCAGGTGGTGAGATCCTTAAAAACTATAGTCACATAATTGTTTCAGACTGACACAGTTTCAAGTTGTGATCTATAAATCCAGTGACAGTAGATGTCTTCATATGACTGCAGATAGATTTAGTGGATACTGTAGGAAATTCAGTACTTACCACTTGAAACTATAATGAAATACATTCCACAAATAAATTACCGCAAATGCAATACTGGAAATAATAGAATACTAATGGAAAAATGGCAAACAAATCTCCCTTTCCAGTAGTCATTAGCAACTGGGTTTAAATAACTGCCCTGATATTTGAATGCCCTTTGAATAATTAAGTATTTAGTTATTCCTTCTTTCAAGTGTATTTAAGGAAAACATATTTTACTACTGTTTAACTTTATTGTGATTTTAACTAAGTGGTGGATCTGTTAGAACTGTAAATGAGGACTGCCTAGTAGAAGCGTACATAAGCATGCAGATCTACTCTGTTCACAATTTTGTTTAAAGACATGATCTCAAATGAAAGAGCCAAATCTAAACTTAAACTCAGCCATAGTGAAAAAAACCTCTGCTTTTCCATTAAAGTAAATGACTGCACTACATCTGAGGGGTGTGGGGGAGGAATATTTGGGGGCAACGGGCACAAGCTGCACTGGGAGAGGTTTCGTCTTGATATAGGAAAGAAATTTTTCACAGTGACAATAATCAATCACTGGAACAACCTCCCCAGGGGTGCGGTAGAGTCCCCATCACTGGAGGTTTTCAAGAAGGACAAGACAGGGTGCTTTTTTTCATCTAGGCTCTCTTTCCCACAGAAGGTTGGACCAGATGATCTTTTGAGGTCTTTTCCAACCTGGGGTGTTTTATAATTCTACAATTCTATGATATTTGGTTCTGCCAAAGAGTTTGCGCAGGGAAAAGAAATTCTCTGTCAAAAAAAAAATCACTGTCAATGTTTTTGTCACAGTATCACCTGTATGCTAATTCAGACCCTGTTTATATTTGGATACTCTCAAAAGTAGCATGTAATAGACTAAAAACTTTGAGAAAATGAATTACTAAGTATTTAACAGATCTGCACAAAGTCAGTTGAGTGCACCCTTCACACTGTCTGAGTATAAAGTGTGTTTTTTTCAATCCGACTGGTTTGCCCTTGAACCTGCACCAGAGCATACAAAATTCAAAACTCAGTAGCACATATTTATTTGCTTTGCTGGCGAATGGTTTCCAGTCTGTTTTCACTCAAGCTCTCTCGTGTGTCACTATTGTAGTGTAAGAGTGACCAGCCTGATAAGCAAACAAAATTTCTGTATGCATTTTCTTCAGCATTAGTGAAGGGAATGGAAGATTCAAAAGTAATTAGACTTTGCCACTGTGCTGTGACCCCTGGCAGATGCCGAAAATTGCATCTGTGCACTCCCAGAGTGGTAGATGTTAGTCCTCAAACATGCTTTCTCCTGCTATCTCCACTTTTATTCAGTCCATTTATAGGACTAATGTGTGTTACACCACATTTGTGAAATATGGCTTTTAAAAAAAAAAAAAAAAATTAAGGTACAAATTATAGTAAATTATTATTGTTTTGTAGACTACCAAACAGAAAAGCCGCTGCAGTCTGTTTAATGATGTGACCAGGTTCTGCAAGGCACAAGGATTGCTTCCCAGACTGCAGATATCAACAAGAGAGATCCATGGGCCATACCAAGCAAATGTCTAAAAGGATTGCACAGCAAGAATGCCTGTTATATTTATTTCATGTATTGTAATTACGCCTGGAGAGGTAATTATAGAGGTTAATATTATCTTTTCAGCAAGGTCTAAAGATATATATTCTGCTTTTTTCTTCTGTTTTCTCCTCCTAGATATGTGCTATTTTATTACAGCTGTAGCAGCATAACAAGCAATAGGTCACAGTCCTATAGCTAAAGTTACAGAACAACTCCTTTGTCAAACTTGAACTCTTCAGGATGAATTTGCATCATCAATTATAGCAAGAAGACCCTTTTAGCTAAATTTATTCAATTAACTGTGAGAATAAGGGTAGGAGTAATGTTGGTTTTTTTATATTTAAATACATATTATCAATAGTTTGGAGGGCGGGAACATAAATTTTTTAGTGCACTGGAGCATGTACTTAAAAACTGACAGGCCCTTGATGCATTTGGTTATTCTAGGAAAAAAAAGATGGTGTAACTTGTTAAGTTTTAATCTTCAAGTAGAAGACTATTATTATTGTTGTTGTTAATAATGATAATAACAATAAGAACAACAACGACAAAACCAACATTTTTGCATGTGCCATAATTAACTAGTTAGTATTTGGCACTGAAATCCTTGAAGGATCTCCCTGGCCTGAAAATACAGATCTCATTTCAGATTCCACACATTCAGAAAAAAATGTATGACATTATATACTGAAGTTAAACCACCACAACAAAAAGAATATTGAACTCTTTCTTGTTCTCTGACTACGCTTTATGTTGTGCAGTGGATTATGGAGAGAGTCCTTGGTTTCATAAGAAGCATACAGAAAGATGTTTACAAGGCTTCACAGACAATTTCACCACCGGAATACCATAGTTGTATATGTTCCTCTTGCAAAACCTAGGCATTTTTTTTCATTGCAAGAAATTAATTTTCTTTTGTTTTATGGGTTTTCTTTAAGACTGTATCATATAATATGTTTGGACACTGCATCTCTAGAAGCCTATCAAATTAGGCTTATTAAAAAAAACACAGCCACCCCCTCCTAATAATAACATAACACTGTCTTCTTCAGAATTGTTTCAAGTTTTAAAATGAACTCCTGAGAATTAATTATGTGTAAGTAGTTTTTATAACGCAATTGTGTTTTGCTAAAAGCTGTAGCTGGGAAGGTGCTGCTTTTGGGGAAGTGTAACTAATAATGGAAATACTTAGTCTTCATTAAGGGGAACTGGAATACTTTATTTCCTTCCATGTTGAAGAGTAAGGTAAAAAGACATTACTTAAAAAGCAAAGTTAGCAAGAAGTAAAACTGTTATGTCATGCCTTAGCTCTTGAAAGCTTTTAAGTTGTCACACAAAATAATGTAACTCATTGTAAAATGAAACTGGTGCTTAACTTGTCAGGAAGTAATTTTCAAAAATGTATAAATGCCACCCAGGTAATATATAATTGTAACTACCAACTTTTTAGAGTATCACTGAAAATATGTAAAATTTGTTGATGCTGTGCATGTTTTATTTTCATGTGGCAAGTAAGATGAGAACAGC
The DNA here is from genome assembly GCA_035590195.1 of Aviceda cuculoides. Taxonomy (NCBI): domain Eukaryota; kingdom Metazoa; phylum Chordata; class Aves; order Accipitriformes; family Accipitridae; genus Aviceda; species Aviceda cuculoides. The sequence goes on along the minus strand of JAVJGG010000058.1, from coordinate 13,463,736 downwards.
ATGATATAAATATATGGCTTATTTCAATCCACTTACCAACAATTTTTCTTGTCATAGCTGAATTATTTTATGGTTCCTTGATTTTATTATTTAATATACTTTCAAACAGTGAAATGCATCAGTAACATATGAAGCAAAAACTCATTGAAGTAGATAATTTTCAATTAATTCAGTTTCAACATGAAACATCAGTTTGATAGAACAAGACAAACAGTGATGTTGTACAAGATTTAATGAGTGCTTCATACAGGTGACTGGTGCCCATGAATTAGACTTTAAAATAGAAATCTATCAGGATTTGTTTGGATTGCTATGGTTATTCATAGAATCATAGAATGTTTTGGGTTGGAAGGGACCTTTAAAGGTCATCTAGTTGCAAACCCCTGCCATGGGCAGCGACACCTTCCACCAGACCAGGTTGCTCCAAGCTCCATCCAACCTGGCCTTGAACACTGCCAGGGATGGGGCATCCTGGGCAACCTCTCCGGGCAACCTGTTCCAGTGGCTCACCACCCTCATAGTGAAGAACTTCTTCCCAATATCTAATCTAAATCTACCCTCTTTCAGTTTAAATCCATTACCCCTTGTCCCATTACTACACGCCCTTGTAAAAAGTCCCTCTGGCTTTCTTGTAGGCCCCCTTTAGGTACTGGAAGGCCGCAATAAGTTGTCCCCGGAGCCTTCTCTTCTCCAGCTGAACAACCCCAACTCTCTCAGCCTGTCTTCACAGGAGAGGTGTTCCAGCCCTCGGATCATCTTTGTGGCTCGCCTTTGAAGTCACTCCAACAGGTCTATGTCCTTCTTAGGTTGGCCCTGGAGCTGAATGCTGTATTCCATGTGGAGTCTCTGCTTTTTATTCTTGGACATAATTGTATATATTACTATTATCTACTTGGTTCACAATGTCCAGACCAAGTACTTACAGACATGTTGCTAAATTCTTTAACTTTCAAAGGCTGCCAGAAGTATGCCCGTAAAATATTCTCTTCACATAGAGGTACAACTTTCAAAGTCCTTTCAGAGCTCCAAAATGTTTGGTGCAATATACTAGAATCAAACTGCCACATGTAGTTAACAAAACTATTGCATGGGTTGTTTCAGCAGCTGTGATATCATTTATTGTATGGTTGATTCTGATAGCAACATTTTCACTATTTTCACCAGCAGTCCATTTATCCGGAAAGCAGATCTCTAGCCACCCGTTATCCAGTCATCTGCCTCTATACTTTTTCTTTTCTTTTTTTTTAGCAAGAAAAAAAGAAGACAAGAAAAAGCAAAATAGAAAATCTGTATTATTTTCCTCACAGCAGAAACTATTCTGCCTTCCAGTAGTTGCTCAGCATTTCAGTAATATGAATCTGTCAGAAAACTTCTGTTTACCTTTGTGTTGCCAATGCACCCAGGTAAAATTTGAAACCAATTTCTGTTTGACTGAAAATAATAAAATACTTGCTTGGTTCTGCAACATCGAGTTCATGTTTCTTTGCATCATTTGAAGTACCACATACAATTTTTATCATAACAATTATCAATAAGTAGAATTGAAACACAATAATAAGCTGGTTTATCATTGAAGATAATTGCATTTTAAAAGCTAAACTAATTGCTTAGTGGAACAGAAATTGAGGAAAGAAGTCATCTAATTTCAAATAAAGCAGATAGCAAGAAAGCATACAAATACTATAATCAAATTGTAATTGCTTGTTACTACTTGCCTATGTTTTGAAATATGATTTTTTGTCTCCTGAATTTGTTTGCAGAAATTCAGACAGATTGGAGAAGTCTAATTTTCAGCACTAAACATTTTATAGTAACATAAACATGCACAGGGGTGAAACAGCAAGACCAGAATGAGTACAAACACCTGTATTTCAGGATGTTAGACAGAAAGACTCCTGAGATGCAATATTTTTTAATATGCCATCTATTTTTTGCTTGCACCTTCAACTGTTACTTGTTACTTGCCAGTATGAGGAGTAATAAACCAGATTCTTAGGTGTTGTAAATGAGACAATGTTACTACAAGATAATGTAACTAAGAAATCTTGTAAGTATTTTTTTTTTGAGAGTTTTATTTTGTAGGTGCTTCTACTTCTGTAGATTTTCCAATGTTCAGCTAACACAAAAGAGCTGCACTACTCTGCTACAAAAATGATCCGAGGGCTGGAACACCTCTGCTATGAGGAAAGGCTGGGAGAGTTGGGGTTGTTCAGCCTGGAGAAGGGAAGGCTCCAGGGAGACCTTACTGTGGCCTTTCAGTATCTAAAGGGGGCTTGTAAGAAAGATGGGGACAGACTTTTTAGCAGGACCTGTTGCGATAGGGCAAGGGGTAATGGTTTTAAACTAAAAGAGGGTAGATTCAGACTAGATATAAGGAAGAAATTTTTTACCATGAGGGTGGCGAAACACTGGGACAGGTTGCCCAGAGAGGTGGTCGATGCCCCATCCCTGGAAACATTCCGGGTCAGGTTGGACGGGGCTCTGAGCAACCTGATCTGGTTGAAGATGACCCTGCTCATTGCAAGAGGGTTGGACTACATGACCTGTAAAGATCTAAGGTATCAGTGAAAATCTCTGAAGAGGTAACTTTCTAGAAAGTCACTCAAAAATACCTACATACAGAGACAAACATACATATGTCCATATAGTTACACACTGGGAATAACTGAACAGCAGGTATGTACTGAAAAAAAACCCAACAAACCCCACACCCAGAAAATGTTGCCTCGTGTAGACTTGGTGCAAGATGTTTTATTGTCTCAAAATTTTATTCTACTAATTCATAAACATATAAGAAATCTCTGATACATGTGATATAGGATTACCTTTAGTTTCTTTGCATCTTCTTTTAAATGAACTTAGCAAAACTTTTCTACATTAGTATGAAGAGAGCAGATACTTTATACTGCTGGTAATAACCATAATTACTGGAGATATCAATTCATTCCTTAGGAACATAACACAAAGAAATTACATACTTTTGCATTTATATTTACTTAACCATGGAAACACAAAGCCTTCTGCCTTGACCTAATGATTAAGTGCAAGCAACTTAAGCTTGGATTTTCTCAGGATTTGGTGGTCTGGCAGACCTCTTATTCCGACATTCTGAAAGATTTTTTTTCCCCCCATTTTTTTCAAATAAATACTGATCTAGAAGTGGGCATTGGGTTCACCAAGTACAACCCCACCATCATTGTTTGAAGTACTGTGGAATCACATTTTTGGTTTAAAAACAAAAGATGGTGAATAAACAAAAAAATATTAATTCATTTTGCTTAATTACTGGAGCAGAAAAGGGTTAAATAGTCCATTTCAAAAGCACATGAAAACAGGACTTTTTGCTCTGAAGGAGGAAGAAGAACTGAATTTGTACTCTCTCCAGGGTGGAGAATATAATATTTAAAATTTAGTTGACCCCTGAGGAAATTAAACTAAAGATTATATACTATAATTTATTGATTCTGTGGTGGAAGTGTGTTCCTGTACACTGGAACTAATCAAACGTCTAGAATGACAATGAATGAGAACATGACATTCTTGATAACTCCTAATAAAATTGACCTGATGCTTAAAATTGATCCTGTGTGTCCCTAATTTACCTGCACGTTTGGATCAATTTTAAGACATTAGCTTTTTGAGGTCCTTCTCAAAACTGATGCCATATATAAACTTTCTTTCACTGAAGTAGAAAGCAGAAACAAAAGAGAGGCAGTTTTGTTTTTCCTAGAAATACATAAATGTCTCCAGGTACAGCATAGACAGCATGTGATCTGTTTCAAAATGTTGCATAAATAAATTCGTGATTGAACCTATATACATACAAAAAGAAAAACAAATAAAAACTTCTAATATTTTATTATTATTATTTACGTGCAGGGATACAGGAGAAAGTAAAGAATATATAAAGCTTCGCAAATTACTGTGGTTTCTGTTTGCTGAGAAAAAACATTAAAAATTAAATGAAACTGTCTGCTTGACACAAGTCAAAGCCTTTCATTTAAATTTATAGTACTTTACCCACATTTGTAGCATTCAATGAATCACACAGAAAGTGAATCTATATTTTGGTGGGTCAGAGACTCACCTGGGAAGGTCACACCTACTTCAAATTTCTTCTAAAATGTGTGGTATGAGGAAGAACAGATCCACAGGAGACCACAAGGAGTGGGGGGTAAATTAAGAATAATCTACAGCTTATAAATCAAGGCAGTAATTTAAGAAATGAGATTAATTAGCTTCTGAAGACTTGAATTAGACAACAACTACACCAACAGTTTCAGTGAAAATGTATTTTACCAGAGAAGGTTGGGATTATTATTCCTGTTACTGATTCTTCCTCTTTTCTATGAATCTTGCCTGGAAAACATAAATTTATATATGTATATCTAATTTTTTTTTTCTGTAAAACTATTCTAACTTTTCTGAACTGTTGAACAAGGTTATTTTTAAAATTTGACTCACATCAAATAAATTTTATTCAGCTTTATTTAGGAGTAGAGATGTATGGAATAATGGCAGAGGGCATGGTGCCTTTTAGTCAGAGAAAGCCACTTTTTTGTAAATTAAGTTGCATATTTGACTGGCCAGTCATTTGCTAAAATAGCCTGTCATGGAGAATATGGTTTACCAACACTTACATACATATATATATATATATGTGTGTGAATGTGTATGTGCTTGTATAACCATATCTAGGCAAGTGAACAACTCCAAATGTCCAAAAGAGAGCTACCTATGTGTTTCACTGATTTCCTAAATTTGCAGTAGTTCTCGTCAGCTGAATCTTTAGACTCCTGGAATCTGACTGTATGGTTGAAGGTCAAGAAGAAGTAGTTGTAAATGTACAGGAGAACTGAAAAGACTTTGCTGCACAAAAGGTCAGTTAGGTACTAATGAAGATTAGATGCTTAAGTTTCTGGTGTTAAATGAAACTGATTTTATTTTCAGTAGTGGTCAGCAGTGAGAATCTAATATAACCAAAAAATCACTGTGCGTTAAAAGGTAGCAAAGGTAAGGATTGCAATTGCAGCTACTTACAGCAATAAAGACCTGTATAAAGATATTAATTCAGATTAATGTCATCATAGAACTTTATTTTGGATAATCAGGGAAATCAAGTTGAACAAATTATTTACTTATAATTATCAACATTTTTTGTTGTAATGACACATCATATAAGCTTGATAAATCAGCGAAATATGTGAGAAGCTACTGACAAGAACTAAGGACTTCTTAATAAAAATTAATGATTTGTTAAAATTGCTTTCAAATTTTCTTTAATAGACTAAAAGTATTGCAGGCTTGTAAATGTTGTAGTGGTCACATTAAACTGACATTTAAAATAAGCACTTAAAGGTATGTGTTGTTCAGATAAACACGTACACAAAAAGTCTATATGAAATGCTAAAAAAAACTGTGAAAAACAATCACTTATTTTGGTCAGCAGCTAACATTTTTATGCATTATATCTGATTTTTGTTGACCCAGAACATTTTTAGATGCTGAAAAAAGTCCTTTCTTTATAAAAGGGGTAACAAGGGGCAAGTGTAAATGCCTTGCAGCACAGGAAAAGGAGAGAATTGTTCAGTTAAAATTTGGATAAAGGAGATACGCTTTCTCTAATATCATAGCATTTATCCAAATATCTTTTGTTATACAAGATTTTACATCTACAAATATTGGAATAGAGATCTTAGTACAATTCTTCCTATGTCTGTTAACATAACTTGCAGATTTCTTGTTTCTGGCTTCTTACGGATCACTCTTTCAAATATATGTACCCAAATATACGTATCTGCATGTGTATATATATACACATACATATAGGGCATAGAGAGTGAGTGATTGAGTAGATTCTGTGGGAACAGCCTCACAATGCAACCACTATGTTTTATTTTATTAATGAAGAAACCAAGGATAGATCTATTTTCAAAATATATTCAAAAGATTACTTCTTGAGCATTAGGAAAACAGGTCATATAAGCTTTCACAGGCTCTGTAATTCAGAGTTGCCTGTAGTACCCCGTGCAGAGGAGCCCTGCAGAGATGTACTGGAGGTACTGGTGGATGAAAGATCAGACATGTGCCGGCAATGTGCGCTTGCAGCCTAGAAAGCCAATTTTATCCTGGGCTGCATCAAAAGGAGCGTGGCCAGCAGGTGGAGGGAGGGGATTTGGTCCCTCTGCTCTGCTCTCATGAGATCCCACTTTGAATACTGCGTCCAGCTCCGAGGTCCCCAGTACAAGACGGACACGGACCTGTTAGAAAAGGGCCATGAAAATGATCGGAGGACTAAAACGCCTGTCCTCTGAAGGAAGTCTGAGGAGGTAGAATAGAATAGAACAGAATAGAATAGAATATTTCAGTTGGACGGGACCTACAACAATCACCTAGTCCAACTGCCTGACCAATTCAGGGCTGACCAAAAGTCAAAGCAGGTTGTTAAGGGCTTTTTAAAACACTGACAGGCTTGGGGCATCGACCACCTCTCCAGGAAGCCTATTCCAGTGTTTGACCACCCTCTTGGTAAAGAAATACTTCCTAATGTCCAGTCTGAGCCTCCCCTGGTGCAGCTTTGAACCATTCCCATGCATTGTGTCACTGGATCCCACCAAATACTGTTGGAAAATAAAGCATAGAAAGAGAAGCAGACACAGATTAAATTATTTTGTTGTGCTTATGGAAGTGGTAGTAAGAAATCTACAACTAAAACCCAAAACAATATCAGTGCTATGAAGCTGCAAAATTTTGACACGGTTACAAAGACATAAATCAAGATTTCAGAGAACAACAGAAAAAAGAAAATAAGCTGAAATGTCAAGAAGCCACTATTTATAGTAAATATAATATAGATACCCACATCTAAACTTAACTGTTAAACACCTGTCACAATGAAGGGAATTTTTTTTTTTTTTTTTTTTTTACAGCATAGATTTTTCTCATCACTTGAAAGCTGAAAGTAGGTCAGATGAGTCAAATTTAGAAAGGATTTATTTCCATTCTCTACCAAGGAAACACATGAGGATGTAGGTAACATAAGAGATAATAGAGATACCAGTGACCAAAGTAGGCAGGATAAGGTAATTCTTACTACCCAGTGTTATATATAATTGATCATGCTACTACTTTAAGTAAAAAGCATGAGTGTAACCATTACTGGGAATTCAAATGTGAAGTAAGAAATATGAGTGAACCAGTGGCTCCAGAATGGGAATTGTATTCCCAGCAAATATATGAAAAGTATCTTGTCATTAATTTGTTTTTATAACTATGTAATAACGGCAGCGTTTGAAAGGATCAGTTATCACTAAAAGACTTTCTCAGAGCCTGGCTTCTGTTTCCCAGCCAAATAAAACAGTGTTAAAATTGCCCTTCCACTGTCTCTCTGTATCTTGTTTCTCAGGTATAAAGTGATATGAAAACATCTTGCAATTCAGACCGTCATGCATACACAGGAATACTTAGGACATGTGCTCATGTGCACCACGTTTTATCAGAAGAATACCATTGTGCAAGCACAGGGTTTCCATAGCTGTCATGCAAGGCTCTCAAGGAATTTTCTAATTTTAAAGATTCATAACTTCTTGCAACATTAGGAACCAGTACTTCTAAAAACGTCAATAGAGAAACAGTATCATAAATGCCCTTTAGAGAAGGGTAGATCTGGGACTTGAAGGCACTGCATGTGTTTACACAGCATATGAATGCTGGGGATAAGTAGAAGAACTTAGCTGTGCTTGCACTGAAAATTCAGCATGCACCTTTGATTTTCAAATGACCTTTTAGAGCTACAGCAGGTTGTGCAGCAGAATTCAAGGTTAACTGTAGTGTAGGCTGGATGTACTTGTTCCAGTAGTATCATCTCATAACACCTTTGAGACTTCATCATTGCTGGTTATGCTTATCAGGGTAGAAACAAGTGTCTCCTGCTTCAGGAAGAGTCTATAATTCATTATATACTTATATTCCATGGGATGGCTGGGATTCCAAGAGTGAGGCCTTTCATTCAAATTCCTCTCCTGGGCGAGAGAAGGTTTTTCAGATTGGGACTTTTCAAGCTTACTAGTGCGGTATTTCAGCTAACAATCTGTCCATTCCATAAATGGTCAGGGTATCTGTAATCAAGATGCACACGAAACTGGAAAATTTGATGCACTACCATAATGTAAATATCTGTAAAAAATAATCTAAAAGAATGAGATTTTTAAAAAGAATATTTCCATTTCATGCAAAGATTTTCTAAGTAACTGTTATGGAAGCATGCACAATCAAATCCAACAGGTGTTGAAAGTGTCGGCATATTCAGCTGTTGACAAAAAAATATATATATATATATTTGGCTGTACACACAAATTTAAGCCCCCAAAGAAATGTTGGAATATATTTGGAAGCCTAGCTTAGTCCAGCAGAATGGGTAAGTTACCTGACATACAAGAAAAAAGCCGACTCTGCACATTTGTGTTATGATGTCAAATTTTAAAACTTACAATAACTATGTTGTACCTTAGTAGTGTTGAATCATGTTATTGTGATACCAGTTCACTGTGAAAGATGCTGATAAGATTCCATGAATAGAAAGTGTTTTGTAATAAATCAGTTTGAAAGATGGTGAAAGACAAATTAATTTGCTGTAACACTTAATATCTTACGTTGATGAAGTACATCTGTTACAGTATTTTCCCAGTTAGTTAAATATAAAAAAAAAGTAATTCAGCAAATACACTATTTGGATTTTCTTTTGCAGTAAAGAACTTTTCTGAAACAGAAACTTATTAGAAGTCTTGTCATGTATTACTACACTGCACTACCAGAGATCTGTGGTAGCTATAAATTGGTGATTATAATAGAATATGAAAAGATTAATTAAAAAAAAGCTCTCACTTTTTTGAAATGTAGATTAACAGCATGTTGTAATATTCAGTCCAAGATAGTTTAAGTAGAAAAAAAGGACTAAAATAATATCAGATAACCAGGGTCAATTTGGATTCATAAATATCAACCAGTTTATAGTCTTATTTCTTGGAACTATGTTGGAAGACTAGTCAACCACTTTTCAGCTGTTATATAACAATGGGAAAGCCTAGGATAATACTCTGGAAACACATTTGGTCGGTTTAGAACAACAGGCCAAAAAATCAGAATTTATGTTTTGTTTACATAGAAAACAGTAAAATGGTAAAGGGCAAATCTATTATGAAAACACAGTGAAACTGTAAAGGACTTTGAACATAAGAATGAGGAGCTACCTACAGAAATGAGAGATGAGTCAGAGATTCCAGGAAACGTGGGTAAGACAGCCAAGAAAAATTTAGTCATCTTCATTTTGGAATGCCTGAAGGGCTGTCTAGAGCAGTATACTAAGTATTAGAAAACACCAGCATATAGAAAAATAACTTGGTTTTTTTTTCTCCTAATGAGATTTTTTTTTTCATACTTAAATGTAATTAAGAAATAGTTGCTAGGTTTTATCTAATGAGCAAGGCTCGAATAGAAAGTGATTCTATAATTTCCAGGCATAAGATAAATACAAAAAAGAGGGGAAAAGTAATGGCCACTTCTGTCTCTACCACATTGAGCTGACAGTGAACCATCCAGAAAGAAATGTCACACTGGCTGAGATGGATGATAGCCCAAGAGAGTAGATGTCAGATGAGAGGGGATATGAAAGAGAGTTTCAGTACAGAGAAAGTCAGAGCAAAGATTTAGTCAGTGGATCTGAAGATGAAAGGGAGAAAGGATGTAAAAATGGCAGAGAAGAAAATGGATGGGCAGTGTATTTTTAGGTTTCATTTTTTTAAAGTTCATATTTAGAAATACAAAGCATGTTTGCACTAGGAAAAAAAAAAAATCTGAAACAATTCTTCAAAAGAAACAAGGTCAGAGGAGTAATTTTTTTTATTTAAAGGAGTCCTAAGAGTTGGAAAGAAGAGAGAATTTACTGGTTTCATTATCATTACATTACTGTATTTGAATTTTTAATATTTTTCATTTGTACCTTTTTAGAAAATCTCAAAAACATGATCCCATGAGGAAAGAATCTTTAAGACAGATATGTCAACTCTCCTTCCTGTAATGAGATTGTTGTGGATTTATTTTTATGTAGTTGAAATTAGATGTCTTTGCTAACTTTGCCTATCAGACAAGGTTAACATTGCTGGTAGAAATCAGTTTCTGTGATTTCTTTTCTTTTTTTTTTTTTTTTTTGAGGGAAAGAGCAAGATTGTAAAATAAATGTGAAGGGGAGAGGGAAGAAGAATCAAGAGCTAACAGCTTATTTTATTCTAAGGTGGAGGTGGATGAAAATGTCGATGGGATTATATGATAAGGTTGTTGGAAATCAGCCAGACTATTTGATCCCAGAGGGGTTTTTGATTCTATTTTTGAGATAACCTATTATAACCTGTCGTGGTTTAACCCCAGCCAGCAACTAAACACCACGCAGCCGCTCACTCACTCCCCCCCCCAGTGGGATGGGGGAGGAA
>JAVJGG010000058.1:13404467-13420693 GCA_035590195.1 Aviceda cuculoides | reverse complement strand
TTGAGAAGCTGAAAAGTCCTTGATTTCAGACTAAACCCTACTGAGCAACAACTGAAAACATCAGGGTGTTATCCTCATTCTTCGCATACTGAACTCAAAACCATAGCACCCTACCAGCTACTGGGAAGACAATTAACTCTATCCCAGCTGAAACCAGGACACTCCTTGACAGAGTTATTTACTATGTAGTTAACTACAGATGACTCAAAGTTTGACAAAGAAACTTTTGCATCTAGCAGGGAGTAAAGCAGATCTTACTTTAAATTTAAAAGAATGGACAGACTGTCTCCTGACTAAAGAAAATGGTTTAGGATTGAAAGACTGAATCTGTCTGAACCTACAGAAGTCTTCAGAGGGAAGGCTGGTCAACAGAGCCACTCAGCTTGCGGGTAAGGAGAGCCTGAGAACTGGAAGGTGAAGGATGTGCTCAGAGGCCTGCTTCTGGAGGTGATTTTTAATGGAGCACCTTTGAAGGACCATCCCTCCAAAGAAGTTCCGTGAGAGAGGAGTCCAAACCAGCTCTTTTTAATAATTGCAGCCTGATACATAGCACACAAAACTCAACGCCTAGGCTGCCATGCTACCTGGCCTGAAATGAGTACAAGTCAACTGAGCATCAATGACTTCTCTGGTGTGTCCTCAGTTAATTTACGCATCATTTTTCCTCTTATTTCTCCATCCAAATCCTTCAGACATTGGCATTCGTTTTGGATGCTATGACTAAACATTATTGGATCAGGGTTTTCTCCTGTGCAAATTGCTCTGGATGCAAATTCTGGCAACAAGAATTCAGTTCTGATTACCCATCCGCACTCAAAAGTGTCCTTTTTAAAATCGGTTTCCTGTTGCAGCAGGCAAAACTCAGGAAGTCCACTTGGTCTTTTTCTGTTTTTCAACATGGTTTCTTTCAAGAATCAAACAAAAGCAATATGGAAGCATGAAGCGGGAAAGGAGATTAAACTGAATGTTGAAAAAGTGGAGTAAACTCATGGCGACCCCATCCAGAACATCAATTTGGATTAACCAAATTAACAGAAACCATGTTACAGTAAGAGACACCTAGTCCTTTTTGCTGCCCCGTTCCAACCCTACACAGGAGCACACCCAGCTGCCAGAAAGTCTTAAAAGAGTCCTTAAAAACAGTATTTACAACTTCTATGCATTGTGACTGTGACCACCTGCTTTAATATCCCCAGGTTTTTGAGCACGGGCCTTTAAAGTACATTTTGTTGTAAGAGATTTGCAAATGCCATGATAATAATTTTAGGAAAAAAAAGGTCACACTGAAATGAGCACCGAAAGTGAATACATAGGCCAAAAGTCTCATTAAATTCAGTTTTGTTTTATTTTTCTTCACTGCTAAGAGTCAAGAAATATGTGTATCTGAACAGAAATTTTCTCCTTCCTAATCAGTCTGATCCTCCCAACTGATATTCTGTATTAGCTTGCACATTATCTCAGTTTGAGTGGTGACTATTAGTCGATAATTTAAAATGCTGCTTAAAATGGACCATAGAGCCTTGTCACGTTTTAAGCTGGAGATATTTTGGTTTTATTCCAAGTAACCCTTTCTGGTTATTTAATAAAATACATTTTTTTTATCTTTGTGGTCACAAGTGATACAATGGCAACTGAACAGTCAAAATTAATTGTGCATGTATGGAGACATTTAAGTAAAGACCAAAGAGTTCTTAGCTTTGCATCTGAATTACTTTCTCATGTCCCTGGATTTAAATCACACTCTCAATATAATTAGAATACATTTACAATACATTTTCAATTGTATTTGAGCACAGAGACTGAGCTTTTTAGCATCTTTAAGAGAGGGAGAGAGACAGACAGACATCCTAATGTATTTAAGTTTATACAAAACAAGGAGGTGTCTTATAAACATTTTCATCTAGGTAAATTTGTTACTATTGTATTTAAACATAATTATAATGTATTTTATGCTTTTATTAGACTGGTTGACAAGTTAAGGATTAAATATTTCTAAAAAACTATATCTGTTTGTTACAAAACCTGACGAGCTTTCAGCCCTCGCGAAATCTACCCCAGAGGTGTCTGTCCCAGCTCGGGGGGGACAAGGGGTCACACAGCCCCCCGCGGCCCTGGAGAGCCCCGGAGGTCTCCCCTTGGGTCGCTCTCTGTAGCGTCTCGAGATGGTTGGCTTTGGTGGTTATTTTACATTCTGGCCACCATTTGTGCTGAGTCAGCCTGATGCACGATTCAGGCAGCAGATGGCCCAGGTGTGGCCGGGGGGTGCCTGGCCCCCAGAAGTCGCTGGGCTTGCAACCGAGATAACGGCACGATGGGAGGTTTTCCCGAAGCGTGCATGGTTTATCCTAAGATCTCAGAGTGGCCCACAGGGGCTGCACCACCACAACTCTGTATATGGTGTAAAGTAACTTACATTAACTTTGGCTTCTGGGTATCTCAGAAATTTTAGTAGAATATAAAAGGCTATTCTAGAACAAAAATTTTGCTATGTGCTATTCTGGTAGCAGTAAAATAAAACCTGTCAACATAAAGACTTTAAAAAAAATCTGAAAGTGACATGATTTTTTAAAATTTATTTTCTTTTTTTTATCCATGGCAAAGTCTTGGATCCAGTGGAATTCAGAAGTTAACACTTCCCACCTCAAAAGCCTTTTCTTTATTTGAAAAAAAAAAGAAAAAAAAATGGACTGTGTTTCTTTGCAACAGAAGTGTATTGAGGGTTTTTTTGGTGTTTGTTTTTTTTTAAATAAAATTACAATTTTATTTTAAAATTGCAGAGGGATGTGATATAAATAATTATACAATTAACTTGAAAAGACAAGATGCTTAAAAATTCATTTATCTTTTCCTAACTCTATCATGTGGTGCAATAAAAGACACTAGCACTCCACAGAAACACATTTTTATGTCTTTTGACCTGCACAGCTTCACTTGAAAGTATTGTTTACAGAAATGTAGTGCAAGCTGAAAGGAATCGGAGGTGATTAAGAGAAAAATGAAGCTATGGCCTATTTTCCAGGTTTCTGTGTGCTCTGTGGCCACCAGAGGAAGAACCGCAAAAGTAATATTCAGACAGTAGCTTGTTTTGATTTGTAGAGTTGTTAACTGGAACTGGACTTTTGAATTTACACCTTCGTTCTCAATAGACATCCTGTTCATGTCCAGTTCCTGCATCAAAAAATCATAAAGATGTGCACCAGCCCTCCCCAGTAATATTTTTGTTTCCAGGGGAGGGAAACTTTACACAGACAAGGTGGAAAAAAGCCATGGTGTGAGAAGTGCCCACTGCTCAGACTCTTTCAAGTGTTTATCACACATCAGTTGCACAAATGTCAAGACTTTTAGTTAAAAAAAAAAACCTTTCCTTTTTCCTAGGAAAAAAGCAAACTTTTTTTTTCTTTTAGAGAGAAGAGATCCTTTTATCCTAGACAACTTCTCCCAGCCACTCCTTACAGTCTGTAGGGGCAAGTCCTGGTGTCCCACACTTTCACTGAAGTCTCGTTTTTCTTCTTTGCCCACTTGCCCATTGGAGAGAGAAGGAGCTCAAGCCTTGGTCTCATAGCACTGCCCGTATCACCACACACCACCTGCACACATGTCACAGAGCATTTTAACATGCAGTTTGAGCTGACTTTTGGTCTAATTCTTGCTAATTCCTAACTTTCGTTTTTGAAACGTCATTGAATTCAGAGGATATCATGCATTTTAACATTGTTATGGACCTCAGCATTGAATCTACTTAGGTCAATCCAGTGACCTGCAAACTAATATACAATATAATACACTGAATTTTAACTGTGGAAAATAATCCCATTCTTAGTAAAGCAAATTAAAAGGTCTAATATGAGAAGACTCTTTCATCTTTAATTTATAAGACATGTACTCAGAGATCTTGTTGTAAATATTATTTTGCCTAATGCTTATAGAAACTGCTACTCCAATGTTTTACATACAATCTCTAATAGAAAGAAGACATTAGAGGTACAAATTCAAGATTTAACATTAAAATTTAAATTTAAATACATACTCTCTATTATTCTAAATTTAATACAGATAAAATCTTTGTCATCTTGGGAGAGTTTTATAACAAATTAATATGCTACTTGAATTCGATATTAAAACCCCATACGTTAGTTTACAAACAGGGGTATTGGATTTTTACTGGCTTTCTTCTTCAAAGCTGTTGATGAATTAAGTGATCAATAAAGCTGTAGAAAGCTTTAATAATAGTATGACTAGGTTAACAGTTTAAATGCAGAAAATTGAAAGTACAAGCAAATCCTGCATCTCCTTCCTCCATACAAGATTGCTGATAATTTTAACTGAGCTGTGCTTTTGCAATCAATGTTTTCAATTTTAGAATGAGTTTGTGTGTGGCGTAATCATGTGGCAGTATCATCTTCTGGATAAGATGCAGGAAAAAAAATAGTCCGTCAAACAGCATGTACAATGAAGGCTGACAAATATCTTCACTATAAACTCTTTGTCTTTCTCAGTAATACATTTCTCAAAGAAGACCACACAGAATATGTCTGCTCTCATATAGTTTGTTCCACACAGAGTTCTGTAGGTGAACATGTTGTCAACACAGGTAGTCCAGCAGAGTACACGTAAGTTCATTCACACCAGGATTCAAATATAGCCAAACAAGACAATTTGAACGTTACCATAGTTTTTCTAATACTCTACTTCACAACAACTGAAAATAAATTTAATCAAATCAAGTCATCTGCGAAGATAGTCCTTGTTGATATGCATAAAGATATTTGATGTCAAAATTACTTTATTACCTATTGCAAATGTGTGGAAATCATGTTGATTTTATGGTGAAAACTCTACTCTTGTTCAACATTACCAGGCATATCAACAAACACACTATCAAGTAGTCTATTCAATAAAGCATTGGAATAGCTTTATTTTCATTTCTTGTTGTGCACTTTTGTAATCAAATGTACAAACTGTATTCCTTTAATTATTCCCAGATAGTAAATTCTGAGGAGCTGTAATCTATCCTATAGGAACGAAAATAAGAAACTAAATTTAGGGATAATTTCTTAGCTGGATAAAAGTGATATATCTGTAACAACTAGTTGTAAAAAAGCTATTGCAAGGTCTTTTGATGCTAAACTGTAAAGAAAGTTTTCCTGGGGCTGAGCAGCATCATTATTACCACAAGCATCATTACTACTGCTAAAAACAGAATTTTAGGGAGAATAAGAAGTATGGATCGTATTATTAGAAATATGTATCATATTATCACATCATGGATGACATTATTATACTTTGAAAACAATTTTTTATTATTATTATTATTGATGCCTATTTCATGCCTTATTTCATCACTGGGCACAAGTGATTATGAAAAAGCCAAAAAAGACACCAAGGCTTTTATATATTACATAGTTGTTCCTTTAAAAAACAGCTAAATAACATGCCTAGTTTTGTTTGATCTCATTTTTCTCTCACTTCAGGCTGGGTTCTACAATATAGATATTTAGTATTTTATGTACTTACTATCTCATGGCTTTGTTATCATGTCAGAGATTTTAGAATTGTATACCATATTCTTAATATTTGTACTCCTCTCTGATTGCCTTTTATTTAGTGCTCTCCAAATAGCTTTAAAAATGAAAAAAACAGCACCAGCAGTCAATAACTGGTTGTGTCTTACTATGTGAAATTCTTTGTTATCACATTCATATAGATTCAATAGGTAATGGATAAATGGTCACCTTTCATAGAGGCATACTTTAATACACCACTGCCTCTAAATCAATCTAAAATATTTTAAAATAATGTGTCTACCAAGAGTGCTCTGATGTTATCTGTCTATCCATTTAGACAGAAAGGCTAAATTTATACCACTGCAATGAAACTGATATTTAATAAGTGAATCTGGTTCTGTTTTCCCAAAAGGAGTGTCCAAGGAACAGTTAATCAGATAGCATTTCCACATAACTCCCCATAAGTTTGAAGTTTTTATTCTTGTGGTGACACCACCATTTAATTCTCGATGCCAGCTCTTGTGATGGGGTAGAGTGTGTGTGTGTGTGTGTGTTTGTTTACCATTTTTGTGGAAGGTTATTTTCAATTTTCGAGTAAAGTATAAAGACAGCAAATAATGTGTCTATGTAGAGTTTTCTTAATGCTAATTCTTGGTTAAGATTATTTCTGGTTTGGAATTCTGAAGTTGCGATCACTTTTTAAGTTGTCGAAGCATTGCTCTTTTACAAGTAAAGAGAAAACCAATTACTCTAGGAACCCAAGCATTTTTGATCTTTCCATTAGCTTTTTGCTACAGTGACTATATGCTGTTAACTGTAATAAAGAGATTCTCAAGCTTATGTCATTTCTTAGTCTACTGTAAGTCCAATAACTTTGTGATGCTATTTCTGATTTTATATCTGAGAATATCTTCATCAAACCAAAGATAATTGTTCATAAAAAAAGTATGTAGAGATAGTGACTCCAGATCATTCTCAGCTTGGTTAATAGAAAGTGTCCAAAGATATTACTCCTTCCTGAGTTCAGAAGTTAGGCAAAGCTCTTATGACTGCTATATAGCCAAGATTTTAACTTTTGTCTAAAGATTTCTAATTAAAGCAAACAAACAAGCAAAACCTATAAAAATAAATAGACATTTGCTGAACTCTGTGAATTTCAGTCAGGGTATACTTGCTCAAAGTAGAGACATGACTTTGAATTACTGATGAGCAGAACATAAAACATTTTTATTGTCATGGAATAGTAATATTGTTGTCATGTTCACATAATAGTATCATAATAATCTCTGTTAAATTGGAGGCATGAACTTTAGAAAAACAAGAGTGCCACAGTAGCATATCCCATATTTCCTTTCTTATTTCTCCTGAAATAGCTTTCTGTCACTTTATCAAATGCTCTACATCCTAATCTTGTTTCTCATTACATTATCCTGTTATCTTACATTTGCTTTGAGAGAGTTTACTGCATGAAAAATAAAACCCAAAACAAAGGACACCTAGGGCTCAGCTTTGAAATTATAACCACTATGTTATAAGAAGTAAAAGACTGGCTGATTGCTTCAGCCATATAGCTCTACTAAAGTAATTCTGTCCAGGAAATCAGAGGTCACATGTGTTTCACACTTGGTAAAATTGCATGTGTCACTAGGTTTATCTAAATTTGCTGTAACTTGCTGTGTTTTGTCACCAGAGCTAACAGTTATTCTGTTTGAATGTGTGGGATTGATGACTTGGAGAACAAACTGAACAGTCACAAAAAAACTTAGAAAGCTGAGAGTATAACTTTTGCTGAAAGGCTGGAACTGAAGATTGGGAACTTTTTATCCCCCCCCCTTCATGAATTAAATAGGCTCACTTTAAGTCTAAGATAAACAAATAATGCAACGGGAGTGTAATAGCTATTTTTGTTCCTTTGCAAATCTCTTCCTAAAAGCGTAGGACATTTTATTTGTTTCACTTCTTTAAAATTACAGTCCATCAAAATTAATCAGCTAAACAAATCACAGCAATTCCATACTTGTCAGCTAGTAAGCAGGAAGTGGGCTTATTTATTAAAACACTAGAGGTGAAAATACCTATTAGTTTTCCTTCTCATGGCACTGACCTCTTGAACGAACAACAGTTATCAGTGATTGGTTAAATATGGGGGGGGAGTTGATAGATTCATGATGAGTAATCTATTATTTCTTCTCATAGCAATTCTCTTGGCAAGAAAACTTTTGGTAAACCAAAATTTTGGAAGCTGAGTTGATACTGCTTTCTGTGAAGCCTTAGTAAACATACTGTATACAATAGAGGTTGGCATAGTGTATAATTAGTATTATTTTTTTTCTGCTTTCTCTCTCTCTCATGATGATTGTAGGAAGATCAAAATTGAGAAGTCTACAGAGGAAAGAAAGACCTGCTTTGATGTGGAAAATAATCCAGGGAGGATACAGAAATGGGCACTGGTATGGAAAGAGGCTGCTATAAAAGATCAAAAGAAATAGGTCCCAAAGAGAATTGACTGAACAGTAATTGGATATTTCCTTCTGAAGGGTCTGATTAATCATAGCAGAAGTATAAATTTACCTTAGACCTCTTCTCTTGTGAGCTTTACATGTGTACAAACATATTTATATATATGCATAAAGTTATTTCAGATAATTTTAATGTAATTTGTGCCATATTGTAGAACTGTTACACTTTAAAAAAAACCCACAAAACACTGGATAGATATCATACTACATAGGTATCATGTATTGCTTCAAATGGTAGTAACTTTAGTAAAAACTTAGACTGTTTAACTAGATACTGAGTTTATAAGGATTCATAATTCTCCCTCATATATAAAAACTGTTAAAAGACAGAGGATTGCTACTGCAAATTTATATTAACTCACACACAAAAACTAGAGAAATCTAAAATTATGATAGATGACTATTTTCTTTAATAGTGAAATTAAGTAGAGCTCTACTGAGATCAATGCTTTTGCAGAATTTCAGAGTGGGAAAGCTCGGCTGCTCTGAACAGGATCTTTGTAGGATGTAATATAATTACGTACTATAGCAACGTTCTTAACAATGGCAAATTTCCATTTATATTTCTAATTATATTTGCTCTGTGTTTTTAAACACAGCTGAAAAAAACAGTTCTGAATAGCAGAATTATTTTCAGGGCCTGAAGTCTCTTTAAATAGCTCCATGTTCCTCTCTATCTACTTGGAATATAAAATGTTCTATTTTAAAACTGCATCATACCATAATCTGTATTGTCATAAATATTACAGCCCATGTCATGAAGCTTTTGATAATTCTTTGAAAGAAAATGCCTAGGGATGTATCTTGGCTTCTGTTGCATACATTACCTTAGTTGCATATTAAACAGTTTCCAAAAAGCAATCCAAATTTAACCAAAGCACTACTACACTCAGTTCCATCATTTGCATGCAAAACTGCAGTTAGGAATGACAGCTTTTCTCTCATCACTTACAAATAACTGCATAGTGTTCTTTTAGAGTTTTCTGATCAGATGGCTTTTGTAAGATTATTACCAGAGGTCTATGACAATTATCTTCTCCTTACTCGAGGAGAAAAGCAACAAACAAAAAAGGAAGCAAGTTTTCTCTGTGGAAATCAGTGGGAAGTTTGTCCATTCCCTGACTTCTGCAGAGTATCTTATTAGCTTACTTATGAAGTATTTGAGTCTGTTGTGGGCTCATCCAGGTAGAACAAAGTCCTGCCTTTCTAGTATGCATAGGTGTATTCACGAAACAATTAATTTGAAAATTATTTGGACTGCCAAATAAGTAACAACTATTTCAATCATCCATTGATTGGGGGGGGGGGAAGTATTTGTGTTTGTTTGGATATTTCAACACCTTTTGCAGAAAAATGGGATGACTTTTTAACATAAATTGCCTGATCCTTCCAATGATTGCAGATTATTAGAAGCCATTATCAATATATTATATCCTTGACATACATTTACACATGAATCATCTTTTTTTCTTTGGATACATTTGTTAGTTATGAAAGTTACACACATAGAAAAGAAAGAAATCCTGAAGGCTGGAGTTGCCTTCATTTCTATGAGTTTCACATAAACATATTAATCATCTGCAAGGGCATTTCTTTTTGAACTGACTACAGGCTGGGCCAAGTCAACTAGTCTTCTGATTTAGGTACATTGGCTAAGTGACTTACTCAAATTTCATAAGAAGTTGTAAAGACAGAAGAATTTACAGTCATATCTCCCAAAACTTAATCTAGAAATCTAAGTCATCCTGTCACTATGAAAAGACTATAGTGGAGTTGTATTTAGAGTCATGTGGTTGAAAGAAACAAGGAGAGATCATCCATGTTCCTACCTCCTATTTTCGACATTCCCATTTCCTACATCTCTTTTCAACTTATTTGTGACAGACTTTTGTTTACATCCTTCTGGAAAACCTCTAGTGTAAGGGACAGCATGCCTTCTCCAGGGAATTTATTCTGGTAATCTACTTTCTCTACTATTTTAAAAATGTCCTAATGTATAACCTGAACCTTCCTTGTTATAGTTTAAACCCATTGCATCTGACAATTTGCCAGTAACATGTAGAACAGAATTTTTACCTTTTATTTTGGCTTATATTTAGATGTTTTAAGTGCTTTATGATAGATATGCTTAAACTTATTTTTTCTAAATGATGCCAGTTTATACATTCTGTCTTATAAAGTCTTTAAGATTTTTTTTGTTTTGTTCATGTTTACTCTGATCGCTCTTAAGTTTATCCACAGTTGATCTGGTAGTATGATGCTCCATGCTGAATACAGGATGCCTGTTTAAATGTAGACTCTGGCCACCGAAGAATTCTAATCTGTACATTTAATGTGCATACCACCTCTTCTATGATTTATGTTGCTGATGAAAATACCAAATAGAAACTGGAGTAATGAAAATTCCTCTCCCCAAGAAAAAAAAAGGTTTATATTCCATTCATTTTCATGGTGAACTGTAACTGTCTTTTTAATGTGGGGTTGTTGGGGGTTTTTTTAACAACTTTGCATTCATCCTGAAAAAGTTTCATTGGCATGATGTTTCCTTTTTTTAATTATATGAATGTTTGGTTCCAAATTCAAAAGCCTTACTAAAAACACACAGTATCTGTCATCTTGTTATAAACAAAGCCCATTATTCTGTCTTATGCATGACGTATGTTACTTACTTGAGACAATGAATCCACACTGAAGAATTTGATCAAAACATAAATATGTCATTCCTCAAATAAAACTGATCTAGATTTGTCTTTACAGCCATAACGTGGTTAATTCACACTCTGACTATGAACAACATATAGTTGGAATTCAGTTCAATTTAACACTTTTCTGGAAAGAAAAAAAGGGTGAAGGTTCTAATTGTAACAGCAAAAGATCACACATGCTGAAACTATTCTTGACTTCCAAGAATAATATACACTAATACGTTCACCTTACTTGCACTATACTGCAGTCACTGTATGCTTATAGCTGTAGTTGTTTTAAATTAATTCACAGGAAGAATTTAATGCAAAAACGACTCAGTTGGGTGTTGCTATTCTTTTGGATCTGCTTTTTGATGAAGATGCAGTTTTTAAGAAGATTCATGGTTGGATGCCAACTTTGAGGAAAATCTTAACGGAGAAAATTTAATTCTCTGTACTATTTTTAGTTTCAATGGTAGAATATATTTCTTCTGAACAACATGGAAATGTTTTATGTTTCTTTTTAAAATTTCATCAAAACATTTTTTAACGTATATGTCATCTAAAACTGTATTTCAAGTATATTTGCCCTTCTGCTTCTATTTCTTTTTTGCACTGCATTTTTCTTCAACATCATGCAACTATCAATTTATACATCACATAATTGGCTATGGTTAGTCAGAAGGAAAATTATTATTTCTTTTTTACAAAGTAATTCCCAGGTATATATCCTGTAAACTTCTTCAGAAAGTGAAAGACCATAATGTAAACTCATTATTACTTTAATTGATGGCACTTGAGTTTAAGGCTATGAAATACAAAATAAGCATATTTTCTCTTCTCTGGTTTTGGAGGGCTTCTTTTGTTTTGGGTTTGGGTTTTTTTGTTTGTTTGTTTGTTTTTTACATGATTTATGAATATTTCAGTACATTAAACCTTTCTTTGATTTTTTTCCCATTCTAAAGTAACTAGGGGAATGTTCTTTACCTGGATATTCTTTCAGACATGGCATGCTATAAACTCTGTGTTAAAATATCTTTGCCTTTCTCTTTTAAATTTTCCTCTTTATTCTTTTGATCATTCTTTTCCTTCATCTTTCCTTGTGTACCTTTGGTATTTTTTCTATATTCTTTTATTAACTGGAGTTTATTCTTCACCATGTAAGGTTGAGGTTTTGTTATTTTTAATAAAGCATCATCTTTAATTACCTTTGGAGAAATTAGCTGGCTGGAATTTTTAAAGTTTATTCTGACATGGTGAATCGTAGTATTCGTAGGATATTTCAAACATGAGTATAAATCAATAGCAAAATCAAAGCATGAAAAAAACTCACAAATATAGGTGAGAACTAGCATTATGAAAGAAGTTGAAGGACTTTCTATAATCTCAGGCTAGTATCCGGGGAAGTAAAAGCAGAATATTTTGTAATTCTCTAAGCCCCTAGCTAAAAGACCCTACATAGCTACAATAATCTAATATCCTCATCTATTTCAACTGAAGCAAAAGAAGGCATTTATCCTTGATGCTAAGCAAATATTGACATCTTATTTCTTCCAAATAACCTATTTATTTCTTGCAGTAATTAAAAAAGAAAAGAAACTCGAATAATTACTTACCAGGTATTACTTGACAGAATCCAGATGAACAGTGAAAAACAAAAGCATGATCCACTGACTTACTTCAATCAAAAGCCTTTAACTAACTGAAAAGGGACATTTTTTTTCTGATATAAGCTATTAAAATTAACTAGGTTAATGTACAGCCCAACTATTTGGTAGATATTTTGTCAAATCCAAACTTAACTTAGCTTTTATTTCCTGGAATTTAACTCTTACATCACCATTGAGCTTAAAAAAAAATAAATGTGGAAATAAATATCTTGAAAGTAAACTGGAATCCGGTGTTGTTTAATGGGGATACAGGTCTGGACTTTCTCAGTGCCTAGTGACAGACTATAGTAGTGGTAAATTTTTCCCCATCAAAAAAATATGTAAAATTAACAGCATGACATTTGCTTGGAATAGTATAATATATTTTACTTAAACAACAATTCCTGAAAAATATGTCTATTTTTTTGGCACTATTGAAGCTTTAAGATGTTGGCATCTTAGGAAATCATGCCAGTTTTTCCACTGAGCTACACACTTTACTGCTGTTTTTGTAATAGTTCTGATCCTGCCTGACCTTGCCTGGACAGGTCTGTAGAGTGTATTTATTTTATGCCATTCGGTATTTTATTAGCATTTTCTGAGTTGCCTGGGAGTAACTGCAAATGCCTGTACAATGACATTGTTCAGCTAGTAGGTTAAATCCTGTAAGTGCAAGTTTCTGAACCTAGACTATTTGGTATTGCCTTGCACCAATAAGCAGCTATTAGTGCAGTGCTTTGTTGTTGTGGCGTTTAAAGCCTCCAAGAAGTTAAACGACTTGTTCAGCACTAATTCAGAGATTCTTAGAACAGAGATCTCTACTCGCACAGGTGTTCCCATTCACTTTTAAAGATTTTTTATTGATTGACAACTGCAACTTCCTAACTTGTTTACACTTGCTTAATAAAAGAAATATAGTCCCTTGAAACTAATTCTCTGGATATGGATATTGCTAGCTGATTTGCACAGGCATCCAGAGAGTTTCTGATGAATATCTGCAATTGCTATTGAGCTTAGTTTTTCCTTCTGAATAAAGATTTTTTGGGTATATCTAGAGGAACTAGAAAACATACCCTAAATTTCAGAAGATAGCCTGCTAACATGGGCTTGCCATTTGGTCCTTCCTTTCAACTCACACATGTGGCTTTGCTGTTGGCAGAGATGAAAGTGTGTGATTGAGGAGGAGAATAGGAGAAAAAAGGTAGATCCGAGATTAGCTCGTGTCTTGTCCTGCTATGGGACTGGGCTGTGACTAGGATGCACCTCTGGATCTTAGAGGACTACTTAGTTAAGAGGACCACCTCGATCCTAACCTAGACAACCTGTAACAAACTGGGGGATGTAATAGTAGAAGAGGTTGCTGAAGACGGATATTGTGTGAATTTGAGTTGCCTGTTGTGCTTAGAGATCTGTGGTGAGATGGAAGGACGAGAACAGGAGGTGTAACTAATGCAGTGTGTTGCAGAAACTTTATAGTTTCATGGCATTTATCAGGACTGCAGTTTGTCTCTGTAACAGTACACCTTGTGCTCACAAAGAGCCAGACAATTTAAAATTCTGGCTAATTTAAAGACATCAGTATGATTTGAGCATAAAGAAATAATTACTTTAAAAATAAAGGGAAAAAAGTGGGATAGAACTAGGGAAAGAAGGTAGCTATAGATAAGAATTTGTTTTGTGCTTGATCTGTTCAAAACAAGTTGCCCCCTTAGGTAACTTGAATAAATATATATTATCCCATATGGTCACTCCCCAAATATTATGAACTGCATGCTTGCAATATCCTGAACACAAATGTACTCAAGTTTTTCAGAGGTAATATTTCTTGCGAGTATGACAATAATAAAACAATTTAAAATATATGAAAAAATAACTTTTTTTGTCATTTCATTCTCTTACTTTTTTCTCTTCTTTTACTTATTTTGCTGAAGCTCAATCATACACTTACAAAACTTTAACTTCAGTAAACAAATTCTGAGTCAAGAAAGATATAACTTATCAAGAATAGCTTTTTCCAGTGAATATTTTTTTAACTTTCGCTTCATTCAGGCAGTCCACCTCTCAGTCTGTTGAATATATGTCTATATTTTAGCTTTTTTGCTTAGTATTCTTACAAGAAATGTGTCATTTACTTGCTCACTATAGTCACAGTAATACCCAGGGAAGTTTCTGTGGTGTCTTACCTAATTTTATATAAGGCTCGAATCTTACCATTCTGCTGGTAAAAAAAATATTTCTTTTAAAAGAGAGTATGTCAATCTGATGCTGAAGAAATTTATGAAGAGGCAACTAATCTAGATTTGGAAACTGATCATACAGTAACTATGAGAATATTTTCTTTTGACAACTGTTGTGGACTAAGTGCCTTCTCATAGATTCAGCTCACTAACAAGTACATAAGCTTGATTTTAATAAAATTAATAAATTTAATTAAATGTCAGAATACAGATGTGTAGTTTTAATCTTTACTTCACAAATTACATTTCCATATACTTATTTACTACTAACACTGGCTCTTAAATCGCACTACAGTTCACTGTATTCATCTGTTTTACCATTTATTACTTAGCCTAAAGCTTTCTGTTCAGTGAAGTGAGGGCAGTCCTATCAGGAATGACTTATATTAAAATTCCAGGTGGAGGGGATAATACTAGTGCTGTAATATATCTAATGCATTGATCTAATTACAAGCTTCGTGTCAATGCACCACCTTCACGTTTTTACATTTTCTAGTGAGATGTTCAGTCTCTTGACTGGGCAAGACGCTTGCTTCTTCCCATTTCTAGTTCCTTCTTTTTATAGCAGGGACATAATAATACTTTATTTCTGTGAACTTTTCTCAGTTTATATGTATTGTCTTCATTGCAGACCTGACCTCCTTTTATACAGTGTTTTCATAGACTAGACCAACTGCCTTTCTTTCTCTGCATTTAAAACATCGCAGGTTGGAGAAACATGAGTGAAATCATCAGGCTTAATCGCCACACATCAAAAGTACTTGCTGTGTGACATAAGGCAGCTGTAGTGAGACACCAGCTACCTCACGCAGGGCCTCCAAAGCCCTTGTCAGCGATTTTCAGCATACTCTGTTCCTTAATTTGAATCAAATTCTCTGAGTTAAACTTTATATGTAGTTATTTCGTATTATCATATGTACTATATTAGGTGTATACATTATAATCTAATGATCTTCAGGAAGAAGTTGTAGTAGATGAATGAAGCATTTAGTTGTTTAAAAAGAGTTATATAGATGTTTACTGTAACTTTCAAATATGGAAAATTGAACTCTCAAATTCAAAGAAATTCAGTTATCTGAATATCTCTATAAATCTACCTCCTTTTATCTTTATGGAAACATATAAAATGATTAGCACATTTGGAGAGCTTTTTAAGAGTCCGCATTTCCCTGAGCTCCAACACCCTAAAGATAAAGGACAGTTAATACCAGCTAGACAGAGTCTAGAGTAAACCTTACCATGCATTTACATTCCCCCAAAACATGAATACATTCAGGTCTAATTCTAGTTGTGTTATATTTTTTTCTGTAATTAATCCTTTAAAATGGTCACTCACTGCCTAAAAAGCAAGGTACACATCTTATAATGTTTTCTGTGTAAACTTCATGTTCTTCTTAGTGTCATATGGAGGAAGGAACTTCTCAAACATATTCCACTATTCAGAATATACTTATTCAAAGAGGCATTGTTCCTCTCACTCTCATCCAACTTCCTCAGTTTTTGATCTTATCTTTAGATATCCACTTTACCTAAGTGACCCAGGACAATTTTTTTTTCTTTTTCTTTTTTCTTTTTTCTTTTTTCTTTTTTCTTTTTTCTTTTTTCTTTTTTCTTTTTTCTTTTTTCTTTTTTC
>JAVJGG010000058.1:13382748-13404367 GCA_035590195.1 Aviceda cuculoides | reverse complement strand
ATTCATTGTCCCTAGGAGATTATCCATTTAAGAACTCTGATGTGTAAACCCTATAGCAGTACACAAATGATAAGATCAAAGGATCTGTTTAGCTGCATTGTTCTGCATAGTAAAGTGCAGAAATTGTTTCAGAAGTTAGTGCCCCCTCAAGCATGGATATCCTTGGGAGATGGGGTGAAAGAAGAGGGAAATGTCTAGAGAAGGTCACTCACTGATATTACTTCGTGCAGTATAAATGCTTCTGGATCACTTGACATTTTCCTAATTATAATATTATATTTATTATTAAAAAAAAGGTGAAAAGGAGGCCACCTGTGTTTAAAGGTTGTTAATTATTGAATTATACGACAAAATAGAAAGTACAAAAATTATTTTGTCTACACAAAATTAAAAGACTCATTCAAGAATATTTTATATTCTGTTCTATCTATTATATTTTGTTCTATCACAACCCATTTGGTATTTAAACAGAACTAATTCCCAGTGATTTTTTTTTTCACTAAGTCATTTGATACCAGCAGTTACTTTCACTACTTACTACATTTCACTCACCTACCCAGCATAAGAAAAGAGACTGTTGAAGTGTAAGAATTTTTTTACAATTTTTTTGTTGTTGTTGGGTTGGATTTTTTGGTAACAGGCTTTTTCTTGTACCTGTTATGTAGTTGTAGCTTTTTGATTTACTTCTAAAGATCTTAAATGAAATGAATTCACAATGCTTCACAGCAAGCAAAAACAAGGCGTTCTTTCATCCAATCTCATGAAATCCAATGTCAGACTATACCTTGAACACAGTTGGTTTGGTTTTGGGGTCTTTTGTTTGGTTTTATTTGGTCTTTTTTTGTTTTGTTTTGTTTTAATAAAGTCAATAAACATTAAAGAATCTTATTCTCAGCTAGCATCCTTGAGTGCCTTGTTGAAAACAAGGGGTGTTATGCAAAGCGTAAAGATCAGAGGTCTAGCCTACTTCAAGCAGAGCATTGCCCAAGTAGTATGAAGTTTAATGTAGGTTCCCAGATACTGCAGAGAGAAGGGATACAGACAGGAATAGAGGGCTAGATCCTGGTATCTCTAAAGGCAAAGAACGATTGAGATGACACATCAGAGATCCCACTCATACTTGCTTCAGTGAACTTGATTTCTTATGAGAATGCACTTTTAAAAAGTATATCTTAATGGAAATATTGATGCTAAAATGCTATTTTCATCAATGATCAATAAATAGGTGAGTGCTAGTTGTTTTTTAAATTTTATTTTTGCATATGTGTTATATTTGGAACAGGTCTTTAACTGTTTCCAAAATTATTCTGCATTTCCCACCCCCCACATTTTTTAGTATTACATTTTCAGAATTTTAAAAAATAAAATCAATCTATATGTTCTGGCAAATAAAATGTTGATCTTCTCAAAATACTATAAACATAGTTTCTGGCTTTTATGTGATATGGTAGCAATGAACAAGAGACAATGATCACCAATTTTGATCAAATCAGCAATCATATTTTTGTCTACTCGGTCCTCAGACATTATTTCTCTTCCTGCTAGACTTAAAAACTCAGTATTACTTATTATTGGGCTTTTATATATACAAAGAGGAAGAGTAATATCTTGAATATTTAGGATGGAAAATAAAGGAATATAATAACTGTAAAAATAGACTTAAAAGTCTAATTTTAAAATTATATTTGAGAAATTTATGAATAAATTATGATTGCCTATGCTTCTAAGGGACTGGACTGGATGATCCAAGAGGTGTAATGTTTGAAGAACTTAACATCACAAGTTACAAGAGGTACTTCCACTATAAAAATTCTTTGATATAAAAGTAGTTTATTAATGCTTCAGTTCAACAAGACACTACAGAATGAATTAAAATATATGCAAATACTGCTAGTAATGGGATGATTTTTGTGCTTATTTCTACAGGTGGAAAAGAGCAGCTGAGTCTTTAATAGGTAATAAGCTCTAGATGCAGTATTTGGTATTCAGAAAGTCTGTATGATACATTAACTAGGGATGCTATCTTTAGAAGAGTTATTTCATCACAAGTATCATTAGAAGAGAATTTACATAAAGAAAAACAATAAAAAGTAAATAAAAGGTGGAGATCCTTAACTTTTGTTACTTTTGTTACCTATCCCATTTTGGATTAATATGATATAAAAAGTTCTAAACAAAGAAGAAAACTCTGCACTAACTTCAGAAATACAGCAAAATATGAGCAAAATATCAGCGATAATATACCATATTAAAATGTGTGCTCATAGCTTTGAATTTGCTTCTGATGGCTTTAAACACAGTAAGCAATCAGTATTTGATTTTCAGGACCTACATTCCTTTTACAATAAAAACAGTGATTAAATTGAAATTATTTTGTGTGGTGAGGCTGAAATGAATTGTCTGCATGAATCAATAACAGCTTTTTTCATCAAACACAAGTTTAAAAGATCAAGGTAAGCCTCATTTGTCTTGCTTAGAGCTGAGCACTATTTGCTGTTGTATTTTTAATAAAAGATTCTAAAGTGTTTATCTCTGCACAGCATAGTTTGTTCCTGGAAAATTATTCCATATGACCAAAAAAAAAAAAAAATCTAATTAGTAGAATTTAGTGAGATGCCATGTTTTTATAACTGTTAGTGGAACCCTGAAAGACTAGGGACCAATTCCCCTTCTGACTATGTGGCTACCCAAGGGGCAAGCTCTGGCCCTGTACTCTAGAAGGGCTGACAATGGGCTGCCTTATCAAGAGATAGGAACATATCAAAAAAGAATCAGTTAAAATGAAATTTATTAACTTAGATACAATTCTTCCTGCTTTAGCTTTTGCACTACAGAATCTCAAAGCCAGATGCAATGTTTTGGGCTTTTTTAAAAAAAAAAATCTGTGAACTTGAATCCCTGATAAGGCTCTCAGTTCTCCTGTCATTGACGGGTAAGTTCTGGAGTACAGCTGGTCAAGAAGTCATCTGATGGATTATTTTCTGTTACTAAATTGTCAAATATATTTACTCACCATTCCACAAAGCCTGTCCTACTGAAAATGTTAATTCCCAAATCAGGTTTTCCAAATTATAATATTAGGCACTAGATTCTAAATGGGCATGGTCATTAAAGAAATAAGGGAGAAACAAGTAATTTATTTTGAATAAGAAACAGTGTATATGTACAAAGTTTCATTTTTCAGTCATTTTTGTGGAGAATTTGAATAAAATTTTTCTTTTTCTGCAGTTGATGGCAGTTGGCCTGGATCACTTCTTTTTTTAAGAATTCTTCTAATAAAAGTTAATTAGACTGCAGAAGGTAGTGCCAGATGTATTTAGGTTCCATTTCAATGTACCAAAGCTATAGGATGTATTGATATATAATATAAATTTTACTAGTTATTAAAACTTTTTTTTAAGAAAATTTGTCTGCTCTGCTGAATTTAAAATATGACATAATGACCAAACATAATGGACGGGGACAGAAAAAGAAACCCCGTAGAAACAGGACTACTGATAAAGCACCTCCATGCTCTTATAACGTTGTGTATATAAACATTTTTTAAATGTCATTCTCTATTTTACATATTCCAACAAAATAGAATGTTCCCCCTTTTTCCACAGAATTGATAAACCCCATTACATTTTGCCAAGTTCTTGTAATACATTTTTTTAAATCAAACTCTTAAGAGTAAAAGGTTTGTTTTATACTTAAGCTTTCCAGCTCAGATAGAAAATTAACTGTAGCGGAACTCTGTCCTGACTAAACTTGGCACATGTGAAGCCATTTTGCATTATGTCTGAAGCATGTTCATCCTGTTCTGTGACTACCAAGGACTGCCTCGCTTATTTCTGCCTTCACACCAGTGTGCATGTACATGAAATACTAATCTTTTTAAATCTTGTCCTTCCCCCATGTTTGACTCATAACTCATAAAAGCTATCAATTGCCAATACTATCTTTGTGATGTCAAGTCCTGACTGTTTCTTCCCATTCTTCTGTCATGTACCACTCTGCATAAATACTTTTTTGTTGGTATTAATACATCAGTTTACCTTAATACAAGACAGTACTGCACCTGCAGAGTCTCTTCTTGATTCAGAAAATAATGTGACAGAAGAAGGCAATAGGCAAAGCCTGTTATGAAGGCTAGACATGTAGCTAAAACAGATTATCATGTTTGTGACAGAATTTGCAGACTCCTACTTTTCTTTGTGTTAGCTAATACTGAATTCTAGGGATAAAATGTAAAGTAGTAATAAGAACACCATCAATACAATCTGTCACTAAATTCAGTGGAAAAAAGTCCCTATCACATCAGCAGGATGAGGCCCACTGGTGGACCTTTTGAATTTTCTGGGCACAACTTTGGCCAGTCCAACTTCACATGATATTTACTATTTCTCACCTCTGCCCATTTTTTCTCATCTTCCTCTGTCTTTTCTGTTAAATGGATAAGTGTGATCATTATCTCCATATCTTCCTTGTCCTTTGTCCTCTACACTGTGTAGCATGACTGAAGTCTCCCATCAATCATGGTTGCATAGAGCCTATGCCTTCACCCCTACTCTATTTGTATACAATTTCTATTACACTCTGATATGACTTCAGTTACTCAGTTAAGAACTTAATCCAAAATATGTCATATCCTAATCTTTTATTCCAAAATATTTTATGCGTTGCTATATACCATGAGATATACTGAAGTCTTAGCCAATTATATATACTGCTTTGCTATTGTCAGGTCTCATTTTCATTTCCCTGTGAAAACTAATCAAATTAGTGATGCATGACCATCTTCTTATTAATCGTATCTGACAGGCTAGCAAACCCTGTCCATGCTGCACCTGGGCAAACGGTCTTTGTCTTTTTAAAAGCATGATGAAAAACCAAAATTCAGAACTCTCTTCTTACCATGACCCTAGAATCTTTTTTGTTCACCTGGCAGTACTATAGATGTGTAAAGCTGCCATATCTCAGAAGAAACACCTCAGCCATCAGCTTATGTTTTTCAGCAGTGGAGTAACTAATATCTGTGTCATCTGTTAAGGTACCCGAGTGCTTTAAATGAAAATCATTATTTTGCTTTATTTTATCAGCTTTCCATCAAAAGTGGTACAATTATTCCTAATGATTTTTTCAGTTTTCATCTATGGTGAGTTACTGGTTTCATTAATTCTTCCTCCCCCTGGGAAAAAAATGTACCTGTTTCTTGAGATCACCTAATAAGAATCATGACAGAGAAGTTATTTAAGACACCTTGGTTTCTCACAGTGTAATATTCACCATACAGAAGTCCTGAAAAAGTTCTTTTTTCCAATAAGGACTCAAATGAAAATTAAGTGATATATAGTCTGTGTGTCGTGTAACCATGTAGCCCTGTAACACAGTATTGTCACTGCTAGTGACAGGCCATAGGTGTTGTACTGAATTTGCAAGGCCTCAGGGCTGAGTCTTGTCAGGTTTGCTCTGTCTGAACTTTTCTTGATCTGCCTGCAGCTTTGTTTTACTTGGTGTAGGTGTGACACTAATTTCTCTACTTGACCAGGTATCTATGGCTAATTTGTTTTATTTTTGTTTATCTTCATGGGGTACAACCATAGTTTTACAGCAGTATTACGCATTTATTCTATGAGTGATAATTACAACTCTCAACAGAGTGATGTAGTATGCAGAAATACTGCCCCGGTACGTACAATAGGAAAGGCCTTGAGAAGCTGAGACACGGAGGGCAGGGAGTACAGGCATAGAGTGATAAAACATGGGGCGTAGGTCTGGCACTGGAAAGCCCACAAGTAAAAGTAATTCATAAAAGTTCAGCTAAAGAAATGTAGATGAAGGTGGAAAAAACTGGGTTTAGGGGTAACAAAGAAAAGGAAGAACTCCAGAAGCACGGTGATTCCCTCTCCAGCAGCTGAAACTACTGGCTTCAAGACCTGGAAGAGCAATGGAAGGGTGAGCATAACCTCAAGAAAAGGAATAGGAAGTATAAATACGTAAGTTACAATTTTAATTGTATGATTACTATTATTGAGACCTTCTCCGTAGGGAAATATTCTAAGTATTATTATCCACCCTTTTTCTGTAATAATTAGATCTAGACTAATAATGATTTTTCAATTAGGCTTTTAAGCTTTAAATAATAATAACCATGAGTTCTTGGCTTTATATAGAAAATGTGTTTCCTGTTTGAGCACAAACAAGACTCTGAGAACAGTTGGCTTTTTATGGTGGTAATCTTTATGAACAAATTGGTTTCTCTAGTGAAAACTACACTTCACTAAAAACAAACCACATTTAAATTTTTAAGTACACTGCATATATCTTCCTGTCTTGTGTTTCAAATAGAAATCTGATTTTCTCAATAATTACTTGGAGAAAAATAAAGGAAAAATGTTATTACCGTTATTATTTCCCAAACAGCCATTTCCCACTTGTGTTTTGGAGAAATAAATGATGCTGGCAACAATGTGGTTTAACATATCCCAAAGTATCAATGCATTTTAAACATGGTATCTCCTTACACATTTTAAAGATGCCCATTAACATTGCTATGAATTAATAATAGCAGTCGTTAATAATAAAAAGAAAATATTTCCTTTAATGCTTCTTATATGCATCTCAAAAATGATGTTTTAGATCAGGGTACTTTGGAACATGCTAAAAAATATTTTTTTCTATTAAAATTTCAATTCAAATGGCACTACTCTTTTGGTAGTAGATTTACCAGCCCTAGCTGAACTCAAACATTTTTCGTGAACTAAAACGTTTTGCCGTGGGACCTATGTCCCATCTGCATGGCAGCTCAGGTAACTGGCCTGAAAACCAGAGTGACTGGAAGAACCCAGATACCTGTTCAGGCTGCAGCCGTAAGTGTGTGCGCAGGTAATAGTAGCAATTTGAATGACGTTTGCTAATAGCACAAAGCCAGTTTATATTTTTCTTCTAAAGCCATTAGCCCTAAAAGCCTGATGGATGCTCTAGCTGTTAATCAACCCAGAATAATGCACA
This sequence comes from Aviceda cuculoides, assembly GCA_035590195.1. Lineage (NCBI taxonomy): Eukaryota > Metazoa > Chordata > Aves > Accipitriformes > Accipitridae > Aviceda > Aviceda cuculoides. The sequence goes on along the minus strand of JAVJGG010000058.1, from coordinate 13,397,374 downwards.
TCATCTTTCCAGGGAAGACAGCAAGTCTGCAGACAGCCTCTCTGGAAGAATGTTATCTAAGGCAGCTGCCACATTAGTATGTACAGCGACCAGAGAGGTTCGTGTAACATACTTTCTTTCTGGCTATCTCTGAGGGTTTTAAAAAAGACAAAACTGATGACCTGTTGAGTTTGTGTTTGCATGCCACCACTGAACAGAAAAATAGGTTGAGTAGTTAAAAACAGACTAAGTATTTCAGAAAACAAAAGGCTAAGAGAAGTTCCAGTAAATTTCCCTCATGGAAGATGAACAAAACCCAAGAGGAAATCCTTGCTTTTTTATGGCCTTATTTTTCATGGAGAGACAGAAATCTCTTGTAATACTAGCTGAAGAATTATTGAAAAGTATCGTAAGAAAGTCTTTGTATTCTCTAGTATGCAAAGCAAATATCCTAAGAACACAGTAATAGTTCGTGTGTATTTGCATTTGGGGGGTACAATTGCAGTTTTCTAAGGAGGAAATAGGTTGATCTTTTGTCAGACAAGCCTGCAGAACCAGAACTTGGACTGATTATTCCATATTAAATTCTGCTTATGTAACAATAGATACAAATTTAAAATTGGAGTTTCTAACATTCAGTACAAAAAAAAAAGGGGTTAAAATAAAAATAATCTCTTTCCCAGTCTTCAAATTTGAACTGCACATGACTTTTAAGCATATTATGATTTTAATCTAGTCTTAATACTATAATTATTTACCATTTTTATTCTACATCTGTTTTCACTTTGCGTAGTATCAATGCTATTAGAGATTTATTGGTGCAGCTGGCCAAAAACTCTGCCTCCATGAATATACTTTATAAGGAAAAGCAAAGAAACAAAAGAGAAGAAAGACAAAACTAAAAAAGTTAAGAATTTGTGAAACTTTAGTTATTAATGAAGAGTATGTAAATTAACTCCTTTTAAAAAAACTGAAAATCAAACACTATAATGTGTGTTTCTTTTATTATTCCAAGTATAAATTTATCCATCACTTCATCCACAAATCTCTTCTCACCTTTTTCCAGTCAGTTATGTATCCTCTAGCTCTGCCTCCTAACCTGTACTCCTCTTTGTGACCCTTGTCTTTCATGCAAAAAGAAGCACAATCAGTGCCTCATGTTCACATCAGTTATTAGAAATCTTAGAACTAATTCTACTCTTCGCCAGTCTAGCATATGACCTGTTGTTTTGGTTAATTATTTCCTAATAAGGTTCAGCTGGTTTTATACTAATTCTGAGTGAAAGACTGCTATTATACTGATTAGACTCAAATTTATGATGTCTAAGCTGCCTTCCCCAATATAATAAAGCAAGATAGTAAAATGTAATTGTTGTCATTATCTGTTATTGCTAACTTTTTTAATCGCCCTCAGATCTTTGGGTAGGTCTGGTAGGACCAGTGCTGTTATAGGTTTTAAAATCACGTAAGTAAATCTACTTACAGTAGTTCTAATTCTGGATATGCCTTTTACCCAGATTGACACAACTGAACTGTTTTCTGAACCAGAAAGGAAAGTGCCAGCTCCACAATAAGAATTCTGAATGCATATGGCTGAGCCCAAAATAAAAAGTCCCACTAAGAGGCTTAGCATGTCAGTTGAAGAAAAATGCCACTCTTTGTGGGGTGGAGCTATCTCATGTCTGTCTTGTTCAGTGATGTCCATCTGAGAAAGATCGTGTGAATAAACCTTTAATAGAGAATTCAAATGAAAATTTTGGGCTTAAGATCTCTGCACTAAACTCTTTTTCAGACAATGACTTTAATTACTTCTGAGACCTGCGTAGGAAACACTTTAAAAATTAATGCGTTTTGACAATATTATGAATGGCTGCAGAAATTAGGCTGTCGGCATTTTGCCAAATGAATATTACAGGAAGGCTGAAGGCAAAGATGCATACCAGAATTAGCAGAGGAAGGGAACTGTCAAGACTGACATAAATGCCTTATGGATTGTTCCTAGATAGTTTCTTGACTGTTATGAATATTGAGACTATACAATATCTGTCTTTCAGGTCAGTAATCTGTAAGGTTATTATTTTCAGTTTTAAAGCATATTTTCATAGCCACTATTTCTATTAATTTTCTCTCATACTATTAGACATTAAAGTGATGCTGCTCCTCCAGCCCACAAAGTGATATTGCCATACCCTCTCAAGAAAGAAAACACCAGGTCCATTCCAAATGTGCCAGAGATTTCAGCTACTTTATAGCCAGAAAAGAAAATGATGCAGTGCATAGGTTCATGAAGTCTGCCCAAGTGCAAAATATAATTTTTTTTTTTTTTTTTTTAAGAAGAAGATCTGACAAAATTCTTTTATACTACCTACCTCATTCTATCTGGCCTTTATTCCTGAACCTAAAAAAACTCCAACGTTTTTAAATAAGATTCTTCTCTTGCCAATATTCATATTGTTTCTGAAAAATCTGAAAACAAAGACATCTCACTGCTTTTCCAATTTTATGAATCTCTATAGCCTGCTAAGTTATGCTGATGCTTTCTATAAGATAAATATTTCTCTGAGAGCAATTAATTAGAAAATAGGTAGAAATTTAGGTGAGTCAGTCTTTGTTTGTATGCCATAAAGGGCAACTAATTTGCTGCACAGGAAAGATTATGTGACATTCCTTAGAAGACAGGCACTATCTTTCCCCCCCCCCCCCCCCCCAAAAAAAGAACTCCAGGACTCTGCGCCCAGCCAAGAGTTAGAAATGGGGACACTGCTGTTCTGTGTTCAACAGACAGCAAAGCTCAGCAATAGAAACAGTGTTGAGTGTAGAATTAAACACATTTAGAGATTCATATTGTGTGGGTTTTTTCCTTGGATTACATTGTGCTGTACTAGAATAAAACCCCTGAAGGAAGCAAGGAAATGATTGATTTTTCAATAGAGGGCATGGTACTGGAGGTGAACAACAGAGTAGAAAAAAAATAAACATCTCAATTTAAAATATTATTTAAAATCCACTTGTCTGATAAAAAGAATTGCTATAATTCTGCCTTTTTACATTATCATATTTATTATTTTAAGTACTTTTAATCTATACAAATTAGTTTCTGAACTCCTTAGAGGAAGGCCATATCTCACTTTAAGTTCAGGAATAATCTTGTATTCTGAGATAGTATATGCACAACTAAAACTAATATGTAAGGACAGCAATAGTAAATAAAACACACTCAAGATAAGATTTCATTTCTCCAGGCACAAAGTGGGATTTTGTAACCCTTTGTCCATTAATTTAAATTCTGCTCATGCAGAGTACAATAATTTGTTTCTTCTTTTGAGACATGGGAATGTAATTTACCATTATATTTGAACTTCAAAACTACACTATGGTAAGAGATGGGCATTGATATGTAGGGTGATGCCTCTGAATCTGCAGACTCAGAAAGTTCAGAATGTGGTTATCAAAGCTATCTTTGCAGTCTGAAGGGGTAGAAACTATTTTCTTAAAGCAAATCAGAGACAATGAAATCTGTATGAATATCCTAATCTTGTCTTTCCTGGAACACACAGGACCACTTTCATTGCCCACAGCTGATGAAACATAGACCTTAGTTAAAGAACAGGATTTTGTCCTTCACCCACATAATCTTTGAGGATACACAGGTCAACACTTTTTTTCTGGAAGAGAAGTGTGTATCTGGTAGCTGTAGAAACTACCCTGTAAAGGCAGAGTCTTCTTTCTTTGATTACCAACCTGGTGGGTTGGTACAAAATTTCCTTTGTATGCTGAATAACTGTAGACTACTGGGCTAGGCTTTGAGAAACACATATACCCTATTTGGCAGACTGGGCTATGAACAATATTGAAAACAGTAATTCATTACAGCCATCATGGGCAAGACAGCAACTATCGTGACATCGTATATAAGTGGCATAGTATCACATGTGGTGTTCCATCTCTGTTTCTGTTTCTCAGTAGATTATTCTCAACATGTAGGAGGAAGTTCAAAGTAAAGGGCTAATCCTGGAAGGTTCAGAGCATCCTTACAGAAAAATGGAAGTACCAATCATCTCTAGAGGAAACACACAGCATTACCCCAGATTGTGTCTTCAGCCTATGGTACTCTAAACTTTCTGAGGGAGGATTAATTCTCTATAACCATTGACATATAAACTATCGCTGTAAACCAAGCTAAGGCAAGCCTCATTTCCAATTCTTCCATGTGTATTCAGAACTTCATCTTTTAAAATTGAAATTAATTAAAACTGGCAAAATGATCGGTGGCTAACTAGCTGCAAAATCTCATTATTAAAAATGACCCACTTTGAATTTAATGAGTGTAAAAATATTTTGAGAAATCTTAACTATAACTTTGCTTTTACACTTGAATATTTGGAACTCCAGGATTCAGGCTCAGACTGTCTTCTTTCATATGCAGTCTACTGCTGCTGTAAAGCTACCATAAATATCAATGGCAACAGAGCTCCACTCAACACACATGCACCTTCTCCCTGTAAACAACTAATTCACTCTTTGAACAATGTTCCTCTTCTGCATTTTTATCTGCAACAGCATCTCTTCTTTATTCATGATCTATTATTTACTTCTACACAAACAATAATGAATGTTACAACCATCTTGCTAGGGAATACTGAAAAAAGAAGCTCCAGGTCCTCAAATGAAAGATGTCAAAACAGTGGGAGGTCAATGACCTTCTTCATTCTGGTATGCAACCTCTATTCCCTTTGCTGCAGTTTGTAAAAAGGGAAGAGCAAGTAAGGAAAAGAATAGAAACAAAGTTGAACCTGAAAAATGTTCTAATTGTCATCTAATTGAAAACTTGAAAAAAGATAGTTTGTCTGTTTAGGTATAAGCACAAGAAAGAAGAAAGGTCTGTGGAAACAACTTTTGGATTAGATCCAATGGGAATAAAGACTGCAAGAGATACAAACTCTGCCTGGGAATAGTAAAATAAATTGTAGTGAGGAAGTGAGAAGTAGCTATACTGCAAACTGCAATAAAGTGAGGAGCTACTATGCTACTGTAGACCCTGGAAGCTGTAGAAACATGGAGCTGTGTATGGCAAATTTTTTCCTGCTTCTTTCATATCTGTATATAAGACTACAGTATACTGTTCATCTAATGTTCCCTGAGGTGTCTATTGGGGATAGTAGCCATTGTTGTTTCCTTATTATAACAGTGCAGACCCAAATGTAAGGAAGAGGTTTCAAATGGTGGTTTCATATCCCCCCTCACCTTTCTCTAGCTTATGAATTTAGAAAGTGAGATTTCTAAACCCTTAAATAATATTCTGATATACATGCATTATGGCTGGATATCTGAACTGTGTGTCCCAAAAATACTCTTGCAGGCAGCATGAGGAAAAAAAAAGTCTTCTGTGGACCACTGAGGTGTTAAGGAACTCATTATTTTATTAAAATTTCTGTTACCTTAGCTCATTAACCAAAGGCTTGTCTTTTAACATCATGTCTACATAATGTTGTATTGGATTTACATTTCTTTTTTTTTTTTTTCTAATTTTTTATCTGTCTTGTGGTATCAATGAACTAGGAAGACACATGATTACTAAGTTTCCCCAGGGAAATCCAAGTATTTGAATGTGTTTACCTGCAAACTTCAACATGGGAATTAGATCCACTTCTTTAATAGGTAAGATAATTAACCATTTCAACCTCTTAAGTAAGGAGACAGTTACATCGCCTTCCTTGCTTGTCAGTAACCTTCTAAAACTTTGTCTAGTTCATTCCCAAACAACTATGTTAATTACAAGAAGTGTTGTCCATCTCAAGACCTTTCTGAAGGAGGAAGTCATTACAGAACACACCACTATTCAGATCTGGCATAAAAATACATATATCTTGTAAATGGCTAATAATGATTGTTGTACTTTTCAACTACTCTTAACTATTTTAATGCCTTGAAGGAAACTATCAAATGGAGCAAGCTGCTGGTTTTATCAGCAGGAGGCAGTGTAATATGTGCTACCAATAGATTTTGCAATAGATTAGCAAAACTGAAAGGTTATGAATATATTTTCACATCCACCAAAATTCAGCCATACCAGAAACATATTCATTATTTTCTTCATCTCATTTTAAGAATCTTATAAGCTACAATAATTCATTTGAAGACCAGAGGTATTATCGCTAGGGAATGCATGTGTTTCATGCTACCTGCTTTTGACATTTTTTAATTTTGGCACATAGTATCTGGTAATCATCTAGCTTTCTTTGAGAAAGAAGATTTTCCAGGAACTTCATTCCATCCTAAGACAGATGTCACAACGTCAAAGAAAAGGACATAACTATGCTAGACAATTAATAATCTTCAGCTAGATAATCTCATTAAGCAGCCTAGAGAACACTTTCAACTTCATTCAGAAAATAAGAAATTACTACAAAAAAAGTCAAATTATAACATGTATTGATTTTGTATTAGCCTAACTACATCAGTTAGTTTAAAGATATCAGACTTTATGGAGATATCAAAGTAAATGGAGAATATTGAGGAATTTGGCTGAAGTTATATGGTGAAGAAAATGGAAAAGGGATATACTTCTGTAGTTCTCTACTTTAATCCTTACTCCCTAACAGCTGTTGCTTTAGTTGTGGACTTTTTTTAAAAAAACCCTCACTTTCATCCTTATACTGCTAATTCTGTTCTTCCTGAAGACTATTTCTGCTCTTACTAAAGCTACAGGAACTATTTACACTGGTAACAGATGAGTTAAGCCAGTTATGAATATGTAATAAATGACATGTAAACATGGAATGAATCATGTTTAAGTAAGGTAGTTCATAGTTTCCAGCTTCTTTTGCCACAATTACTTTGGTTATTGTTACTCATCATATCCTTTTCTAATTATGAGATTTGAACTACAACATCAAAGTGTTCTTAGTAAGCATATTCTAATCTGATGCTAGATTTATGCAAAAAGAGTTGAGAACTCTATTCTTAGGCTTTAAGCAGGTTAAAGCATAGAATACCTTATGAATGCTTAAAAAACCCATGAGGTTAGGAAACAACCTGAAATAGCATGTTATTATTTTGTTCAGATAGTTACATGCTCTTGTCTGAGAGTAATCATAGGGATATGGGACTAGGAAGGAACTGTTATTTGTCAAGAAAGGTACGGGAAATTACAGTCCCTCAAGGCTATTCGTGAGGTTGCTGATGTGAAAAAAGATGTTCAGAATGGAAAATTAGCAAGAAAAAGCCTACTTAGCAAAATAACCTCCCAATATTTCTCTAGAATATATTTTAACTAAATTAGCATATAGCAACTTTCTTATTAATTATAAATTAAATTCTTATTTGGCCACTTAATTTAATATCCAGTTACAATATTCTTGGTAAATCCCTATTGGGATGGGGTGGAGGAGAGCTAAAAGGAAACTCTCTAAAACTTGGGAACAAATGTTTTAAAAGAACATGTATTTTATAATTCATTAAATTAGGCTCTCCTTCAGAGATACACACCCTCAATATATTTGTGCACAGAAGACAAGGACTTCTGTTGTGACTGAGAAGAGTAGCTACTGCTGTTTTAAGTAGTGTCTGGAATATTGTCTAGAACTGTTTATTTAGGTCATTCTAACTTGTTAAGAAAATACTATTTCTGTATTTTTATTTTCATGAACAGCATGCTGAAACACGTCTTACCTTCTCTACTTCAATATCAACTAAAGGAAACAGCTGGAAGAGCTGTTTTACAGTTTTCAGTTTAAGTGCCATACACTGAAACTTAGAATTATTAAGCAACTTGTATTTGCTAAATTGAGGCATCCCTGTATACTCACATCATTCATCAACTCAGTCTACACTCTACCAGAATAACTATATTACAAATGACTAACTTCTCTCTTTGAAAATGTTTTTGAGCTAATAAAAACACCGATTCTATTTAATTCTCTGAAGAAACTTTAAGAACAAAGATAGATGACATTTTTCTGAATTCTTTTCTCTCATATGGTCACCTGTGTTAATGCAATTCACTTAAAAAAGGGAAAAATATGCTTAAAGTGTGCAGACCAGCTGTCTGCTCTAGTCGATATAATCAGAGGTGAACAGGGAACAATTCATCTCACCCTATGCAGACACTTAGAGGAGTTGCTATTCTAAATGCTGTAAAGTGTTATTAGCACCTGCAAGGAATCTGGAGATTTGACAAGACAAGTGTGCCATTTTGTATTGGCAGCTAGAAGCAATGGAAGCCCACTCTTAAATTTAGTCATTTAAATCACCCCATGAGCTCCACTAGATGTATAACTGGATAGCTGATTCAGCTATTCTGCAATAACTAATAATCTGGGTATATAACTGGGTACCTGATTATAGGAACCTTAGCAGCTTTTGGTCCTGTTAGAGCAGATGCATTGTAAACATCTACGTGGGATCCAGCTCACAGATTAAGACATCTACATTTCAATACCTACCTGTGGACCTTCACTGTGTGGCTAGGGAGCCAAGTGTTACTCACTGTTGTGGCTACCTCTAGCAAGGCTGACAACAACACAGAGACTGTCTTCTTTTGAAAAAACTTAAAATAGTAGCCATGTTCTCCATATCCTACGTCTAACTCATGGACAGCTGAATTTGGAATTACATGAAAAGTCACAAAATTCTAAGACCAAGTTGATAACTTTTGTCATTATGCATAGTCATTTCATAGGGATTTCTAGATCTTTCTGTTCAGACCAGAACTTTCTAAAATAGCACAATGGTATCTTCAGAATTTCTTCAGATCAAAATACTATAACTGCTTCGTTCAAGAGCAGGATGCTAACATCTCTTAGCAATTGTTGTATTGAAGTTTAGGTAGTTAAAAGCATCACTGCTTTCACTTATTCTTCTGCATTTTAGTAGATGTGCTGTGTTCTTTCAGAAGCACAGACATCAGCCACCCATCATTTCTACAAATGTGTAATGAGGAAAGAGGGAATAAGAGGAAAGCTGGTGCACTTCTACCTGATTATCTCTGTGCTCACCTCTTAAAGCTCAAAGGACATGCAAAATACATCCTACAACACAGTGCCTGGGCTTAACTTCTTAGGACAGAGTTATCATTGACATTATGCCGCTTAGTATAAATACCAAAAAAAAAAAAAAGAATTTCTTAGAGGTCAAATAGCATGTCAAAGAATCCTCATGGATCCCCAGGTTAATTTACTTTTTTTTATCTACTGAAAGTGCATTGTCCATTCTTTTTTTAGTGTTGAAGAATCAGAACAAACATATGAGAAACCTAAAATGAGATTTTTCAGAAATAAGTTGTCTAGCTGATATATGATCTCAATTTATTTTTTAAGGAATGTTTTTAGCTGTGATATCCATGCTACATATAAAGTGGTAATTAAAAGAAATTTATGTTGGATCTCACTAGGCAGAACTTAGTAAAGAACAAGAAAATTATGCCTCAGTCCTTTCCCCAAGGATTAGAATTGCCTCAATGGTATAAGTTGTTTATGATGTAATCAAGACAGAATCTGAGCTAAATGAGCCTAGACAGAATTTTTGAAACATGAAAAAATCCTATTCCTAGATTAATACTGAAGAAATGAAATGTTAGGAAATACTGAAAGAAAAGTTATATGGGAACTAAAGTAACAAAAATATCAATTGGATATAGTATATGCATACAACTGTGTTTACCTATGTACTGAGTGTCACAGTGTACAGGTTGTACATTTAGGAAATCAAAATATGAAGTCAGAATCTTTATGCATATCTGCAACAAGCCCAAGTCTTCAGTTTTCCTCTGTCACTGAAAACCACAGGTTTTTTTCCATTTCTTTTCTAACTTGCTTTAAAGAATTAAGGCATGTTTGACCATTATGGAGATTTTCTTTAGTGATCGCTTATAGAATAAAATTTTAGAGTTTTGTGGAATTCATTGTCATAAATAGATTTCTAAGGTTTTTGTCTGAGATCATTTGCAAATGGTTCCTCACGACCGAGATTGAATATATTAAGGATTTAAAAAAAAAATTGTAATGAAGAAGAACCAGTTTAATGCTATCATCATTTAGTGCATCAGTATATAGACATCCTTGAACTATGTGTGAAAAATGATAAGCTCAAACTCTTATATCTAGAGAAAAATTGAAAATAAAGAAGAAAAGATTGTAGACTCTAATAAAGGTATGAAATAAAAAAGAATAAGTGTAACAATTCTTCATTCTGATGCAAGATTTATTGGATATCAACCAAAAATGTAAGTTGAACATTTTGGGGTAACTTACCTGAGTTTAACATCAATTGATTTTAAATTTATAGAACTGAGACATCTACTGCATGTATTAGAAAAGCAATTAAGGAAGAGAATTGTTTAAAATTTAAAAAAACATTTTAGAATAAAATATGAAAATGTCAATTATTAAAGCATTTGAAAAAATCTGTTACCAGCTCAACTTTTAAGAAAATTTATTGTGTCACCAATAATGCAGAAATAAAGATATCATGTGAGTAAAAGGAATTCTTAGCAATATTTCTACTTACACTGAAATCAAAGAGTGAGGAACAGAAAGGTGGGGTTTTTTTCTAATTCTTTGGCTGAAAGGATCAGGATCTCCTATAGCGTGGGGGGTTTTTTGTTCTCTTTTTAGTTTGTTGTGGTTTGGTCTGTTGTTGATGATTTTTTCCCCAGAAAACAGACCTAAAGACAGGCCATTTATTTTTCTACCTATTTCATATCTAGTGTCATTTCAGCACAGTATGTTCGTTTCATCTGATGCTGAACTGCTCTGTCATGTTTCATTCATTCAAGATTGGAAGTAATCAGGGAGTAGACCAAAGAAATGTTTTTGTTACAATGATTTGTCTTTGTAAATGACTTTGAGAAATATCACTTGCAATAATAATGGAATAAGTCAAAGGGAAGAGCAAAAGCAGGGCAGTTCAGGAAAACATACACAGACTTGGTGAAAAGGGAAAATCAAAACCCAGTATATGGCACAGTGACATATACCACTGTCTGTGGTGGTGTTTGTTGTTCCTTCCTAATACAGAATGTCCACTCATATTTGGATCTCAAAGGATAAATAGTTGAAAATTTTTTATCTAAGGGCAGGCTCACAAACAAATTCTCCAGTGATAATGACAAATATGTCCTGATTTCCCATAGGCAATAGTGCCTTGCTTTTCAGTGTCTGTGCTACACAAATGAACAGTTGAAGGAAGTCATACATTATTTGTGGAAATTACACTTAGAAAAGAATGCATATTTATTTCCTGGTTTATAACACAAAATGTTTTCCACAACACAATTAAATTGTAGTCAATTCCCAAATCATAGCACATTTCTGAAGAGACAGTCTTAAAAAAAGCTCCCCAAAAACTCCCCCAAAAAATTCTATGTATCTTTCCATGTATATACAGATACGCACACACACACACTTATTTTCTGTTCTATGAAAGGCAACCAAAAGAAGGCAACTGTTTTGGGTTTGTGTGGCAGGGTTTTGGTAGCAGGTGAAGGGCCGCAGGGCCGACTCCTGTGAGAAGCTGCTGGAAGCTTCCCTGGGTACAAGTTGGACCCACCTCTGGCCCAGGCCGAGCCCCTCAGCGATGGTGGTAGTGCCTCGGGGAGAACGGAGTTAAGAGAGATTTAACCTCCAGTGAGTGGGGGATTGGGATGTGAGAGGAATGCCTGTGTCCATGGTGAGGTGGCAGGCTGTCTCCCCCCAGCCCATGGAGGGGAGCAGGGGAGCAGAGACAGGAGGACACACCGGAGCAGGGGGTGCCCCCGAAGGTGGCCACCACTCCATGGGGAAGAAAGCCCGCGCTGGAGCAGGCTGGGAATGAAGGACTGTGGCCTGTGGGAGGGACTTCCCACGCCAGGGAATTTTGTGAGGAACTGCAGCCTGTGGGAAGGACTCACCTTGGAGAAGTTCGTGGAGGAATAGTGTGAGGAGTCCTCCTCCCCCTGAGGAGGAAGGAGCGGCAGAGACCAGGTGTGGCGAGCTGACCCCAACCCCCATTCCCCGTCCCCCTGCACCGCCGGGGGGAGGAGGGAGGGCTGGGGGGAAGGTGCTTTTGAGATTTGGTCTTATTTCTTATTATCCTACTCTATTTTGATTGGTAGTGTATTACATTGATTTTGTTTCTTCCCCAAGTTGAGCCTGTCTTTTGCCCATGCCCATAAGTGGGGAGTGATCCCTCCCAGTCCTTGTCTTGACCTACGAGTCTGCCTTTATATTTTCTCCTTATCCCACCTGGGCCGGGGTGGGGGAGTGAGAGAGTGGCTGTGTGGTGCTTTGTTACCATCAGGGCTGAAACCATGACACTTGTGCAAAAGGGGAAGAAGCCTCCTCCATGTTTATGCTGCCCCCTCACACTTACACACCTGGTGGAGAGCCGCTCTCCAGGCCAGGCTGAGGAGGGGAACTCCCCTTCTGAGTAACTTCCCCATACCTGGCAGAGGTGAGGTGGCCTTCACAAACAGGGGAGAACATTTTTCCCTCCTCCACATCACAAGCAGCTCACAGGGACAGTGCTGACTCAAGCTTCTTATGTGGAAACACAGAACTCTGCATGATGCTGGGCATGCTCACTGGGCATTTATTTTCTGTTAAGTAACCTGTCGATGGAGTTTTCCTTAACAACTTGTACAGTTCCACAGCCACAGGGTAAAGACGGGTTGTGAGACATGTGGAAAAAGCATGCACAGAAGCACTCTCAGGAACAGGATAAGTGCTCAGACTATCAAGGATAATGGCTACATTAGAAACACTTGCAAGTAGAAGCTCTTAATATTGGACTAACTCTTCCAAATTAAGAAACATTGGCAGGAAATGGTGAATGCTAGCAAGAACAGTAACTTGTGATCCACCAGCACAGTCATGGGAGAAGAGCTGAACCTAGAGAGATGTACACAGACACTTGTTTCAGTCAAGCCTCAGATGAAAAAAAAAGATTGCATTTTTCCAAACTAGCCCTGCAAAATCAATTTAGGAACAAAACATCACACAGCATCACTGTATTGGTGTAAGGGTGGTTCTGCAATGAAAGCCACTAACAGATACACTGATGAATAAGAAAATAGAGCCCAATTACTGTTCCCAAATCCCTTACCTCTTCAGGACTAGCAGGAACAGAAGTCATTAAAATGCACTATTTTATAGGTTAAAGTGAACAGATACCAAATAGATACACAAAGCAATAAAGTGTGAGGTGTTTTACATAATCAGAAACACAGAAATGAACTTAAGATGTCATAGAACAGGATTTAAGCATGTAATCTTGAAGTAATTCAAGTAGAAGCTTGCACTCTATCCTGAAGAGGCTGAGAAATAAGTGCGTACTTCTGACTAACCTATTAGCTGCATTTCGAGGTCCAGAACACTAAGGACATTGCTGCATGTGCTTATTTCTGCTGACATGTATTTGGAACCTCTTCTGTGAACACCTCTGTGGGAACATAAAAAGTGTAAGACACACATGTGACAGAAATTTGTACAACATAGTACAAAAGGAAACTAGAAACACGTTTTAATTTTGTTGAAAAGTTGCATTCGGATCTTGATCCTTCCAGAAGAGTTCTTAGCACCCTTCCTTGTAGAAGGGCTAGGTACTGAGTCAGGGTAAGGCTACATAAGGAGGCACTTAAAAGTCAGGAAATGCCAGCATTAAAATACTAACAAAATCTGGTTTCATGTTACCATGGGGACTATTCCTAAAGGCCATATTAGCCTGTGGACACTAAGCCCCATGGGGGAACTTTCACAACCAAGGGATACCAACCAGCTCTTCTGAAGGGCAGTTTAGATCAAGAACCCAGCTCAAGCCCAGAGAAGTCTGTATCACCCAGATAAATTTAGCCCCTGCAAATGCTCCCCATACATTCAAATTATATTCTTTAGCCTCAGTTATTTTCCCCAGGATCACGTGGGACATTATGCAACTTTTGTCTTCTTTCGGCTTGCACCTTTCTCATTTCCATAATAGTCCAGTATTGGATCTGTATCTTGGCAGTTGCTGACTGCTGTCACATTCACTTCTCTTTTCAGCTGATAATATTAAAAGCTAAACATTAATTTCAGGGACTATTTCTCTAACCTTGTCTCTGGGACAGAGTATTTAGTTGGGAACAGTATAGTCCATCACAGCTGCAGTCTATTTGGTAAGTGCTTCTTAAAAACCAGACTCCTTGTCTGCTTGGTACGCTGTCCCACTGACGACTGGGGGAGTTGGGGCTCTTAAAAGGAGTAATTTGGCTCAAGGTAGCCATTTGGTAGTGCGCCTCAAGTGCCTTCTTCAGAGAGAAGGACAAACATCGTTGTGACAGTGCGCAAAATACTCTGGCCCAGCATTCAAAGGGCTTTTGTTCTTCCTCTGTATACTAATCCCAACGAACATCGAGGGGAGCAGAGGTTCCCATGTTAGCTGGCACACCACACGTTAGTTGTTGATATGCTGTGTCTTGTTCGCTGTGAATGTAAGCCAGCTTGGGTAGCAATTTAATAAAGCAGCTGAAGCTAATGCCATTTTTTGGCACCACATAAGAGAGTTTGTTGTAAGGTCGCATATATGCATATAAGGGGTCATGTACCAGCAAATTTTCAGGAAATAGTAGACATGCACATTATTAGACTGAATTGCTGTCTGGCTCCAGTATCTAAAATATGTAACCAACTCTTAA
>JAVJGG010000058.1:13344642-13364912 GCA_035590195.1 Aviceda cuculoides | reverse complement strand
TCCCCCTGCGCCGCCGGGGGGAGGAGGGAGAGAGAACCGGGAGTTGAGGCAGGCAGGAGGGAGGGATGGGGGGAAGGTGCTTTTAAGATTTGGTTTTACTTCCCATTATCCTTGTTTTGACGTCATGGGTAGTAAATGAAATTGATGTTGTTTCTTCCCCAAGTTGAGCCTGTCTTTTGCCCATGCCTGTAATTTGTGAGTGATCCCTCCCTGTCCTTGTCTTGACCATGAGCCTGCCTTTATATTTTCTTCTCATCCTACTGGGGCCAGGGGGAGGCATGAACAAGCGTCTGCGTGGTGCTTTGTTACTGACTGAGTTTAATCCGTTACAGTGAGACTGCCACTTACTTTCAGTTGATGTAAGAGCAGCAAGATGAAAATCCCGCTGAATGTTTGAGATCAAAATCTGGCAGACTTCTTTTGTTAACTACTGTGCAGTTTCCAATTGTTTTTCTCCCCTTTCAGGTAAAACACAAGGCTGTCCCGGACAGAGTGGGGTCAGTCTCACTGCCCTCATGCAAACTTTGCACTGTTTATGATGCCTTATTGTATCCCATCTAATGTCAGCTACCTCTCCAAAAGGGCCTTGGTTTGGTGCACGTCCTGGGTCACAGTCTCCATCCCTGCACAGGTGCTTCACTACAGCATCTCAAACGTTTTTAGGGGTCTGTATATGGGCAACTGAACAGACAGATCAAAATTCAATGCAATGGGAATTCCAGTGTGTAAAGCAAGAAGAGATTAACCAGATAATATGAAATAGGGAAGAAGTGGAATATTTTCTCACTTGTCTATACAGCTGAATAGAACCATTTTTAATCCATTTTGCTGAGTATCGTTATTTATTAACAAAGTAGTAAATCTACACTGAAACTGATCCTATTGATAAGGTTTCACTAACGTGCATCTCGTATGCTCTCTCTATATTTTTAATGGTTCAGCAGCATTCCATGCTGGAGGTGATGCTCAGTCTTGTGCTCTAGAGTATCTGCCTCTTTCTTACTACTAAAAATGAAAACGTACAACTTCCTTTTTTTATTTTAAGTCAGTATCAGACCAAATTTTATTCCAGACACCTCTAATTTCCAGTGTTTTTCTTATTAATTAATAGAAGGAATTAACTCTTGACTGCAAGCCTCACGACTAGTTATGCATCTTTCTGGTACAATATATTAAGCCCACTTCTACACAAAGTGGCTATCTTGAATACAATAATTTTTGTAGCCCTATAGTTTGTTTGGCTACACTTCATACACAGATGTGTAGTCAGTGATAATTTATAGCTACTCTCTTCTGAATGTTCCTGAACACTTTAAACGCAAAAAATAAACTTGAAAAGCAGTAATTTTTCAACATAATTGCATGTGCACATTAGGCATGTAAATGTCTCTTAATATACTCTCTTCTTTGGGATTTTTATTTAATATTAAACTGATTATATTATGAATTTGTCACTGACATGGAAGTCAAAAGACTTTCTGACTGCTATAAAAGGCATACTAAATCATGAGATTTGACAGAATCAAAAAAAATTGTACAGGTGTCATAACATAATTGTTCTGTGGAACCATCTAGTAATTGAAAGATAAAAGAACAACTTTGCTAGTATCAGAGTTTTGAATATTTTCTCAACATTATTTTAATTGCTAATCCAGTATTAGCAATACACTGCCCTCTATTAAGCAATATTTTAAAAAAAAGTTACAAAAGCAATGACTCATCTGCTTATTCTGAAATGTTTGTAAAAAAAATTATTTTAAGTAACTTTCTTAGATTGGTTTTGGTATAGACAGTATCAACAAAAAGTAATTGCCACTACTTTCAAAATTGTCTTCATCTAAAAGTTATTTAGGAGTTGAAGTATACATGGAAAAGTACTGAGATTCCACTAAAAAAATCAGAAATTCAGATTTGTATCTGTAATAATACTTCTAAAAATGAAATGTATTATATAGAAAGATGTATGCTTAGTGAATTTTAGGAATTGTAAAATCAATTACAATTTTTGTCATTATACAACAAAGCACTGCTCTTACACTTAAGTTAAGCACATGTATTTGGTAAGAAAATTTATATCTCCTTCTGTTAGAGGAAACTTGAATCACTGTTGATTTTCAGAAAACTTGTGAACAGTTCTAAAACACTTTAAGAATCTAAACCTAAGAAGAATGTAAAGTGACCTAAAATGAACTAAGCTGCTTGGCTAAATATTTAAGTAAAAACAAACAAACAAAATGTTTAGGTATTTCCTCCTATTACAAAATAGACTCAATGACATAAAAAAAAGAGGGTATTTGTTTTTGTTACAATTACTGTGAATCAAACAGAGAGAAAAGAGTATAACCTATTAACAAGTATAGAGTTGAAATGTGTAAAAATAACCCTGAGAAAATGCAAGGCTGAGGAAGAAAACCCCTTAATCCTCCCAGCAAAGAAGATGGAACGCTGATGACTCAGTGTAGAAATACGTGGGAGGGATGAAAATTTAACATCAAAGAAAACCAGCAAATAGTTGTGTTGGTGGACTTTATTATATTAATAATGATCCATGGTAGAACTGGTTGCTTCTATTTTGACTAGTAATGAGTAGTTGTTATATTTTGATTAAATTCTTAGAACATTAATTAGTCTAACAAGAATTTCTAATTTTCGGATCCTCGCATATGGCAAGTGTGTTAACCAAAGTGTACCCAACAAGAGTCCTTCTCTAGAAGGGAACACAAAGCTTTAGTTTTAGCTCAAACTGCAACTGCCTCTCTTCAGTTACATTTACAGTTGTGGGGAAAATAATGCAGTACTTTAACATACCATATTGCCAGAAACAAAATGATAGGATGGAAAATAATCCCAAAAAATAAGGTCTGATGCCAACAAAGTGCACATTATGGTATTCCAGACCTCGTCATAGCTTTACTCTTTTTTTTCTGTTTCTTTAACAGTACTTTGCCAAATCTTCTACCCTTAATACCCAAACATATTTGTAATATCCTACTTTATTTGTAGTTTCAGTTGGCTCTCAGATATATATTAATCCTAGGATAAATATTTTTTCCAGTGATACAACAACCAGCTAATGGTTTTTTAATAACCAAAGAGCAGGTTAAAAATTATTTATTTGCCTAACCTCTATTGCTTTTAGTTTTAATGGTGTGCAGTGAATGGTCAGGCTACTCTATCAATCTGGTGATTCTAACTACTGCTTTCTCTCTGAAAATCTGACATAGAAATGACTACCATATTTTGTCATATGTATCAATATTAGTTTGAAATTTTTTTTAAGGTTTCACAAGAATATCATTGTACTAAAATATATACCATGCAAAAATCCAAAGAAAACAAACAACAGCATAAAACTGCTAACTGGATAAACAAGTGTTTAAATGCTAGGCGGGGAGGTCATTAGTCTTCTTCAGAGCAGTAAATATTTCAGTGCTTTACAAAACAGTGACTTCATGGACCAACCACAGACCAATTGTTTTCAAACCAAAAAATAAGTCTTCACATAAGCACATGCATACTACTCTATACACATATAATGGCAACAGTAATTTTAAATGACATTTAGGTTCACAACCACAAGATTTTGTCTTATCAGGAATTTAGCAATGAATTGTCATTTGTGGTGGTGCACATCAGCTAGGTGGACTCTTAAAATATTCAAAACATGTATTCTCTTTCTCCAAAGACTGCTTTACTTAAAGAAAAGCATTGATTTTTACCAAGAGATATACAGGAAGACAATCAATGACAGATTTGCAAGAAAGCTACTAGTAAAACTACCCTTGGTTCTCTCTTTGAATTCCTTGGGGTCATGCATTTATTTTAAAATTGTTTCCCTGATGATTGAGGGACAGCCACAATTAGAATCGGTCAATTTTCATTTTTCATAAATGAAATAAAGGAAAAAATTATGAATAAGAAAATAAAAAATATCTTTTTAACAAAAAACTTTCCATGGACTGGACCACTTCCAGTTTGTTGCCTTTAAATGTGTTTTTGTTTTATTTCTCTATGCACATTTGTATTACAAGCTATGCCACCTGATGTACCTAATTCTATCTTTTGAAAACATTATTTGCTCATGTTGCTTGTCGGAAGTAAATCATACCTCTGCTCTTCATGGCTTTCTTTTAAGGTGAAGTTATGGAGATTTTAACATTATTAAACTACAGAAGTCATGTAAGACTTAAATAAGAAACAACTATTAAAGTTCTGACTTTTTCTCCCAAGGCAAAAATTAATTCAATACAATACAGAACTTTACAGTACAAATATTTTGATTTGGAAACTGAGATCTTGCAGAGAGTAATGATTTATTCAACTGTAAAACATATTGTCATCCAAAACTACTATGTTTTTCTCAAAGGAAAAACACAAAGCCAAAAGTACAAAAAAGATCCCCCAAAATCCTCTCCTGGGTTTAAGACAGCTGCAAAACTTCGGCACTCTTATGAAAAGGCAGACTGTTGCTTCAGGAGAAGATTTGCATTTTCAAATAAAAAATAAAACAAATTCCAGTCATGAGAGTTAGACACTATTCAAGTTCTAACCTGTAGATTGCTTATGATTAAAAATAAAATACTGCCTCAAGTCACTGAAACAAGAAAATTACATGGGTCACAGAGAATAAATGAATGGAAACAATTAAATAACTGCATATGTTACACCTGTTATGAGCAGTTACAAATAGTTTGTACCATGAACTGGAAAAAAAGGTCTATCAGTAAGCACATGCTGAAACACTAGATCTGAAACTTGCTCCAGAATCGGGTGAAGTGAAGGTCAAATGTATGTGATAATTCAGTGGTAACACTGAAGACAGAAGCCTAACCTCTACTCTTTGATATTTCCTTCTAAAACAATGTTACTTTTATTTATTTATTTTTCAGTGATGAATACATATGATTTCACAAGTATATGATCCTGCAAAATAAATTTTTGAAAAAATACCAACAAAATTTCAATTTTGTAAAAGTCTTTTCCTTAGAAGCCGTTATTGCGTGGGACTATACCTGCTGAGATATCTTTCAGCTGAAAGATATCAACCAAATACGGTGAAAATACAGAGCACTATCTACTGCTAAAGGCACAAGGCTATAAAAGTATTCCTTCTGGGAACAACACAAAAAATCAGAGCAGTGCTTTCATTATAAATTTATTGGATATAAGGTTCCAGTGAAGAATTCCAAGCATGTCAGGTAAGAAAGCAGATGCCTCTGTTGTGTTATGCAGTATATGTTACTTTCTGTATCTCACCTCAGTCATACAAAATGAAGATAAAATATTAAGCTAGTACAGAAGGCCTAAACAGCAAAGGAAACTCCCACTACGTTTCAGTAGTCAATGTAGTAAAATATAATTTAGAAGAAGTACTATTCAACTGCCAGTAACAACATTCCATAAATCAGATTATTTTAAAATAATCAGTGAGAGGGAGACTATTCTCATATTCATAAACAAATAAGAGTAATTATCCAAATAGCTACTGTGGAACAGATTATCCTTTAGAAATCCTTACTCTTGTTTAACATGCATTAGCTTGCTTTTCTTCACTTTTTTGGTGATTGTAGGCCAGAGGTAATGCTTTTCAGCACAGTACATCCTATGATTGATCTGATTATACAATAAATGTTTCAAAGCCTGCAGTAGAGGTATTTCATGTGTTCTCATCTGTGTGAAGTATTGTTTCCCATTTAATTTCAGGAAATATGCAACAGTAATACAGAAGAAATGTAAATTTTCTCACTAGCTTTTTAAATTAAATGTCCTGTTTCTTCACAAATGAACTACTGTAAATGTAGAAGAGCATGATCAGAAAATACTTCTGGGACATTTTACCCTATCCACAAACACAAACCAAAAATATAATTAGAAAGGAGTTGCTACAATTAAATTGGTAATTTTATATTTTAGTGATAAATTTATGTCAGCTATCTTATTTTCCTATCAATCAAGTTTTATACTTAACAGTATTTTTCAGAATTTGGTCCAGCGTATTTTAAACACCTCAAGAACTTGATTTTCCACTCCTTCCCTTAGGAAATGATTCTATAATCTTGTCAAGAGATGGGTTATGCTTATCGCTACCAAGTGACAATGCTTGCAGGTAGAACATGATACTCTTTTTTAAGACCTGAAACAATCTCCACAGAAAGATAATTGAAGTGGAAAAAATCCTCTTAAATTTAATCTTTGATGGTCAGGCAAATAAAGGAACTGAGAGTGGGAACTCAAGACATTTCTCATGGCTGCCTTACGGCTTAAGACCAATCATAGTGCAGTCATGCTTGTTCACTCCAGTTTAGCTTTTCAATTTACTTCGCATCCAGCAAACTTGAAAAATGTAGAGCTAAAGACCAGGTCACTGATACCAATTTACTTTACATTTACCTTATTTACCTTACCTTTATATTTGACTTATAGGCTGTGTGAAATGTCATATGTAGTACCCTATTTACGAAACAGTTCCTTCGTAGTCATACAAAGATTTTGAACAAACATAAAACTACAGGCTATCTATATGTCACAAATTACATGACATATGAAGAAGTCCCTAGCCAGCAGTTTGTTTTCTTTTCAAATGGCTGATATGGGAATTAAGCCTGTTTGGCTGCATGCACATGTAAGATTATTCATGAGTATAAGACTTTGTCAGGTGGGATCCCTGGACACTAAATAACAGGCATTCTCACCTGAATAGCTAGCAGTAAAGGGCAATGCATTTTACACATTTTAAACGTGTTCATTTGCATGCATTGTTAATGGATGCTGTATCAGGATAAACATCTTTATAAGATCTTTGTGAAAAATTCGTGCTGGTTTCTGACTCTTCACAAAGTAGTTTAGGAGTGACAGCTTTCTGGCCAGTGTGTTTTTAGCTTTTTCTGATGATGGTTGAAGTAAATTCCAGATCATTTCATCTTCAGCCTGTGGTCCTTAGAAACTAAAAAACTGACAGTTGTTTGACACCTGGGAGATCTCCATCTACCTGAGAGATGCCAAGTCCTCCTTTATGATCAGTAGCATAAAAAAAAGTATTTTATTTACTAATAAGACATTTCCAAATCCACAGGAACATTTCTTCATTTTTGTGGAGAGCCTTCACCAAAAACCTAACCAAGGATGAGCAACATGAAAGAATCACTCAATACATCTTACAAGCCTGACTTCCATTTATACATGTTAATATAGTGGGTATATTTTTTTATTAGGGGTTATAGATTTTTTTTTTGGCATTTCTAGGTATATATTAATCTTGACATTCAGCATGTGATTTGTTACAGCATTGCTTTGTACCTGCTCCTCACCTTGTCTTGCACAGTTGTGTTTATTCCAGCATTAAGAATGAAGATACGCAATCAGATTGAGCTCTGATCGAGCTGATCAAACACCTCCCCACCTCTGTAGAAGGTTGTGGTCATACATGAATACAATAAAAATAAAAAGAATAGAAATAAGTCAGAGATGTAAAAATGTAAGCTTGTACAAGAAGAAAACATGTTTAAATAAGGAAATACAAGGAATATAAGGGAAATAGAGGGAATATAAGGAAAACAAATAACAATGGTTATTAAAAAACTCAATGAAAATTAGCAAAATTGCAAGTGAGATTCAGAAACAAAAAAAGTAACATTTTTCTTTAGTTTGAACTGATGTAGAAAGAATTACCACAGTTTGGAAATAGATTTCTGCTTTTTTGTTTGTTTGTTGTTTTACTTCAAGGAGTGAGCCTGTTTTCAAACACATTTGATTATTAGCTGATGAAATCTAACAATGCAATTGAAATCTTATTTTCCTAGTTGCAAACACCTCATATTGCTTATACTGACCTTTTCTACTGCTAATTTGCTTTGGTTTTAAATTTTGGCAGTTTATTTGAGATGAAAACATCATATTTTATGTTATGTGGTCAGCAGTACTATTTTTATTAAAATTCTAGGTGATAAATCAATAAGGGGTTTGGTATTCCAGACTCCCCCCATTAAAAAAAAAAAAAAATCAAATCACTAGCTATACCAGTATTAATAGAATAATTTTCCTGATGTCAGTGGTGTTCTTTCTCTTTTTTCATATACATCATTATAAGACATAGAAACTCCTTTTACATTCTTTTGTGAATGAGATCTTCTGACTGAATCTGCCAGTCACCAAATAAGTGTTCGAAAAAAAGAAAGAATACTTACTCAAACTTTTTAAAATTCCAACTTTTTTTGGTTGATGATTTAACAAAATTATTTAAATGGTAACTAACTAATTAAATTATTTTTTTTTAATATTTTACTTTATTCCCTATATATGAGATATAATTTGAAGTTATTAGTGACTGAGTAAAAAAACTGTCCTATTAAAGCAGGTCAGATTTTTTTCTTGAAAACAAATTTGGATTTAGCTTTTCAAGGAAATATTTGCAATCTGTAAATTTACATGAGAGATATAAACATTTAATTTTGTTCCTTGTTTTTTCCCCACAAAGCTTTGTAAATATTAATTTCTGCAATAAACATTAAAAATTAATGTTTTAGAGGAAATAGTAAAAAAAAATGTTGGAATAGCTCCTAAAAAAATGAATGATTTCCCCCCCTCTGTTTTCATCCGATTCATGAGAAATTAACAACTCCAATTAGAAAATAATAAAAAATTACTTGTGTTTCCACTGGAGATTAAAAGTTAGGATCTATTTGTAATTGCTGCAGATGCACTGTATAGCAATCTACTGTAATGAATGCAGAAAGTAATCATAAATCACATTGTAAATAATATTTTCTATTTTCTCTGGTAAACTGAAGGACGATTTGCAAAGATGTTTGTATTTTTAATTACTATTTTTTTCATTCTTAGAATTGAAAGATATGTATATATAAAAACCTGATTTCTGTGATTACCCTAAAAGAGTTTTTATCAAATAAATGTTTCCAGAGATGCTGTGTCTGCATCTCTGGAATGAGTTTTGGTGTCTTTTCCAAACTGTTCTTTGTTAGAATCAGTGCTTTTCCATAAAAGTTTCTTTATTTTACTTCTGGCTGTAACATGTAAGTAACAGTGAGATATCTTTTATTTTAACATTCTAATAAGACATTAGTTTCTTATTGCACAGTCTAAAGGGGTTGAATGAAAAGGTTACTATACTCTAATAGAAATCTATTTTCTGAGAAAATAAATCAGCACGTCTGTTGGCTCACAATTATATAACAGGGTTTATCCTTGTTGTCCTTTCTCAGATAGATCTTTAGTAACTAATGGCAGGTTCTTAACACAGTAAGGTCAGATCCTTTTAAATAAAGAGCGGTGGTGAAAACACCTGTATTCCCTAAGCTATTTGAATAGTCTCTCTTCTGTGCATGTTATTTTGAAAGCAAAAGCAATTTATAAATTAATGCCAAGGTTACTGAACCATTCAATGGTCTAAGAGCCCCTGTGAATTCCAATTACTTCCCTTTCACAAACTTACGCCATAGTTGTTTGTATGGGGTCAGTACAGTGAAGTTCACTGCAATCAGAGTAGGACAAGGTTTACCTTTGTTTATCTTCGTCATTCACAAGTTGTATAGATTCATCTGACTGTAATCTACTATGCTCGTGGGAAGGGAGTGCTGCTACATTACTTGAAATATGTGCCAGCTCTCAGGCTAAGACTTAGATACATCTCAGTAAATGGAGACAGGAGCCTTACTTATACACCGAAGCCTATTAAGGCAAAGAGATTTAGAAATGTTTTATTTGATAATAACTTTAGTTTTTAACTTGCAGATAATTATAAATTTTACTGTAAATGACCTCAACCCCCTTTCAGGAACATGACCTTGGTTGTTTTGAGAAGACGTTCTGTCTTTTTGTCTACACTATTTGTATTTCTACTCTAAGATCTCAGAAGTTGGGGGAAAAAAAGAAACAAACAAACCCCAAACACAATGGAATAAAACCACCCTTCCTGGTTGATTTGTGCTAAGGAATCCTGTTTGGAATAATTTCTCACTGGAGAAAAGAGATCTTCGCCTGGAAGGCCATGTCTAGATGTACGACTTATAGGTACATTGAAACGAATGTCTTTTGACTGTGTTTGACTTCTGAGAGGAGGTCTTTGAGAGGTGAATTAAATCCTCTCTGAAAAAGCATAGGACTGTCAGGTGAAGAAGGAAGACACTGAGTTTCACCTAAAGGCTGGAACAGTTGCTCAGTTCTCATGGTATGTATGTGAAATGTATGAGAAGCTTGCTGTTCCACAAGAGGGGAGAATGTGTTTTGCCCTGAGCTACCCATATCTTTTGTTCATTTTTTTCATATACTAATGAGCATAATGAGAAGAGTAAGTCATTAAATTTAATGTTAACTTATTGGGCACTTCAAAATAAAACAGTGCTGTGCTGCTGAGAACAATATCACGTACCACTCAGAGTGCACAAGTCCTGCAATTAAAATGCTAATTAACACTTTTATTTACAAGGAACAAGGTTATTTGATTATAATCCCATTTTCCCTGCTCCCTTCAGCAGTATGGATTGATCAGTCAGAGTAACAACCCATCCCAGTTGCCTGAGGAATGATTTTATTTTGCTCTCTCCATGCAGATCTGATATACACCACAAGGAAGACATTAGCCAAATTAGGCAGAAACAACTTAGAAGAAGTTTCTTTCTTTCTTTGCTTCGTTCCCATAGAGAAACTGCACTTGAATGTGGCTTTTGCTCATCACAGCCTGCCAAGAGCTTAGTTGGAGTCAGACCCTTTGGTTAGTCACTGAAATCAGAGTATGTCCTTCCAGACCAAGAGTAAGTACATAGTAATTCATAATGTTCAGTTATACAGCAATTAAATAAAACATGTACGTTTCTTCATCTGCCTAGAGAGTTAAAAAGAAGAAAATGTGAGAAAGAGGCAAAATGTATATGCATATGCATACATATAAATATATATACACTATATACATTACACACACACATGCAGATGTGTATGTGTGGTTGTAAAAAGGTGCCAGTGTAATATAGTTATTCTAAAATTTGTGTCTCAGGTACTTAGAAGCTGTAGAATTATTTATATGTCAATTTATACCTGAAGTTAGCAACATATGGGTTGGAATTCCTCACAGATTTTTCCCATTCCTGTTTCAAAATATAGTAAGAGAAAATAAAAAATACATATGTTTTTTATTTATATACATATGCGTTTTAATCACTGCGGAGTGTATCTTTCATACAGAAACTTGAAAACATATGATAACACTGCTTTTCAGGAGTTTCCAACAATGAGGGACTTGTTCTAGCCATTAGAATATGAGGCATGTTTATACAGAGCAAAAAGAAGTACCACAGAAGAGACATGAGCTGTCCACACAGCCAAGCTTGCAAGTGTGTTTGAAATAATCGTGTTTGTGAACCATTGAACCTGAAAACACTGAAAAGACAACTCTATTTTTTTCTAGTCCATGAACTAATTTATGAACTCTATAAATTATTAGTATAATGGCACATTTTATACTCATTTCTCATGTCCTGTAGACAAATATCTTGTAGAATTGTACAAAATTTTTACAATATCTTATTAAAAAAAAGAAGTTTTTCCCTCTTCAGGACAGGACTGTGACACTGCTTTAAAAAAGTATGGGAAAATAGAATCTTCGCTTGATTCCTAATGTTATGAATACAACTATCATGAAATAATCAACATTTGCCATCATTTTTGGCTTACACCACTATTTTACTGAGCTTGTATATGCAAAAATAAATTTTGTATTCATGGGAATGCAGATTGGGATTTCCTTCTTTATTTAGTTCCATCAGAGTAGGTGATAAGCAGAAAGGTGGGAGAAAAGTGGGTCTGAGTGTTACAGTTTTCTCACTAACCTCGTTAACCAGTCGTAGCCCTTTTGTTCACACGAGCTCTTAGGAACAGCTGGCTTCCTAAAGTGTGGTTTGGAATAGATGAAACAACTGGACCACTGCAAAAAAAAAAAAGGATGTCCAGCAGATATTAGCCCCTGTGCCTTCTGACTGAGTCCCCTATGTTGAAGGGAAATGTCACCCACTGTCAGATTCAGATAAAATTATGATTGATGTATATATGCGTATAGATATTAGGATTCATAAGGGACTGATAAATTTCTTTACCAAGGAAGGGAATCTTATGGTTTCCAATAGAAAGAACAAACATCTGTGGTTTTTTTAACCTCAGGGGGGTTTTTTTGTGTTTTTTGAAAAACAGGTTAATAATCCTGTGAATTGGAAAGACTAAGTTTCATATTTTTTCAGCACTGCCAAAGCTTAAATTTGTATAACTGTAATTTAGAATACTTACGCATAATAACTGTGATATTTTAATTTGATAGTGTTAACTATTCTCCTTCATAGAACGATGTGAGTTCCCCATCCTCAGAGGTTTTCAAGACTCAGCTGGACAAAGCCCTAAGCAACTTGATCTGACCCTAGAGCTGGCCCTGCTTTGGATGGCCTAGAGACTTTCTGAGGTCCCTTCCAAATTGAATTATCCTATGATACTACATGAAAGTAGAGAAGAAATGTCATATATTGTGAGTATTTTTCACAGCACTTGTGTTACAATAGACTTGTCTAGGAAAAATAAAGTTTTCTATTAAACAATTTATGCTAGATGTCCGTTATGAACAATGGTCCATTAGGAATTCCTCTAGAGTATTTAAATAATTTGACCTTGAATTATTCGTGCTGGCTTCATAGTGGAGAATTTACACTACAGTTAAGACATATTAACAAAAAATATGATAAGCGATTGCCTTTACTGTCTTAGACAAGTTTTCAGAACTGGTAGTCCTTACTACTTACAGGACATGTAAAACTTTTTGGTTCTGGATTAATAGTCTCCAGCTGTGTGAGATGAATTCTGAATGACAATTCATCATCTTGACACCTGGACAAAAAACTAAAGGGATTTCTCTTGGCTGTAAAAGATACAGATGGACAGTAAATGTAGCAGCTGGACAGGTGCTCCAAAGTATGTGCACAGCTGAAAAAACAAATTGCTGCTTCTTACTGGAGAAGCACTCCTCACCTGAGAAACGGAGCCTGGGGTCGGGTGTCCCATTACTCCTCTGGAAGAACCTCCAGGGCATCTCTTCACATTGCATTCAGATAGATTTTTTTTTTTTTCCCCTACCCTTTTAGGTATCCTTCCCCTTATCAATCCCATAGGCTGTCTGAAAAATATTGGGAAGAAGAACCAACAAGATACTTGGTAGTAATTTTTAGGCAAATTCTGTCTTATGGAACCTGAAGACTTCATGTACTCTTGGTGCAGGGAAGTGGTAATTTAGTTGAGAGGTTGTTATGACATTTTGTCTTATGTACAATACCTATGCAAAAGAGATTGCTTTGAATGCGATTTGAACTTTATTATCTTAGGTGTGTAGTTTCAACACACAGAAAAAAGGAAATACCTTTCCTTTTGCATTCTTTAAGTGTAAAATTAACTTCAGCATATTCTTTATTATAAGATCCAAGTATCTGTATTTTTAAAAGCCTTTAATAAGTATAAGTTGATGTTAAATTGCCTGTCCTATATGCAACTATAGCCTTGCTAATATCCTAGTGTCTCCTGTGAATTGCTGCATTTATTTGGTTTCCTTGAAGATATGAATCACAAGAGGAGACTTGTCTTCCTGCCAGGAGTTTTCCTGCAAATAGCTTTCCTCTTTTTGCAATTTTTTATCAGTGTCATCTAGCATGGCTGAGGATCTTTGTTTCTATTGGGGAGAAAGACAGTTCATCTTTGCAGCCTCTCTCTGTAAAAACACATTTTAAATAACTTTGAAAGCACAGTTTGTTGCTTTGTGTTTAGTGCCTCTGCCCCTGTAGAAGATGCCATAAATCTAATGAGACACAAGAAGAGGTGAAAAACAATGAGGAAGAGTGAGAGAACAAAAATGAGGGGGTAGGAGGGTAGAAAAAAAAAGACAGCATTATCTCAATGAAAAGTAAAATAAATTGCCAACTGCTGACAAAATCCTAAAATATTGAGTAAAAATGATCACTTCAGAGAAGATGAGAGGTTAAAGAGAATGATTTAAATCTTGTAGGCTTAGTGTTGCCAGTAATCAGATTGTGTTACCTCAAGTGACAAAAGAAAGATATCTCAACATACGTACGAATTGTACCCCTATCAGGTGCTATAAGTGATTTAAAACTTTGGCTGCAGTTAAATCTTTTCTAGTAGTAAATTTAGGATAGAGATCAACTATTGAGAGGAGGCTTAAGAGACTGCTGGCCAGTCTTATAGGAAAAATGTGTGTGTTCATAGATCATACTGATTTTCTCAGTGTGAACTAGTTCTAAAACTGAGATACAGCTCATATTATAACAGCAATGTTAACATATCTGAACTTAAAGACTGAGCTTAGCTGAACATCTGTACCACTGCTACTATTGCGGTGCAGAGTTATTATCCCTCCACTGCCTTCAAACATGTGGCAGATTTGGAACTCTTTCTTGAACAAATTTGCTAATGATTTGCTGGGAATCCTTCTTTTGTTAGTTGCTTCATAATATATACATGAAAATGCTTTAGGACATACCTTCGTACATAGTAGCTCATTTACTGAGTATATTCTAACATATATCGACCACATTTCATATTTATTACTCTTCTTTAGGAAATTGTTGGTGTCTATTTTGAAAATAAAACTCACTGGATCCCCTTAACCTTCCTCTGCCAAGTATTGTACGTTCTTACAGAATCCTGGTTAAAAAAAAATGAGCAAGACTTTTCCCTGCTATGTCAGTGGAACTCTGCTGTTTTTTGTCAAGTCGTGGCATAGACATGGAAGTTTTCTGCATGATCATGAGAATCTTTCAAAAGAAATAATTTTCTCTTAAGCACGTCACCTGCTTGTGACCAGCTTCATAACAAAAATTAATAGTTCATGAACAGGTAAATATTAGGTTGCTGACCAACACGATAATAATTGACATATACATTTAAATTATCATTCAAGAATTATGTGATTACCAGAATTTTGTTGTTGTCTTTCTTTTTTTTTTAAAGGCAGAACTGATTTTGCAATGAATGGTTTAACATCTTTAATACAGTTATCCTACTGTAAGCTACAAGTAATGTAACTGGAATCTTTTTCAGTATGTTAAGTGAAGGAAATACGAGCTTTGCTCTGCCTTGACATGTATTTGATAGGTACATGGTGTGCATGACAAATCATAATTTGGCCCTAGCAAATTAAAGCAGTGTGTCATTTTGGCCAGAAAACTCAGTCTCCCAGCAGGGGTCAAATCCTCTACTCCTTCTTCAAAGCTTAAAAACACAGGTTTTGAGTACAAGTATTGTAGCTTATTACAAGAAATAAAAGTAAAGTACAATGTGCACATTCAGCATTTGGTGGAATACGAATTAGTATTTATACACTGCTTTGAATATTTAGAGCAAGAGTAACCAGTTACTTTACTACCTTTTAATTTTTTTTTTGTTGGTTATTTTTTTTACAAGAACTATAAATGTCTTAGACTTCAAGCCTTGATAATTACTTGGGTTTTTTTCTGGACTTGAGGTAATAATTCTATTCTTTTTTACTGTTTCAATTTACTTCTCCACAGTATATGAAAGTATATTCCATAATTTTTTCCAGTTATTCCAAATTGATCCAGGTGTGAAGTTCAAGAAAAAACACGCTCCTTACAGCTTTCCACAAACAATCACCTGTCTATTTTAGCCGGACTTCCAGTGAGATTTGACTGGCCTGCCTGGAATCTACAGCTTCTTTTTGAGGAGATTTGGATGCTGAACTGAGCCTGCATTCCTTAACCCAACTCTGTAATCAGGTCTGGCTTGTTTTGGTAATCGATGTGAAGTGCTTACTGAACTTTGGTGATGCAATGTATAAGCCAGCCCATCTGCCCCTCCGGGTTTTGAGGATTTGCTAGACTAAATGGTCTTCCTTGGTGGCAATTACGTGTGAGGGCCTTCTTTGGTCCTTGGAACACTTTTCAGAATTGACACTAAGCGGCCTGAATTTTGGTCACTCTGTAAGAGCTGTTTGTAACCCAACATAAGTTGGTTTGCATTAAAACAAAGCAAATGCAAAAAATTACTTCTTCACGACTGCTAAACCTGGATTTAAGCCTTTACATAATTTGGAAATGTGTTTTCTGTGTGTTTCTTTTTTTAGCTGGAGCTAAGGGGATAGCAACAAAAGCAGTACAAAAGGGTTACTTTTATACTATTCTTGCCCTACTCTGAGACTTAATGGAGGGAAGATTACACAGAATTACAGCTGAGAGAAGTGAGACCTTGACTACATCTGCCCAGCTCTAACTCACCAGGTGATTCTGATATGTGTTGGGAAAACAAACAAAACACAGATAATGGTTATAGATGAGGCTTAGCTAAAAGCATTAGACCACATTTTCTAGGCATGTACAGGAAAGAAACAAAGCACAAATTAACTCTTAAACAACTTTAATACTTACAAAACACTAGGTGTGGGAGATCAGAAGGTGATAGTAACTTATGTACCGACAGCTAATAGTTAAAAAAAAAATAATAATCAAAGAGATTATCTTGGGCTGACATAAAAAAAGGCCATTGGTGGCTTCTGCCAACAATTTAATGTAGAAAGCAATAAATAGTGAGAGCAACAGTTCCTTGGAGAAATATGTCCACAAACATCCTCCACTGCTCTGTGTAAAGGCCAGGTGGGCAGACAGGACATAGACACTTGGACCTGCTGGAGTCCTCTGTCCAAACAATTCCTGCAGCTGGTCACGACTGGCCTGGAGGCTGTGGTTGGTGTCACCATGTTTTCTACAGGACACGTGTGTGTGTCTGTATGTGTCTTTATGGGCAGAACAGAGATTACTATCCACCTGCTATGCCCATCCTGCTTAGCACGTGAATCTTAGATTTCATGTCATTGATTGGTGTGGTTCTGTCCTTGTGACAGAGATTGAAAGAAGCTGGTCTTTTATTTCAATTTTTGTTTGTTAATTGATTCTAGTGACTGTAATTCTGTAGCACCAGAATCTGCATTAATTCTTACTCATGTAAAGTTTATGTACCCATTCAATTCTCCATGCTCACCCAAGCCTCACATGTATGCAAATCCACTTAGAATTAGTGAAGTTATGATTTATTGTAGTCATTTACTTCATTTAATACACCATCTCTATGGTTATATTAGAGTAAACATATCTATTGTTAAACTGGTCAAAGTGTTACAGTGGTCAGCTGAATAGACAGCTTGTGTTTAAAGAATGTTTTTTACTTAAATGCAGTAAAAACAATTGTTATGGAGTTAGAAATGGTATTTATTTTTTAGATAGATTGTTATAAATATACAAGATTATCATTCTGATTATGTATATTGGATCTACTTATTGTTTCATTAAAGTAAATGTAGAAATAGAATTCATTGTGCATTTATACTGACAGTCGTCTTTTAACTTACCTTATGAACTATGATTATTGAATCAGTGAACAGCTGTCAGGATCCAGCACAGCAGCACTGCTGTTTTATTTTTCTTTAAAGAAGGAAACATATATAAAATGCAGCAGTAGCTTTAGGCCTTAACCATTTTCATCCTGATTCCAATCCTCACTTTTTAGGTATCTGTCCTATGTACACCCCTGAACTTCCAACACAGGGCTCAGGCAGAATTAACTGCCTAAGACAAGCCACTGTCTAATATACCACAGTCAGTGTACCAGCTGAATATGTAGGTTGACCAACAGAAAATACCCTGATGGCTCTCAGGGATGCTTGTTCTGTCTTTTGAGCTTTGTTACTAACGAGGAATGTCTCCTTCCTGTCAGGGTATACCGTAGGATGTTAGCTTGCTTCCTGCTTGCCCCTTCACAGTATTTAAACCACTCTTAGAAATGTGAGGATTCAGTACAATTTTTTTTGTTTGTTACCTTCCCAGATCTGGGGAGGTCAGAAGGTAAAATTTCATTTCAAGACACCTTTCTTTTGCTCAAAAACCTTTACTGGTTTATGAACTCTTGACACAAAATATGCATGCACAATGATGTATTACAAATTTGAACTCTTTTCTTAATCACCTTTCATAAACACCTTAGAACTATTTTGTGGGTACCTAGAGGTCACTAAACGACTGGGATAAAGCAACTGTAGGTATGCTATCATCTCTTGTGGAACAAGATACTTCCACTCTGCTACTAAGGGGTTGTGTAGCTTGAAAATTTCTCAAGAAAGAAACAAGTGTGAACGTGACACTGCACCCTTCTGCTTAAGCACTCATCTATGAAGATAACTAAGATTCCCATTCATATTTGTGGAATGGTTCTCTACAGAAAACATTACTGTATACAATATAATCCAAATTACAAAGCATTAAAATACAGAACTACCTTTGGACAACAAGAAACTGAAATTAAGATTCCTTCAACCCCTTAGTTAGTGCTCCCAGCATGTATCACAGAGAACTGCTTGCTGTTTTATGACATGGTATAAAGTAAAATAGTCCTGGGAGGAAGCTGTGAATGCTTTCTAAAATAGACTCTGCTATCAGCAAAAAATTATTCTAGAAATGTAGGAAAAAGAGGTCAAAATTTTGGCCAGAAATTAATATCCTCTACAATTTCACATTTAATGTAGGAAGAATAATCTTCCAGTGTTGCTCAAATATAAATTGCAATATAGTAGTTGAAATATCTAGAACATACTGTAAATTTAGGTGCTGAAGCCTACTGTTTTGAATAAATACTACTTTGTTACTCTGCCAGAAATATCCTCATAGTGAATTTTTAGGAACCTAGTGCCTTACACACACTTACACCAGTGAAACAACTAATGGAAAGTTATTGAAGTTTTCTGAAATAGATGCATCTATGGTCCTTTGAAATCCACTGATGATTAAAACTTGTGTAGCCAGCCAGCATAAATGTCAGCAACTTTGCTGATATAAGCAAGGAAAGAAGAAATGTTGGCTCGCTTCTCTGTTCCTGTAGTTTTCAGTTGCTTTAAACAGAGGATTTCAAATAAACAGGGCATGAATGTGGGGCAGGCTCTTCATTGCCTCTTCCAAGTCTACAACAAATTATGATGTGTTGCTTACAGAGTACTCTCTTTTTATTCACATATAAATTAAAAATTGGTTTCTGTCTGTGTGACCTGTGAATAAATGATATTTCTTAAAGAAGATTCACCACAGGTTTTGACATCATTATTTTTCTCTGATAAAATGCAAGTAGATCAGAGTGTTGCAGCCAGCCCATTCACTTCAAAAGCTGCTTTGTATGTTTTGTAGTTTGAGAATGATCTGTTGGTTCGATTATGAGTCCATCATAGACCCTGTACCCTGTGACAAAATCTCCAATTTGATAAGCTAGTCAGAGTGGTACACAGTCAGAATAGCACAGCAGTCACAGAGACTTCTGTAATTTCAGAACTTTCTAGAAAAGACAGTGGGAAAATGTATCAGAAATTTTTATTATTTCTCTCTCTGTCTCCTCATCTGGAAAAAACAGTTACCGTGTTGTCATGAACACAACCTACCGAGTTTCCACGTAGGAGTTGCCTTCATACTTACTGAAGTGGGGCTTATCTGGCTTTTTTAGGTTTAACAAATGTGGTACAGGATACGTGTTGGTACTGCCAGATAGAGATTATGAAGTTCTCCTGAAAAAGTAATCTTACCTGACATTAAATTCCTACAGCGGATTACTGCACCTTATTTTGTCACTGTTTTACAGTCAGTGGAGAAATGGGCACCCCTGTGGAATCTCATAAAGCAGTTGTCCAAAATAGTTCACAAGTCATACATTAAAATGCCCAGTTTCTCTCCATTCCCTCTGATGAAATACCAAGCTAACCTTCTCAGAGGTAGATGTAGACTCACTATAGACTTCGAGGCATGATGCATTTGCCAAAATGTAAGAATTTGAGGCCATTTTTGTAAAATTAATTTATCTTTGTATTGGGTTTGTGTGGCAAGGTTTTGGTAATTGGGGGGGCTACAGGGGTGACTTCTGCTAGTAGCTTCCCCTATGTCCAATAGAGCCAACGCCAGCTGGCTCCAAGATGGACCCACTGCTGACCAAGGCCGACCCCATCAGTGACAGTGGCAGTGCCTCTGGGAGAGCAGATTTAAGAAGGGGGAAAAAAGTTGCTGAGGCACAGAAACTGCAGCTGAAGAGAGGAGTGAGAATATGTGAGAGAACCAACCCCGCAGACCCCCAGGTGAGTGCAGAAGGAGGAGGAGATGCTCCAGGCGCCAGAGCAGAGATTCCCCTGCAGCCCGTGGTGATGAAGACCATGGTGAGGCAGGCTGTCCCCCTGC
>JAVJGG010000058.1:13323972-13339920 GCA_035590195.1 Aviceda cuculoides | reverse complement strand
GGGCACAAGAAGTTGGGAGGGGACACAGCCAGGGCAGCTGACCCAAACTGGCCAACAGGGTATTCCATACCATGGGACGTCATGTCCAGGATATAAACTGGGGGGAGTTGGGTGGGGAGGGATTGCTGCTTGGGAACTGACTGGGAATTGGTCAGCGAGGGGTGAGCAGTTGCGTTGTGTGTCACTTGTTTTTATATTCCAATTCTTTTATCATTATTCTTGTCATTTTATTATTGTTATTATCATTATTATTTTCTTCTTTTCTGTCCTATTGAACTGTTCCTGTCTCAGCCCATAAGCTTTTTTTTTCCTGATTCTCTCCCCCATCCCACTGGGTGGGGGGAAATGAGTGAGTGGCTGCGTGGTGCTTAGATGCTGGCTGGGGTTAAACCACGACAGTGGTAGAACTACAGATGCTGAAAAATTTGCTTTCTCTGAAAGAAATGTTTAAGTGGAATGAATTCTATAATACACACATTAAAAAAATTATCTTCTTCATATCTTTTTTGCACTCTACTGCTTTTCAACAGTAGTGCCTGTAATCATTGGTTATTGAGGCACATTTAAAAAAAAAAAAAAAAAATCCAATAAAAAAATTCCTAAGAAGGAAACTGCACTAGACAAGCACCTATATTAGGGACAGATATTTTGATTTGTGTCTAGCTGATTTGAAAGATAGATGAAAAATAATTTATGAAATGTATGATTATATGTGCTCTTTCACTTCCTAAGGAATCACTGTAGCTTTCAGATGGCCAAGGGAATTAATAGAAGATGTACTAGCAGGAAAATGTCTTGCAGACTAAACAGTAATCAGTGGGAAAGAGCTGTGGCTCTGCAGTCTGGAAGTCTTATAGAACTAACTTGAAAGAGTTTTGTTTCTTAAGTTTTAATTGTAAGCCCATGTAGATAGGAGTGGATTACTTTTCTTCAAACAATAGATGGCTTCATAGTCAGTCAATATTTACCCAGTTATGAAGATGCAGAGCTGAGGTAAAAGGCAAATTCAGAAGCATATTATTGGAAACAGAGCTGTTCCAGTCCACCTTGTTACTAGTTAAACTGGTTGAAATGTCCTACTGTTTAAAGAATTATATCTAGGATCGTGCAATCCAGGATTTTATTTTGGTATGTACCATATTTTTCTTGCAGAACTTTTAAAGTGTATTTCTCAACTGATTTTATAGTCATATTTACATTGAATTGTGAGGAGTTCTAACTAGACTTACTATTTTACAGCACTGAGCATAATTAAACTAGTAAAGCTACAGAAGTAATATAATCAGTATGAAATATTTCATATAACACTTATCTGTTTATATTTTAAAGTTTATGTAATTTTATTCTGGAACACACTGATCTTCACGGTAAGGAAACAAGAGGGAGAGCAAACGCATGCTCAGAAAGAAGCACATTCATTATTTTTTTCTTTTTTTTTTGTTATTATATTATAGAGCTTAAACCAGGAAGTATACTAATATATGTAAAAATGGAAAAAAAAAAAAAAAGGAAAAAGAAAAAAGGGCAAGTCATTTAGAACTCCAAAAAGATAAGGCAAGTTAACACAGAACACAGTGAAGCTTACTTTTCATGTAAAGATATCTGTGGTAGAAGCTCAAATGTCATCACTTCAGAGCATTCAAAAAAAATGAATACTTCCTTGAGAACCAGATTTGGAAATCATTGTGACAGAAATCACAATTGACTGTTGGGAAATGAGGGAACTGGAGAAAGTAGAAAGCAAAGAAACTATCTGGCATTTTGTGATAAAGCGTGGAGGGAAGACTAAGAGGCATTTGTCTCAGCTAGAAGTTCATAATATCATGTCATCAGCATGCCTGCTACCAAACAATCTGCTTTTTGGAAGAAGGGAATAAAAAACTATATGGGACAAATCTAGTGGGCCTTCTCACAATATAAGAAAAAAACAGCTGTTAACTGGAGTGGATCACTGGATGTCATTGGTATCACTGAACACTTAATAAAATCAGTCAAGGCGATCATGGGAAATACAAGGAGGATTCAGTAACTAGTGTTCTCATTCTCATACCACACAGCAGTAATCCACTTATACACATGTGTCTTGATGCTTGTGATTAGGGCAGATTTAAGTGTCCACCTGTGAGATTGTCTATCCCTGCCTTGCATTCAGTTGGACAGATAAGGACCTCCATGAATATTGCAGACAAATTTTTGCTAAAAGAGTGTTCCTGGCAGTGTAAAGCATCTGAGAAAATGTTATGTTTTTCTATGTTCAAGTATCCTAAACTGAAGTCCACAGAAAAATTTTTCTGGATTTAATAAAGTTGTACCAAACCCAGAGTGATAGTTTTCTTCTAATTTCCTTCTTGCAAGTACAGAAAACCTGATTTGTACTAAAGTAAATATTTTCCTGCCTTCCTTTAAAACACTGGAAACTGAACACACATGCAGATGGGACACATTCAGGATTCCCTGGAATTATTTTTTTTTATAATATTTTTTATTTTTATTTTATATTTAGCAATAATAATAGATGATTCCACTATGTCAACCTGTTCTTAAAAAACAAAACAAAACAACAGAGCACATTATATATGCAGCATTTTATATTTTACCTTGGTTTCTATATTTTCTATGAAGTGCAGAGAATTATTTTGTCTTCAGAGATCCCGTGTTTGTAAATACTGTATGGGTCCTCCTAATATATAGTTGGTTTTTTTTTGCCTGTTATTACAGAAGATAGGGACTAGACTAGATGAGGGAATCCAATCCCTCACCCATTCAGTCCTGTGTGATTTCATTCCTAAAAAATTGTCTGGTTGAATAAGAACAATATATCTGATACATCATGATAATGAATTCTCACAAAGGCATGTAAGAATACAAAGTTTTTCAGAGTAATACTATAAAAATTGCAAATGACATTTTCTTCAACTTTCCTAGCTGCTTAAATTTTAGTGGTTAAGACAATGATAATAGAGATTGTTTATAGTCCTACTGTCTATCCAAGCTATATATCCTCAAAGACTTATTCAGGAAATATAAAATCAAGCTCTTTAAATCATGAGTATTCTTACTGAATAAACAACCAAAGAAAACCATGACTACTCTCAGCAGAAAAGGAAAATGAAAAAAACCAATGAGAATTAATCATAACCAAGCTTACTTATCATGAGCGGCAAGCATGATATCTATAAAAATGCAACAGATATGAGCAGGCAATGGTGCAAATCAATATTCTGGCTACAAGAGCTCAGTAAAGTTTCTGATGTATTTCAAATATTTCTTGGATCTATATAGAAAGAAGTGTTGAAAGATAAATTAAATATTACAGCATACAACTAGGTTATTTTATTTTTTGTTTATAATCATAAAGGAAGTTGTTAAAGCAAAGGATACTGGCCAGATCTTGGATAAAGAGGACAAAAGTTATTCAGTAATTTTATTTAGGGACAAAAGTTTTAAAAATTCCTTTTGTATTCCACATAATTTTTAGTTATATATGAACTTTGCCAAGTTTTTAATAGTGTGTTGGAAACTTCAGCATTCTTTTTATATAAAGGAAATCAGGCATAAACAGGAATGAAATTTAGTGCTGAATTACATCATTCTATTGATGCTTTGCTGCATTCAGAGTTGCCTCTTTTTTTGCTCACACATAATTAGAAGTACCATGATTTACTTGATTATTCTGATCTGAAAAGTGTATTAAAGAAGGAATTGGGAATTTGGTTTTCCTGAAGATGTCATTAAGGTTTTTACTTAGCTTGAAGCTTAGTTGGGAGTTAACTTCTGCTGACTACCAGCGCTTGGAAGGGTCTCATGAAAATGAGCAGCTATGTCATGTTTATAGCTCTGCAATGCTACAAATTTACTCAATTTCTTATGGAATGTTGCACATGTTTTACATGTAGGTAGATCACTCACTGCAAGGTATAATCAATTTTTTATTTTTCAGGAGAAAAAGTTAGTGGAGAAAAAAGCAGCAGAAAACTTTATCCTTCATTTGAAGGTCAGGTATTGCACGTAGGAGTGCAAAAGCCTTTGGGTCAGAAAGGTAACAAACAAGCAAAATCCTGCCTTTACCTTCCTGGTTAGGCCATCTATGAGGAGCATGGAGACTGTGTTTTAGATGATGTCTCATGAAATCGGTCTATATTACATCTTATACCATCTTTGTGCTTTAACTGGCTTCAGCAGCTCTCAAGTTCATAGCCTCGGAAGCCTTATTTACAAGAGCAGATTTAAAGAATTACTTCCCCATAGCACCGTCTGAGATGTAGTCACTCCTCTCAAGCTGGCCAGAACCTGAAAGCAGAGGCTCCCACTGGAGGCTCGCTGGGTGCCTGATCTCTTGTTGTGCAGAAATGTGCACAATTAGATTCCCTGTGGCTGTAGGCATTTAAATATTTCCTAGTGGTTCCCTGTACTACAAAATAGACAGCTCACTCCAGTGTTTGTGAAAACCTTAATGACTCCCGTCTATCTCTAACGATCCAAGAATGAGAAACAATGTAATTTTGTTGCACAGTCTCTTATTTTAATGGTCTTAGAAGTGACTAATATAATAATAACTTAAATTCCCATTATGTATCTACTCTCTGAGGTAAGCTACATGAAAGCCTTGTTTTCTCTAAGGCAAGATACCCGAAATTTCAGTAGGTCAGGCACATGAATTAAGGGAACAAGATTCTATCCTAGGTTTAGGCAGTATGTTTGAAATAATTTTGCTTTTCCTTCAAAAATAAGAATATGCCAGTAAGTTGAAGCAGACAAACTATTCAATCCCTCCAGAGACCTGGAAGCAGGCAACATGTGGGTCTTAAGAAATGGCATGGTAGAAGCTCAGGAACCTGAGTCCAGTGTCTTACAGTCACAAGCAGTTGGATGATAGACATTTAGTTTGGAAAGGCTTATAAAAAACCTGTTTCAAACATAGCCATAAACAGCAAGAGATAAATATTTCTCACCAGCTTAAAGTATGTGTAAGACCTGTAGATCACAAAACTCAAACAAGCAACCTTTTTCTGTCCTTCCCCTGCAAAAACTCTGTAAGGCTCTGCAAGAAGAAAGAAAGAGAGAGAGATGGAGAGAGAAACAAAGAAAGAAGGAAAGAAGGAAAGAAAGAAAGAGAAAGAAAGATCAAAGCAAAGTTTATGTTTCAAAATAACTAGTAATTTATTGAATGAAAATTACTGGACAAACCTGTAAAGTGATCCACATCCTCCTACACTGAAAGTAAAACCAAGAAGTGCCAAATAATGAATCTGACTTGTGACCTATTCCTTCCTGAAATTGGAGTTTGGCTCATGAGTAGCATACAACAACAATGCATATATGAGGTTTCCACTTACTTTTAGAGAGGCAGAACACCCAGTCATATATCCAGCTAGACCATGTAGCTTTAAATAAGATCATTCACTAGGTTGTTGTATATAAATTTGTACAGTCTTTTGGAATGGGAAAATTATGCCAATTTTTGCTTATTTTAAATCTGACCTTGTAGATTTCTCCCTTCAGATTTCCATAATCACTTAATATTTATATAGCAAAAATTAAACAGTTTTGTATTAGTCAGTGTCTAAATTCAGAAAATATTCAGTAATCCTTGCACCACACAGATTAAAAATTTCAGAATATTCTCAGCAGCATCTGTATCAAAAGGAAGTTTTCTCATTTTTCTGTGTTCAAAGGATGCCAAGATATTACTAACAGCTGATGATGAAAGAAGTGTACATCTTCACTTAGTAGCTTGTTTCCGTTTAAATCATCATGGAGAGTCATGAAAATAAATCTTACGCCTAGTTCCTAAACCAAAAAATATGTATGAGTTTAGAAGTATGCACATGTCCTGTGCAAGGAATATATAATAGAAATGTGAACAAATGTCACAAATGCCCTTCATAAAAATAAGTAAAAATAAACAATGGGAGTTATTGTCTTGTATTAAGTAGAAATGAAATAAGAATTCCCATGAAAAAGAACAGTTGTTCCAGAAGATGCTTTTCTAGAAGGACACTGGCTCTGAAGATATTGTCAAACTACTGATGACACTCACACAACCGTGTGACATAGATATTCACTTCATACATCAGCGGTAAAACCTTTTACATTTTAATAAGATAGGTGACTAACATGTAGCAGCAGGGTGTTGCTTGAAAAAAAACCTTATGCAAACCAGCTGAGGAGTATAAATATCTACATAACGAATTACTCAAAGCAGCAGAGAACGCAATGTCATGTCCTTGAAGTAAGAGGAAATGTGAAATGACTGTGCCTTACTTGTGTCAGAAAATAAAACATGATGTTTTCTTTTCATTTGTAGGTACAACCTTACTCAGACTTTTCAGCACATGGGACCAATAAAAACACAAAAGTATTCTTTCATGCTTTTGGGTTTTCGATCTAACCTAGAAGAGATACCTATAGGTCTGTTATTTGTTATATAAATGGTTGCTGAGAAGAATATCGTGCACACATCATTTTAGCATTTTCTATTGACAGTTGCAGCATTCTTGTTTCACATTGGGTTTTGCAGTAACCATTTTCAAAAGAATGATTTTTCACCACTAACTACAGACAGTGTAGGTATCTTACCCAACATTATGTATTCCAGCCCAGAACAAGGAATCTAATTTTTAGTCAAGTGATATGGGGCATCACAGTGACAAATTTACTTCTTTTTATTTGACTCCAATAAATATAATGTGTTAGAATTACAGCAACTTTTGTCACATGAGTGATAGTATGTGCTAAAATGGTGTTAGTATAACAGAAGCAAATGTCTCTTTTTTTTTGCTTACAAAACTAAATACTTTTAGGAGCAAAAGAAAAAATTACCAAGGGAATTAGAAGGTGAGGGGTGGGGGGGAAGTTAAGGCAAAGGCAGTCAATGAATGAATTGAAAAAAAAGAAAGTT
This sequence comes from Aviceda cuculoides, assembly GCA_035590195.1. Lineage (NCBI taxonomy): Eukaryota > Metazoa > Chordata > Aves > Accipitriformes > Accipitridae > Aviceda > Aviceda cuculoides. The sequence goes on along the minus strand of JAVJGG010000058.1, from coordinate 13,333,019 downwards.
TTCAGAGGAAGGCATTTACCATTAGAAGAAGATGTGCTGGTAAAGCTAAGATTCCCTGAAACTATTCATGCCAAACCGATTTGTCATTAGAAAGTGAGCTGTTTTCATGCACAAGAAATCTAGGTATAGTGAGGCAAATGTTAAGAGGAACTGACTTTCCCTGCTATTATTGATCATGACAATGACTCTCAATATTGCTGTTCAGGCTGATGCAACGAGGGTGAAAAGGAAACGGTAAGTCTTAATGCAGCCAGCAGATGAGACACCCCCTATTCCTTGCGGTGCTTTAGTATGTACTTTCTGATTCTACAGTAAAATTCAGCTTTCACAGGGACTAAAATTAACAAGTACATTTCCAATGTTTGTATCCACCTCTCTGTCATTGTCTTATAGATCAAATCAAGCTTGCTGCTTACTGAACAAGGTCATTTTTTTGCCAGTTTACTGCCACATTACATTAAAGTCAACAAACATATTACAGCAATTTTATGCTGTAGTACTAGCTGTGTCAGAGTTTCACAGCTAACCATTTTTGAGGGCTAGTTCAAAGGCTGTTGGTCAAATTTTGCTTCTAGTCTTAACTTGGCACATGAAAGGCTCAATCCTGGAGCATTTTTTCCCAGGCATGAAAATAATAATTTGTATGGTTATAGATATTGCCCTAATGAAGACTAAAATTTATTGCTTCCAGGTGCCTTTGTCTTCTCAATCTACTTTTATTCACAGTAATTAGATTTTAATGTAAATATCAGGTTTGGGGTAAACATAACTATTTGAACACAAGCTCTATTCTTCATATGGAGAAAAAATTGGGGAAAAATTAATCTGACAGCTGTCATATAAGTATGCTATTTACATTATGCTAAAATTTTAATATTGTCTGGATTATTAATTTCATCTCATTCTACAACTAGCATTTGTTTCAAGAGACCTAGTGAACAAGAATAATAATGAAAAAAGTCTGACTAAACTGGAATTTCACAAGATTTTTTAAGCATACTTAAAGAATTTTCTTAATATTCAGAATGTTTTTCATAATATTCTAGTGGCGTGTTTCTAATATTTATTTCCAGTTCATGAAGATAGATGTCCATCTAAAAATTCCTAGAAGTCCTGTTATTCCCTACTTCAATGAGAAATCACATTAAACTATTTCTGATCATGTGCTTTATGCTTCTTTTTAGAGTAGTACAGGTTGAGGTAATTTTGGTAATGCACAAATACCTAATGGTCATGCAATTAAAAAAATAAAAAAAAGAAAATTTCAGCACTAATTCAGGTCCCTAAGCTCTAGAAAGTACGAGGAGTTTAAATATATTTCCATGCTTCAAGCTTCCCTATTGGCTAGCTCTAGGTTTTACCTGACATTTAAGTTGTCTAAAGTGGAGACATTTATCAATGAATACAGGAACACGGTGAATACAGGAACAGAAATGCTTCCTTCTCTCTGTTTTGAGATAAGTAGCCATAATAATGTCCCAGCCTGTACATTAGCTTCATTGTATACTAAAATGCTATGGAACCAAGTTTCTCATTTCTAGTTGACCTGGAGCACATACTATATGAACATACACCAGCATGAGCCGGTTCATGCAGCTGGGTCGCTGGGTTTGACTCTCTGTCTCTCTTAGTCCCTTCTTCCCTGAATTCATCTAGTGTAAAACAAGGGTAATAGGACTGCCTGACCTACACTTGAGGATTATTTCAGAAATTAATAGATCCCTGTAGTGGTAGTCTATGTGAACATCTAGACAGACAGACTCTCTTTAGTTATTCTTTAGTTGCAGTCTCTTTAGTCATATATTATAAAATTGTTAAATGGAAAAAGCCTTATCAGAAGCACAGAAGCAGGAACCTTTCTTTTACTTTCATAATTCAGAGACTTTTATATTGTAGGTGTTCTTCAGCGTTATTATGGAACCCACCTTTTTATGTAGAAAATATTAAGGCTTTAACAAGACTTTCAAAATAGTCTTCCAAAGCATTCTTAGTGACAAACTGAGGAAGCATGAACTTCATAAATGGACAATGAGATGGAATTAAACCTGTCTGAACTGACAGCCTAAAAGTGGCACAAAGTCCAGCTCAGTGGTGCAAAGTCCAGCTGGAGGCCAGTCAGTAGTAGTGTACTGCAGGGGCTGGTATTGGGGCCAAACCAGTTTAAAAATCTTCATTAGTGACCTGGACAATAAGACAGAGTGCAACCTCAGCAAAATCTCATAGGACACAAAACCGCGAGGAGTGGCGGATAGGCCAGAGGGTCATGCTGTCAGCCAGAGGGACCGCTACAGGCTGGAGAAATGGGCTGACAGGAAACTCGTGAAGTTCAGCAAGGGGAAGTGCAAAGTCCTGCACCCGGGGAGACACAACCCGAAGCATCAGTGCGTGCTTGGGGCTGGTGACCGTCTGGAAAGCAGCTCCGCTGGAAAGTCCTTGAGAGTCCTGATGGATAACATGCTGACCATGAGCCAGCAGTGCACCCTCATGACAAAGGTGGCCAACGGCCTCCTGAGCTGCAGTAAGCAGGTCAAGGCAGCGGATCCTTCCTCTCCGTTCGGCCTTGGTGAGAAATATCTGTAGTGCTGGCCTCAGTGCTGGGAGTCACGGACAAACTGGAGTCCAGAAAACAGCAACAAGGACGATTAAGGGACTGGAGTGTCTGGCATCAAAGAAGGGGAGGATGAGAGAGGTGGGGCTGTTCAGCCTGGAGAAAAGAAGGATCAGGGTGGGGATCCTATTAATATGTATAAATACCTGGTGGAAAGGAGTAAAGAAGATGGAGTCAGGCTCTTCTCGGTGGAGTCCAGTGACAGCACAAGGGGGCACAAACTGAAACACAAGGAATTCCATAAGAAAAAGCTTTATTACTGTGAGGGTGGTCAAACACTGTAATGGACCACCCAGAGAGGTTGTGGACTCTCCAGCCTTGGCAATATGCAAGAGCTGGCTGGACATGGTCCTGAATAACCTGCACTAGCTGACCCTGCTCTGGGTGGGCAGGTTGGACTAGATGAGCTCCAGAAGTGTCCTCTAATCTCAACAACAGTGTTCCCGTGGGAATATTTTCCCCTCAAATATGTTTACCATTCTATTCATTTACATGAATCTAGTAAATTCTCCTTGAATTCATTGTGGTCATATGCATGGTTCATAAAAGAGTTTTTCTTCCTATTTCTTTCTCCAGTTCGTAGCTCCTAGTCAAGTTTTATCTGGATATTTTTTTATGTAGTATGTGTATATGGTGCTGCAAAGTAAACCAAAAACTTTTAAGTTGTCTATTCTTATGACATTTTGATCCTTCACAACTTTATGGACATAAGTATTTAGTTCATTACCAAACATCTGAGCTTTTAGTGGCAATATATAGTTTGACATTACTCTGGGTTAAACAGTTATTCCATCAGGGTTACACATACTATGAAAATCATCTGCCATATAAGAGCATAATGAAGCTTAGCAGTTTGAAAAAGCAGAATGAAATGAGAAGGGAAATTGTTTTTTTCACATACAGAAATGAATTATTTAATCGCAAAAATCCACTGTTAGGGATGGTTCCCATCGGTATCTAGCAGTCAATTTGCTATGAATTTTTCTTAAATGATTCCTATACAGAGCAAAAGAAAAATGTTTTTTAATGACTTAAAGGGAAAAGGAAGAATTAAGAAGAGAAAATGTAATAAGGCGTCAGAAAGTAATACTAAAGAAATATTTTTGTGCTGTTGCACCTCTTTTACAGACTGTGTGCTTCTGTGTCCATCAATCCACTTTGATTAGAAAAGCTGAAGCACTTGCTAATTGCATGTGAAATGAATCTGACCCAACATCCAGAGGTCATTCTTGGTGACAGGAGCAAAGCAGCATCACACATTAATGCTTTCAAGAGGAAATGGAAGTTATGAACTCTGATACAGGAAAGGATGCCCTAGAAGGTCTGATTATATCTGTTTCTGGATTATGATCCCCACAAGATATTTTACTGTTAGTAAATAATTCCCTGTGGTTTTTTCCTTCCTCTTCTACATATTTGAACACAGAGAGCTTGAACTCTGGTTACAGCTAGAAAAGTGTAAAAAGAAAATAGTGTTTACCTGATCTCACAAATCCACTCCTTAGCCATTTTTACTTTCATAGATAGCTTTGTACCTCTGTGAATTTTAGTGGAGAAGTTTCCTGTTTAATCTACGTATGTGTGTGTAGAAACAAATGAACTTACATATATATACTTCTATGTATGTCAGCTTATATAGTATGTTATATATATATACTTATGCATGCATATATATTATTTATACCTGATGTATACCTGATGTATCTATAGAGATATTTTAAACTTTTAATTGATGTAATGACTGAATTAAAAAGTTATTAATTTTATCCTTTATTCCAATATAAATAGGAGATGCAGTGCAAAAACATAATTTCCTGTAAGTAGGGTAGAATATATCTTAGAAGTAGAAATAATCAGAATAATGAACCTTGCGCTTGTTTTTTGACTGCCGTTGTTTAATATTTTTATATTTGTCAATCTTTATGTCTGAGTAAGACATGATAGGGTGTAAGAAAAACAAATTTTATTTCAGTTAGTTTAATTGTGAAATAGGAGATTATTGTTTATTTGCTCCTATATTTATTTTATTTGGGGAAGAAAAATGTGATAGTGTATATACATTTTGTTCATGATTAGTTAAAAAGATATGACAGTCCCAACTGTAAATGAGTAAAAGAAAAAAAAAAAGCAAACCCAAAGATGGAAATCAAATTTTTTTTTTCACTCGTACCTTGGTATTTTCAAATAATTATGAACCTCCAATAAACACATGGCTAAATAATTTGGTATGTCAAACTGCAGTAATGTCACACAAATCCTAACAAATTCCTTAGGAACACACGGTCCAAATAAAATGAGAATTGAATTCCAGAAGCTTGGTCATAGTACTGTGGTTTGAAATGGATATCACACTGAACCAACTTCATCTTATTTAACCCCACATGAAACAAAGCCATACTTCTATTAGCTATTTGAGATTCTATTAGCTCCCTTGACTTCAGTCGGAGCTGACAGTATCCCAGTGAAGTAATTATCCTCACTCTGCCGAAAGAACAGAAGCAACTGACTGGGGAGGGATGCTGCGGCGGAGGCTCAGCGGTGCTCGCACAGCGGGAGTGGGGATGAAAGGCATCAGGCAACATCACAGAAGCCACTCAGCCACCAGGTCAAGATAAGAGAAGAAAAACTCTTGCCAGCAATTCCACCTTTCCCTGAGGAATAAAAGAGCAGCCCTAGATAGCTCTCAGGCAGGATGACAAAACCTGGGGGAAATGAAGACTGCAGAACACCTGCACTTGAACTACAAAGAAAGGGAAAAGCTGAATATGTGTTTAAACCAAGTGAGAATCTACTGCGTCAGCATGCCAGGCTTGTAAACTGCACAATAAAACTGTTAGGTACGTGTATAAGTTATTTTAAAGACAGCATGAAAGAAAGGTTAAAATTGAGCAAGCCATGCTGTATATTTTAAGGGATAACAATAATCCTAGGAAATATACCCTAAAATGTGTGTAAAACATAGACTATAATCTATAAAAGGTTCTACAGAGAGAAAAAGTAGTGCTTTTTTTAATACCTAAAGGATTTATTTATCCCCATTCTGTGAAAGTGTTGCGGTATTGCCGTATAGAGAATTTACAGTTAAATCAATAGGTATTGATAATTTCTGTTTAGGAAACATTGAACTGAGAACATATATTGAATAATCAGTATAGTAAATTTTAGTAAAGAAACTTAAGACTGACAGGTATAAAAATTATTCTAAAACATAACTAGTTATATGGAATTTTACACAGAATGTAGTAACGATGCACTAATGATTGCAAAAGGAAATGCCATGTCCTGCCGCTTGGAGGAATAACCTCTCGCTCCAGCACAGGCTGGAGACTGGCTGACTGGAAAGGAGCTCTGCAGAGAAGGACCTGGGGGTTCTGGGGGACAATGAGTTGAAGCTGAGCCAGCCATGTGCCGTCCTGGCAAAGGTGGCCAACAACCTCCTGCGCTACGGTAGGAAAAACATCACCAGCAGGTTGAAGGAGATGATCCTTTCCCTCTATTCAGTCCCAGGGAGACACATCTGGGCTGCTGGATCCAGTGCTGGGCTCCCCAGTACAAGGACATGGCCAAGCTGAAGTGAGTCCAGCTAAGGGCTACAAGGATGATTAAGGGACTGGAGCATCTGACATAGGAGGAGAGGCTGAGAGAGCTGGGGCTGTTCAGCCTAGAGAAGACTTAGGGGGATCTTATCAAGGTGTGCAAACACCTGACAGGAGGAAATAAAAATATGTATGTCCCTGTTAGAGTTTAGGGCACCTTTGGGATGCAGCTGGAACAGAATCTCATGTTTAGTTTCCTCTAAAAAGGAGTATACTTAGCTTGCACTAAAACCACTCTGCAAATTGAGCCTATAGAAATAGCAGATGGATTTATGCCAAAACCAAACTGCAGTTCCAAATTAAAATAATAATGTAGATGCAGCTACGTGTTGTTCAGTTTATGGTATGATCCAGGGTGAATGTCAACATTCAGTAGTCATTGAAAAACACAGAACACGAAGCTCATTTGTCAGAGAAAATTTGTCACTGCCAGAAAATGACATCAGTATAGAACAATCCAAAATTGTCTGAACTTCTTGAGAGAAATCTTAGTTGAAAACAGAAAATGTGACACTGTTGTGAAAGAAAATCAGAAAATTTCACTCTTCATTTGGGAAGATAGAACTGGAGCATATGTGTACTCTGTGTGATGACGTGTGATACAAAGACAACTAAGCTATCAGCAAAGCAAGGCAAAACACCCAAAGCATAGCATCATGCTGAGAATGAGCTAACTTTGGGTCAAAACCCTCCCACCAGTCACTGTAACATTACCAATGATTAAATAACTGGCTAATTAGCTGAGAGACCATGTGGCTTGCAGAATTAAAGCTAGTCCACAGCCAAACAACAGGAAAGCCTGTTCCTTCCTCCCATTTGGCCCTTCTCAGTCCATAGCTGTGCCTGGGAGCTGTAGCATATTCCCTGACTCCACAAAGGAGTGAAGATGGAAGGTCCACTTGCTGCTCCCACATACCACCTACCTGCCTGTCTACTCCACTCTACCGGGGTACATAGTACTGGATCGTACACATTTATGCAGGAGATGAGGGTGACGACAAGTGCAAAGCTGGGCTGGGGATATTGGTCTGATAAAACATAGAGAAGCAATTCTGCTGCCACAGTGAGTTCACCACCATCACCAATCTGCTACCAAAGGCAATGCAGTGTAGACATGCCAGTGACGATGTTGAACTCCTGGAGCTGGGAGTGCAGAGAGTGCTGAGCACTACTGATGGGTCATTACACCCAGACACCGTGCACAAAGCAGCTTACTTTAAAATGAGTTCGTACACCCTTGCCCATTCCCTGCCTGTTGTGTCTTATAGTCGAGACTATAAATGTCTTTGAGGCAGCAACCATCTTTTATTATACTTCTACATAATGCTAAGCACAGCAGAGTCCTGGGCACTTAGGAGCTCCAACAATGACAGTCCTTTATTCCACCCTTTCTTCCAACAGGGCTGAATTTGATCCTAATATTAAAGAACAAAGTAGAATGAAAGCAACAGGGAGCAAGCAGCAGCTACTTTTTCTTTCACTGACAATTTCAGTAGCAGATCTGTTAGGTGTTACTTTATTCCTCCCATCCCTATATCATGATCCTGAGCAGGAAGCTTCAAGAGCTGCAGAGGGCATAAAGGATCTACTAACAACAGAGACAAAAGTCAATATCACTCCTTCATGTCCATTATCTCCTCTAGAAGAAGTAACAACATCAGAGGAGAGTACCTTTCTATTTTTCTTTTCCTGTGCTTTTATTTTCATCTTTCCTTCCTTTCCTTTTCATTCCTAAGACTGGTCTTTGAAAAAGTTTTTCAACCTCTTGAAGGATTAAAGTGAGGTTGAACACACTAAGCCTCACACAAGTCCCTGTAGCAGCACAGGAAAATTATTATGCAAAATTGCTAAGGACTGCAGCAAGAAAAGAAAGTACAAGGGGAGAGTGACAAGCCAAAGGATGAGTAGAATACAGGACCTGAAAAAGAAGATAATGATTATCAACCTTCATTTAAAAGAGGAGAAAAGTGCCTTCAATGTCCTTATTTGATGATTCCAAGATCCCTCCACCAGCAAATAGATCTTGTTATCTGAAACAATTTGACAGGAAAAAAAAAATAGTTTGCAGAGATATGTATTTTGAAATTAGAAAAACAACTGATCTAGTAATAAATCTGCAAGAAATTCACAGTACTCAGCTGAACTGCTTAATGAAATATCTGTAAAAGTGGCAGTGTGGGGTTACTGACAGAAATACATGCGAAAACCACGAAATAATAAATATACAAAACATATCGCATTTGGAATGTTTTTATTTTTTTTAAATTCTCATAGAAAAAGAGGGAAGCTGGCATCCTTATTAGTTTTCTGATCTTGTCAGAGGAAGGAAAAAAAAAAAAAAGGGGAAATCAGGCTAACTGGTGAAAATAGGCTGAATTCAAGGAGAGTCTAAAACCAACAGAAACCATCCTTTTAAGAAGTACATAGTAAGAAAATCTTTTCTAAAATTATTCAGTGTAAAAAAGTCTCATAGCCTTTTTGAAAATACAGTAAGATTAAAACCTATAAAAAGAAAGATATTTAAGTACTTAAGACAACCTTATGTGACCAAAGCTGAAGCAACGCAGCTGATCCTGAAGGCTTCGAAGGTGCTTCTGTGGGGTCACTGCAATAGCTCCTGCTTTCTGCCCCAGCCTCCCCCGCAGCCCCCCCAACCACAAAAGCTGCAGTGGTAACAGCAGCTGGAGAGGTTGAAAGGTGGTTATGACATAGACCATCTAAGCCAGGTGATAACATGCTCTCCTATACGGCGGCCGAAATCTTTTTGCATATCCCGCAGCTCAGTCAAGGATAGGGACCGGGTTATTACCTCTGGTTCTGCCTCTTCCTCCTGTTCCCGTGAT
>JAVJGG010000058.1:13276199-13286262 GCA_035590195.1 Aviceda cuculoides | reverse complement strand
CTCAAGGGAACACTGTAATCTTGTCAAGGTCAATATCCTCCCCAGGCCCCTCGGTCCAGCCGAGGCCCTCTACACTTGACTTCTCTGAAAACTAACTGTCACATTGGACAAAGTTGGCAAACCAGAGAGACCTCATCTTGAAGGAAGACATCATGCGGATGGAAAAGAGTGACCAGCAAACAGGTGGAATCTGTCCCTAAAGCCCCAGCACAGCGTAAAGGTGGGAGTGGAGGGCAGTTTATGCCTTTTCATATTTTATAGGTTTGCATGTTCTACCTGGCGTATGTTCAAACTTGTTCACTTTTTTTATGTGATCATCCATACTGGTATCTGAATGTCAACATTGCACATGAGAACTTATCTGCTGTTCATAGCAAGAGTTTTTCTTACTGTTGCAAAACCCAGTAATCATGCTTAAATGCCACACAGTGCAGAGAAGCATATTTTTAAATACCAGGTAGTACTAGGCAAAATATCCCTTAGATATTAGTAATAAAATATCATCTTTTCTTTATGGAGTATTCCCACAGCAGTGACAAAGCAACAGAAGTCCCAGACTCTCTCCTTTTATGGCTAGAGCAAAAACATATTGAGGGCATAGTAGCAGACATTCATATACAAGTTAATAATAACAACAACAACAGTAACAACAATAATAATTTCATCTCAAAGCAAAACCATGCCCTATGTAAAGAATTTCCTTATGGACCATCTAGTGTTGATACCGAAGGCAGGTAATTTCTCTTTCTGATGCAATAGATCTGCACAATTTTTGCTGGAATTATCTGTGCAGGATCAACAGTACAACCTAAATAGTAAAATTGAGAACATACTTATCTTTTTGTTTAACCATCCAACTCTGCAGACAGTTAATATTTGTGAACATTTCATTTTGTTTAAAAAGTATAATATCATTCCCTATCTGAGCATTCACACGTCTCTCAATTCCTCGCTTACTAATGACATGAGGATAAGTCTGCTGTGATGCTGGAGGTTTTCTTTTAGCCAGAATGTCAAAACTGGCAGTTCATCTGACTCCTCTGAAAAGTGGTGGCTGACTGTCTTCAAATTACCTTTCAATCTTTTTCTTCTCTGTGGATCAGCAGTATCATAGAGAGTGACACCTTTTCTGAGCATTCAATTCTAATGGTTAAAGTCCCTGAATCCTCTGAGAAGCCAAATTTCAAGGCATTTTCTTTGTTTAGTTCATTGCTCGCACTTGGGCCCTAACATTCTGTAACATATTTCTTTGTTTCTTCTTTTTCTTTGCTTTAATTTATGTTGATAGAAGGGTAGGCCAGCTGGAAAAATAATAAAAGAGAAATAAAAATAAGTCAGTAAGTCCAAAACCATGTTCCTACTTTTACACAAAATCTGTGCTATTACATCAGCGTGATTAAAGCCTTGCTAGGTCACTCATAACTTATTTGCATCACACTGTACTGGATGCTTGCTCACTTATATTAATGGCCTATAGCTCCACCATCTCCCTTTATGAGCTTCTCACCCTCTAAAAACACTCCTTTCACAGCCAGCCTGCATTACTCTCAGAGCAATCTACAAAAAAAATACTTTTCCAATTGCATCATTTATCTGCTGCTGTAAATTTACACAGTGCTTTCAAGGGAGACATAATCTTCCATCTTAGTTTCTTATAGGCCAGGGCTTGGTCTGCACTTACAAGATTTTACTCCTGTAACTATGTCAGCTAGTGCAATTTTTTTAACCATTACAACTGCAGTAATAAAAATCCTTGTATGGTAACATTTATCCTAGTAACACCATACTTGAAACAGTATTTGTCTAAACACACAAACTTGAACCCTTGGATGCCTAACTGTTATCAAAATGAATGAACTAGGTGTCTAAATACTTTAAGAGGCAGGACTTATATAGCAATACATTTGCACTGAACAGTGGTCCTAAACATCAGGGGATTTTCTGGTAGAGCTATATCCCTGGAAACATATGAGGAAAAGTCTCTCAAAATAGAAATCTAAGATAATAAAGGCCAAGTTAGAGAAGAAAATGTACACAAACAAATAATAATAAAAGAAGTTATAGAAAACTTCTGTTTGACTTTCGGTCTTGTATGGTGTATTTCCATTCCCTTTTCCAACATGCTCTTTCCACTGCACTGAAAGCCAGTATCCCATGTCTATTTTGTCCCCCCGTTTCCATTTGCCCGTTATACTTCAGATGTTTTATCAGTGCTCCTGTCTACTGAACTGTGGTTGCCTCATTCAGAAAACTCCGGAATGCTCAGTCACCATCACCTCCCCTTCATAACCCTGGCCCTAAGAGACATGCTGAAATGTAGCAAAACTGTGCTGAAACTCCGCATTGTAAAAGCAGCATTTGAGTTGTCTGTTTGCATTTACAGCTGCAATGACTAGCCATTTCCCTGCAGCTCTGCTGATTGACACTTGCGCACATTCCTATCATTTCCACCGTCGTTTAAGGACAGACCACTACCATCGTGGGACACGGTGAAAACAAGTGGGGGTGAGGTGTGTCAGGGGAGCAGTAGCTGCCCTTCACTCTTTTCTTAGTGGGTTGTACCACTGATTCCTCAGCATGGACGTGGCAGGCGCTGCAAACTGGCTATATCCCACCTCCCAGGGCCATATAGGATTTCATCAGGAACATGATGACCTTGCCAGCTCTGTGACAGACATTGCAGTGATAAAAGTACATTACAACAGATGGATATTTGTAGCAATTCAACTCCTTCTCTAGAGCAGAAGAAAGTTGGGGGGGACATTATGGCTTAGGAAAATATACTCTTCCCTCAGCATCTCTCCAAGCATAAATAGGAAAGGCTCAAATTTTACTATACCATATGCTAAATGACAGATTGTTGTCTTAAACTCTTAAGTATCCAAGGGAAGCACCATGTCTCCTTTCATATTTTGTGTGAAGCAGCTAGAGGAGTACTACGAAATAATAAAGAATAAGAATAATAAATTACTTTCAGCAGTCAGATGAGAATGAATTGTTATTTGCTCTTCTGAATTATATGGTATTTAGTCATATGCCAAAATGTAGCATTATTCATCATATGTGTATTTGATATTTAGAAGATCTTTTTCCCTCCTCTGAGAAAAGTGCAGTTGCCACATTTGAAATTTAAAAGCTTTATTTTAGCAAAGATGCTACTTTGCATGTAGACATGCTCCAGGAGGCATATTATGTTCTTCTTAAAACATTTTTGAACAGCAGCTGAGACTCACTTGTAGAAGGAACTGGGCAAACTGTTCACACTGTATAATACACTTGGCGAATATAATCCTTTTCTTTTATTTGTAAATTAGCTGTGAGCGGCATTTGATTTTTTTTTCCATATTCAGAATTGCTCAACTAGATCTTGACTCACTGCCTGCTCCTTAGTTACTTTCATGAAATCTTTGAGTATCATTTGCCTTGTGTATGACGTAACACCTACCCAAATCAGATGGCATCGTTTCTTTTCCCTCAGTGGATAGCCATAGCCAACTTGAAAAAACGTTTCCTCTAAATAAGGAAGAAGAGATCTAGATTCGCCAGAATCACCGAATCAGAGAGTCACAGGATGGCTGAGGTTGGAAGGGACCTCAGGAGGTCATCTGGTCCCACCCCCTTGCTCACGCAAGACCACCATTTTTAAGGCTGCAAAATGTTTATGAAAGTGGTACTTTTTTATCTGATAGCCTAGGTTGAAATAATTTTTCTTTCCTTTAGTATTAATTATTTGCAGTAGGGTTTTCTGAATGAAAATACTGACAAAGTTACCATTTTTTCTGATTACATACCTAGTTAATTTTTTTTTATATTTACTAGTTAACATTTTTTATGAAACAAAACTATATAATAAAACAAAGGGCAAATGTCTTTTGATTAATATTACATAAATTCTACTTAGAAGATTTCCAGTATTATTTAATAAATGTGGGATTATTTGTATATTTCTCTTTATATTCCCCTGTTTATCTGCTTCTAAGCCAGATCGTGTTTTTTAAACAATGTGAAACAAACTACCCTTTATCTCATGTATGATGGGTTCCTACTTAAATAAATTAAAAATTAAGTAAATATTTTGTCAGTAAACTTTTAGAATATTGATAAACTTTCTGTTAAACAGAAAATAAACTAAAAAAAAAATACATTCTTTTCAATTTAAAAAACTCAGTAAGCATATCTTCAATAATTTCCTCAGTGATATTATAGTAATCTAGTTATTCTAAATTATTCTTACACAGTTGGTTTCGCTATCTGAAGTGAATAAATTAGATGTACATTTAAAAGCTGCAGCATCCCAATAGGAAGTGTTGTCAACTGTACTGCGGAAGCAAGAACAAATGTCTTGGGGCAAAAATTGCTGAATGTGGTTGCACAGCTAAAGGAAATATAAAGTCCTATAGCTACATCATTACAAGGCCCAGACTTGTACCTCTTTCTTAATCATGGGAGTTTTTAATTTTTTAATCTTCTGTGAGTCGTTCCCACTTTCCTTTTCCCCATGGTTAATTAAGAGGCATAGTTGACCTGAAATGCATTTACTAAAATCACACAGTTCTGCATTGAGCAGGTGGTATTTTCAAAATGCTAAAAAAAAAAAAAAAAAAAGAGACAGAAGCATTTTTAATTTTTTAAATGCTATTCTTTTCCAAGCCCTGAAAACATTCCTTCTCATAAATATTCAAGTGGTGAAAGAAAGTTAGCTCTCAGTAAAATAATTTTATGGCATTTTGGACCCAGTAGGGTACTGTTCCTTGGAAGTCATAGGTTAGAGAGTCAGTTTGATTGATCTGGTGTGCTTTCTGGATGTATTTTTAAATTAATAAAAATTAAATGCCTCTGACTTACTGTATATTTGCAATGAGGTTTTCCTATATCAGTAGCTGCTTTTCTGTGTGCCACTTACTCTGCTTTAATGGGCCTTTTTAATGTAGCTGACAGGTTGAGAAATGGGGGGTTTATTTCTGCTGTTTTCTGTTTCATCTTTCATTTGTGGTTTATGTAATTCTGGAAGAAACAGCATAGTGTTTGTATTGCCTCTATAATGATAAGAAGATATTCATTCTTACTTTCTAAGTTTTGGAAGGGGACCCATTAAAGAAAAATCAAAATGGTGGAAAAGGTCAGTCTTTCAAAATGTAAATGTAGGTGCAAACCTCATGCTGTTAGCCATCAGTCATATTGATTTCAAAAAGTGTTCACTTACAGTGTTGTGCTTTAATAAATTCGACTTTGATGGACAGTTGAGATTGATTTAATGTAGTTATTCACCACATACAAGGCAGAAAACAAGCATGTTTACTTGATCTTGATATAACGTTTATTTGATATGAGCTGGTGCAACCATGCAGCCACCTTCAAGTCTTCTGCTTGTTGCCTTGGCAGCCAAAAAAAGATAGATAAAAACACCTAGGGCTTCATCTTAACATTATCAAACATTAGTAGCAGAATCTCTAAGTCTGTAAGGTGGAAAAACTAATTAATTTCATGTGGTATCCTTGATAAATAAAGCTTGCTAAGGGAGTGCAAGCATGTGTAAAGAGAAATTGGGTGTAAAGAGGAAACTCTCTATTGGAAGCCAATACAACAGAATACCACCTAACATCTGTTAAATTACAATAAAATAGAGTAAAATATATAATTAACATCTCACCTTTTCACCCATGTCCATGATATTTCTTAATTTTGTCCTTGGACCCAGTCATCATTCAGAGATTATATAAAATATATAAAAATCTCTTTAGCATAGCCCTGATTTACCTGCCTCAGCTTTGCTCTAAATCTTTGTTTGGTAGTAGAAACACTACATGACCATTAATTGTTAATTTTCCTAACATTCTGCAACACTTCTCTGAAATCCAAAATAATGAATTGGCCTTCAAAAATGCATTAGCGTCATCATTAGAAATATTTAAGAATTAGGTGGGGAGAATTTAAATTTTTCTGAAGTGTACATAATTTCTGTATTCTTTTATCAGTGTGAATGAGTTCTGTAAAATAACATAACAGGATTTTCCCACTGTGTGAGACACAGGTCTTTAAAAAACTTAACTTTAGTTTTTGAAGATTTGGTTCAACTAATGTTAGGGTTTTCTGATGTAGACATTTGGATTTTGGTCAATCGCTCAGAGGGTACCTTTAACAATTGAAGGACAGATGCATGCACTCCAACAGCAGAATTAATCTGATTATGTTAGACATTTATCTTAAGATAAGGTGGCTCTCAGACACTTCCAAAACATGCAGCAGCTCACTTTGACCCAGAGTTATTTTCCAGTGTGGCTTAATCCCCCTGTGCTGACAAGACTCCCTGAGGAGTTATCTCAGGTAAGTATATGTTAGGTGATGTCCCCTTCCTTTTCCACATCTGCTGTATCTGCGTGTTCTGAGGATGAAAAACTTTGATCCTGCACCAAACTCCAATCCTTTCAAAAAGTAAACTCAATTTTGTTACTCAGAGAGCTCTCAAATATGTAAGTGCCAAAACATTTATGATAATTCAGTCTTGAGATACATGAAACAAATTACAGTGCCCCGTATAAACATAGAATTTGGCACTTTCACTGCAGAAAATATCCTAAATATCTTTAGATACTATTTTTGGAGTAGAATCTATTAAGTCATGATATTTGGGGGACAATATTGTATCACTAAAAATTTTTGTTTTCAAGCTATACTTTTTTCTTATGGCTTTATAATTTCCTTAATGAAGGTCAAGAAAAAAACATACTTTAATATGTCTAACTCTTTAGCAGAAGACCTCCCAGTCATTAATATGAGATCATCAACCTTAATTAATCTGTCAATGAGAAATAACTCTGCCCTATAACAGTACAAGTACTGTGATAGAAGTCCAACAGATTTTAACTTAAAGACACAAGTATGAATCTTGCGTTACTCAAGCCATTCTGTGACATACTTTTTAGCTCTAGAAGAGAGCATGTAACATGCTCTCTGTAACATGGTCTAGTGGGCAGGGATGATGGTTGGACTCGATGATCTTGTAGGTCCTTTCCAACCTAAATGATTCTATGATTCTATGATTCTAAGAGAGTCTCATTACCATTAATATTAATATTAGAAGCTAATATCCAGGAAATATTTTGTGTTGTTTATAAATGAACACCAAAAGCACCAAGATGTATGTATTTTTCCCAGATGGTTTAAAATGTGTTCACAGAAACATAACCTAATTCTTCTTTAGACAATCCTACAACTCTTTAAATACTTTTTTGTGTCAGAAACTCTAAAATGAGTTTAGTGATTGGACCAGAACCCTAGAAAGCTCTACAGAGGGATAAATGTTCTGTGCATTATGATACATGTTCATAATATTCAATCCCAATACTTTTTGCTGGGAAACTCTAGAGCCATATTGTTCATCTCTCTCAGTAGACAATGGGGAGAGACGATGTTGAATGATATAAATGCAGCTAATATCTAGATTATGAACTAAAGGCTCCCTCTCACACTCTGCATTGTTTGCTAAAAAACCTAAAACCAACTTCATAGCTCAGGTATATCAATCATAGCCTTAACTTGCGCAAATCAAAGTGTGTGTTACTTTTGGTTCATAAACTTTTCTCAGCTCTTAAGCATAAACATATGACTGTTGATGGAATTCTACTATTATTAATACTATCCTATTTAGCTGAGGCATAAATGGAAAATAGAATTATTTTATTTTGCTACAGAATTTTAAAAGGTTCAATAAAGACAAAAATACATTCAATATCCCATGATGAGGATGGCGAGTGGAAAATTTGTATTTCTTTGCTTTAGACACATTAAGCTTCTGACACTTTTTTCCTCTGTTTCTTCTAAGTAGTCCATGATGCTAACCAGTGCTGCCTGCAGGATTCTTATCAGGAGCAGTCTCCTATCTTCTGCCAATGAAGAGTAACAATCTGTTCAGTGTCTGCAGTGGAAAGAGACTCCTGCTGAAAAATAAATAAGATTGCAAGAGAAATATACAACAGGAGGAAGCACCTAGAGATTTCACACAGCAAGAAAGTGCTGTTGAGAAATAATATCTTGTACTGCATTATCCATCCTAATTTTGTGATACTTTCTGGTGACAAAATTTGCTTTCAAATATAGTCTTTGGTTCCAAAGTTGAATAAAGGTGACAAATTCAAACTAATTTAAATTCATATTACATATTTATTAGTTGTTGCGGTTTAACCCTGGTGGGCAACTCAGCCCCACCTAGCTGCTTGCTCACTACCCCGCAGTGGGATGGGAAAGAGAATCAGAAGGGTAAGAGTGCAAAAACTCGTGGGTTAAGATAAAGACAGTTTAATAGGTAAACCAAAAGCTGCATTCCCAAACAAAGTAAAATAAATAAATAATTCACTGTTTCCCATCAGCAGGATGATGTTGAGCCATCCACAGGGAAGAGGCGCTCCATCATGTGCAACAGTTTATTGGGAAGACAAACACCATCACTCCAGGCGTCCTCCTCTTCCTCCTTCTTCCCCAGCTTCTCTTGATGAGCATGATGTTATATGGTATGGGATATCCCTTTGGTCAGCTGAGGTCAGCTGTGTCCCCCCCAGCCTACGTGCTGGCAGGACAGTGTGAGAAGCAGGAAAGGCCTTGATGCTGTGCAAGAACTGTCCAGCAATAACTAAATCATCCCTGGGTTATCAACAACGTTTTCATCACAAATCCAAAACATAGAACCATACAAGATACGATGAAGAAATTTAACTCTATCCCAGCCAAAACCAGTAGATTAGTTTGTGGTTGGTTTGTTTGTTTGTTTGTTTGTTTTTAATAAATTAGATCTTCTGGTAAAATGGCACATGTAAGACATTTTAAACCATCCAGCACTGTGTTAATTGTTAGGAAATATATTTCTATTAGTTAGACTGTTCCCTTTAAAGAGAAAACAAACAAACAAACAACAAACAAAAAAAACCCCCAAAACAGCCACACCACCCGCTTGAAGCAATTCACAATTTCTGATCTTTGTTTTAGAGTGACTAATACAAAATCTGACTGTTAAATTTGAAGGGAGAAGACTTAGATGTATTTTGGATTAATTAAGATAAAACCCACTATTTCATGGCAGTGTTACTTCAGCATAAATTGAGCAATACAAAGCATTAAGCAGATAAATAGCTGTGGCTAACCAAGCCAATTAATTGCATTAAACATGATTAGGAACTAAATTTAATGCATCTGGCTTTCATTATAGGTTTTGATGTTGCTACCTCATCAATCAAATAACTATGTTTAAGAAATTAGGATTTAGGTTAAAAATCGGTATACAATAGTAGGTAAAGCAGTAAAAGGAGGAAAATTACAGGTTTAGATGAGAGCTATCAGTTTGTTTTTCAACCATGATTTCTGTGGAGCACATTATTTAATATTTTTAGTGAACAGAAACAGCAAAAGGGAAAATTTTAATGAAATGCATTGATGATGTAATACTAGAAGTCATCAATATGAGAGAGGAGCAGAATATTCTCAGAGAAGCAACTGGATGACCATAAGTTATGAAGAATTGGAAATGGGAAGAGAAAATAAGGACCAACCAGTCAGAGATTTCTCTATAAAACATGAGACCTGTATTGTGGGATGACAAAAAAGAAGAGAACTAGGCAGTGATGAGAGAGAGAGAGAGGAAAGAATGAGATAACTGTCAGTATATTGTTGCCATGAAGAGGCAAATTTAATCCTAGGGTGAATGTACTATAATATATAGAGACAAACTGCTGTAATATTAATTATATATATAAGACAATGGTGAAACCGCATCTGTAAACTTATGCCTTTTTTATTCCCCCATATTCCAGGAAGTCTGAAACTGCTGTAGAGAAATCCAATAAAAGTAGTCAGCAAAGAAAAAGAAAAAGAAATCATAGAATCATAAATAATAGAATGGTTTGAATTGGAAGGGATGTTAAAGACCATCTAGTTCCAGCCCCCCTGCCATGGGCAGGGACACCGTCCACTAGACCAGGTTGCTTGAAGACCCATCTAACCTGGCCTTGGACACTGCCAGGGATGGGGCAGCCACAACTTCTCTGGGCAACCTGTTCCAGTGCCTCACCACCCT
>JAVJGG010000058.1:13208890-13244959 GCA_035590195.1 Aviceda cuculoides | reverse complement strand
TTATTAGTTTCTTCTTTTCTGTTCTATTAAACTGTTCTTATCTCAACCCACGAGTTTTACTTCTTCTCCTGATTTTCTCTCCCATCCCACTCGGTGGGGGCGAAGTGAGTGAGCGGCTGCGTGGTGCTTAGTTGCTGGCTGGGGTTAAACCACGACAGTGGATCACTGACTTTTAAATGTGCAATGGTCTCTAGGTCAGGATCACTACATTCCACTCCTTGATCCACATACAGTCTACCTTTCACAAAGATGTAAGTTATAGACTAACATTAATAACATACAGCCTTCTCAAGCCCTAAATGCAAGCCCCAGTACCCATGGCCTGTTCCGAGATCACCGACTCCTCGAATACCATTACCTTCCACAATGCTCCAAATCCACACTGCCAACTATCAAGGTATTTTTCTGCTTGAGTAGAATATGAATATAGTGATTATCAATTACTGAATTTTCACAAGCCATAGTACATAGTAATTTCTGATTTTATAAATCAAGCATGTAGTCCTGTGTCGTGGTTTAACCCCAGACGGCAACCAAGCACCACGCAGCCGCTCACTCACTTCCCCCCACCCAGTGGGATGAGGGAGAGAATCGGGAAAAAAAAAAGGTAAAACTTGTGGGTTCAGATAAGAATTGTTTAATAGAACAGAAAGTAATAAGCTAATAATGATAATAAGAAGAAAATGACAATAATAATAATAATAATAAAATGATTGGAATATACAAAACAAGTGATGCACAATGCAATTGCTCACCACCCGCCAACTGATGCCCAGTTAGTTCCCAAGCAGCGATCCCTCCCAGCCGTACTCCCCCTGGTTTATATACTGGACATGACATCCCATGGTATGGAATACCCCGTTGGCCAGTTTGGGTCAGCTGCCCTGGCTGTGTCCTGTGCCAACTTTTTGTGCCCCTCCAGCTTTCTTGCTGGCTGAGCAGGAGAAACTGAAAAGCCCTTGACTTAGTCTAAATACTACTTAGCAACAGCTGAAAACATCGGTGTGTTATCAACGTTCTTCTCATACTGAATCCAAAACATAACACTGTACCATCTACTAGGGAGAAAACTAACTCTGTCCAAGCCGAAACCAGGATATTCTTCTCCCTAATTAGAAACTGAAGCTTGTAAAATACATCTACCCAGTAAAGGAAGTGTTCATGATAAATTGCATTCTTCTTTCCTTTTGGAGTCCCTCACACAACTCTTCTCTAAAGCAGTGTTTGAATCCATTGTCCTGGGGAAATGCTGTGGTTCAGTTTAAATATGGAGATAGATAAAGGTTTGCTGGAAAGGAAGGGTGAGGCAGCCTTTAGTATGCTGCACAATGCAAGGTTCATTCTTGCATGCTATGACAGTGCTGATGTGATTGCACAGACTCTACTGCTTGTCTTTCTATTCAGATCAGAAATTCTTCCACCTCCTGAAAGTCAGATCTCTGCTGCTGGGGAATGGTAAAAGTTTCCTGAGACTGTCTACAAGGACAAAGATAATTTGGTCAACTTGCAAATTACATTCTGCAAAATGTTTCTGCCTTCATTCAGTTAAGATGATGTTCACCTTCTACCCTGAAATGCTGTAAAATTTTCTTTTGCTTTGCTACAGTGGAGTGGCAAAAGTGAAAACCTGAAATGTCTGTGTCTTCTGATAGAGCAGATGGCCACATTAAAAAGGAATTGCAGTACAGTATAGTGTACTGATGGGTCCTGAAATTTATGCAAATATGAAAAAAATTATATAAAATTTGTGCAAAATACAGAAACATTTGCTTGCTATACATATGCCTCTCTCAAGTATTTTAAGTCCGTCTTCTGTGCAAATATGCTCACAAACACATACATATATGAACACAAATATGTGTATCTATCGTGTAACTTCCTAAATATTTTCACACAATAATTTGGATGCATTGTTATTTAGATAACATTAGAGGGCCAAAAAACCTGTATGCCCATAATAAGATTACAAGTGTTGAAATAATGAATAGCTGATCTTGTAACAAAGAATGTGTTACTTACCTGGGTCATAAATAAAAGAGCATCTAAGACCCACAAGGAAATTTTGGAAAATTCCTCATAAATAGAAAAGCATGTGAAATGAGGGTTGACAATCCAAAATGGGAATAACGAACCCACTGAGTTAATAGAAAAATTAGTTTTGCACACCATTTAGGAAAACAAAGACTTGACATAATTTCATCAAGAAATAGCAACAGGGCCCAAGGAGCACCACCAGAACCCCAGAATCTCCTACAGAAATGTGTAAGATCTGGTCAAACCTCAGTTATTAATAGCTCTTCTTATCTGTAGTAGAACAGAACCAACTTCATGTATCCTGCAGTTACTGGTAATAAAGTCAGAACTTCGATGACATAGTATTATCAACTTATTTGGGCTTTGAAGGTGTGGTGTAAGCCACAATACCTATTTAGCTTCAGTGTAGAGATTCTTGCTGAATTCCTTTATGAATCAATGGGTAAATAGACTAAATATATGTTTTTATTCTGCTGGCCCAACTGAGCTAAGTGGTCTTCATCCAGTGTGCTGAGGACCATGTTCTGGAGAAAACCGAACCCTGAGGAACCATCTGCACCTCTTTATATAATTATTTTCCAGAATATACTGCGTTAAGCTGCACTCAGCAGTTACCCACTTAAAGCTGTGGAACATTATGTACAATTCTTACATATACATTAAAACTCCCACTAGACAGAAAGGCAGTTTTGGTATAAACAAGCAAATCTACACGTGAAAATATGTCAATGTCTATGTAAAATTTGGTCAGAGTCTTTTCTGAAGTATTGAAATTTCAGGTTTTTATTTTCTCTAAATCTTGGGCTTATAAGGCTTCATAATTCTACAATATCTATAGCAAGAAGAATCCAGTTAAATGGAAGTATAAAGTCTGAGAATTAAAGCTGTGAAGAATCAGTATAGGTGATGCATGATCATGCACACACATGGCAAAGTTTTGTTGGAAAAGAAGTAATAGATAATAAATTTGCAGTGTAGATTTCTGTAAGTTGTTTTAAAGAACTGATATGATAAGGACATTATTTACACAGTATTAATAAATACAAGACTGCATTGCACACAAAGCTTATTTTGCATTGCCTTTCTCTGATTAAAATGTAGAAAATAAAATTATTGTTGTAAAGACAGATTAGACTTCATGCACTTATTTTACAAATATGAAACAGAATTCCAATAAGAAACATGGCAAAATCCAGGAGAATCACGTATAAAAATACAGTATGAATTATTCCTTCATCTGAATACATCACCAAGGAAAACATGGCACAATTATCTAGTGCTTATGTACTATGCAGTGCTCTACCACTATTCAATATTGTCTACCACTAGTAGTATTACTAGTATTACTACTTCTACTATTAGTACTATCAAAATACAAGTAAAGATTGGGTTCTATTCTTACTTCTTATCATGAATTGCTTTGTAAGTCTGGATAAGGTGCCTGTCTTTATTTCTCCTCTTTTTTAAGAGAAAAAATGATGATGAATAATGCCTTTCTTTGGAAGGTACTTTAAACTCTGCAGGTGAAATGGCTTCATGGCTTGATCTAAAGCCCAGCAAGTTCACTAAGAGCTTTTTACTGACTTCAGTGCATTTTGGGTTAGACCACCTATGTAAAAATGAGTAATACTGAGCAACAGACATTTTTAAGCAAATGCATTTTATTTTAGGAGATGTTACCAAATTTATCCTTGAAATTTAATTCATAATATTGTTTTACACTGACTCCCTTCAAATTATAACATTTCAGGTTTTAGATTCTGAATTAAATGCTAGATATATCTGGCCACAGTAGAGGAAAAAGGAAAGTTTATATTTGTCTATCCTAAAAGGATATTTCAAATATCAGCTGAATTTGAATGTACCAAGCTGGTATTGTTACTAAAAACATAATCAGAAAAAAATAACTTTTTTTTTTTTTTTTTTTACTGGAGCAAAATAAATTACAAAAGGAAAAGAATGGGGCATTTTGCAGTGTTGCGTTTCAGCACACACTGACAACTTTTCTAAAGTGCAGGACACATCCATCTCAAATGAAGAATTCTGTGCTAGATTTGAATGTGTCAAAAATTGTGCTACTTTCCTGGTTTTCTTATATCACTGAGATCAGAATTATCACAATAGCCTTCTCTGGATTGTAATACTCTAGCTGAAAGCTTGACATGGGGAAACATAGAAAGAGAGCAGGTTCACTATCCATTTTACTAAAAAAAATCAAAACCAACTGTAGTGGGTTGACCCTGGCTGGACACCAAGTACCCAACAAAGCTACTCTATCACTGCCCTCTGCCCTCCTCGGCTGGACAGGGGAGAGAAGATATAACGAAAGGCTCATGGGTCAAGATGGGACAGGGAGAGATCACTCAGCAATTACTGTCATGGGCAAAACAGACTTCACTTGGTGAAATTAGCTTAATTTATTACCAATCAAATCAGAGAAGGGTAATGAGAAATAAAACTGAATCTTAAAACACATTCCCCCCACCCCTCCCTTCTTCCCAGGCACAACTTCACTCCTGAATTCTCTACCTCCTCCCCCCCAGCAGCTCAGGGGAATGGAGAATGGGGGTTGTGGTCAGTTCATCACACGTCTCTGCTGCTTCTTTCTCCTCACACTCTTTCCCCGCTCCAGTGTGGGCTCCCTCCCATGAGAGACAGTCCTTCACGAACTTCTGCGACATGAGTCCTTCCCACAGGATATAGCCCTTCATGAACTGCTCCAGCACGGGTCCCTCCCATGGGCTGCAGTCCTTCAGGCACAAACTGCTCCAGGGCAGGTCCCCCACTGGATCACAAGTCCTGCCAGGGAACCTGCTCCAGTGCGGCCTTCCCACGGGGTCACAGCCTCCTTCGGGCACCCACCTGCTCCAGCGTGGGGTCCTCTCTGCCCGGGCTGCAGGTGGAGATCTGCTCCCCCGTGGACCTCCCTGGGCTGCAGAGGGACAGCCTGCCTCACCGTGGTCTTCATCACCACAGGCTGCAGGGGAATCTCTGCTCCGGCGCCTGGAGCATCTCCTCCTCCTTCTGCACTGACCTGGGGGGCTGCAGGGCTGGTTCTCTTACATGTTCTCACACTCTCTCTGCTGCAGGTTGCTGCGCATGTTTTTTCCCCCTTCTTAAATCTGTTATCCAAGAGGAAGTACCACTGTCACTGAGGGGCTTGGCCTTGGCCAGCAGTGGGTCTGTCTTGCAGCTGGCTGGATATGGGGGAAGCTTCTGGCATCTTCTCACAGAAGTCACCCCTGTAGCCCCCCTGCCAAAAATCTTGTCACGGAAATCCAATACACTGTTTTTCTGCAACAAATTTATGCAATTTAACAGCAAATTTCATTCTTTATGACTGGTTTTGTGAAAATGATAGCTGCCACGGTGACATGTCATATATTGTTTAGCTCTTTTGTTTTTAACCCTGCTAAATCCTTAAAATTACAGTTTTGAAGATATCTGTATCTCCTTTTTTAGTGTATTGAAAATAATTCATGCAAGAGTTCATTTTCTCATTATTTAGTAAAAAATTTCTGAAGAGATCTGCTAAGGGACATTATCCAATGACAAGGAATAAATTTTATATTTCCTATAAATGTTAAGCAAAAGTCAAAGATATTATATCACCTTCACCCAACTGCTTTTGTCCCACACATTCAGACTCTGCTAATAAGACAACACATTTCTATTCTTGACACCCTTCTTCAGTTAGAGCTGGAATTTACAGCAGTCAGTGAGAAGGAACATTGCACTGTAGGAGGAATATCTCTCCCCATTTCCACAGCCCAAACGTGGACTCATCTTTCATCAGATCAGCTCGTAGACTCATAGCCCAGGCTTGGATCTGGGAGTCTGAAAAAAGCTGTTGCCTGTCTCCTTTCATAGTTTCACTCCTTGTACATACCATCAGGATTACCAGTGAACATACAAAAAACCCCCATACTCTTTCAATTTGATTTTAGATAGATGAGAACTCAGTTGACTGATTTTTAAATGTTTTTCAGGTTCTGTAATTTTAGAAGGGATTAATATAGCTATAGGAATAAAGGGAATTCAGGTTTTTGTAAAAAAGAATTGAAGAGAAACATCGGGGTCTATACAGCACTGCTCGGTAAAAAGTCTGAAGAGCTGGAAAATTGTGTAAGTTACGGGGTTTTGATGTTTCAGAAATACTAAGATGATTACAACGAAACGTTCCAGTCCTGTGTTCAGCAGTGGATTGGCAGCCATCAAAGGAGTTGGACCATCTGTAGATTCGTGGGAGTGGGGTTGTCAGGAAGAAAAAAAGGGATATCTTTAAGTAGACAGTGGAATTCTGACTTGGAATATTGGATGATATCTTTGCATCTGATGTGAAGTTCTTCTTTGATAATAGGCAATTCACTTAAACCAGGCATTCTGCAGATGATAGCCACTAATTGCATTTTTCTTACTTTTTGGGTGCCCGTGTTGAGGGTCAAAAGCCTGATTTCTAGATATGCTGAATGCTCACATTTGCAGCCCAGAGAAAGCAAGCTGTGCTGGAGTACATGAGGGGATATACACTCTTAAATCCTATGGGAAATTGCCTACTAGTGGTCTTATTCTGAATACCTAGAACTGATGGAAGTATTTGGCTGCAATCATTCTGTGCATCAGTTTTCCACTTACAAAATGAGGATGGTAATTCCTCTTTATTTCACAGGATTCAAATGTACAGCTGGGATTAAGGAAACACTTTAGGAATACACTGGGACTGAACAAAATACTGTTTTTACATTTCAAACAATAAACCCCCCAAAAGTTTTACATTTCATTGTAAGTTAAACTAGAAATATCTGAAATTAAATGCGTTTTAGAAATGGGCTACCATGTTCTGGAAAATTTGAAAGACATTTTTTGCATATTTTACCTTTTTTCTATTTGTTTTCAGGGAAAACTATTCAGTTAATTTTATACATATTATAAAAAAATTGGTTGAATAAAATTTTAAATGATAACTTTTCACTGATATCTATATTAATATTGTAAAATAGAAAAGCCTCAGATGGAATTAACATTTTTTGTTTAAATCAAGGTTTAAGTAGACAATGGTAAATACTAGTTTCAGTAACATTCTGAAACTGATAATAAAATAATAACAAAAAATAATGAAATATTAATGGCCTATCTATTTCTTGAACTTTGTCAGATTTATTCACTGTATAAGTAAGGAAACCTAAAAAACATCTTTAACCTTCCTTAAATAAGCTCATTTATGTGTTCATTATATTTTTAATACAGGATATAAGTGTGTTTGTGTCTATTTGTGTGATTACAGTAATTCATAAGGAAGCTTTAAGTGACTAAAAAAAAAGTTTTAAAAGTGGCCGAGTCACTCATTGAAGAAATGATACTAAAACTGTGTTTTATATCTCCTGTATGCTTTATAATCCTTCTAGCCCCTATTTTAGGTTTAGTGTATTTTACTAGGACTGTATGTTTCTTACAGCACTTCTATCTCTGAATTTACATAAAATGCACTTGCATTTAAAGAAAACCTTTTCAGCTCATTTTGCTTTGTTTATAAATCAATTTTCATTGACCAGTTTCTGGCATTTCAGTTATTTCTCTGCATGAATGCAAATCAGAGGTCAGTGTCTTCTGAATGCTCCTTATGAGTGGAACAGATATAGTAAATTTATAAGAAATTAAACTAAGTGTTTTTACAGATAAGGACTAGAGCTGCTTATGAAGCACAAACTATTTATAGTATTCCATAGCATGTAATAATTACTTTATATAGGTTTATAATGGAGTCGTAGAATTCTATACCCTGATATTTAATGTGTAGGAAAATTCCCTAGGGGTAATAGGACACTAAGAAAATTTTCCACAAAGAGTGGATTTTTTTTTTTTTTTTTTTTTAAGCAACCAAATCATTCATTCAATATGTTAATTTTAGGAGGAAGTATTTTCTTGCTATAGCTAAGATTGCAAGGTAAGGGAAGTAATTTTTTTCTTCCCTGTGCCTTGCAAGGATAAATAAACACTGGAACAATTCATATTTTACACTGTCATATAAAACTAGGTTAACTTGATATGGAGCTCATTATGGTGAGATGAAGGGATTCTATTTAGTTACTTTCCTAGTAAATTCAATGAGCTTCTTGCAGTTGTTTATTTTTAAGCTAACTGGGTCCAAGGATTTCTGTAAACTAAAAATAGCTCTCTGCAGAGTAGCCTTCAGATATCCAACTTCTAAATCCAGTTCTACTGTCTTTGTGCTGAAAGACACAATTAGAATTCCTGTGCAGTAAAATACTTCTCAGTATGCCTGATAGAGAAAGTATCAGCCCCCATCTATTTCAGTCACAAACCATAAATAAATAACTAGGCCCTGTATTTGCATATGTTTGTAGATACTCAATTTGACTTTTAGATACCTTGGTCGAGATGTTCAATATTAATAGATACTCGATTCAAAGATTAAGCTTTGAGCTGCAGAAAATACCATCTTATGGAAAGTAATTTCTTGAAGCATTTTATAAACAAGGTGTCAAATAAACTTATAGACCATCTAATATCCTGAAAAAACACAGTTATTCCTATTCAAAGGGAATAGCCTGTAGTTCATCACACCAGGAATGGTGCTTGCAAACGCAATGAAATTAACAGGGTCACAGTTTCAACTCCTCTTAAACCTCTTTTTTTTTCCCAGACTGCTCATGCATAAGGAAGGTATACTTCCCTTGCCGTTCCCCGATTTCCACGGGGAATTGATGGCTAGATAGTGCAAACCCACTCAGCTCCTTTTTTCTGTTCGGGAAAGAAATTTCCTTCTGGGGCCTAAAGATACTGCGAACGGCACCATGGGAGACTGCTATTATCCACTGTAGACCATTTACGGAAAATTAAAGCCACACAATAAAATAGCAAGGCTCCTTCTTTCACAACTCTCAGAGATATTTTAGAATAACTTTTTTTTCTGGTAAAGCGATGTGGCTGTACTGAAGAGAATTAATATATTCCTTTGTTATTGAAGCCACATGCCTTTTAGTTATCCATTTGATGTATGAACAATCAACAGAATTATTTCCCAAACAATTCAGAAGGTGAGTTAATAGCTTCTTTTTTCTTCAAGGTATGTATCGTACTGCAGAGCTACAGTGATATATTATAATGACTCCTGTAAGCCTGTCTTTCCTTAAAGACAGTGTTAAATAACTTTGTATTCCACTTCAAAAGTTATTAAGGTTGTAATGAGAAGTAGTGTCACACTAGCCTGAGTGGATCCTGATACTAAAAAAAATTAAAAATTTAAAAAATCATTCTACATTTCTCCATCATTTTGTTTATTAACTCTTTTTCTTTCCCTTCCTCCTCCCAAAAAGATACATAAGAATGTTCAGCAAAAAGAGTACATAAGAAACTTAATGGAGTTTGTGTCTTCTTAGCCCAATTTCATGCCCTTGAATACCCTGGAGGATGAATTGATGAATATACTTAAATAGCTAACTCTTCATTAGGTCTGTCAGTTCCTGAAAGAAGCATCTACAGTGTATAAACTGGTGTGAGTAGAGAGATTTCCAATTCACCTTGGATATGTCCTCTTATGTTGATAGTTACATGAATAGCCAACAAGGCTTTTATGTGGATGATACATGACTTACATATAAAACTGTGCCAGCTATGTATCTTATACCTACTATAAATGAAATATTAGGCAAGTCTTCAAGATGTTGCCCTTTTTTTCACTTGAACTTTCATAAAACTATTTTACTGACAACTGAAAGTGCAGTCACACTCGAAATGCAAACTTGCATTTATCATAGAAACAGGTTTTATTGGCTCAAGGTCATATTAAGGGTTACTCATTTTTCTTTTATTACATTCCAGAGTGTATGAGTGCTTATATGATGAAATGTGAATGAAGAATTATCTTTGGAACTAAACCAGTAGCAGTTATTATATAACACAATTTTTATCCAAAATTGGACCTGTTTTCAAGTATATTACGATCAAAATTTCTCCCTACTGTCAGAATTTGGTTTTCTGTCAGAATAATGCTTCTCTTCAAAATCTTCTTAGTGTGAATAAAATACAATTCAATATATTGCTATTTCATTTTTCAAAAAAAAAATTAGTCTAAAATTTCACATAACTGTAACACCTCAGGCGTGTAAAGTTGTTAAACTAAATGTTAACATTTCCTGAAACTTCTTCACAACTCAAGTTATCATTTGTCTCCATGAGGATAGGCAGTCATCTCAAAAATCCATTTTAAACCAATTTCTACGCCCATGGAAATACTGCAATGTTACCATGTAAGACATTTTTCTAGGACAAAGCCCTCAAACCTTTTTTACAATGTTAAGCTTGGCTCAGGAGAAGTTCCATGTGGTGAACTAGAATTACTTAGATGGGGGAAAAAACTGCATTAGGAAAGCAATTAGAGGAAGTCACCTCTCCTGAGAAGCAGCAGCATGCACCATGAAGTATGGCAACTATGTGAAGCCTTTTGAAATATGAACAATGAGTAGGGCACCATATGCTTCAGAACCTGTCCGCTTTGTAGTCAATTGAAGAATAATGTTCTCTACATCAGCAAAAATCAGTGACTGAAAAGATAAATGCATTGCAAAAAGAATCCTCTATGGAGGATTTTCCTGAAGAAGGAAAAATTCTAGATATTTCATAAAATACTGCACTACTAAGACTGATTTTTAACTGTAAGTTGTTTAGTGTGTCAGGACTGGGTGGCAGAGGGAAAGTTTCAGATAGGCAAACAAATTAGTAATCAGACTCTTGCTACTGTTCCCCAGGTTAAGATCATCATCCTAAATTAAGAATAATACAATTTATAGTCTTAGAAATAAGGCATGTGTACAGACTGCCCCCACATCTTGTTGTCGAAACGTTACTGCTATTTGTCCCTAGTGGAGTGGACCTGCAATGTGTAACATACTTTTTTGGATAAAAATAAATGAACAAAGAATAGGTGATATTCACTTCACTAATCTGATAATGCATTTTCCAAATGCTCAGGGAACTGCTTAGCCTCAGGCCATAATAGTTTCCTAACAGAAACAGAAAGGACAATTTTCTGTTTGAAAATATGTCAGCAGTTTAGTAAACGATCCTACTCTTTTCAAGTCAGACTCTTAGGCTGAGTTTCATGTGGTTAAATAGGTTTCCTTTTCACTCACAGGTGGTCAAGTGAGTTGGTTTCCTTTTCTTTTCTTCTTCCACTTTTTTTTTATTTCAGAGACATAATAAAACAAACTAAAAAAGATGGCTTTTCACTCAAAATATCTACCTTAAAAAAAAGTCTATCTGATTTTTTTTTTACATAAATTCAGTGTTTTTCTTATGTTTTACAAGAGGACTTCATGTTGCTTGAACTTATTTCTATTTTATGTCTTTTCATCATATATTAAAATAGACCTGAAAGAAAATGGCAAGCCAGAAAATACATTCCTGTCACAAGCAGAAAAAGTCATTGTGATTTAAAGGCTACCTGAACCTTCAATTGGTAATTACGGAAAAAGTTTAACATAGCTGACCATTATTTAAAAAAAAATAAAACAAAAGAAAAATGGCTTAAATTTTGCACTATCATGTTCTGGATGTTGAATGACCTTTAAACACAGCTGAGTTTTGGAAGGAAGTGATTGCCACCGGAAAAACATCCAAGAAACCCCCTAGGAAAGGGTCAGGTGCTGGAGGTATATGAGAAGATGAATGATGCAGATTTTTGCAGCCTGCAAGGACAGTCACACGCACTGCAACAAACTCTCCAGTTTGATTTACATGGACTTTGTCAGAATCAGTAAGATACAAACACAGGTTTGAGCCGTCAATGGTCGTAACTGACAAAATCTCAGACAATTAAACTGCAAAGCTCTAGCAATTCCCCTGGTGATTTTTTTTTTAATATAAATTATTGACAATATTCAAATTGTTTCTTGAAATGAAATTTCTACTTGCTTCATTGATACAAGTTAGAGCACTTCACTTTTAGTTAGATGCAAACTTCACATTTTTCTTTCTTTTTCGGAAACTGAATCAGCTTACATTTATCTTTGAATGTCTTTATTCCTTTCTCTTTTTCTTTTTTTTCTTCATTTAGCTGTATTTCTTTTGCTAAAAGTGCTTAAGAATGATTGTTTTATTGTCCAGTCTGACATCTTTTGACATGCTTAAGATTTTGAAATGAAGATCAATGTGTATCTTCCTGAGAAACACACATATTTCTTCTGATAATATTGCATCCCTGTAATGGAGAGTTTGAGAGATGACTTTTTTTTGTAATATCTCCTCTGCTTTATCTTTCTCAAAATTACAGTAAGGACAGCACCAATTTAATCTTCCAGGTTCTTTAGCATGAGACGTTTTATCTTGAAGCAGCCTTTGACTATGCTCAAGCTCAGTCACATCCAGTCATCAGCTTTTATGAAACATCCCAGCTTCAACACATCTGACGCGGACCTTGATTTCCCAGGTGATGCTCAAGACACTACAAGATTTCAAATCAACAGCAAACATGCTGCAACAGCCTGTGAAAGAGAAAGCTAGCTCCCTTGCCAAAGACTCATGAATACTTCAGAGAACAGAAAGTGCAGGCTGTTATTATTTTTTTCCTAGAGAATCTCAAGCATAATTCTTTTAATAAAATGTCAGTTTGGAAAGAAATTTTTCTCATTCCACAATAGCATAGGAAAATATAAACAATTTCCACAAGGGTAGATAAGCCTATTGCAATGCACTGGGCTATAATGAAGCAGCTTCATTTTTAATTCATCAGATACCTTCATCCAAGCAAATCTTCTTTTAGCAAATTCAGTAAATATGCTGATTCATATTCAGTGCAAGAGTAATTCATATTTTAATATTAATTCATACAGTTTGTACTCATCAACAATGTTGGAATACATTTGCCAGAGATGCCCCTGAAAATAAAGAAAAGCTTGTTGTACAACTTTGCAGGCACACAGGTTACCTTTCTGCAGACTGCACTCTCTCAGCCCGTTGTGTATTTTCTGAGGGGAGAAAGATGAAAGGGGGATATGTTCCCCGTGTTTTCCTTTATGTAAGGATATGTCTTCAATGTTGTTCAATAAGCATGATCAGAATTTCCCTTCGCAAGATTTATTTGGCTTTATAATCCAGCCTGTGTAAGTGAGGGATGGCTTTCCCATAAGAATTGGCTATGTCTGCACTTGCAAACACAGACAAGTAGGCAGGTTGCAAAGCAAGGTACAGCAGGCCCTTGTATTTTTAATGTCTCAGTGCAGAAATCCATGCCGGAGTGTTTTACTTTGAATGAAAACTGAGCGATGGAAATCTATCCTCAGCTTGAAACAGTAAGGAAGAATTTTAATCCTTCAGGTTCTTAGGTAACCTAACATTATACTAGATTATTCTAGTCTCTCTTACTCCCACTTCCTTCCCCAGTTACTGAAAACTTTTTTGCAAAATATAAGAAAAATACTTTAAACTAAAAATTCAACCCCATGTAAATGTTTCAAGTGAAAAAATAATAATAAAGGAACAATTAAGAAAACTATATTGTTATCAAAACTCCCCAAAATGCTTAAATCTGTTTTTAAACTCCAAAACACAATGTCCTGGATTAGATTCACAGATCAAAGCTGAGCCAAAGCATATCCCCATAGTCTGAAACTTTGTGCTCCACTTCTTTCTTAGTTTTCACCTGCAAAACTCTAACTCTGCCAAAGAGTCTGCTGCAGAAAATATATATGGCTTTTGTCATCTATGAAAGTATTTTTAAGTATCTATTCCTAATTTTGTCTGTAGAGACTGTTTGATGAAAATAGTATGAATTTAAGTATGGATGCAAGCTGACTATGAAGAAACGAAAATAGAGCTGAAGAGCTGGGCAAAAAAATACAGATGAAATTCAACATAAAAAATGTAAAAGTAATGCACACAAGATAAAATAATCTTAATTTTATTCACATGGTAATGGTTCCTAACCCGACAATTACTATTCATGAAGGATATCATGAAATTATTGAATAAAATTCCATGAAAAAACATCACCTTGTCATTTAAATGTTCAAAAAAGAGGCAGAGGGAAGAAATGAATGACAGAAACTGTTAAAGAAACTAGGTATAGGAAGGAAGAGCTAGAACAATAAAAGGTAGAGCCACTGTAAGGGAATAATTAAATTGAAACATTCTTCAGCAGTCAGAGAGAGAGAAGATTCAATAAACGTAAGATCATGTGTGTCATGAAGAAACTGAGCACTCACGATCGTTTGCTATCTCCTCAAATACAAGATTCTTCAAAGACTTTGGCAGGCTGCAAATTGAAAAGAGCAACCCCTTCACACAACACAGAGTTAAGCTGTGAATTGCATGCCGAAGCCATTACAGACTTCTTGGAATCCGTATTTTTGGTGTTTAAATAGCTGCTAACTGCACAATATAGAATATCGATCCACCGAGGGATATTGGATGGAAGTATCAATACAAATACAAATATTTTTGGCTCAAGAGGTCCCAGAGCAGAACCTTGCTGTAGTCTTGGTAATAGCCTGAAAAATAAATGTTGGTTTTGGTTCCACACCCCCCTGTATTCTTTCTTAGGCCTTAACTACTGGACAATGTTTTTGTAATGACATTGTTGGGTTAGATCAATCTTCTGTCTAAACCAGTACAGCCATTCTAACATCTTACAAAAATTAAAATTAAGCTTACTTAACTTTTTTGGTTTGCATTTGACAGAAAAAAAATTAACTGCATGTCTGCAGTCTGCCTAATTTTATAAGTGGGTTTTCTTCAGAGTTTGCTGAACAGAAAAAACATGGCCCTGCTCACGGCCCAGGACTCCATTTCAGCCCAGCCTGGGGTCACCAGTCCCTGCCCCAGCAATGTTACAGGAGGGCCAGTCTCCAGCTCTGTCTCCTTTTGCTCCTGGCTGGCGCCAGGCCCTGGCTCATCACTTGCCATGCCTGGTGCCGTTGATGATCCTGTTAACAGCACCCTGCCCAGCCTGGCTCTTGGTTTTATCTTTTAAGGCATAATATTATTTTTTTTTTTAAGGCATATTAGACAAGGATGTTATCAGTTTACCATTTGTGAGGAGTATATACCACTCAGTTATGTTTCAAACTGAGTTGCTTGATACATCCTCCATGAAAGAAATGAAAAAAAGGTATAAACAGCAGCATTTGTCTAGGAAAATAGGAGCCCCTTCCAGGAAAGGAAAACTGAAGGAAAGAATGTTATGCGAACAAGCCTGAATAATTGAAATCACAATCATAGAGTTTTACAAACTTAGAAGGGCGTCTTAGTTTCAGGGTGAACAGGTCAGACAAAAATAAAAGTGAGGATTGACAATTCAAGCCATACTTACTGACAGACTGTAGAGAGCATCAGATATAGCTCTTAATCTATAGTATTATGAGCAATTGTGCCCCAGCCCGTGATAACATTGTAAAGCTGTAGCTGAGGCATACATTTTATCCAAAAAATCAGAAGCATGAGAATGTGAAATAAGCAGAAGATTAATATGATGCGAGGAAAAGATACAATGAGACTTCAATTGTAAACCTGTGTCTAGGTCTAGGGAAAAAATTAAGAAAGCACACTGAAATCTGGAAAGAGCTGTGAAAAGAGCTACAAGAATGACTTTCACCTTTAGAAAACTCAATCTTCAGAAGCTCAGTGTGTGAAATTTATGAAAGAAAAGACTGTAACATACCTACATCATGTCTTGTAGGTATCTGGAGGAGGAAAAAAGACATCAGAGAGCTCTAGTGTCAATGTCTACCAGTGGTGAAAAGCCAAACCAAACAAAACCTGACCATTGATACTGCACACCTTTATTTTCTTTTGACAGTGATAGCACTGTAGAACTTTGCTCATTTGCTCTATTTGTCTGCATTTAGTACAAGGTAAAACAGTACAGTGTATTACAAAGAAAACTACACAGTGACACAAAAATGTATAGAGCTCTACTGTGATTAATGTACAGGACAAACCTGTCCAGTTCAGTTGCAATGGATGTCCCAGAAAGGCAAATTTTTCTATTAGTTCTGAAATCTATGTTTAGAAGTGTTCTTTCAAAAACAGCTGATTAAAAAAAACCTCACCAACTTTGGTGTAGACCTTGTATTTCCCTCTATGCGATAAATTTTTTGGTTCAGACTGAAACTTGTTAAACACATTAAAATACTAATCTCATAAATATATCTTCAGTAAAACCTGATCTGTCAAGCTAGATAAAAGAAATGAAGGTATGACTTACGAAGAAAGACTGAATTACATAAGTGGGGGTGCGGGTGGGATGTTGTTTTGGGTTCTTGGTTTGGAAAATAGAAGATTTTCCTGAGAGACATAATCTCCAGATACAAAGAAGAGAGTGTTCAAAATGTAATCAAAAGGCATATTTCAAAATCTCTGATAAATGTGGGTTTAGTTTAGATATTTTCTGCAAAATAATTTAATCATGAAAATGTCATTCATCATATGGAAATTCCAGATTAAGTTCTTTCTTTTCTGTCAATAGACTATAGTCTGTATCAGGCACCTTTCAGGTGAATACTGTAATAACTGTGCCATGGTATGTTTAGAGAAGGTTTACTCCCAAGCAGTACAGTAAAATCTGTTTCATTTTGCTATAAAAGTAGAAAGATACTGTTTTAGAATGAGTCTAAGCACAATTCTGCAATTTAAGCACTAGAGTATCCACTGAGGGGTGTCATAACTTCACAATCATGTTACAATGATTACTTAATATTACATAGTGAATTAAATCATATGAGGGAGTCACTCTTTCTTTCTGGACCAATGAATATTTAATTACGCTGTGCAAAGAGGAAAGAATTTTAAACAGGGAGACTGGGAGGTGCACAATTCCTGAGAAATTATGTCTACTATTTCCTTTAAACATATCTTCACTCTCAGAAGAGAATTGAATACAAATCTTCCGTAACTTGAGTTAATGCTTTAACCACATGGAGCTGTGTTAAGGGAAAACTGGTAGCAAGACTATCAGATGAACTGTGCCTTACAGTTAGATATTCTCTGGGAATGCTCAGCAGCTCCCATATGTACAGATGGGAGAGGGAATACATCTAACCAACAGGTAAAGGTAGACCTTTTGTACACGGGAAAGAGTCAAGCTATTCAGCACTGAGTATGGTCATGACTCGGGCAATGTACAACCTTACCAGTACTAGCATCCAGATACGAGGCACTTCAAATACTCTAAAGGTTAATTTGCAGATAAAATTGCATCTTAAGGATCTACATGTTGGGTTTATGAATTTACAGGTTCAGCTAGCTAGGATGTAAGTCCAAAAATCTTCTAGATTTTATCTTCTAATATACATACTTGTTTCCCCAAATATGAAGTAACCCCTGAATCCTGAACCAGAAGGAAATATAAGGTACTCGAGCAACCTTTATTTTTTTTTTTTCTTTGTAGCATCTGAAGTTATCTTGAATTCATCTCTTGCAGCTGCAACCCTGACAGACCTCAAAGAATACATGAATGGGCAAAGTTGCAGAAACTAAGACCTGTATACTCACCAGGGGTTTTACTGTACATGGATTTGTTGTTCAGGAAGCAATGTTCTCAAAATTTTCTTAGCCCCTTGAGAGTCTGTAAAAATGTTATTACGAGATGTCTGACCTAATTTGTCTTATGAGGCTACGTATTTAAAACCAAACAAACTTTGATTTTACTGAGTGTGGAACTATGCAACAGCACACAGGATTTTATTTTTTTTAGCTAGGAAACATTGACATAAAAGTAATAAAATCAATATTTTTCCAAGACAGTAAGAATGTTAGATTCCACAGGAAGAGAAGGGGTGAATAAGAAGGTATTTACTGTCTTATAAAGAGGGGGTCACAGCTGAGAAAAGAACTCAAAAGATAGAAATTACTCATGAATCACAGGATCACAGAAAGGTTGAGGTTGGAAGGGACCTCTGGAGATCATCTGGTCCAACCCCCCTGCTCAAGCAGGGACACAGAGCCAGTTGCCCAGTACCATGTCCAGATGGCTTTTTAATATCTCTAAGGAGAGAGACTCCACAATATCTCTGCGTTATCTGTGCCAGGGCTTGGTCACTGTCACAGTGAAAAGTGTTTCCTGATGTTCAGAGGGAACCTCCTGTGTTTCAGGTTGTGCCCATGGCCTCTGGTCCTGTCACTGGACACCACTGAAAAGAGCCTGGCTCCATCCTCTTTACATCCTACCTAGTTTCTCCAGACTGGAGTCCCAGCTTTCTCAGCCTTTCCTCACAGGAGAGATGCTCTGGTCCCTTCAGCATCTTTGTGGCCCTCTGTTGGACTCTCTCCTGTATGTCCATGTCTCTCTTGCACCGAGCAACCTGGAACTGGACAAAGCAGTCCACACACAACGTATAGTTGTAATTTGCCTGTTCTGTCTGTGTCCTCTGATTATTACTTAAGTTTTCATTACATCTAGGAACAGTGAAAAGAGTGGATCCTTTACTAGTTAACATCCAAACACAGCTGCATCCAGTGCAGTCCTCCAAGCTACAGGATCCCAAGAGGAAAGCTTTCCATCTCAGCCAGTCACTGGCAGTCTATGCCATGTCTCTGCCAAGAAAAATGCAATGGTCATTTTGAAACAGTGATCTTGTGTTTCAGGAAGTTTAGTCATTGGTGGTTTTAGTACTGTTCTGCCTTGGTCTGCACTTTGTTTTGTATGTGACTAATTAACGTGGTATTTATAAAAGACTACAATAAAGCAAGTATTTTCCTATGGTATTCTGATATCCATCATCAGGTCATATACAATGGAAAGGGAAAATCTGTCATTTACAGTAAAGTAAAAAGTCTTATTCAACACTGTCATATTCCTAGCTTGGCAAATACACAGAATTTGTTTCAAATGTATCTGAATTAATATTTGTATATGTATAGAGGATCTAATCCAAAGCTCATCAAAATTGTTCAGTCAAGGGCTACTAGTCTTTTCAAATTATTTGTACCAAAGCCAGAATGTACATGGACAAAACTGTTGCTCAACCTCCATAAGATTTTCTCAAATATAGTCAAATGATTTTGAAAAAATCAGATAATGTAAAGTTTATGGCCACATTTCAGAAATCTGGTCTCTAATAGCCATAAAATAGCGAAGTCTAATAGCTGACCAAAATACATTTTATTTTTATAGATTTTTTTTTAGGTTAACAAAAACCTGTTAGGATACAATATCATCTTAACTCTGCAGGCATAGTGACTGATTTTCTTAATATTTTATATTATTAGCTTGAAGCATCACTGATTGAATTGAAAATGATTCAGCCAAATTTGTTTAGAAAGACATAAAAGTAGGGCTTATATGGCCCTTTATAATACCGAGAGAAACACAAGCATTTATTACTTTGAGAGATAATGCTGAACATTACTGATTGCTACTGTCAGAGGACAATCGACTTAATGGAAAATTCTAGTTGAAATAACAGATTACTATATGACTTAAATATTTACAAAGATTGATTACATTCTTACAGCTGAATCATATTGCAGATATCACTGCTTAATCATGAAAAAGCACTTGTAAAAACAGCCATTCAGGTCTGCTAGGTAAATAGGTTGTACATCAGTTCCAAAAGTGACTACTTTCAAGCCTTTTGAAGACCATATTTTAGAGGAAGATTTCTTCTTCCTAATTAGTGCATAGAAAAACAACGACAATGTGCACAGCATCTATCAACTTATCCAGTGCCTGATGAATTATCAATGCATAAACATTACAAGAACAAAATATCATACTTACATTTTCCAAGGCAAGTACTTGCAGTGTTCGTTCCATTAAATTGAGATAATATATAAAAAGGGAGGGCTGCATTTTTCAGTAAAGTATTGAGAAAGAGTATGGATGAGAATTTATGACAACATTATTTGCAAAATGCTAACCTATATATAATTCCTATATATCATATATAGTAGAATCTGTTTTGGGTTAAATTTTCATCTATATGTACTGCATCTTTCTACCTTGTCCAAATAATCTAAATTCAAGGGTAGCATAGTATGCTACACCAGAATTCCTTAAAATATTTAAAATAATAATAATAAAAAAACCTAAACACCAAAAGGGAAGATGTGGTGTTTTGCTCTGCTCTACCGTTACATATGAGTGGAACATTTGTATGCCATGTTTAAACTTAGCAATCTCTGTCTTTGTAATCTTTATTTGATTAATGTTTCTTAAATGACTAGTATGCATTTCACATGCATACTCAGACTCAGTGGATATGAAAAGTAGCATTATTATGCTATCATTTGGGATATCGGGTTAAGGGCAATATCCTTTATCAGTCTAAAGCATGGGTGATTTTTCAACAAATAAACTGTTATTTTTCAGTTGTTTGTCAACACAGTTGTCAAAAGAATTAGTTCTGGCATTTTTGATATGTATTAATTAATAATGACAACAACAGTAAGAATAACGTTACCATATTATCAGATTTATTATGACAGTATCACAGATAGTTACTGTTTTGCATGAACTGGCAAACTTCATTCTTGAATTTGAACCTTGGAGGTTATAATATAGAGCATATCTAAACCACAGCTTTTTAGATACTGAATTTTTGCAGAAATGGCCTAAATGTTGAGGACCCCCCATCCAGGGTTCATATTGAAACCCAAGTCATTACTATTCATAAGGTAACAATTAACTGAGTGGCATACATAGTCATTGACAGAACAATGTCATTTCCACATGTATTTCAAGAGCTGACACAGCTCCTCTGGAACTTGGGTTTAGCTCACTTTTCAGCATTACCCTTTCTTTTAGAACTTAATTCTACAAATGTAGGTCTATCTTTGGTCTAAAGTTCAAGTTCTTCCCCTGGTCAGCTTGTACTTTAGTGATGGTCAGAGGGCACATGTACTGTCATCTTCATCATCGGCACTAATAAAATGGTATTATTTATTAACTTGTTCGTGGTTTATAAAGTAAAAAAGTTTAAATATAATTTCTATGGAAAGTTTGTAGCAAAGAATGGGTTTGGGAAAGAGGGCAAATAAATCCATAAAAAATTCCACAATGCAAAATCTTGAGTATGATAATAATGCCAAAATAATTTCAAGAAAAAATAAACTTGACTAGAGTATAAAACAACACAGTTACTTGTTGTGAAAGCAAGGTATAAAGGAGGTCCTTCCACTGTACAAAGTACAGTAAAACAGAACTGGCAAATCAGCAGACAAAACCCACCTATTTTCCTTGGAAAACTAAAGTAGTGATTTTGACAATATAGCTGATAATTATAACATAGATTCTGAATAAAATAGGTGTTCCCCAAAATTAAGGATTGAAAATGAAAGAAAGAAAGAGTCAAATTTATTTAGGACTTTAATAAAATTATTTCTTCTCTCCTGTATTCAGCAAAAATAATCCCACTGAAATTGGCTGTGTGGGTTCATACAGAGTCATTCACAGCTATGTAAAATATGTGGAGGACTACCTAATGAATATAGGGACACGGAGATGATCTGGATGCCTTCAACACTCAAATTGCAACCACGATGGGCTTTTGGCAGACTAATTTTTTTTTTTCTTTTAAAGTTTATCAAAGGTGAGAAAAGCTTTTTTTTGTCTAAGTTCATTTATGATGTTAAGGTAAAAAAGTTTTGTTGGTGTTTTTTTTTTTTTTAATTTTACCTCACAATTTTTAAAATATTTATGTGTTTTATTATCAAGAAAATAAAAAATGCAATTAAATCTGGCTCACTCTCATATTTAAATGATTAAGCTATTGTTCTTTCAATAGCCTGTATAATTTTGAAATTCATGGTTATAAATTGCATTCATTGTTATTTTTCTGAGAGACATTAGAAGAAAATGGATAATTTCAACAGCTCTTCACTGGGTTTGTTTTATGTGTTACTTTAGAAGTGATACATTTGTCATGTATCACCTACAAACATCTTTCTGGAAGAAAGATTGAATCTAAATATGAAATCTGTAAAATCTATTAAGTCTATGAAATCTCTAAAATATTTTGT
The DNA here is from genome assembly GCA_035590195.1 of Aviceda cuculoides. NCBI lineage: Eukaryota > Metazoa > Chordata > Aves > Accipitriformes > Accipitridae > Aviceda > Aviceda cuculoides. Next base: position 13,222,951 of record JAVJGG010000058.1, on the reverse strand, counting down.
TTGGTGATCTTGTGAAAATTTCAAAATTAAATTTAGAAATATTATTTCAAAGATACTGCTTAGATAAACATAAGGTAAAAAAAGATATGTATGCATCTATATGAAAGAAATAGATCATCATCTACATAGATTAGATTTAAAAACTACCTAAATTCCAAAAATAAGAATGTGGGGTTAAAACCAGAATTAGTTAATTGGTTTACAATATCTATTTATTCATCTATGTATTCTGCTTGTTTCTAAGTACATTTGAACACCGATCTTCTGGTTTGTTTCAGAACAGTGATTGTCACAAACAGGGATAGCTTCTTAGACATTTCCAGGAGATAATAGTTTCATAACATTTAACTTTACAGAATAGACTGGAGCAGTAAATCAGACTAGATTAGTCCCTGCTCTGTTTCAGGAAAATAAGAGAAAACCTAGTGATAGACAGCAAGAAAACTAGTGCAGCATTCTGTGACTTATTAAACACCTTCAAGCAGACAGCACGTCCCCTAAGACTGCCAGCATGTTGCAGGATTAAGTACTAAATCCTGATATTGGCATAATTGTTTATATAAAAGAGACAACGGTGAACCTTGCGTTGTGAATTTAGTACCTAGTATGACTTTGGGAAATTATTGGCAGGATTCAAAAAGAAGACTGGATGCTTAAGCTCTGCGCTTGAAGTAGTTTACATGAAGTAATCATTGATTTTGATTTATACTCAACGGTTAGACTACTCTGTAGCAACAGATTTCATCATTCTGTCCAACACTTTTTTTTTTTTTTCTATGCTTTTAGATATGTACCTTTTCAGTAGGCCAAAGCTTGAAATCTTATCCACTGGGCTTTCAAGGTCTTAATCTCATGAGCCTCCTGCAGTTTCATTTTTTTTATGCAAATAACATAGGGGCTGTTACATTGCTTAATAAGACATTGCTGGACTAGGTAACCTCTAACAACCACCCAAATTTTAAAACATCCTTCTTTTGGTGATATCATTGGTGTTTCTAGGAAGGGTCCATGCCTATGTCTATCTATGAGTAACTAGATAAGCATCTCCACTTGGACTTGCATCCACAGAAAGAACCCTAAATCTTGGTCCAACCAACTAATAGACAAAAAAAAATAAAAGCATCACCATGTAGGAACCACTTAAGAATGTAGGAACCACTTAAGAGTCATGGCAGAACTTCAGCAAGGTATGGTACTTTGAAGTCTGAGTCATATGAAGAAACAGATCTTTAATCCCATAAAGAATCACATTGGAAAAACCTAGTGTATTGGGATGTTATTTAGAAGTTGAGTAGAAGCTCCGGTAGCTACAATTTTCTTGTTTTGCGGAGAAAGCAGTAGTTCCTATGAAGTGACGGTGTTACATGTTCCTTCTCAAATTATTGCAGAACATGTGATACATAAAGGAATGCAAAGAACAAACATGGTAATAAAGAATGTTTGCTTTCTCTTTATATTATTGTAACATAACTTTAAGGCATTTACCAAATGAAGATTTTAGGGAAAATATCAACTTCTACCCAACAGAAGAGCTACCTTTATTGCTAGTTCTAAACCTGCCTGGAAAAATGTGTCTAAGGATATTATACATAAAAAGTATTAAGTGCATTTGTATTAAAATTAACTTTTTTTCTGAAAATGGGTAGACACATATGACATTGATAGATGTGAGCATGAAAATATATATAATGTGTACATAGTATGCTAATGCATGCATAAATGTGTCTAAGCTCTGTGTGAATGTTTCTACTCATAAATGAGATGAGGCTAAGCATACACATAATTCTTGTGAAGATAAGCAGTTTAAGAATGGTGAAAATAGATTTCTAACATGCTTCGGAACATTTTTTTTTATTCGCTTATATTTTCTGGAATTAAAAAGTAGATTATAACATAGTTGTTTAAAGATTTGTTTTCTGTTTAAAGATTTCTGACTAAGCCAAGGGGTTGAAAGCAATACTTAGTTAAGTTTCATCATTCTATTTTGTCTTCATTCCTTATTTCTTTCTTGTAGTGTAACTCTTTAATTTAATTTGCTTATGAAGAGGATATGTAGTTGTATTTTGCAAACTGTTCCATATCAGATCAGATTTATATAAGACACAGAGCTCCAAGGACATAATTAGAATGGAAAAAATAACCATAATGTGCGCATAATTCAGCTGCAGAATGAGAATGTTTTCGTTAAGTTACTTATGTATACCATAACTTACTTATGTATACCAGTGGTCATATAATTGCTATGCAATGACATAAGTAATTGATAAAGTCACTATGGTGCTGTGCATGGGTAATGGTTGCTGTATTTCCTATTTAGAGGCCTTGACAGTACATTATTGGAAACTGTCATTTAAATTGGAATTATATTAAGGAACATAACAAGTCTAAAAAATTGCCACATAGACATTTCTTTATTAGTATAGAAAAATATTCCAACTTGAGCTGCATTAACTGATTAGTATGTTCATTAAATAACTCCATCATTAATATACTGCATAGAATTGCTGATTTACCTCATATGCAAAAATGAGTTCCATAAAGTTCTGGAATTCATTCCTCAGAGTCAAGTACTAAATCTGTAAATTTTAATTCATTATTTTATATACAGAATTTCTTTTGTTCTCTAGTTTACTCTGCCTATAGGTCATGTCCCTAGGACAGAGACGCATACCTTGCATGCCCTACTTGATTTCCAGAGAATTTTATCTTTTTTCTCCACAACGACTCAACTTCAACAGACCTAACAGTGACTGAAGCGTACCTAAGAAAGGGCAGCATCAACATCTGCCCACCACTTCCTAGCAAAGACCACAGACTGCTCAGCATACCAGAATAGGATGTTATCTGCCTAATCCGAGCACTCCACGTCAGTTAAATTGCCGGTGCCAAGGAAAGCAGTCCTCCTACAGCAAGTGCCCAGGTTCCCTGGGGTCAGGAATGGGGCAGGGACACCCCTTTGATGGCGTCGAGGGAAGGCTCTGCCACCTCAGCCACATCCCGGTCCCTGAATGTATTTTACTATTCTAATGCACAGCAGGAAGGTAATGAGAGGTCATAGACTTCTCACTCATTTCAATAATATTTATGAATGAATACTTTGCTACCAGTAGATGAAAAACTACGTTTTTCCTACATTTTGTAGACCTTCACCATCTGTCTTTCCTTTGTGTATTTTTTTTTTTTTTTTGTTAAATATCTCATTTACTTTGTATAGAATACCTTTCTGTTGTATGTAATTTACTATGCTCTTAAAGCTTGGGAGAATACACCTACTCTGAATAAATGTATTTGCTAAAATACTGTAACAGCTCCAAGCACTATAGTGGGCTTAGTAATCAGTAAATCAGGAGAAATGGAACTGAAAAACAAATGCAGTCTAGGGTATTATTTTTTCAAAAAGATTTTACAGGAAACTTAAAGAACCAGTGATGAATGTTTGCAGATTGCCATGGAAAGTATGTTGGACAGTAATTGCAGGTCTTAAAGTGTACGGTATGGGTCATGATGAAAAAGAGTTTGAATCTGTAGGAATACACCTACCACATAATGAAAAAAAAAAAATTTGGTATTTACAATGCCATTTCTGACAGTAAATTCCAAGCAATAATGTTTTAAAATATCTGGTGGGTTTTTGATCAGTCATGGAATTTGATATGATATTGTGTAACTGGAGTGAGAACATGGGTCTAGATCCACAATGGGACATCACTATCCTGTTGTGTGATCACGTTCAGGAAAGTCAGCTTAATACAGATAATGTCTGTCTTCTGTTTGTCTTCTAGGAAACATAAAGAAAATACAACAAATAATGCTTTCTGTAATATCCTAAGAAAATATTCCAAGTATAACATACAGCTAATAAAATAACTAAGATAAATTAGAGAAAAGCATCCTGTTCCATTTTCCTTATTCAAATGTGTGAATTCCCTCTATGAAATGAAGAATATGCTAATTCCTTGAAATAAGTAGAAGCAGAGAAAACAAATACAAAGGAAATACAAACCCACAAATTCTGCCGTCAGTAACAGAGGTGTAAATGTGCAAAACTTCACTGAAACCAAATGTGCTATAGAGGATTTATGTAAGCAGGTTAAAGACAGAATGCACATGACAACTTTGCAAAAACAATAAGCTTTACTTTCAGACTTAAATGGGTTTAGACCTCACAGGAAATTGAACAGTTGAAACATTAGGATCAAACTAAAAATTGGAAAACAGTGATTTTCGTTTTCAAAATACTAAAAAACCCCACCCTAAAGCAGTAAAAAAATATTTTTCTCTCTTTGTCTTTCCCCCCACTGCCCTTGTTTTCGCTTCTTCTAAATGCAATATGGACTTATTTTAATGAAATGCCAAGGCTTCCTGATTTGATGTACTAGTTAGCTCACAGCCAGCTTGGTCAAGCTGCATTAAAGAACACAGACAAGAGAGTCACATTAGATTTCAGCCACAGAATGAAGATAAATGGCTTGGTGCATTTGAGAAGGAAGCTCCTGTGGGATGTGAATGTGAAAAGCCTGGGTGATAAGCGTAGCTATGGCATGTGGTCAATATAAAAAATGATGGAAAATAAATCTTCATGCTAGCTTTCTTAAGCATTCATAATATGGGCTGTGTGATATCAGATCAACTAGAAATAAAGAATTCTAGGGGAAGAGAGTTGTCTAAAGCTATCCTTTGCAGATGAGGCTAAAAATCATGCTATACCTGCATGTAAGTGCTAATAATACTAAATCAAGCACAATTATACAATGGATATAATGGGGAAACAATCCACTATTGGTTTTGGTTCTATCGATGGGCTTGCATAAAATGCTAATAATACACCAGACTCTGCCACAGCCGCAATGTGCAGAAACCCAGGTTCTTTGTTACAGAGAATATTTAGTGCTGTCTTTATACCTCTGTTGCAAATTGTAGGATGAGAGTAGGAAAATAAAGAGTGAATTTGCATTGCTATTAGAATCTCCACACAGTTTTGGTTTTGTTGTTTTGGTTTGTTGTGTTGTGTTGAGGTTTTTTGTTTGTTTGTTTGTTTTAAGACTATGCCTTGGAACTTAATATCCTGTAAGGAAACGCTATGTAACAAGAATTATGGTTGTGTGTATAAAACCACACTATGCAGCTCAACTTGCAAGATGTGAGAGATGTTGGAAACATTTTTTGGAAGTTAATACTTCTAATTTCTACCCACAAATCATGGACAGCCTCCTGTAATTTCTAAATTATCCCTCCTTTATTAACAAAAGAGCTTTTTTTTTATATTAGTTTAACTCATAACAGTACATGCAGCACTGCTCAGCAAGTTCTTGTGCTTATGTTACAATGAATTTACTACTTCAATAGATGATCTAAAATAAATTACTTGCATAAAAAAGAGCTGTATAAATAGGAGAATAACCACCTTTTTCCTAAATAGGAGGAAATATCTTGAGTGCAGCTTTTTGAAAGTAATGTAATGAATTTCAGAATGGTTTTCCTCAATTTTAATTAAGTGCATGGAAACATTTGTCTACAGTATGTCTTGCACAGTATCACAGGTAATATCATTTCATAGGACTGGTAAATTCATGTATGTTGTGGGGCTCTACCCCATTCAGTCTTAAGTTGTTTTTTAATTCCACCATTTTTTTTTTTAATTACTTATTTTTAAAACTTTTTTTTTTTTTCAGATTGAAATGTGTCACCTGGAAAGATCTGTCAGATAATCCTACAGCTATTTCTTTTCCTAATATATCCAAGGTTCTGCAAATGGAAAGTGTCGTCACAGCTTCCAGAATAGTTATTGTAGGTCATGGTTCACAAACTATGTCATTGCCAAAAAAAGGTTTGGACTGGATTTAGATTCTAAAACAAATATTTTAAAAGCTGTTTAGAAGAGTGAACATCATAGTGATCTACAGTATTTGACTGACTAATTTTATTATAGACACATGTGATATCTTTTTTTATCTATGAAATTCTTCCCATTTTTTCTCACTCCTAACTTAACTATTATTTTCTGCTTTATTTCCTATGTCTATATTTTTTGACCAATACATTTATTTTCTGTTTCCTCTTCCAAAACACTCAGCAGAAAAAATTAGACAGAATGCACCTCAATCTGGGGGAAACTATACAATAATGTTCTCAAACCCAGAAATCTTTTCTGCTATATAAACTGTTTGGCAAAATATAATAACAGTAGAAATTGTATGACTCCAGTGACTTTTATCAGCCAAAGAAGGTGATCATTCATGTAGGGAAAAAGATTAATTTTTTTTTTTTTTAACCTTCACTCCAATCAGCTGTGCTTTTACTGCTTTATTTCCACTCCTCTGTTCCTCTGCAATATTTGCCTCTTTTGACCATTTGCCATGGGATTTCTGTGTGTGACTGTAAGTTTTCCTGGATTAACAACAATGTCTTAAAATCTTAACTCTAATCTGTCTTTGGTTAAACCAGTCTAAACTAGAATCACACTCCACCAGAGCTGGATTTTGACCACGTGACATGTCCTGTTGTAAATCACATTTCTACATCCTAGTATCAGTGATGCAGAGACTGACACCTGAAATTTTATTTTTCCATATTCTTAACTGCATACTCTGACTTTCTTCTTAAGCCACCATAATTTACAGCATGCTTGTCTGAAATTTGACAGTAAACTGGTGCACCAAGCTCAGCAACTGACCGAATATTTCCATTCTGCTGATATTCAAATTACTGTTTGGCAGCATCTCTGGCAGATTAATAACTGCAGTTAAGCATGACAGTATTAGTTCTGTAATCTGCAGCTGACATACTGTATCAAGGAACTGATATTTTTTTTAATCACCGAAAATGTCCAGAGAATAAGACTGTTAGTTCACTTTTCAAACATGCATTCTTCCATATCTCATCCAGTCCAATTTAGAGCTGGTTCAAAGTTGCTGTCAGAGCAATGTTTTTACTAACTCCTGTATTAGTTATATTTGTTTCTTATGAAAATATAATACCAGGTCTTAAAAAAAGACTAAATTTTTTAAAGGCGGATTTAGATGTCTCTAACCTTTCCTTAATTATGAACTTCTATGCCCCTGCTTTCTCAGATTCTGATAATAAAGTTTTCCTGGCCTTGGATGTGAAGAGCTGTTTCATAATGTGTTTCTTAGTTCCATGATTCTGTAGTATTTCAACTCAGTTTGAGATCTACATATCTAAAGTACTTTCTTGCAATTTTCCCCATATATCCATAATCCTAGCATACATTTGGTACACATTTTCGAGGTTGACATTCACATACAATATTTAGTATTTCCAGATGCTTTAAAGAATCTGGAGGCTTTTGCCCTAATTTTAGTGATTCTAACTTCTTGTCATAAGTTCCTTTCCTATATATTGTTTGTTTCCTCCTTTGTCAGAAGTTATCTAAACTTCTGGAGTGGTCTTTCCTGATCTTTTTTCGCTCTTGCAGTAAGCACAGGCAGCACAGATTCCAGCACCAAGCCCAGCACCAAAGCACAACCGAACTGGCAGCGGACATCGTGACAGAAAGGTTACTTGTCTTCTGCTTGAGATCTTCACTCTGACAAACCCAAAAGCTACTGCTTCACATCAGTGTACGATCAGGTCATTTTCTCAATCACTATTACGATGTCGAAATTAATTAAAACTTCTTGTGTCTGACAATAATGGAGGAAGCTAAAGTAGGCTGGAGAGAGTGGAGTTTGCATTCTTGCTCTCAATGTTTGTATGAAATATAGAAGTAGTTTGGGGTAACCCTTGGTGTGTCCACTGTGGCTTCATATCATATAGGCACTGATATTAAATTTGCACAGGAATAATGCAAAGAATAAATTGTGACTAACCCTTAAAAAGCCTCAACCTCTGTTCCTAGGCATAGTAAAGGAGAAAAATCTAATGCTAGGAATTATTAGAAAAGAAAAATAATATTAAGATGTAAATCATTTATGTGCTTACTTCTTTAAGAATGTGGTCAGTTTTGGTTATCCTACTTCAGAAAGGATCCAGCAGAATTATAAAAATCAAAAATAAAAGAACAACAAAGATGAGCAATATAGAATGACTGCTGTATGTAGAAAGACTATAACTCTTTAGATGATAGGTATAAAAATAGCTGAGGGAGATTAATAAATATGAGAAGGTAAAGAGAGAATGAAATTCACTATTGCTCAAAATAAAATATCAGTAAGTACTAAAGGAAACTTGCCTTAAACCTAAATATAAACATGCTAGTTTAGTATAACTAATAGCATTATATAAGAATTTTGTAACATTGTGTTGGCACAGCCAGACACAGATTTACAGAAGTGAGCACTGTGATCACCAAAGGGGCAGAGCAAAATGGATATAATTGCATGTGAAAGGCATCCAAGTAACAAAAGTTGCCAGACAGGCAAAAAGATAAAAACAAACCTGATCACCTTGACCCCAGCAGCTAGCACTCTCCAAGGACCACAATCATCAGCACTAACTGTGCTAGTCACTAGACTGTGACAACTCAGGAATTTTCTCACTTTGACCCCCAATTCTCTACCCCATCCCACTGGGGGGGGAGTGAGTGAGCGGCTGGGTAGGGCTGAGGGTTAAACAACGACGGTCATCCATTTTGCTATCTGTCAGTTCTTACAGTATTTGCCAGTGACACAGTTTAAAATTTAAAGCTTATTTTCTGTTTTTATTTTCTATATAGTGAACTGAAAAAAATGTTTGAATATGCAAGTGTTTAAGGACATGTAGCAATGCGGTAATAGATATAATTCTATATCCTGTTAAATCACATGAAACACATGCAGCTACTTCATGTTTTTATAGCATATAAATCATTGCAAAAGAGTTTAGAAAAGTTCTTTTGACTGTGTTGGTAAGAGTATGTTGAAAGCCCCATATTTCTGTTTCCTGACCCTTTACACTTGAAATAGTCTTCTGTGTATTTTTACAGGAAACCACACAGTAGTGTTGTTTGTGTCAATCTTTGAGCTTCAGGTTAGGGAATGGTATTGCAAAGCAACTATTTTATTTGGCCTACAAAATCCCATTCCCTTTTTCCCTAAGACACAACCTATCACCATTCAAAAATTTGACTTTCGCTCTTTGGGGAAATTTTGGCAGGATGACAATGCAAACAATCTAAAAAGAGGCTTATGCTATTGCCAAAGCGCAGACACACACACACACACACTCACACCCCTGCACCTCCCTGGAATAGCCGGCAGCTGTAAGGAGTGACGAAAGAACTTGTTCTCCAGCTGCAGATCTCCCACCAGAGACCTGTGTCAGATAACCTGGAAGAGTAACTTCACAGTTTTCTTCTGCAGGGTAGTGAGACATCATCTTCTAAGAGTGACAATGGTATCTAGTAGTCCAAATGTATGGGAATGCTGTCTTTTTAATATTTTCCTCTATGTATTTGGGATACAGATCAAGAGATAGCTTCCATTGGAGGCTGAGAGTTCAAATTTTGACAAGGTGGTGGAGGGTGATCTTCAATGATTCTTCACCTTAGGGGAAAAAAAAAGGTAGCAATCTTCAAGCACAAGAAAAACTGGTAAAATTTATTTTAAAATTTATTTAATGAAATTTATTCTTTCAACCTAATAGCTTTAAAATTCAGAGTAAAGAAAAGGAGGAAAAATCTTTATGTGATAACCTTGGACTTTTGGATTATAATACAGTCTCTTAAACACAAGGTGCCATATTCCTTTCCCAAAGGAACGTAACCTCATTCAGTATAAAGCATCGCATATGCAAAGAAATTAAAATTAAGATTACATGGATAAAGGAAGTTCTGAATTTTGCTTGTTTGTGTGCTTTTTTTTTTCCTGTATGCAAAGAATTTGTATATGATATCACTAGGGGGTTGTCGCCTTTGGGGTCATATCCAAGGAGATTTGCTCCCTGCTGTTACGTTACGATACAGTACTGCAACATATAAGTCTCTGGTCATATTCCATCACAGGAAGGAAGGACAGAGTGAAAGACTGCCATTATATGTTTAAGCAAACACAAAATCTATACCAATTATTATTCTGTGATGTAGGATATGTAACAATTAGAATCTCTATTAATCGCATGCAACTTAAAAATAGTTCTTGAAAGCAAAAGTTGTAAGATAAATATGACTTCTTTGAAAATGTCTTTAAAATACTTCAATGATGAATTTTAACTTTCTATAATTAATCATCAAAGGGAACAACTATTTGGTTTTAAATTGCTAGGAAGACAAAATGTTATATTTGGGAAGGGTAATTAGGACAAATACCACTGAGTAGCTCAACTTTAGGAAAGTGAATTATAAAGTTTAAATTCTTATAGGAAGTCGTGTATATAAAATATATGATTACAAGTCACAAAAAAATGAAAAATTACAGCATGATAGGTTAGAAATATCAGGGGTTTTTAATAACATATGAAGCAAACATTCAAAGAGATTTCAAATTCTTTTTTCTATACTAATTTTAAATTATTATGGAAAAATATTCAATAATTTAATTTAAGTCATTATCTGAAATTCTAATATTCACATCAATATGTTAGGCTGAGATCTAGCAGGAAAAGTATGTTGCTGGCGTCAAGAAAAAGACTGAGCAAATTATTTCCCTCCATATTATAGTGTTGTTTCTACATCCATAAAACAGCGTAATATTATCTACCTTGTTCTGTAGAGACCGGTGGATGAAATGTCTAGAGTGCACTTGTTGGATATTGCAATCATTTCTGATAATGTCTTTATCCAAAGATGTCAGGTGAAAATGAGATCTGGCTTACAAAGTGTACAGGCAAAATTACCTGCTAATAATAACACATTGCAACTGACCACAGTCTTTAATATAGCTCTTTTTTTTTTAATATCTGTCAGAATTTTATAAACATATAGATATATGCGTGTAGGTCTATTTTTACTGTCATGTGTGTATTAGATATATATTTACACTCTGCATTTTATCAGTATGGTCAGAATGCTGACATGCAGAAAGGAAGGAAAAAATTTCCTTTACAAAGTCCTTTACAATTTTTATTTCACCAACCTTTTACTTAAATAAAATTAATAACAAATAGATTTTTTCAGTCATATCTTGTTCTGTGGTTATGTATTCAATTAAAGAGTAAACTTAGGAAAAGAAACATGAATGAAGATATGTGTCAATAAATCCAAACTCAACAGTGGATCCAATTTTGTTTCTTCTATACATTGTATTTCCAATGTTTTTTATGTTTGTTTTTTATCTTTTTCAATTGGTTCAGCCCAGTGTTTACAGTAGTAATTGAAAATTTTCCTTGATCACTGAATAAATTCCCGAATCAATGAGAATGCTATGGTGAGAATAATTCAACTTGTATATACAGTTTCTCTGAAAGTAGACACATTAGTTACAAAAGGTCTCCAGAGCTTTGGGCTGATATGTCCTGCTTGTAGCCTCTTCCTCCATTAATACCTTGTCCTATATGTGTGACAGTCTGCCCGTCTATTTCCAATATTACTCCACTGCAAATATGTGTATTTTTTAATTTCACTAGATGAATCAAGCTATATTCAAAATATATACACATACAGTTTACATATTTTTTCAAACTGTGTAGATATATATCTATAAGTACATAAAATACTTATTTGTAATATATTTTTATATATGAACAGAATTATTTAATTTCAGATTGTGAAAATTCTCATTCAGACTGAACTGAAATGTTTTGTGCTTGCATGGTTTTATTGGAGATAAACATCTTCAGGTGATTAAATTTGTTCACTAAAAACAATTTTAAATTGAGAGTTCAAATTATTTCATTTTTCAGATATATAAATACATGTTTTGATTGTCCATTTGGTTTTACTCTGTTCAATATTTAATTTTTAAAATATCACGGACAAAAAAAAATAATTGTTGACCTCTGATTTAATTTTTGGGAACACGGTATTTGCAAAATAATAATATCAAGTTCCTTTAGCTTTACTTATCTTCTGAATTTCACAATTCTACTTCTCCTTTGTAAATTCCCAGTATAGTGACTACTTTTTATATTAGTGACAATATTTTGATGATCAAAATCTCTTTGGCCCACAAAATTAAGCTGGCATTGTGTTCTATGTCTAGAATGTAGTTTGACAAATGAGTGATTGCAGGGCAAAAAGGCTATTCCCAGGTTTTTTTAAACCTCAGGGATATGTTGGAAAAAGATTGAGTTAACTAATATTTTCTCCAGATTTCTTCATCATTTTGGATAGGAAACTGTAAACTGGCCAGCAGCTTTTCAAAGGATTGTTAGAAGCCATATTTTAAAGTGACAAGTCTAATTTGTAAACAAACCCTCAGGGTTCTCCTTGACATTCCCATATTTTGAGGACTCAGCGTACTGTAGAGATTCCCTGTGATCAAATATTTCTCAACAGATTCTCCGTTGTATTGAAAGCTATTCTCAGAAATAGGCTGAACACTTGAGAGGAACTGCAGAGGCTGCCTGCACTGAATGATGTGTTGAAGTGGAAGCAGGTGTAAAAGAAAGTAATTTTAGTGAAGGCTTCAACTTGGATAGATTTTTGAACCACTGAGTGCTGTTAACCTTGGAGATTTCTGGAGTACTTAACCTCTAAGCCAGGCCTACTGTATTATCAAATTTTACCTTGTATTTACATTGTTGACTTTGGAAATATTACTCACTTGACATACTTGGAGCTGTGAAGGCTGCTCTCCCCCTTAAACTCACTTCTGATTGAGACACAAAGAATTTTTTTTTCATGTTCAGAATATTATATACTCATCGTGTTTGGGCATGCTTTAAACTCAATTCCCACTGTTCAGGGAAAAAAAAGAAAAAAAGTATATTTAGACAGTATTGAGTTATCCCAAAAGATCAGACTTAATAGTTTATATTCCACTAATTCTGAAAATTTTTAAGTCCCAGTTCTAGAGTTTTGTTCTTCTGTCTTTACCTTTAAACTCATAAACTAGAACTTGTTGTTGGTTCTACATTGCGTAAATTATTTCAGTGCTCTTTAGTTTGAATTTCACTATACAGCACAGCTTTTTGTTTTTTGAGATTGAAGGTCATGATTACTTCTAATAGTTTTCTTAATGTGAAATCCAGATACAGTTCGGAAGACTGGGTTCTCCATTTCTCGTGTAACCCATCAGGTCTTAAAATACACCCTGTGTGCTGTCCCTTTAGCAAAAGTTTTATACCTTTTACCTACTAGCAGTTCTTTTTGCAGAAATGGATCTTCTACCTGTCCTGTCTCCCTCCAGAAATGGCTCGTAAGTTTGGGATGAAAACCTCTCTTGAAAGTGAAAAGTATTCTTTTAAGTCCGTTCAGGTTGAGACTACCCTGGTCACAAAACCCCTAGCTGCTTTTTAACTACTGTGTAATGCTATAAAAGTTAGTTACTATCTCTTCCAGAAATAACTTGCTTGCGTGAAAGTTATGCTGGAAGCAGCGAGGTCTGGTTTGGGTACACCAGCTTTGAAACTGCAGCTCAGTTACAAGCTGTTTGCTAGAAAATTTCTGTAGCCCGTTCATCGCTTTACCTTCTCTCTCCAGGCCTCTCTGTTTCTGTATTATTCCTCTTTTTCAATCACTACTGTCTCTCCAGACTTTGAAGCAGAAGTTATTTACCCTCGTCTGTGTTACCTTCTTAATCCCTGGCCTGAGTAATTGCCCCCACTTATTACATACCCAAACGGCCATTTTAAACGTTTAATACAACCATTGAGAGGTGCTGCACATCGGTAATCACTGACAGTCAGAAAACGTTAATGTGAAACTGTGAAACAACAACTGAGTTAGGCATCTCAACATAAGGCAGTCACTGAGGGTCTTTGGTTTTGTTGTTGCTGTTGTTATTGTTTGTAATTGTGTTTTGTAGTCAGGCACCTGATGTTTACTATGTCTACATTTAAGGATCTGATCATGGACTTTATGTCACGATCTTTCACAATTCACATGTTCTTTAGACATCAGCTCACAAGAGGCTTATCCTAGAAAGACAGTTTGGAAAACACACTCTGAGTAAACTACATTATTATAATTTCCAATCAACATCAGAAGTTTTTTAAGCAACAGCCAAATATGCATTGAAAATATTG
>JAVJGG010000058.1:13176132-13204980 GCA_035590195.1 Aviceda cuculoides | reverse complement strand
AGTTGGGGAGTGAAGGTGTGCCGGGGATGAAGGGAGGGGTGGGGGGAAAGTGTTTTAAGATTTGACTTTATTTCTCATTCTACTCTGATTTGATTGATAATAAATTAAATTAATTTCCCCGAGTCAAATCTGTTTTGCTTGCAGCAGTAATCAGTAAGTGCTCTCCCTGTCCTTATCTTGACCTAACAAGCCTTTTGTTATATTTTCTCACCCCCTGTCCAGTTGAGGAGGGGGAGTGATAGAGCAGCTTGGTGGGCATTTGGTGTCCAGCCAAGATCTACCCACCATATTAACTAAGAGCTGGATCATCAGTATTTGACCTTCAGATACTCACCTGCCCAGAATCTGTATGTTCTTTCATGGTACATGGGCACAGCTAGCAGCCAAATGAAGGAATCCACAGAAAGAAGCTAAAAGAAAAGGAAACAGAACAATGAAGTAAAACACAAAAGAAACTGGGAATTATTTGTTGAAATGAAAGAGCTAGTAAGAGAAAATCTACTCATAAGTATTTTTGAGGCCCTGAATAACAAACTCTACCTTGGAATTGAGTTCTTGTGCCCATTTAACCTGCTACAAAAACCAAGGAAGACAGATCAGTATAGAAGAGTTAACAACCTTATGTTCCAAGTACTCTATGGGATTAGATTAATACCTTCAAACTCACATATCTTGGGAAAGTACAGTAGCTCCTAAAACATTTGGATAAGACCTCCACTGACCGAATTCCATTTTGCATAACAAGAACATTGGTTAACTCACTGATTAAGGCACCCATTGATATACCCACATCTCACTGATTAAAGTAGACATTTGGGATCTCAGATAATAAAACTAAAGTCCTGTTGAAAGAATACAAAGTTCCTACAAGCTCCATGAGTGTCCCAGTGGCAGGGGTGAATATTCTCTGGGCATGATTCAAGGATCAGACACTTTTGCCTGAGACATGCCTGATTGTGAGAAATTTATTGTTCAGCAGTAGTGCTTTATTAACTGCATGCAAGTATCCAGAAAAACACAGTTACTTGAGGGACACTTAGTAGTTGAAAGGATGTCAGGAACAACTAAATGCCGTACGTAGGCACACAACTACTTTTGAGGGTCTGACCAAGAATAACTTGTACAGGCTGACAGTATAGGAATGCGCAGAAGTGCAACTGAATCAGCTCTTGGTCCCTGACTAACATCTGAGGAAGTGGATCATCCTTCTTTGTTTCAGCTGTGCCTTCTATATTATTATGTCCTGGTGATTTTCTGCTTCTCCCAAAAACACAAGAGCAATTAGCTGATTAAAACTGTAGAAAGAGGAGGCTGCTGTCCCAAGGATAGTGAGATAACAACACCCACAATAATATCTTTATTGTTGTTAAACTCATAGTGCAACATGGGCTACAGCATTTGTATAATGAATACTTGCAGCCTAGCATGACTCTGATGTACAAAAAAAAGGTTATGATTTGACAACTACAGAGATCAAGGCAAGCCAAAATCACTGTTGAGAAACTGCGGTTAAAATTACCATCTGGAACCTTTGCAAAATCACTTTTCCAATCACCCATGTTTCACATAAAAAAATAAGCTTAATACCTTGCATATTGACCAATTGGCAAGCACTCAATTAGCAGAACAGTTGACCACCAATTTCTGAAATTCAGAAATTAACTCTGGAAGTTTGAAAATAATACGGAAAATTCTTAGCTCACAATGGAGAATAAGTATCTTCAAATTTTACAAAGAAACAGGAGGAAAGTTCAATGAAAATGGTAAAGCGTAGCCTCCATCTAGAAAATCCTCTTACAACTTTTTACTGTCAACGAATCACATTTGCTAAGAAAATCGTTTCTTAATTTTGCTTTGCTTTATATGTCATGTTATTGATTTTTTTCATTCAAAATACTTATTTTACACATTTTCTCATGAATGTTCAGTTTTTACATCTGTTAGACGTCTCTTAAAGTAACTTCATTTCTCTAAGTGAGCAGAAAGTAGAACCACTGGAAATAAAATGCACATACGTATTTTTATACTCAAATTTTATTGATAAAAGGTTAGTTTGCAACCTCATATGGAATCTGTGCGTTACTACTATTTTTGTTATGAAAGAATAATGAAATAGAAAATGCCTGCAATGTAAAATGTGCAGCACTAGCATCCTCAAGAAACTAAGGTATAATTTCATAGGGCAAATTCTGAGTCCTGAAACCAAAGTACTAATTAATTATATATCCCCAAATTCCAAAAGTGTAGTGGATAATACCAAAACACGTAAATACATATGGTGTCCAACTTACAACTTCAGTGGCTTCTGGAAAAAGTAATAATCCTACAATGTATTAAGCAGACCAGAGGTACTATTTTTAAGAGACAGTAACAGTGTGTTTCACGTGACCTGAGGGAACAGTGGACATTAAACAACAGCAGATTGCTCAGAATGCTTCTCTATTTTATCTTTGTTTCTTACATACTGACCTACCACCTTTTACCTAAGCATCACTGCTGATCAAAAAGGGAAATTCTAGGACATGAAAGGAATAACCCACCGTGCACAATTTAAAGTCAGATATATAACATCTTCCATCAGCATTTACTTACTCTATCATCCCAAAATAACAACCTTCACCTTTGTTCTTCAGCTTTTGTGAACAGTACCCTGTCTGAGCTAAAATTCAGTGCTGAGGACAGTGGATTAACTGTTGTTAGCTGAGCAAAAAGACTTTGCTTGCATATAACA
Source organism: Aviceda cuculoides (assembly GCA_035590195.1). Lineage (NCBI taxonomy): Eukaryota > Metazoa > Chordata > Aves > Accipitriformes > Accipitridae > Aviceda > Aviceda cuculoides. Next base: position 13,202,249 of record JAVJGG010000058.1, on the reverse strand, counting down.
TCACAGTGCTTTTTGTATGGTAGAAGACTAATTAAATGATAATAGAGTACAACTGCTATGGGCAAATTTCCTTGCATATCACTTTCTGAAATGCAAATTATGGTTATAACTGACAACAGCATAACCACTCAAATATTGAAACTGTTCTCCCTCTAACATTGAATCAGAGTACACCTTCCTCTCCCACCCCAAAAAGATATTGCTTCTTCCCGTGTTACACAGGCTGCATGAATTCCTGGCACTGAGAGTAATGAGTGGTTTGCAATGTCAGTTAGAGATGAGAGGCTACAAAGTCAGGTGGAATCCTGTGAACACGAATCTCAGACAGCCTGGCAACACTTAGAAGTCCTGTCTCTCTTGAATCCTGACAGGAAGATTAATGATTAAAAGCTTGGTCGTGGCATTCATTTATTACAAAGTCCTTATGCACACACACATGCGCGCACATTTAACTTGCACCCAGAAATGTCAAACTGTGCTTTTCTCTTTCAGCTTTCCAATTTGTTTCTTAGCAAAGTTCTATAAACTGCACAAATTTTTACTTGTTTTTTTTTTATTAAGAAAAATTGTGGGAAATAGAAATTTTATACACAGTCTTTTTCCCTTGAATTTCTATTGCTAGCAAATTTTTGTGTATAATATTGGAACAATTTTGGTAACAGGACAGTCATTTGGTATATTCACATGTATATGAAATACTTTAAAAAAACCATACAGAGACCACATTATAAACTTTGTCAAATTTCTTACTTTTGGAATTAATTGTGTATGTCTTATAAACATTTATAAAATATTAGTGGATTTAAATAAAAATAATAGTCTTCTAATAACGTTTCTGAATCAATAAGGGAAGGGTAAAGAAGTTTTTTTTTTTCTAGTTGATTTGCTTTCATCCCTATATCTTTTCTGGCTTCTGTTTCTTTTCTGTTTCTTCTCTTCTTTTTCTGTTTCTATCTTACCCCAAGATCATAGATATGGAATACCGGCAAAATACAAACGGGATTAAACAAGTTCCAGGATCCTATGCGTGAACAAATGATACGGAAAGCACGTTGTTCTATCTGCAGCATACCGCCTCAAGATCACATTGCTGTTCTTCTTGTAAAATCTCCTCCATACAAGAAGGATATATATGATTCTGATTGCCAGTTTTATATCCAAGTGATAGGAATGATTTCACTTTTAGCCACTGTAGTGCGTTCTCTAAGAATTCATTAAAACTAAGTGTAAGTAACCAGTAGTTTCTAAGCTGATATGAGGAAAACATTTTGCATTTATAAAATCTAAACACTTTATCTGTAATTAGGTCTGCACTTATAGATCTCCCTCTATCAAGCAAATTTTGGAAAACTTTTTTTAAATTAAATAACAATCATCCACCTCAAGAAAAAAAAAAGTAGAAACAGGGGAAGAGGAGGAAGTGGAGGAAGAAATTAAAGTATTTCAGTACTTTCAGAAGTACTGAAGAATTGGAAGTCTGGACTTAAAAGTTCAAGTTCTCTTGCAGAAATCTCAGACATACTCCAAGGTCACTGAGGGATACTTACCCAAGTATATCTCTATTCTCTCTCCTCTCCCTTCACCCTTACCCCCAGCCCTATCTTGCCTTTTCTTTTAAGCTTTCGGGTGTTTGACTATGAGTTTGTTAGGAGTTGTTCAGGTTTGTCTTTTGTCAGTATGTCAATGAGTTACCTTAATCAATATGCTTTACAGAAATCCCACTTCATTTTCTCTGCCTATCAGTTATTGCTTATCGGCAAAGCTGAGAAAATGATCCTTTCTGACAGTCATTACAGATTTAGGTCTTCACATGGCTTCAGTTAGTAACTCTGTGCCCCTCATCCTTAAGAGAGTCAACAATTCTAAGTATATATTAAGAGATACAGGAGTAGAAATCAGCTGCCAATATTTTTTTATATATAACTTTTCAAAAGTTCTTCCAAGACTGCAATTAACAGCCAGTATTTCACTTCTCTCCAGAGGTAGAAGTAGTTTCTGGTAGTAGGCACTGGTAGTTTCCTACAGTTCTAGCAAGTTTGCTAAGGACATGCACATCCAGCATTTGTTATATGCCTTATTATTAACCCATCTGCATAACTAACAGGGATTCCCCTCTGCTTCTAGTCACTTTTCTACACTGTAAACACATTCTAGGTAGAGAACTGTGGGAAGTGAAAAGGCTTAGCACAAAGGAATCTAACTTAGCACACAGGGATCCTATTTGAATTGTTAGTTCAGCTTTCAACCCTGAATACATGAGAAAGATTGGTCCTCACTCCACTGTGAGGTTTTGTCTAAGGAAGTTATATACTGAGCAGTATGGCATTACTCATTAATAGAAAAGTACTTAGATGCATACAATTTAATGAACCATATGATCCTTTTGGTTCTCTGAGTTTGTCCATGGCCCCAGTATTAGTCCAAAATGTGATACCATCCAGAAATTATTAATGAGATTTTTTGCCTCTCTGGTGGGCTGCCCACCAAGCCATTCTTATTGCCAATTAATAAAAGAATAGGTTAGTGAGAAATAAAACCAAAACTCAAATTACCTTCTCCCCACCCCCACTTTCTTCCCAGGCTCAACTTCACTCTTGCCTCTTTTACTTCCTCCCTGCCGAGTGGCACAGGGACATGGGGAATGGAGGTTACGCTCAGTTCATAACACTCCATCTCTGCCATTGCTTCCTCCTCACACTCTTCCCCTACTCCACTGTGGGGTCCCTTCCATGGATAAAGTCCTTCATGAACTGCTCCAGTGTGGGTCCTTCCCATGGGATGCAGTTCCCCAAGAACTGCTCCGGTGTGGGTCATTTCCTCAGGGAACAGTCCTTCAGGAACTGACTGTTCCAGTGTGGGTGCCACACAGGTCACAGTTCCCACCAGAAAACCTGGTTCTGCATTGGCTTCTCTCCATGGGCTGCAGCTCCTGGCAGAAGCCTGCTCCGTTGTGGGGTCTCTATGGGCTAAACCTTCCTTCAGAGTATATCCACCTGCTCTAGTGTGGGGTCCTCCATGAGCTGCAGTGTGAACGTCTCCTCTGCTGTGGTCCTCTATGGGCTGCAAGGGGACAACTTGCATCACCATGGTCTTCTCCATGGGCTCCAAGGGAATCTCTGTTCTGGCACCCATAGCACGGCCTCCCCTCCTTCTTCGCTGATCTGGGTTTCTGCAAGACTGTTTCTCCCACGTTTTTCTCACTCCTCTCTCCCAGATGCTGCACACCATTTCTTTTTTTTTACCCTTTCTTAAATATGTTATCACAGAGGTGCCACCAGCATCGCTGATGGGCTCAGCTTTGGTCAGCAGTAAGTCCATCTTGGAGCCAGCTGAAACTGCCTCTGTCTGACATGGCAACAGCTCCTGGTCTTTTCTTACAGAACCCACCCCTGCAGCCACACCACCGCCAAAACTCTGCTACGTAAACCCAATATGGCCCCATGTTCAATAGAAGTTTGGTACTGCTGGTTTGCAGGACTAGAGATTCCTAACAGTACTTTTTATCCTTTTCAGAATGCCCTAGTTTAATTTACTATCAATAAGTTAAATAATAAAAAACCTCACTTTATTCTGAAGTCGATAAATTCGCTGGTCATCTTTTTGTTGTTGTTGTTGTTAGTTTGGGGGTTTGGTGGTTTTGGGGTTTTTTTTGTGATATCTATTGAAGTTCCAAGTTGAACACATGTTTTGACATCAGCAAGCCACAAAGTTCATTTTAATTTTCTGGTCTTCTGTCTTTCCTCCAGCCTTGACTAAAATGAACAAAAATATCACTTTCCACCTTGGTCTGGGTTGCAAGTTTTCAACTCTTCTTTACTAGAAATACCTCATGAGTCTGGACCTTCATTATCTTTGTTAAAGTGGTCATCATTTTTACCTCCCTTACCTTTTGGTGTTCAGGCATCTTTAGCCACGTGCAAAGAGAGTCTATTAGAGAACTACACACAGCATACCGGCTGACACGAAATATATGTTGGCTTCAGGAATCTATGGAGCTAAGCATCAGACACCCCACCTGGACAAGGCACCTTGCACACTTCTGCTGGTGAAGCAGCATCAGTCCATGCAGAAGGTTCAGCCACTGATCCCTGGGATCTACCCTTTCATCGTGTGGCAGAGCTGTCAGCTGCCACCAGCTCCGTTGACATGGGTGCTGGTGAACTGATCCAACAGTGCCTGAATTAAATATTTTGTTCTTTTTCTGTTAAAGATTTTATATCTTTCCATGCTGGTGTTTTTCCTCTGGAATCTCTGATCTACTAACGATCCCATCTCAACGGGGTCTCTCTGCAATTTTACCTTTTTTAACCTTTCTACAGATCTTCTGATGCCTGTCTCTCACAACTCCAATTTTCTCAGCTGTCTGAGCCAAGGTTACACAGTTGCATGTACCAGATCTCCACCTCGGGTCCTTGATATGCAGGCAACTGAACGCCTCGGGCAGGAAGGGAAGGCAGCAGAAAGGTTTCAGGCATGTACTAGCACATCTTATTCTGCCAGCATCCAAGCCTCCTTAGCATGTCCTTGGGGAGCGACCCAAGCCAGACCCCCCCCTAGTGCTGGTAGAAGGTTAGCCCATTCATCTTCAATATGTAGCAGGCAAGTAGAGAAACTGAGACAGGCCTACTAAAGAAAAATATCCCAAAACCTCTCTGCTTTTTCATAAATAAGATAAAGAATTATTTATACTTAGTATGTAAAATTAAGCAATTTACTCTGTGATTAAAAGTACACATCTCTATGGTAACTAATTGCTACCCTCTATTTGATTGATAACTTGTTTACTGTTATAGATATTTTTTCGTTTTACTTTTAACTAATATTCTGAAACATAATTATTGCATGCAGACCTCTAATCACTTATTATGAATTTGTAGAGATATAATTTGAAACCAAGCCTCTAAGAGTTTTCTCTTCATTTTCAATGCAGTTAATATAGCAAATCTGAAAACGTGGTTTTTTTCTGCATTTGTACTGTTGATTGCAGTAATAATAAAATTAATTGCCTGTAATCCAGTAAAGTATAATTATACCTAGCTTGATTTAGACAAAGATGGGGATATTTCAGAATTAGATAGCATGAAGTATTGTCTGAATAATTCATAAGAAAAGATGATTAATGACACCATTTAGTAGACTTAGTTTGAACAAATATTCCAACTGAGTTATGGGCACATTGTGTGGGATTCATCTTATCTCACTTTAGCTGCCTAACAAATAGTAATCTAAGTCTAAGTTGGTGTCTTAAGAGTGTCTCCATCACTAATGAAGAGCAACTAACAAGACAACAGGCAAGGGTAAATACTGCTCAGGTCTCCTCCTCAGCCTGACTAGACACCATTAATTGCCATCTGAAAACATCTAGACTATAAAAGTATTCTGTCAATATCTGGCAGTAGACATTAAATAGCATTTTTCCAGAGCCTTTGGAATGTTCTTTAAGAACTGAGAAAGTATCACTTGACAGATCTGTACAGATCATAAGATTTTTTAGATTCATCAGTACTGTATTTGATAACTGCTTACTATCACAATTACAATTAAGTTAGGGAATCATCAATTAGCTCCTAAATTTGAATCTGGTAACTGATATTGGTGATCATAAATTAGACTCAAAAGGAGCAGTTATTTCAAAAGGAGCTTCAAAGTAAAGATGCTCTATATGGGATATACCGTATAAGATAATTTGCTATAAAACTTGCAAAACTCAATTGTTTACGCACATTTTAATTATAATACTGTCATCTTTTCCTCTGTTTAGATTTAAAGAAATAATGAGTTTGATTAATTCTTTTCAAGTTCTAAAGGAAAATAGTTGAAAAAAGTAGGGGTTTTTTAGTTTTATTTTCTTAGTAAAGTAGAATGCCACTAAAACCATTGTATAGACAACTAATTTTAAATTTGTCATCCATAGATTGCTTACTAATTAGTTTCTAAGGATGTTAAAAAGATGGCAGAGGATATGTAAATATGCTAAGACCATGGAAATGTAATAAATATAATATTAGGTGCAGCTAATGTAGGAACAACATCTTGTAAGCAAATGGGTCAGGTACAGTACTTCCTCTGGAAGTTTTGCTTTTAAACATATATGTTTATAGTTTTTTTCTCCACAGATGTAAGACTTTAATCCCTCACCCACCCCTACGATACATTTCAAATTCACTTATTCTTTTTGAATAATTTATTTTTATGCTTTGCTTCATTAAAATAAAGTAATACAAAATTATGGCAGTTGAAAGAAAAACATGTTTTGTTTCAAATGTTGAGGAAAATATCTGGGTGAGGGGTGATCTGTGCTGCTCATAGGAAAAAATGTAAGGTTTTCTGGTTTTGTAGTTACATATAGCTAATCATAAATTCATTCGGGTTTGAAATTTTCCTGGTTTACTTTGCTTGGATGTTCAACTGTTTAGAAAGTCTGAGCAAAAGTAGGTCTGTAAATTTCAAATGCAGGGAGAGTGAAGAAAATATGCTATTACCATTACAGAGCAGGAGGAGGGGGGAAGAGGCCTGTAACCTTTTTATGAACAGCCCTAGAGCTGAAATGGATGAGAACTGCAAGCTGAAATTTGGCACGGAAATAGCTCTCATTTAAAAGAAGTACCTTTGCTTTCAGAGAAAATTGGTTTTGACTTTACCAGGGTATGAGCTTTTGAATATTGAATACTGACTACAGTAATAAGGTTTTAAGCCTCTCTTTCACTTTCTCTCTTCTTTTCCTTCCCTCAGTTCCTGAAATTTTCCTTCCATATGAACATTAAAAGTATAAAATTTCTTCACAGTAAACAGTGGAGTACTGTAAATTGCTGCAGATTGGTAGTGTCTCCTGTTTATTTCATAGATATGAAGTTGTTGAAACTGTTTTTGACCTTTCTGGTGTTTTTGCTGTTTGTTTTGTTATAGTGTTTATGAATTATACTCTTTTGACTGCCTTCTCCCTCATCTAGGAATCACTGTCCTTTATCTGAAATGGCTTCTCAGTTCAAAAACTTGTCAATTCTATATCACATATATCTAATTTACAGGAGTGTGAACATTCACAAAATTGAAACTCGTATCAGTATTATATGGTCCTGGCTGCAAGACCTCTTTCCACAAGAGGCTTTTATTTCTCTCACATAATCTTAGATTGGATTCCAATTATCCTTCTAAATCAATATAGCTCTTGCAGCAAACTCTAGCAGCCTTGGTTAACTCTCAGTCATTAAGAGTAAAGCACTCCTATTAAGTGATTTCATAACTGATAACAGTCTTGCCATGCTAGAGTGAGATATATCTGGATTCACATTACAGTTTCAGGTGGTTAAAAAACTGACCTTTCCTGTTCATTCTTTTTTCTGCTAGGACTCCTCTATCTGAATCAGGTAGGAGAAGGTAGTGTTTTCTTAAAGGTTCCCTTGTATGAGAAACTTCATACTAAAAATGTGTATGTCTTTCCATCTTGAGAACCCAAAATGGAAATTTCCCTCCTAAACAGATTTACCACTCTCAAGAACTTTCAGAACTTTTACCTTCATTGATTACTTCTTTTGAAATCTTCTAGCATAGGTTTTGGGGAATGCAGCATTATTTTAGCTGCTGCAGCCACTAAGCTATCCATATTTTACACATTACATAGAGTATTTGCTCCTTTTCTTATAATGTGCATTTTCCCCTGAATAAACACATGATTTAATTTATTTTAATTAGTTCAGGATAATACGCAGAAATATTCAAGTGAAGACTTTCAAACAGATAGAAACTAAAATAGGTGGAGTATATCACAGTCCAGAAATTAGACTCAGAAATTCTGTCAGTGTATGGCATTATTTAAATTAAATTCGTAATATCAAGGCAAACTGACACTTATTTTTGTCTTTGAAAACCTTTAAGAACTTAAAACCACCTTCATCACAAAACGTAGATATCGGGATATTTTTCAAAGGATCATATGCCAGTAAATTCTAAGACTGAACTTCAAGAGTCTTTCAGATAAGCAGATGACTTGGGACCTTTTAAATTTTCTTCCAGAGTTTCCTTTCTATCATGCTTGTTCAAGATGTGTTTATTCAACTGCAAGACAATTAGTGCAGCTAGTAACAGGTTAGAGAGCTTTTCTTTTAAAGGCATATGTATGGATAGTCAAGAATAAATGTTAGTTAGACATGCTTTCTGTCATTGATTTAGATCAGTAGGCTACAGATTTGGTTTCCTCTGTTAAGTATATAATACTGAGGGCAGAGAAAAGCAGTTCCACCCCTGCTCATGTCCTCATGATAAACAGATTATGCTTCTTCAGGGAGTGTAGGCCATTACCAGTCCAAAAGGAATTCAAAGAGCAGCACAGGGGAAGTGACAAATATTTGTCTCCCTTTGCCGTGAAGCATGAAGGCTCACACAAGTTTTGGTAATAACATTGACTACTTTTTTAAACTAATGTTATTTGACATAAGTGCCTGACAAATATCCTCTTGGCAAATAGGAGAATTGCCATTACAGCTTCCCTCTCTATTTCTCTGTTAACACATGCTTTTTATTATTCCTTTTAACTGGAACAATCAGTTAAGAACTAGATCTTTGAAAGCACATAAGTGCTTAGTTCACTTTGCAGGGTAAGAGAAACACCTAAATGTGCCTGGAGGATCTGATCCAGTGTTTGTTTCTTTTCCTTACTGCTACACTGCATTTCATGCTGTCACCCCAAAACCTTATCTACATGGTAAAACTGAAGACACAACAGATAAAAAATTCAATGGTTAGATTTTTACATTTAAATTAGCATAATAGCTTCTATTCTGACATAAATAAAAGTAGTTTAATGATTTAAGCAAGTTAGTAGAAAAAGGTATTACCTTTTATAAGACTATCATAGCTAGAAAGAAACAAATTTACTCTGTTAGAGAAGTTAATGGGCATATTTTGGTCTGAAAAATAAATAATAATAGTGCTGTGCACTCTCATTAGTCATTACTTTCACAAAATGTCCTAGTTAAATACCACATCTTTCATAATCATCAAAGATCTGAAGCTGAATTGCTCACAGACTTCTGAAAAAACTCTGTAACTATTTTCATAAATTTTCCTCTTTGCTAAAAGCGTACTCTGTAAAGTACAGAGAAGAAGACTGTGAAAAGAACTGATAGATTTGTGCTGCTAATGCTTTAACTTATATTTAAGTACAGCAAAAACTCATTTTGTATACAGCCTTATTTAGAAATTTTTAATTTTTCCTGCCAGCATCTAACACTAAGAAATTATTCCTATGTCTCAGGGCAGTACCAGCAGATGTGTCTGAAATAGCTCTGGCTAAAACTACCTTTTTGTTTTACTTCAGCCCAAACCACATATAAGAGTATATACCTTCTAATAAGTTACTAATTTTAGCAGGAGTGAAGTAACTTAAAGGCTGTTGTCACTACATTTATAGATGAGAAGGACAGAGTGGTTTTATTTCTATCTGTGATATCTGAGGAGTTAAAACATACTTCCTCATGATAAAAAAAACCCAACATCCTTCAAGAAAGTTTGCCAGCCATCAATCTGGGATGATGTACTTTCAGTCTCTGCTGCTGATGCGTTTCATGTTACATTAAAGCACTCATTGACATAAAAATAAAAACAACAAAAAAAAAAAGGGGGGAAGAAGAATCAAAATCTCCTACTTTTTATGTAATTATCCTAGATAGTAAAAATTTCTTTGTAAATGGCAATACAAGTATTCTAGACAAAGTGGAGTAGCTCAGTCTGGTGGAAATCACAAATGCCTCTTTCCATATATAAACATCTGGTTTAGGATATAAGCATAAAGGATGGTATTCAGGACAAGCAAATGTTTTGTATCTTTTGTGTACAACAGAGTATAGAGGGCTCTTTGGTCTCCCTCAAAAAGGTGTGAAGTCTGCCTCTTGCTGTGAATAGAATTCTTTTGTTTACTTCTCTAAGCCCTCTATTGCCTTGTGCAATTTTATCAGCTGGGCCTTCTGTACAATCTTCTGTACTATAGGAAGAAAAGAGGGGCAAGATTTTCTGAAAGAAATATAAAAAAGGATGCGTAGAGAGAAGCAATGGTATGATGTCTAAAAGAGGGAAAACCTTAAAGGATGAGAGGGAGCTATCCTTTGAAGTATAAAATTGTGGCATGATCAAAAGCTTACTGTAAGTAATGGAAAGATTTCTATTGACTTCATTGGCCTTTGAATTCAGCACAGTGCGAAGGAAAACAACAAACCTTCTTCCCTTTTCCCATCAGTTCCTCAGTTGTGTTCTTTTCAGAATCAGTCATAGTAAATAGACAAGATAGAAGGTCAGGAATGAAGTCAGAAATCATTGGTTTTATTTGAAAAAATGAGCAAAACTCATTAATTTATTTTAAAACTGTGAAGTGTAACTTTTTATCAGGGAATTTAATGGGGTTAAATATTCTGGGTACTATTTCAGATGTCTAGATATTAATAACTTACCATAATTTTTCTGGGGAAAAAATAGAACAACTTTTCAACACATATAAACCTGTACAGCTTTTTATACCATAGCTTTTCAAAACAAGAAAACGCTTTTTTTTTTTTTTGCTATGTATTAGCTCTTCTAAGGCACTTCTAATAAGATACAAAGTGTACTCATTGACTTTAATGTCCTAGTGAAACTAAACGTTTTAGCTTAATTTTAATGACAAAGAGTCTGAGTCTCAGATAACCACCCTCATTTATTTTTCAGACCACTTTTTCAATTCATTTGGAGAAACTTTCTGAATGAGGCCTTTTAAAGATAACTAACAGCCATAATGTCATTGTACTCCTTCTAACTCCATAGTATTTCATAATCTTTTTAAGTTTTGAAAAGAATTTTAGTTCAAATAGCATTTTTATAGAAAAAATAAAGAGGTCTCAAACTGCAGAGTAACTTGGTGCCACAAGTGAGCCATCAGATAACTTTGGTCATATTAGTTCAGATGCAAATGAGACTCATTGGCTATGCATTCCTATTACGCCTACTCACACAGTCTTAAAAACCTATTTGAGTTGTACAGTGCTAAAATCATGCCCACAATTGAGATTCTGAAACGGTAAAATCTCAAGTCCAAGTATTCATTCTTTAAGAAATTATATTGTAGTTGTGTTCTCTTCTTTCCCTTTTCAAACAATTTGTGGGTTTTTTTAAATTTTTGTTTGTTTGTTTGTTGGTTCACTTGTTTATTTGGTTTTAGCAGACTTTAATAGTATGAAAGCTCCCTACCAGTTGAAACAATCTCATTACCACAAAACAGGTATGGGGGGCAGTGCTCCAGAATTACCCAACTTAATCCCACCTGTGTGCTTCAACAAGGACTTTAAGAAACCAGCACAGCAAAAGGATTACTTCATATACACATTAAGGATGAGGGAAAGACATGGTTCCCCACAGTAGTACCTCCCCTTACAGCATACCTGTTACAATCCTACAAGGCAGCAGGACACTTCTGTGGTCCTTCCTTTCAGCATTATGATTACATCAGCATTTGAACGAGGCCCAAGATTTGTTCAGTTTTTAAAGTCAATAATTATTGCCAGTACTGATATTTAGACAAGAAGGACCTAGAGCTACTTCTGCTTTCTAATATTCCAGTTTGGATAGGTGCACCTGAACATACCCGCAGAATGACTTTGCTGCATGCAAGGGGATGCTCGTACATCTGTACACCTACTGAAGATGACCACAGTTCCTCTGTGTGACTTGTTGCTGAGTTTTCCTCTCATGGAAACCATGGCACTGTATAAGCAACCTTTTTTAGTCTCCAAAAAGCAGCAAACTTTGTTCTTGCTCTTTCAGCAAAGATTATACAAGTGTGAAAAACCATCTGAGACGAAACAAGGGATTTCACCTGCACATTATAAAAAAAAAGAACAGTCACCAAATTGGGCTTCTATGGTTCATCTCAGGAAAAAGTAATCTGCAGTTTAGGCTTAGCAACTCTCAGTTCAAGAGTGTGTAGTTCTGTTAAAGTATCCTTTTACTCTAGCCATGCCTGAAATTATTGATAGAACAGGGCTAATAATTCCTAGCTACAAGGGATCTTGTGGCTTTATCTAAAAGACAGTAATTTCTCAGTTTTAGTGAGATAATGAAACTTCATCATGGAATTTTGTTACTGGTGACAAAATAATTCCTTAATATACCAAAAATCCTGATACCAAGAGAAAGCCTGTACCTGGACTTCTTTTCCAGTTTATTTGGATTCTTTAGCTTTCATTTCTTTTCCATTCTGTCGCTTTTCGAAATGCCTCCAATTCTGAAGCCATTACGCAGTAGCAAGAAGAATAGATATGAATTTTCTAGTCTGTAAGTTTTCCAAAGCTTCAAGTTTAAAAATGGTTGGGTTTTTATACACTATTTTTTCCTAACTAAATGCAATGTAACAAATGGTCTTCCTCCCACTCCCCTTCTTTACCTTGCATCCTATGGAAACCTGACTCTGTGATCAAGTTGCTTTCAGCCGATGAGTTTCTTCTCCTGCCCTCCCTTCTGCTGCCCTCAGTACTTTATCAGCTCATTGACTGTTTCAACTAGATACAACAGCTGGTTGAGGGTTTGTCTGTCTGTTTGTTTCTCAAGGTATTTTGTAAAAATTGCATGTGTGTAGTGCGAGGGGAGAGGATAGAAACTGGTTCAACAGAATTAAAACCCTAATCCTGAACTCATACCTTGGCAGGCACCAGATAATCCACATGACAAGAAAGATGTTTCAAGTCTCTCAGTCATGAGAAAAAAGCTTCCCTCAGAGCTTATATTTATTCTGCAGCAGGCCATACAAGGGAAAGTAAAATAAAAATGTGTAGCAAGCGTCACTTGGGGCTTCAGCTGCATGAAGCTTCAAACATGGCAGCTGTCAGTCCATGTCAGGTCCGGGCAATTGAGCTGCAGTTAGCTGCCTGATGAGAGTCAGTCAGGAGTCCAAGAACCAGCCTGTCAGCCTGACTGGTGGTTTAGTCTTTGTACGTAAAATCCATCACTTGTTGGGTTTTTTCCTTCTGTGTGCCTCTTGATGGCAGTTGCACTTCTAGATCTCTCACTCCTATTCCTGTCTTAGTTTTTCTTTCTTTTCCTTCATCCTTGAAAACTACATCCATAGTTTCTGACTCCTGCCTCTGCTCTTTGAGCTTAACCTAGTCCACCTTGATCCTTGTCCTGGTTGGTACCTTCTTATTCCTTGTTCCAGGAATGGGGTCAGTTATTCCAACAATGATGTCTTTTCCTTCAGTTCAGTAAGCTTTTGTTTCTAGGATCTTGCAACTTTTCCCATACATTTTGCAGAACTGTTGCCTTGACATAACCCTCAGTCTTTTTGGGTCATTACCTCATCTCATGTATTACACCTGGCTTGCATTCCCTGCATTAATTCCCATCTGGCTCTAATAGCTGGGAAGGGTGAACCGTGTTCTATCTGTTTCTGCTTAAGAGAAGCACTTCTCTTTTTGCCCAGAAGTAATGATGTCAGAAGGTTGCAAGGGTAAGAAGAACAAGAAGATGAGAAAGTGAACTCTTGTATCTTGGTACTAGAGGTGTTTGACTCATATGAAGACTGTGTCCTCCGGAAGTGACCTGCTAGTTTAGAGGAGATAAATCACACAGATGTTAATGACTAAATAGTTTGCTCACAGAATAGATTTAATATAGATTGCATATATTTAGTGATTTAGCAGATGATTTGGCTACAGCAATATAAAATGAATATGTCATTACAGAGGTAATAAACTCACATGGCACAAAATCATAAAGCCAGGCTTCAGAATTTCAAGTTAATATGGTGGGGTTTTTCTTCTTTTCTGATTTCTCAGGATCTTTATAGTCTACTCTTGAGTGGGACAAAACTGCCTCTCAGATACACATAGTTTGGTAACCTGCTATGAGTGAATACTATCCTCTTAGGATATAGGATATTCTGTATATCAGTGTTCAGACTAAATTAGAAATTAATTCTTTACCCTGATACTGACCCCTTTACCATAAATCAAGAATGTCAAAGATTAGAAAATGTGTTTTATAAGGAACTTGCAGGTTTTTTGTTTAACTTACTTAAATTTATACTCTGTACTAATTTTTTACTAGAAAATTTGGTTTTACTTTAATAATATAGTTGTTAAGCATAATTAATAATAAGCCAACACTGATGAACTCATCCAATACTTTGATAACTCCTTGCTAGACATCTCATCTTGGTTTGTTGTTTGGGGTTTTTTTTCTCTTTAGGATATTATGTATTTTCATGTTGGAGTTTTTCCTCTTGAATCCCTGAATTATTATCGATAACATGTCAACAATTCTGCTGCTGCCTGAAATTTTATTTGGTTTTTCTTCAGTAGATTTTTTCATAGCTTTTTCTCAGCAGTCTTACACAAAACTGCACTTTTGCCATATTAGAGGTGGGCCTTGGCTCTTTGGTGCACAGGTGGCCAAGTGCTTTAGAGACAAGGGTTTGCATTGGGATTATGGAGAGAAAGAGGGGTATGGTCCTTCTGGGTCCTAAGGTCAACAGTACCAATCTTCTTCAAGCAGAGATGAAACAGGTTGTCTCAGCAAGTCTTAAGCATCTTGAGTTTGCAAGGAGAGGTTTTGATGCTCATAATGACAGTCTTTTCCTACTTATTCTGGGGTCTTAAAATTTTCTTAAAACATTTTTCATTCTTACTAGCTCCCAGTTAAAAAGTTGCACACTAGCACACCCAACACCTGTTAGCTGTTCTTTGTTATGCAGTAAGTACCTAGTTTTATTAGCCTTTCAATTACACATGGTTTCTCTGATTTTAAGCTAAAATAGGTTGGGCAATAGTCACTTGACCCCTATACCATTGCTAGGTAAAACTGTTCCAGGCCAGCATTAAGTTCATGTAAATTCTGAGATCTTGTGTTCTCAGGTCAATATAACAGGCCTACACCCTTTTATAATGACAAAAAAAATGTTTTTACTTGGCTACAAGGTCTTGGACTGGATTAAGAACAAGAGATTTAGCATGTTGATCATATCCTCCCCCTGTATTTCTTTTCACTTATTGGAAATTGAATTTATCAACTATTTTTCTCTTACTTTCTTTTCTCATTCAAAAAAAATATAACTTCTAAAGTTTTTATAGCAGTAGGAAAAAAAATAATAAAAATACAAGGGTAAGCGAAGGACTTCAAAGAATGTAAAAAGAAGTTAAATGATACTACTAAACTGTATTCAAACTATATACTTACTGTATGCAATAAGAAGGAAAAAAAATTACATGGAAAATTAGATAGGTGGAGTTACTTAATAGTAAGCAAAAAAATTCTTATGTAAATGTAAATAATTTATTTAAAATATTAAGTGTATTTATAATACATAAATTTATATTATGTGGTTTAATTTTAGTTTAATTAACTTAGTATATAATTTATAACATGCATATACACATGCATATTCTACAATATATGGATATGATATGATATGATATACATATCTCCTCAAAGATGGAAAATTTTCCCCTGTGCAGTAGAACATGAACTTGTCTAATTTAGACAGGCTGTGATTACATGGTAATCAATCATGCCCAGGCAAAGACCAAGTACCTGCTTAACATTTACCCTTCAGTGCATACATATAAAGGTCACTGTATAATAGATATTTTCTCCTACAAGTCTGAATTCCAGTCAGATATTTTAATAATATTATTAGGGCTAAATATTTAAAAGTGAGTGTAAAGTGAACATAGCAAGTGAAGGCAGAGCTAGTGTCACAAATGGAAGTAATCAAGATTTGGAAAAAAGCAGGTTGTTGTGGACTATTTCAAATCTGAAATGGTGGTCTCGATACGAGTATTGACCTTTATAGGTTATCTTTGGGTGTTTTTTTAAGGGTAAACATTTCACAATTTAGGGAAAATAGATTTTAAGCAAGTTATTTTGTGGTGTGGGATGTTGAAATGAACAGTATTCATCCAAATATAAAAATATCTGTCATTAGAATAAATACAGAGCAGTTCCACCAACTGCAATACATAATACAACATTTCTCATGTTTTCAACATCTTTCTTATTTATCTCATATATATTATATGGTTACAGGATATCTATGTTAAACACAGTTTGTGTAGGTTGCATGGGAATCTGGTTTGATTTATATGATTAATGTACTTATGTGACATAGCTTCATATGGAATTGTAGTGAAGGGGTAGCAGGAAAATACATGAGACAGTTAAAAAGATATCTCACATAGAAAAGCACAGAAGAGAAAAAAAAAAAAAGAGATCTTCATCACTAGAAAGAACTGTGTTGGATTAGACTTAGATGGTGGGTTTTGCTATTTGTTACTGGCAAAGCTGAGGAATTGGAAATTAATGTTGGGAAATGCAACTAATTATTAAACATAACCAGCTACAAAATTATTGAGAGATAGACTAAAATTCATTGAACTTTCTTTAATCTCCCTCAGGTGTATATATTAGTAGTATTGTCTTCATTAACTCCAGTCACATTCTGTGAAACCCCTTCATTTTTCCTCTGTTGACATACGGCCCTTGGACACCTATAGACTCATTTCACAAGGACAGCTCTTTGCTGAGGGACAGGCAAGAGTGGCTCATCCACTCCAAGAGTGGACAGCCCTCCCACCTTGTCCTCTACCAGACCACCAAGTAGTGTTCTTTCTTCTTCTGCCTGGATTTCAATAGATTTATTCTCAAATACTCCAGTATAAGATGCAGGGGTAACCAGCCACTCAAAAGAGGAGATTATCCCTGGGATCCAGTGACAGGACTTATGGGAACAGTTCAAAGATGCGTTGGGGGAGGTTCAGACTGGACATTAGGAAACATTTCTTTACTGAGAGGGCGGTCAAACCCTGGAACAGGCTTCCTGGAGAGGTGGTCGATGCCCCAATCCTGTCAGTGTTCAAGAGGCATTTGGACATTACCCTTAACAACAGACTTTAACTTTTGATCAGCCCTGAATTGGTCAGGCAGTTGGACTAGATGATTGTTGTAGGTCCCTTCTAACTGAAATATTCTATTCTATTCTATTCTATTCTATTCTATTTTCTCTGCCCATAGACAGAGTCTATTTTATCCATATTAATAATGACTTTATGTTTTTCATTCCTCCGTGCTTTTGTGTTTTATTTCCCAAATTGAAGAAGTGAGTTTGTGTTTTAACTTGTAAGACATCTCCAACATTAATACAGAACTGTTAATTTCTCTGAGGTTAAATTAATGTTATGAATGCCTGATTAAGAAAGTAGCATTGCCAAAATTGAGAGAAATTCATATATGCTGTTCAGTTAGAGCCCTTGACAGACTTCGGTGTTGACTTTCTGGAATTTTACAATGTTATAATTTACTTACTCTGAATGGAAAATTGTATCAGTAAATTAGTTGTCAGGCTATCTCTAGTATTTATTTATTCAACTTAGTTTATCTTAAAGAGCAGTTCTATTTTGTAAGAGCATCATGCCTAAAACATTCCTACCCTTCACTTCCTGATCCACCAAAAGCTTGCATGGAACTTGCCCAGGTAAACCTTATCCAGGAAAAAGGAAAAATCAAGTGTGTTTCTTCTTTATTACTTTCTTGTTCCCATAGGTTTCTTCTTTTTTATTTCATAGCTTTTCTGCTGTCTTAGCTAAAATGGCTGGTAGGAAGGAACAAAAGGAGTGTCATGATTCCAGCGTACTTGAAGAAATGTGCCAATTTAACCAAATGTAATTGCTTCAGTAACAAATTTTCCAGGGAGACTTACACAGGTACTGACACACACTAAGGGCTTCAGAAGAGAATCCACTAGAAACACTGATAGAATCAAATACAGCAAAGAGTAAAAAACAGAAAGAAAGCAATTTCTATGCTCATCTTTTGAAAAAAACCACCTTAAAATGGTCTAATATTTAACAATAATTTTCAGTTTGTTTCTCACAAAAATATTGCTTAATTCATTACTTGTCCCTTTTTGTGTTTTGTTTTGTTTTTTTTTTTTTGCTTTTTCCTAGTAAAGGATGGTTTACAGAATATTTGATTTCCTTCTGTAAAGCAGCAATCTCATGTAATCAGTTTTTATGGTCCTATTTTTTTTAGCTAGCATAATCTAGAGAGAGAGTAATTCTTTTAACTGCATTCTAGTAACACCATTTAGTCTCAGAAATTAGGTATTTGTATGTATTTAGTAGCAGAGCCATTCTCCAATCCATCAGTGGCAGACACACATGCTACAGAGAATGTAAGCTTTGTGAGTACAGCACTGGCAGTGCAAGCAGCAGATCTAGACACAGTGCAAAAGCCCCTGGGATTTGCGATGCCACAGCTAATTTCCTTTCCCTTTAATTTCCACAGTAGCTTCCCTTTCTATCCTTTTCACTGCTTTCACTAATTTGACTCAGATACCTACAAAATTTAATTTACGTGCTAGTTTTAGACATTGTGTTAATGAAAGACAGTGGTTTTTCTAATAAAGACACAGAAGTTTAAGTGATACTTATTTAACTGTTGTCCTATGAAGTAACACATATAACTGAATTGTTTCTTTTAGAGAGTTTTGTGAATTAAAATTTTTTGCAGGAAGAACAGTTTGGAATATGCATTGTCAAAACCAAATAAACACATGACATATTTACATTTGTAATATACATTCGCTTGACAACTTCAGAAGAGAATGTTGAAGTTTGAATATGTTGGCTAATTTCTCTTCTTATGCAATTTTTTTCTTTTTTAATTTGCTTTCTTTAGTGAAATAACTGTAGCTGGACTGATATTTGCTTCTTTCCACTAACCACACTTTAACTTTTAACATTGCCTGGGTTTGTTCCTTGTAGACACAACCATGAGGCCTACGTACGTCAATTACAGAGCTTGAGACATTATAAAAATTGTGCATTGTTCTCAGTCAAGATGATCAGCTGTTTATCATTATTCTTGATTCAATAAATAGGTTAAGAAAGATGCGGCAGCAAGAGATGAGTTAATCAGATAAGAGAAACTCACTCCTGCCTGTGCTACCCCATCCCAGAGAAAAGAAACTGGCCCACTCCACTTCCAGTAATCAGGCTAAAGAGATCCAAAGGTAGTACGCTGCCAAAGACTACTCTTCTAGACTTTCATCCATCCACAGTAAAAGACTGAGGAAGGTTAAAATGATGTTGCAATATT
Source organism: Aviceda cuculoides (assembly GCA_035590195.1). NCBI lineage: Eukaryota > Metazoa > Chordata > Aves > Accipitriformes > Accipitridae > Aviceda > Aviceda cuculoides. Next base: position 13,183,139 of record JAVJGG010000058.1, on the reverse strand, counting down.
ATATAACTACCCAATGCACTGCAGTTACATATTGTTGACATACTAGTGTAAAATTATGAATTAATACCTGAAAGAAATTTAGGACACATCATATTTATTTTTTTCTGTGACTCTAAGTGAGAACCATTTCACCTTATTTTAGGCCATCTGAAAACTTGCCATATTAAGGTGGCATAGTTATTTAGTTTTCTTCTCTTTTCACATGATAGAAATAAGCTCCTTCAGAAAGTAATTTATCTTATCTGAAAAGATGTTTCTGATCAGTGCAATGAGGATCCTCTTCGGTGTCTGTGGAGGCAACCTAGCTGAGGTGAGACCTTTAGTTTTTAGATAACTGGTGTTAAGTGAAATGAATCTCATCCTCAAATACCACATTCATACTTTTAATGTTTTTTTAGTGTTTCTAATGTAATGTCACTAGCCCAAGCTAAATACATATTAAAAACCACAGGAATCTATTCCACCTCCTGAAAATACATGAACAAGTTTCAGTAGTATCCAGTGTGACTCTGAAGCTGCAAAAAATTTCTTCTCATTTTTCCTTATATTTTTGGTTTATAAATACTTTTAAAGATTATGTGTATTTATTTTCTTGGTAACATTCATGACCAGCAACTTAATACAATAGTCTGTTCTCTTCTTCTAAGCCATTATACACCAGTAAAATAAGTTTTATGATGTACCTTCACATTAATTTCAAATTTTCTTTGCTATGAAGTTTTATCACATTACTTAATTGCAAGTATGTCTGAATAGACAGTGTTATTTCACTTCCTATATGTTATTGCTGATGATTAGGGCTAAATATTGATGTTTACCATGTTTCATCTTTGAAATATTATGTTCGTGTCAGAACTGTAAAATAGGCATCCAGAAAAGTTCTCAAATTTCAATACATAATCAATTGCACTTCACTGTATAGTGCTCAATTCAATGATTTTGTGCCAAGAACAGCAGCAAATCTTTATACTGAAGTGAACAAAACATGAGTTGCAGACACTTTGTGAAACTGAAGAATTCAACACATCACGCTAAGAACTGATCTGAAGATTTAAAAGATTCTTTAAAGGCTGTGGATCATGCTGATAGTTAGACTATCAGTCATGAAAAAGGAGTAGTAGAGAAGGTTTTGGAATAGCTCCAGTTCTAAAGAACCAAGGATGACTGAATATAAGATGATAAATAATCACTAGAAAAGCCTGTCTTGAAAAATATATTTTTTGGTCCTAAAAAGGGTGTCCCAGAAAAAATGCCTGTTCTTATCAGTGATTATCAGGAGACAGGCAGATTTATCCAAAAAGCAGTTGGAGAGAGAGAAATCATTGTGAAGGGATATAACCCAAAATAGCTACAAAATTATTAGAAGATATTGTGTATGTTGGCCTAGCACTCCAGAGTTATATCAAGCTATCGAGCCAACCCAGTGTTAGCTGCTAGCAAATTGACAAGTAATAGGATTACAGTCTGGGAGTAGAGGAAAAATGCCTTTCATCAGATACTAGCTATTAGAACCCAATGCTGTTATCTTCTCTGCAGAAAACTTTAAGGTCCAGATAATTACTGTGGAAAATAAATAAATAAATAAAATCCAGGCTTCTTATCTTGTTGTAAATCCTGGGCATTTACAAGAAGAAAGAAAGACAACCTAACATATCTTCAGTTTGAACAAGACTATAATCAGCAAGCAAAAATGATTGCTAGATCAGACCTATGAAAATGTCTGACTGATCAGTTATGATTATAGTGAAACCCATTCAGTGGGTTTTACTGGCCAAGGCTTGTGGTTATGAAGAAAGAAAACAGATCAAAAAGCATCTCCTGGATGCAATTTTATAGGGTTTCCATTTGTTTCTGGCTTGACTGAAGGGGAAAATGAAGCACAATACCTACCAAGACTGCTAACAAAATCTTAATATGAATTGCCTGCACTGAGAAATCATATCTATCACAGAAAGAGAAGTGTTAAATTAGAGTCACCAATGACCTCTACAGTAATAAAGAGAGGCAGCAAGCAAACACAGCATATTGGAATTTTCAGTGAGGAAGCCTGGGCTCAAATGTAGTATTTATTGTAGAAATATACTGTAGCCACACTGCGAAAGTATAACACTTAGCCCATAAGCTAAAGCTTAGACAAAAATGGGAGTAGATTCTCATGGAAATGGGCCAATATTAATACCAAATCTTTGTAGCTCTCAATTTCTACTCTCTAGATCCTTGCTTTATTTTTTCAAGTGGCTTGAGTTCTAATACGTTTATATGTAGCTAATAATTATTATTTATACTTCAGTACACTACTGACCTATTTAAAGGCATTTTCCAATAAATGAAATTAGAATATATGGGAGATTTACTGTCAGAACTTAGCAAATAAGTAGAAATAAGGAAATTCTGCTATACATACACACAAACCAGGAAAACAGTTAGAAATATAGCTATACTTTCTTAATTCATATGGATTACAAGAACTTGGGAAAAATTTGTGAAGCTTAGTATAGCTGCTCAATGTATCTGGTCAAAAGGCAGAAGTTTTTCAAAATTTAAGAAGATAATGAGCTGCATTGAATGGATTATAATGTTATTATACTGATAACAACTCATTCTACTTAGGCAAAAGTGAAGTATGGAAAAATTAAGGAGAGGTTGGAACAGGTTTATTGATCTGAAAAGATTCTTTAAAGAGAGGAGAATTAAAACAGTTGAACTATTTGATTCATAAAAGTGAGAATAGGAGCTGACACACACAAAAATACACAAACTAAAAAAAAGAAAAAGGAAAAAATGTCAGACACTGTTACCTGCTAATTTCTATTCAAAAGAAAAGACAGAAATAATTCTTAGGAGACAGGCAAGGATTTTGATTAGATTAAGTAGAATTAAAGGGCTTCCTTTACTCTTTACTTTATTCTCTTGTAGGCTGCAACTTGCTGGGTTTAGTTCTTACTTGCATTTGCAGTCGTTGTATTTCATTTGACATTTCCATATGTACTTTCTATCACAGTCCTTTTCTCTTCAGTTCAACCTCAAATCTCTCAGAGGCTGTAGTGATACCCAAATCATGTTTTTATTTAAATACACACATATATATTCTGTATTTTTTTTTACATTGAAAGTGAGGCATTAGACATAATAGGAAGAGGTAGAAAAGTAAATGCAACCCAGAACAAAAATACTGATAGAAATCAGCTTCCTAGGAGACACTGATAAGCAGGCGGTAACAAACAAGTGGTTACCAAGCAGACATATTTTCCTCTTGTCATGCTTTAACCTCAGCCAGCAGCTAAATACCACATAGTTGCTCGCTCACTTCCCCCCCACCAGTGGAATTGGGGAGACAATTGGGAAAAAAAAGGTAAAATGCATTGGTTTAGATAGGAACAGTTTAATAGGACAGAAAGGGATAAAACAATAATTATAATAACAATAATAAAATAACAATAACAATAACAAAAGAATTGGAGTATAAAAAACAAATGATGCACAATGCAATTGCTCACCACTCACTGACCGATGCCCAGTTAGTCCCTGAGCAGTGATCCCTCCCAGCCCCATTCCCCCCAGTTTATATACTGGACATGACATCCCATGGTATGGAATACTCCTTTGGCCAGTTTGGATCAGCTGTCCTGGCTGTGTCCCCTCCCAACTTCTTGTGCCTCTCCAGCCTTCTTGCTGGCTGGGCAGGAGAAGCTGAAAAATCCTTGACTTAGTCTAAACACGACTTAGAAACAACTGGAAACATCAGTGTGTTACCAACATTCTTCTCATGCTCAAACTGTAACAGTATACCAGCTACTAGAAAGAAAATTAACTCTATCCCAGTCAAAACCAGGACACGTTTATTGTTGAAAAAGATCATCAGAACTGCTACTGATTACCCTACAATTGCACAAAGTAGAGAAGAGCAAACCTTAGAACCCTACTAAATTACTTTCTTGGCAAGCAACACTGTTATTTCTTCAAAATCACATACGTCTGAAGTCTTAATTATTGTAAAATAATTGTAGAAAAATACAGGTTGGAATAGCTCTTTAGAAGTCATCTGGTCCATCTCCCTGCTCAAAGAAAGGCCAACATAGATCAGGCTGCTCACAGCTGTGCCTAGCTGAGCTGTGAGCATCTTCAAGGATGGAGGTCCCACACCTTCTCCAGCAGCCTCTCATGGTGTTTGACCTGCCTCGTTGTTAAAACATCCCCAAATTTATCTGCAACTTCCCATGTGGCAACTTGGGTGTCCACGGCCTCTTGTCCCATCACTGCGCACCTTCAAGAGAACTCTGCACCTACAAGACGAGCCCGTCTCCCCTATACTCTACCACTGGGTAGCCAAAGCACACTTAGATCTCCCCTCAGCTTAGACCCAGCTCTCAGCACCTCCTCGCTCATCATGTACCCCCAAACCCTGAGCATCCTGCTGGTGCTTGGTTGCATTTGCTCCAGTAGGTCAGTATCCTTTTTGTACTGGGGAGCTCAAACCCAGTCTCCCAAGCACCAAAGGCAGGGGAGCAATCACCTCCCTGGACCTGCTGGCATTACCCTGGTTGGTACAGCCCAGGATGCCCAGGCTGACTTTCTCCCCTGCAAAAACACACTGCAGATTCATGTTTAACTTGTCCCCTGGGATCCCAGGTCATGTTCTGCAAAGAACGCAACAGGTAATGAACAGCCAGCTTGACTTTGTAACACTAATTACAGCCCTTTGAGCTCTGCAATCTGTCCAGGTTTTCATCCTTACTATAGTCGTTTCCAAACCATATATCACTAATTTGATTTTAAGGATAGCGTGGGATACAATCTCATTGTGGTTTTGCACCACTAACAAAAATACTATTAACTTCAGTAGGACTATCTGTATTATTAGGTACTGTTCATAAGCAACAAATAGAAATTAGAAACTTCCAGTTATATTGCAGCTATGCAGAGTTATACAGATATTCACAAAGATGGATGAGTAGCAAGACTCAGAGGAAGAGGGAAAAAGTTGCATTCACATCTTCATGATTGTCTATCACAGTGCTCTTCTTGGCAATTTAGATGGCTGAATTCATGGCAGGCTCATCTTGCTCCAACCTGAAGTTGCTGAGAATCATAACAACAACATAAGCGTTCTTCCAGCAGTGAGACTGAGCTATGTATATTAAGCTGTATACCTCATTGCACTACATCTATGCTAGGGCTACAGCAAGAAGTAAAAATATTCCCTGCTCTCTTTATGCATTTCTAAGGTCTGGATAATGCTGTCATCTGAATACCTTTGCACTACTTGAATAATATAAACCATTGTAGCAACCATTAGAGGAATCCCTCAAGGACACATTATCATGCTTTTTCTTTGGCTGAATCTTTATTGTCATTTTTCTAGGGAAAGAGAAGGAAATGGATCCCCTGACACCTGAATAGTGTCAGATGACAATACATAGAACAGCAGTCTCAGCATACACTGCGGGTGAGCCCGCTACTCAGGCAATCTCAGGATTACAATGTGGTTTTTGTATCCTCATCCCTGTACTGAGTGCTCTTAAGCTATGGCAAAGGATGTGGAAATTTGCCATGTACAAAAAGAATAAATAAGCCCTAAATACATCATTTTCTCCATTTGATGAATATGTAACTCCCTTTGATGCTGATGGCAATTACTTGCATACATGAAGAAAAGACTACGCCCTAGAAAAATTTTAGCTAGGCTTTGTGAATAGGCATTATGAATGCAAAAGAGAACTAGAAAACTGAATTTAAGAACAAAGTAACATGGAATTGTCAACAACTTTATATGTGACTTTATAGTTAAATGGATTTCTTCTTCATGGTTTGGTTCCTCCCTTCGCTTCCATTCCAACTGCTGTTGTGTTAATAAATGTGGGTGCAGGACAAAAATTACAATGGAAACATTTCTTTTTACTGCACACCAAACAAAAGAAGCCGGAAATCATGGTTCATTGAATATTGATGTAGGTGATGTATTTTCAGACTTTGTATGTCACCTCGCTACTACTGACAGAGTGAAAAAATTTACCATAGAAAGAATTGCTGTTACCATATGTTTCCACCTAATGGTTTGTTTTGTTGTCAATGAAGAAAATATACAGAAAAGCTAGGAGGATTGTAGGTTAGAGATACAGCATTAATTTAGTTACTATATTGACATACACATATTTTTAAAAGTGAATTTATATGTGCAAGTAGGCAACTGCACATTTTTTAAATATGTTCCTGATTTATTTGGTAAACGTAATGAATGTACTTTATCAAAATTATATATTTATAGGCCTATAAAATGTGTATAATTTTTATTTTCCTAAATGAAACTGTGAAACAAATATTATTACACTAGGAAAATTTAGTGTGCTTTGTACACGTTTGGCATTGTATAAGCAGCAGGATTGTGTAAGCTCAAGAGTTTACCTTTTCCCCTTAATAACATTACTAAATGACTATGCTTATGACATGAGACTGCAGTGACCCACCTGTCTGTCCAATTCTATTTCCAAAATACTGACAAGGTCAGGGGAGATGAAGGAATTCTCAAGTTATGAGAATTGGCATTTGAATTGCTGTTCTGCTCTGGCTCAGGAATTTAGTATGGAGTTTGTTATAAACTTCGAAATACATAGACTTGTCTTGACAAGATAGATGGTGATTGTCTTTTCCACTCCATAACCTTCAAGAAAAAGTGTTCTTGTGGAAGGTGGGAACTTCACCCAAAGAGCTGTGGTGAATGGAGTTAAATCCACCTGGCAGCTGGGCACAAGTGGAGTTCTCCAGGGCTCAGAACTGGGGCCAGATCTGTTCAATATCTTTATCAATGATCTGGACGAGGGGATCAAGTTCACCCTCAGTAAGTTTGCAGATGACACCAAGTTGGGAGGGAGGATTGATCTGCTCGAGGGTAGGAAGGCTCTGCAGAGGGATCTGGACAGGCTGGATCAATGAGCCAAGGCCAATTGTATGAAGTTCAACAAGGCCAAGTGCCGGGTCCTGCACTTTGGTCACAACAACCCCATGCAACA
>JAVJGG010000058.1:13151925-13165049 GCA_035590195.1 Aviceda cuculoides | reverse complement strand
GTTCTATTAAACTGTTCTTATCTCAACCCACGAGTTTTACTTCTTTTCCCGATTTCCTCCCCCATCCCACTGGGGGGTGGGGGGCAGTGAGTGAGCGGCTGCGTGGTGCTTAGTTGCTGGCTGGGGTTAAACCACGACAAGTTCATAGAATGGTTTAAAGGCATGACAAGAGTATGTGATGTATAAAGCCTGATTTTTTGATATTTCTTCTAGAAAGCATCTGTAAGTACTCTGTAAATCACCTGGCTGCAAAATTCCCCAGATATCCCAGAGGTAAAAATATTTTTATTAGAGTGTATCAGGAGATGTGGGTTCACACATATATGACTAGAAACATTACATTGATTACAAGTTGCAACACTACATTTACACAGTAAGGACATTATGAGTCATGACAATATAATCAAAAATGTCAGCCAGTGGTCTGTTACTGCTAACAATTTTATTTAAAATACAAAAAAAAATTAGGTAAATTTTATCTTCAGCCCCATTTTAAGCCACTTTGTATCACATTCTCATGTCTTGTTCAACCATAAAAATGACCCATGCTCCCAACATTGCTTCCAAGATTTACCAAAAGCCTGTTGACAATTTTTTCCCGCTCTACTTCTAATTACATATACTCACAACTATTTTTTATTTGTCAGTCTATTCATAGCAGGTAAAATCACAAAGGTTTTCCACTTCAGGAGCTCTCTCTCCACAGACAGGTTCATGTAGTCTTGTAGTACTTAATTTACAAATTATACCATTACAGCAGTATATAAATTCACTGCAGATAATGCTTTCAAAACCTTTCTGGAGTGCCCCCTGTGAAAGGCATAATGTACATCCAAACACTTGTGTATCATTAGTATTCTCTGAAAAATAATCCCATGCATGGAACAGGAAATAGGAGGGAAGGATTCACTTTTGTTGACAAGTCCCCAGAACTAGCAGGCTTAAATGGTAGGAAAACTGAAAGCTGGCAAAATTGATGTGAATTCTCTCAGCTTGTTTCACGGCCAAAGTGCTGCTGCTTGTCAGCAGAGCTCTATAGCCACCTCATGTGTATTGCACACCCCTTTCTGCATGAGTGTTACTCACTCAAGGATGGAAAACAAATTATCTGTTCCATCCTTAAGACACACTCAGATACTAAGTGTGGCATAGGCTGGACTTCAACTTGTCATTGGCTTTCTGGTGCTTCAGATGCTGGCCCTCCAAGCACTTAACTACAAGGTTGTTTTTCTGTTTCATAGATGTTTTACCTTGAGTTGTGGTTGAATTGATGTTGATCTCTGAAAGTAAAAAGAGAGAGCCTCTAAGTATTTTACAGGATGTATCAGGGGACCTTTAGCTGTTAACACTGGAAGAGAAAACTGCTATGCAAAATACTGTCGTGGATTTTACTATTAAAAAAATAATTAAAAATTACTGTTACTTAATGTCTGAGTTGGCTACTATTCCCATGCCAAATTTCTTGCAGATGCACACAGAATGCATTGTAATAGGCAGAAAAAATTAGCTCTTTTTAACCCTCAGTGACCTCTCAGACATAAAGTCAGAGGATGGTAAACAAAAGAGAAGGGAAGGGAAGATAAGTTTGATCTCATATTGGTGAAAAAGTGACACTGGAATTCCCATCTCTTTTAAATGTTGCCTTTCTTGGGAACAGGAACATTTGGGGGGAAATCATGAGATAATAATAATAGAAACTGGGAATTTGAACAAAATATTATAATTAATAAATATATAATGTGACACAATATTTTTTAATGTCCTAGGGAAATTTAGAAAGCAGAACCCTTTGTGCCAGTTTAAAATAAGGATCTAAATGATTTGATTGAGACTGCCAGACCTGATGACAAATACAGTGCTCAAGAGGAAAGACAACCAGTCGAAAAGACTTTTAGCTAGTTAAATTTACAATGCTAGAAGAAAAACCGTACAGTTCCTTTTATACCAAAATAAATGTTCTCAGGGGACCGATATATGCAATTTCACTTTAATATGAAAATAAACAACATATAATGGCAGAAATTAAGGAATGAAAATATTTATAAGCTTATTCTCCAGAGATGGTGAGTTACTGAAACATAAAGCACCTGAACCAAAGGCTTTTATCCCATTAGTTTGAATCAAGCCATTATCACTTAAAGTGAATAAATGAATGAATGAAAAATCTGCTTTCTGCATGTCACCTGCAGACCAGAGGCAGACAGAAAAGTACCTATTACACAATAAGATTAAAACATCATGATTAAAAAAAAAAAAAAATTATCTTCCAGACCATTAAAAAAAAAAGAAACAAAAAACAAACCCCAAAACCCCCACAAACACCTAACTTTCAGTATGATTGTCCGTGTCTGCTTCCATTTGTGGCAAAGCTCAAAGCCTAAATATTTTGCTTTCACATTTACTGCCTAGACATTTTGTAGCTCTTCTTGAGGCCTCTCCTTAACACTACTGTTAGGGCCATAATGGAGTTGAATTAAGCTTAGAGGTATTTTAACAGAAAAAGTAAGTTGCTGCTCAATTGAAACTGCATTAAAAGTCAAAAAACAGAATTAGTGAATATATTTTTGGCTGTGCTAAAAGCAGATCCTTATTTGTACAGAAAAGAATTCTTGGAACTGTAGATATTGATGTGTTATATGTATATTTATGTATATATATCTATGTGATGTACAGAAATTGGGAAGGTTTCAGCACAAAATCTGTAGAAAATGGAGGTTAACCCTACGTCGCTTGAGAGGTGGAGTCCAACATACTATCTCAGTGTTCATTGATTTGTCATCTGTAGTTAAAATAGGTTGCAAACAGTATTATCACTGATTGAATTTGCTCTTTAATGACCGCAAAGGGCCATCTTTGGCATTTACCTGTTTTAGGGTGAAGATCAGTCTAATTCTGGTCAGCGAGCAGTAGCTACAGCAGAATGCTTCTTCTCTATGACTGTGTTTGTGTATTTTCCTAGAGTAGGATCTACTGGATACTGACACATGTTTCTATACAGTGTGTCTCTATACTAATTATTCAGCTGAGAAACTGTAACAGTACTAATTCATTTCTGTAGGCTTTTTTGTTTGTTTATTAGTTCAGTTTAGCCCACTTATGGAAGCTAGATGCTCTATAGTTTTACTTGTTCTAAAAACTTTAGAGACAACATTACGATTTACATCAAAACATGTACAAAAAACAACTTTCCCGACAGTCATGGAAAGATCTTCTTAATACAAAACTGAGCACAAACTACATTTCCAGATTACAATTTCAAGTTTTTCTCCACTTTAATATATTACTTTTCTATATAATTGATGAATCATCCTATATTATGGCTCCAACCAAAGCCAATTCCCCAAGCACAAGGAAGTAAATCAAAATGTGTTCATTCAGAAAGTGAAATTTTAAAATTAGTGAAATAATAGCCTTTGAAAAACAGCTATCATTTTGATAAAAAGGTTTTTAACAGTTTATAACTTAGCTGTATGAGGTCTAATGAACAGAAGAAATAACACAACATTTAAAATCTACACAGAATTAAAAAATATTCATAAGGATTCCATACTATAAAAAATTTACCAGTATCTTGCAAACACTAATAAATATATTACTGTGTGTCTGAGGAAGTTAGACTTATTGAGTGGTTTCCAGTGCAAAATGTGGCAAGCTCCTTAGTAACAACTGGGTAAACTCTAAGAATGTTCATATTAACACATTATTTTGGCCTGTTCAGCTATTATTTTTAACTTGAGGACAAAAAAAAAAAAAAATAAGGGGGGGGAGGGTTAAGAGTTCATGCAGTAATTTTATGGAATTTTTTTTGCAACAAAGCAAAACAATTTCTCTGGACTGGGAATTATTTTCTAACCAGTTTTCAAGGACCTGTGATCAGCAGTGAGTATTGCAATACTTCCTAGAAAAAATGGAACCATTATTTAAAGTATTAAGGAAATAACTATCAGGAGCACTGCCACTTACACTATTATGCAGCTTTTCTATATGTTTAGTAAATATATATGAAGTGTATATTGGTGTGAGAGAGAGACAACCATTCATTTGTTCTGAGATGTTAATGGGGATATATGAATGAGGGTAGGACACAATTTGTAGTGTTCACTCATATTTGAATAATGTGGATGGTCTACACCTTACATCTCATACCTTCTACCAAAACAGAATTGTAAAAAGTGTGAAGAAGGGCGGTAAGGTTGGACAGAACATAGATTTAATGAAGGGAACAACTGAAAGAACTAAGTTTCTTCAAACGAGAAGACAGGTGATTAGTGGCATGGATCACAGATGTCCGTGGAGGTGTGCATCCCAGAAAATTGATGGACAGCAATTGTTCAATACTTATTCCTATACTGTAAGTGGGGACATCACAAGAAACTAACAGAAGGTAATTTCAAATCTGTGAATAAAAATTATGTTTCATTCAATATGTAGCTGAGCTGTGGAACCTTTGCTGTGAGAAGCTGTGAACACTAAACATAGGCATAAATTCAAAAAGGTACAGAAAAAAATCATGAACGTTCATCTAGTTCAAGAAATTCTTGAGGTGTAAATTGCCAAATGTTATAAGAATACAATGGGGGAGCTACCTTTACTTGTTCTTCTCTTTAAATTTTTCCTGAGCTTTCACTGTTAGCTACCATTGAAGACAAGATACTCAGTGTATCCTTGGTCCATTGAGACTTTCCTTTCCTTAGCTTAATTAAAATCAACATAAATTCACTCCCAAGTTTGGACAAACTTCAGATCAGTTCCACGGTCTGTGAATAATAACTTTGTCTTTTTAGTAATGATTATTTTTTTCTACATATGGACACAAAATTAATATTGGATTCATTCTGCATAATATGATCCCATTGGTAAATGTAAATTGCCTTCAACTGACTTAATGTATTTAGGGTTATACAGGATGTAACTGGCAGAAAAAGGTACAGATGCTACACTTTGTAAGATATATATTTTCCAGTAATAGCATTTGATAACTGACCATTTTGTAGCAATGTACTGCAGTAAGCAGTTCTGGCAGATACAAGGAGTGCTTTCATGCTATTGATGTCCTAATGAAATATGCCAGACATCTGGTGTCAGCCCTTTGACCAGCTTCTCATAGTAGAAGATTTTGTTCCTCTTACATTTGCGAATTAAAGCCATTAAAATCTGCTTTTATGTGTGCATGTTCTAAAGGAAGTTATATTTAAATTCCAGGTACACTGACAAATATTTTTTTTAAATATATCATGTTAGGGATGGACTAAGAGTTACGGCTATGGAGGAAGAGGGGTGAGGAAAGAACTATTCATGAAAACACAAACCTGACCACTTGATCACAAATAAGAGACAAAAAATATTTGGAGATAAAATAAAGTTAAATAAAATGTAATCTTTCTTTACCAAAGGTAGGTCAGGACAGGACAACTCAAATATTTTCGTTAGATAACTCCTTTCTGACAAAGAAGAAATACGGAAAATTTTAGAACTTATATGAACTATTGTGGGTTGACCCCAGCCAGCAGCTAAGCACCTACACAGTCACTCACTCTCCCTCCTCCCTCAGTGGGAAGGGGGAGAGGATAGGAAGAGCAAAAGTGAAAAAAACCTTCGTGATATGAGATAAGACAGTTTAATAAGTGAAGGAAAGAGGGAAAAAGAAAAAAAGTGGTGCTAAGGCGATCACTCAACACCTCCCACAAGAAGATCAACGCCCAGCCAGTCCGAGCAATGGCTACCTTGGAAGACAGCCCTGCCTCCCCCAGTTGTTCTTGCTGAGCATGGCGTTATATGGCAACACCCCTTTGGCCAGTTCAGGTCAGCTCTCTTGGGTCAGCTGTCTTGGTTGTGTTGCCTCCCAACTTCTTGCCTACTCACTGTTGGGAGCGCAGAGAGAGAACCAGAGAAAGCCATGACCCTGTGCAAGCGCTTCTCAGCATTAGATGAAACACTGGTGTATTATCAACACTTAGTCACAAATCCAAATCACAGCATCCCAGGGGCTGCTATGAAAAAAATTTAACTCCATCTCAGCCAAAACCAGTACAACTGTGGTTCAGAGGAAAATATTATTCAAACTAGAAATGCGCAGGAAATAAAGCTGAAGAAAGACTGAGAGAGATATCTGAGGAGATAAAAATGAATGACATTGAAGGTCAGTGTCATATTGAAAGGACATGAGTGATGGGCAGGCCTTCAGAGATAAATATGGTAACTAATCTTGTTGAGTAACCTAGTAATGATCTTGAAACACTAATGACGATCTGGGAAACACCTTTGAAACAGAGAATATGCCTGCAGGGAAGGGAAAGCAAAGCAAAGCAAGGCAAGGCAAAGCAGAGCAAGGGCAAGGGATCCAAACTACACTGCCAGATTCAGGGTAATAAAAATGGATGGAATGTGGACTCTGTCACATTAAAGGACTAAAATACCTCAGTGAATTTAATCTAGTAAAATTGATTTCTGTCCATAAATGTAACAGCAAGGTAAACACAAGAGAGGGGAAAATCCCTTTGTCAGATTTCCTATCCCTTGGTTATCTATGCTAAAAAATTATCACTGGAACACGTGTAAAAACTAATAATAGTTTATCCATAGCCTATATGTGTATTAGGCTCTGGGACAATCTTTCAGAAGGGTGATTATGGGACACACAAAAAAATCTAACTACTTTTAAGAAGGGTTCTGTGATTTAAAACAAAGACTACATAATGTGCTAGTTTCCACAGCTAGGGAATAATGAACAATTGGAAAGCTTCTTGCAGAGCCTTATTCTCAGCTATTACAAATAAACATGCTAGGTAACATGTGTTAACTAACATGTAAATTGCTGTGTAAATCAAAAGAATTACTTGAAGTGCCTACATTAACAACTTCTGCTGAAAATGGAGGGGTTTTTTTAATGAAAAGGAGGCTAAATCGTTTTTCTTCATCAGATCTGCATTATTTTTTTCTCATCCAGGTTAAAACAGTTATTATTTCCTCCTGACTAGCCTCTCACTGTACTAACGTCACTAAATGTTTCACTTCATAATGCAATTTATTTATTTTTTTCTCTGAAAACAGCAACCAGAGTGTTCACATTACTTAATATAACAACCAATTTATTGGATTGTTTTGCTCTGGCTACAAGCACAAATTCTTTAAATGGCACGTACTATATTATAGCCATATAGAAGGAACTTTGTAAACCAAGACCTCATTTAAGTCAGCTTGTTTTGCATTATTTTTACCTGAGTTCCTTAGTTCAGAGAGATCACTTTCTTATTGTGCTGATATAATACCATCGCTGTTAGATGTGATGAAATGGATATTATGCATTTAATGTAATTTACAATTTAAAAGTTATGAAGATGCATTTCTGTTTAAAAAAACCCAACAAACCACTAAGATACAAGAAAGTGTGTTTGTAACTTTTGATTAAAACTCCTTCTCATTCCCCTGCAAAATATCACAATTTATTTAAAATTAGTTCTGTCAGAATTGATGCTACTATTTGTGATTGGTAAAAGTTCATCAATCAAGTTTAAATGAATGTTTAAAGATGAAGGTGGTTCTTAACATGATCTAGCACCTCAGATGGTCTGCTCATTTGGTGTTTCGCTGTCTGTCAAAGCTGCAAAGGTATTAAGACTGAAGTAAACCTTCTTCTGTTCTGTTTACTATAAAGCACAGTAGCAGCAGCATGGAGATTTTGTTTGGTAATTGAAGAGGGATTTTCTGTGAATTAAATCTATTCCAATATTTCTGTTTATTGAGTTGTAACATGTAACCCTTGCAGTCACATATGCATTGAAAAATTGTTCATATTTCCTAAAAAAAAAAAAAAAAAAAAGTTTATGAACCAGTGCCTGAATGTTTTTTGTAAAATCTTATGCAAAATACAAGGAGAATTCTACTATAACTGATGTTAGATAACTTCATTCTAGCTAAATACCTTGAGTCTTTACTAGCAACTTTTCAAGTTCTTGATCCCTTCAGTTCTGGAGTTACTTTTTATAAGGACTGTCCCCAAAAGAAAAACTAATTTGTGGCTATTCTAGCTGAAATTACACATGCAGCTACTGAGAAGGACCAAGCAACACCCAGAGAGCAATACATTTCTCAAACAGTACTCAGTAATATAAAAAATTAACCCTGTTCTGCATAAATCTCCTATTACCATACTTTCATTATTTACTTTACAATTACTCCTGCTTTAAATTAATATATTTGAACCACTTGTGCTGTTGAGAGTCATGCAGACAAAATATACTTTTCAGAAAACCTATGATCAACATGGGGCTAATATTGAGAAAGCTAATGGATATTTTCTTTGCCCTTCTTTTTTTTAAGATTTACAATGTACATATTACAAATAAAATATGTCATTGCTAGGCAGTACTGAAAAGATTGTGAGCAAGTCAAGGTAACTGGCTGATCTCTTTGAGTGATGTGAATTAGCTCAGTAGCTTGAATGCAGTCAGATGTCTATTTACATGAACAGGGAATCTGGAGACTAAAAGGGAATTATTTTGTTCTTCTTTTAAGAGAAATGACAAAGATCTTGTTGCTCCCACAAGAAAAATTCAGATAAACAGAATAACATTGGAATAACAAGTTTCCTGATCTACATAGATATGTTTGTAAAACCAATATAAATTATAGATTATCTAATAATTTCTTGGAATGGACTGGCAAAAAACTTTTTTTTATACAGATGGTAGAGAGCAACAGACTCTTCTACTTTTGATTTTAGCAAGAGGGATGAACTCCACTGTGTCAAAGGCAAGATGTGTGACTGTAATTGTAGAATAAAAGAGTTCTTCATTCTCAGGAAAGGAAAGAAGCATCACTGACATACAGTAGCAGCAGATTTGAAGAGCTCATTTATCAATAGAAACAAATAAAAAAAGAATGTATAGGAAACCCTATGGGAATAAAAATCTAAAGAAAAGGGTATTTGGGTAAATGACATCTTTTAAAATAATAATAATTATTAAGGGCACAAGTGTAGATTAGTGAAGCTGAAAAGAAAGTAGAGAAGTGCAGGAAGAGGACAATGGCTAACTAACTCACGCGCTCTTAATTGACCTGAAACTTGACACAGAAATATATAAAATTTGAAAATGAGGTCAAATCATTAGAGGTTACTATATAAAAATTTCTATAACATGTAGACATAAAGAAAGGAGAAGACTCAAAAGAGTTACAATAAGTGGAATGTGAGGCAGTAAAAGGAAAACATTCCAGAAGTACAATTTTATGAGTGGAAGACATAAGTGGTCTATTTAACAGGTACTAAAAGGTAAAAATGGCCAACATGAATTTTTCAATTTTATTTAATATCAGCATTCATTTAAAACAAGACAAAACAAAACAAAACAAAACCAAAACACAAAAGCTCGTGACATTCTAAGTAATAAAATTAATGCTGTTGACATTTTTGCATGTGCTTAACCTAGAATAAGAAAAAGAATCAGTTTAAAAAAATTACTAGGTAGATGTCTTCAGTTTAGTAAGCCTAATCGAGTCCATTCTTGCCTAGTGAGAGATAAGCAAATTAGAGCTATTTGATTAAGTGTAAGGAACCACAGAAATCAGGTGGGATTATTGGCATGAAAATACTGTCCAACTTTAAATGAAGGTGAAGAAGGACCAAAGGAAATATAGAGCAGACATTTGAATTTCCATACATGGGAAATTACTGAAAACAGATTCCTCAGCAGATTATTTTTAACGAAGTGTTAAATAATAATAGAATATAGACATGCCAAGAAAAAAATTTATTCGAATAAGCTAATTTACTTACCTTATTTACTAAAGTAATTCACTAATGTACAACATATATGGTTGAATATGATATTCTCATATGAAATATAAGGAAACATGGACTACACAAAATTATGGAAGGGATAGTGGAGACCTCATTAAAATGTTCCCAAAGAATTTTTACAAAGTTCCACATTCTAACTGGAAGGTTGTATTCAGTAGGTGCCTTTGGGAGCTCTTTTGTATCTCTTATTGTTTAATGTTCTTATTAATAACTTAATGCAGTACAGAGTATCCTTGTTCAAAGCTGGAGATAATAGCCTGGGAAAAAAGTAGGAGAAAGGGAAAGAAGAAAGCGAGGGCTACAAATACTTCAGAAAATGCTAGCATTAAAATAAATTGCTCAACTAAGTGAAAGGTCTAAATAAATATCATAAATCCCACTAAGGATTTGTGCAGATTCTGGAGTTGCAGTTGACAGCAAAAATGCCTCATAGGGGAAAGACTAAGACTTAGCATAGGCTAAGCATCAGCACCACATAAAGTCTTGTGTCTATACCGAAGTGTAGGCTGAAAATCAGTTACCAATAACAATCTTCCTAAAAAAAAGAAGAAAGGGGAAAAAAAAAAAAAAAAAGGCCAGATAGGAATAGGTTTTTAGGATTGTCAAAGTAATCTTCTATTCTGCCCAGAAAAGATCTAAAGTGGAATGCTTACCTAGTCTTCTGAACAACACTTCAACAAAGATACAAATCAACTAAAAAAGTGTGAAGTAGTTCAGCAAATGTGACCAGAAATCAAGAAGCTAGATCTGTTAAACAGAAAGAATTGGTGTGACACAGCTTTGAAAAGAGAAGGCTGAGGAGAGAAACCGATGTATTCAAATATGATAAAACTTGCCAGAAAAGAAGGCAACTAGTTGTTGAATGTGTTCTTTTAAAACAAGACAAGAAACAAGGAGCTTAGACTGCAGGAAAGGAGGTGGTGGATAGAATTTTGTAATACATTGGTTAAGAAGGCTTCACTACTTGTATTGCAGGTCTTTAAAGAAGATTTATATATTGTCAATCTGACTTCAGAACATGGAAACAAGTGAGTTTCTGATGTGCTTTCATTCCCATTGTCTATAACGTGAAAATGATATGCAGTTACAAACACAGAAGCAGAGGGAAAAAATATTCCTATTTAAAAGTCAGTAAGTACTTTGTCCCAGTAATAATTTATGTCAAATGAAATTAAGAAAGCATGGAGCCCTGACTAAGGCTGGATGCATTAGAAGTCTAGGGAGAGCATGAACTAACTTTTCTATTAACTTGGATTAAGTATTAATACACAAGTTAATAAGAAGTTACTCTTTACTCTCTTTAGACTTCTAATCCATGCACCTTTATACTTTGCAATAATATTTTCATAATAAAAACAGGTCTTCTGAAAAGAAAAAAGTTTACTTTCTCCCCTAAATATGAAATACTTTGGAATAAGGATTTTTTCTTTTCATTTAGAAAATACTAACATTTACAGTAAAATTCCTTTGAAATACAATTTCAGTGAATTCACTTCACAGCATCCAATCAGATTAGGACCTTAAACTTGAATGAAGTTCCAACTTTAAAATTCGTGGAACCTTAAGTTTTGATAAATGGATTTTTTTTTTTTTTTTTTTTTTTTTTTGCTATATAGAATCAAGTGCTAAGGGGTACTATCTATCTGAACCAGGAAAGTTATGAAAAGATATTTGTCTTCCAAGCAAACATTAGAAAATCCTCATGATACATTCAAAAATTGAATATAATTAGATGAAATCATGTCCCTTTTTTGTGTCAGAAAGCAGCATTACATGATTAGGTATTCATCAATTCACCTTGCTTCTAAATGCATGTGCTATGTAGACCTAAAATTGTTCTATTGGTTTAATAAAATTGCTTTGGTCCTGAAAGATTTGGAACAAAGTCTTCATTAGCTTACTTCATCATTCAAATGTTATTCAAGATATCCCTACTTTACTTAAATTTTGATAAATATTTTCAATAGTAAGTATGTAGTCTTTCTCATTTGTAGGAAATACTCATAGAACATAATTTATTCTTTTCCAAATCTACAACCTAACCGCTGAGGACCTTCCTCACCTTCCTCCACCTCTAACTCCCTCTTCCTAATTTCTTGGAAAAGCAAGGCAAGGAAAGGTGGAAGGAAGGGAGAAGGAATGCTGAAAGGCAGGCAGGCAGGCAGAAAGGCAGGGAGTTGTAGAATAACCTATCTGGAATTAAACTGAAACCGTATTACTGCTCTATGTAAGAAACAGAATTTGTAGAAGAGTTTGCTCATGAAAAGAGTTTATCACAAAGGTCGCACACAAAACATACTTAAACCTAAAGTGCTGTTGAACTTAGTAATGACATTTTGATTAATTGAATGGAATAGATCACCTTTTAAAATAAGATTCAATGATGATGTATTTTAAAATGGTATTTCCAAACTTACGGAGGATTTGGGCTTTGTCTTCTGTATTTTATAATCCCCAAATACTTCTTTAATATTGCAGGCAAAATACTGTTATCCTACGCAGTATAGATATGCATACTTACACCTTAACAAAGAACAGACAGATGTGTTTCTTTGATGATCATTTAAGTTTAGCCTGGCCTGAGACTTCAGCTCTTTACAGTAACAGACTGTTAGAGGATAATTTTGTCCTTTGCCTAAATCTTGTTATTACACCAAATAACACACAAAATGAAGGTAGGCTCATGCAAATTGCTTTGAGTGTTAAACTGTCAAATGTTATTTAATAATATAAAAAAATACATGCATATATATATAGACACACGTACATATACACGTAATGTTTGTATGTATTTTGATCCTATGTCTGTCTTCTCCTGAATACTTGATCTATGTATCCCCCGTGCTTATTTTTCTGCATTATTGTTCTGCCTATGAATTGGTTTTGGTTTTTTATTCTATCTCTTGATCTTTAAGCAGCTCATTAAAGAATTACTACAATTTCTCTGTAACTGCATAGCTTGTAAGAAAAAAATATTAGTTTTTTAAAAATTTTGTAGTCAATATTATATAACCCTTTTCTGTATGCATTGTTCCTTAAAATGTTCCTATCATGAAATCGTATCTTCTATCATGATATATTTTCTTAATAAAACTACTCTTTTGTGCTCTGTATGTTTTGACTTTATCATATTCCTTAGCATGAAAAAATTACTTTGCTGATGGCAAACGACATGCATTGTATATAGATTGTGAACAAGTTTTTTTTTAGTTTTCAACAATTCACCTTATGTTTTACATATTTAGCAGGAGCTGTGGCATGTTTCAGTATGTCCCTGATCCAGATTAGAGTTACAGAGGCAAAAACATGTTGCAGATACTAAATC
>JAVJGG010000058.1:13141478-13151915 GCA_035590195.1 Aviceda cuculoides | reverse complement strand
AAATCTAGATGCAGGGAGTATGTCTGTCTTTCCTAGCACTGCAGTTATCTGGACCAATGCTGAAGCCACACTTTAGAAACCTAGCACGTGTAGCTTCTCCACAGAGTATGTCTTGTATTTTTGCTTCCATATTTTCACTGTGAGAACATAAGCAAAATTCATTTCACATCTACTCTTCTCCAGAGAACATCAGCACAGAAATAAGAATTAAGATTATTATTTTAATTTTAAAAAATGCTTTCTATTAATTTGTTTCTCCCAAACTGTTTCATGTCAAATACACTGATGGTAAATTTACTCATAGAACAGGACCTTACAATCAAAATTTAAGATCAATTTCATTAGCATGCAGCACCTCAGTTAAGGGCAGTGTGACACGCTGAGTTTTAACTTTTCATCTAAAATACCTCAGAGCTTTTATATGTATCAAATTTGAATCTACCTCACAGCTGGAGATTCATTACCAAAACCTGAAGAAGGTGGAATTTCAGGTAAGTCCTATGCTAGTCTCCTACCCAGATAAGTAATGTGCCAGCATCTAAAAGGAGATGAATAACCCTTTCTGAGAAAATAGAAGATATTTTATTTCTCATCCAAAAGTCTTTATTTCCTGTCAAATAAAAGCTAAATCCTAAGAAAATATGTTGATTTCAGACCATTTTACAAAGTCTAAGTGTGTTTTCTTCTACTATGTTGTGTCCCGGAAGAGGAAAACTTTAAATTTGATTAAACATAAACCAGATCTCAATAAAAATTTTGCTCAGGAAGCCAGTATGCCTAGGAGGATTTGCAAGTCACTGGATGATGTGGTTTTATTTATCAGATAACTGATGAAGGCTCTAAGTTAACAAGAATAAGACA
The DNA here is from genome assembly GCA_035590195.1 of Aviceda cuculoides. Classification (NCBI taxonomy): domain Eukaryota; kingdom Metazoa; phylum Chordata; class Aves; order Accipitriformes; family Accipitridae; genus Aviceda; species Aviceda cuculoides. Next base: position 13,151,054 of record JAVJGG010000058.1, on the reverse strand, counting down.
GGCCTCACAGGAAAGAATGGGACTTCAACACAGGTGAAGAAGCGACTAGAGTCACTTTTACTCCACTAACCTGAGGATTGTAGCTTCTCAACAGAAAATTGTAGAGATGCTGAAGGTGGCTGCATGAAAGCCAGCATGAAGCAATATGGGTTGATTTCGTATTCCCATTTTGAATGAATGTGGCCCTAAGCCTTCATAACATGTAATTCCTTTTCCCAATGCTACAAGCAAACAAGCAAAGGAAACATAAAAATCCTTTATAATACTGCAATTTTATATTTTTGTCAGCACACTGTAAAATATAACTCTTTTTCATTCTCAATCCCAAAATGCTATGAATCAGTAATTTCCATGTGATCATTCTGGCCCTATTATGTAGTAATATACTATGTAATACCAGAGAATAGGCTTTTCTTTGCTGTTTCTAAAATTGTTTATGTTCAATGTTAAACCCCAGAGATGAGAAAATCAGAAAAGAATAAATGTTTACTTTTCAGTGGTTTCTCAAGTTTTATTCCAATATTGTTATGGTAGCAGTTATTGCACTATGTATGTTTTCCTTTCTTTTTTTATGTCATACTTTTCATAAACGAAACAAACTATTAGCAGTCAAAACTCTAGAGGCTTGGAGATTACATTTATTAAAGGGGCAGGGGGTAGAGACTTTGATGGAGCTTGCTGCTTTTGTTTTAAAATGTCACCTGCTGGTTTTAAGTTACAGTTACGCAGATGCACTACATTGTGTGCTCCCTGGTCAAACAAATTGAAAGGACGACAGGTTGCCATAGAAACAACATCAGGGCAAGCCTGTGATACTGTTAAAAGAAAGCAATGGTTGCAAAATCAGCAGTGCTTGAATCACAAGAACAGATAAAATGCTGAAGAACCCCTTCACTTGAGAAGGGCAAGTGTTTAAGGATCAGTCAGTGAGCTGCTCATCAGAGATTCATACTGTGGCAAATAGGTCCCTTCAGACTCTGTTACAAACCTTCCAAGCACAGGCCAAAATTTATTTGTAAAGTACACAGAGGTCTAGAATGAAAAGAAAGAAATGCATTTCAGGGTATTGAGTCTGCGTGGTGGAGCCAGTTAATCAATGGGGAAAAGAAAGCTCACAATCCCCTGAGCCGTGACTGAAAACACTTAAGAATGGGGCATAAAAAGAGAGAAGAGGAACAGTGAGACTGATGAAATGGAACAGGAGAATAGAATTGAATATACTTATAGGACATGCTCAGAGAAGAAAATTAAGCAAGACTGCTGGCCAAATATTTAATAGCATTCCCGCTTCAGAAGATACTGCACAGAAATGATGGAGATGTCTTCTCCATATAAGTATGTCCTGAGGACAGCAAATGAGGTAAAACGAAGCCTACTACAGCGAAGCAGCTGAAGGAAAATGGAAAGGGAAAGAGGATGGGGAAAAGGGAAAAGTAAGAATTACTTTTTCTATAGCTCATAGTCCTTAAAATTTTCACTTTATGACAAAATAACTTTCATGAATTTAACATGTGGGACAACCATAGATGTGGATTTTTTTTTCATTTTTAATGTCAGTAACTTTGTTTCTGACATAGATCATGTAGGGTTTTTGTTTGTTTCAGAAATTTCTAGTTTTACTGACTCTGTCTCATATCAAAATTTTGATGTAACTAAGAGCCATAAGGTATGCGACATATAATCCACAATGCTTGGGATAAGGCAACGCTGAGAGTAGTTCAGAGAAGAGGAACAGAGACTGCTCCTTTCTGTTACTGAGCTAGGTGGTAGCTTCCTTGGATCTAAATTGGTGAGAAATGCCCTAAATTATTGAGACAGCAAAGAAGGTTTGCTGAAGAAAGCTGCTTTGAACTCCACACCAGTCTGAAGAAGGAAATTTTGGAGGAAATGCAATGATTTTCTGGCTTGTGAATATACTCAAGCAAACCTTCCATCTTAAAGCTTCTGATTTGAAGTAGAAGCTTCCATTCTAGAAAAGATAAAATATCTGCAGGCAAGATTTCCACATTGATTTATTATGCTGCTCACTTCTACTTAGTGTCATGGTTTAACCCCAGGTGGCAACTAAGCACCACGCAGCCACTTGCTCATTCCCCCCCACCCAGTGGGATGGGGGAGAGAATAGGAAAAAAATGTAAAACTTGTGGGTTGAGATAAGAACAGTTTAATAGGACAGAAAAAAAAAAAAGAAAATATTGATAATAATAGTAATAATGATGCTAATAGAAGAATTACAATATACAAACAAGTGGTGCACAATGCAATTGCTCACCCAGTCAGTTCCCGAGCAGTGGCTCCTGACCAGCCTTCCCCTCAGTTTATAGTCTAGGCATGACATCATATGAAATCACATAGTATGGAATATTCCTTTGGCCAGTTTGGGTCAGCTGCCTTGGCTGTGTCTCCTCCCAACTTCTTGTGCCCCTCCAGCCTTCTTGCTGGCTGGGCAGGAGAAGCTGAAAAATCGTTGACTTAGTCTAAGCACTACTTAACATCAGTTAAAAACATCAGTGTGTTATCAATATTATTCTCATACTAAATCCAAAACACAACACTATACCAGCTACTAGGAAGAAAATTATGGTCAACAGATCTGTTTAGAGGTATAGCCATTCTTATGTGTCATTCTGGGCTCAAAGATGTCTGATGATTAGGACAAGGACAAGAACAAACTCTTGAGGCCAGAAACAAGTTACTACAATATTCAAGGTATACCTACTGCAACCTTTCTTAGCCTGCTATGACTTTTAATAAGATTGAATCCATAAAATGCATTCAGTATTGAATATTCAATGATGAAACATTTCTTGATGTTAAATGTCAAAAATAATTCAGATAATATAGGTAGGGATTTCATGCAAATGTACTACACATTGACAGTACATCCTAACAAAATAACAACAATGATGGGCTAGTTCCTTAGGCCTTATGCCTTGAGTAATTACCCATTGCTTTGTAGTCCTATTCATTTCAATGGGCAACAGACAGAATGAAACTCTTCTCAGCATAAAGAAGAGTAACCAGCTTAAAGTTTACACAAGTCTGAAGCATTGTCTACAGAAGTTGAGGAGAATGAACATGATTTCAATTAACAAAACTTTTGAGACTTGCTACTACCTCACTACTCTCTGAGAAACAGAAATTGCTGTGGTAAAAACCTCAAGAAAAATGCTCACATTTATTGACACGCTAATAAAGTAAGAATATATTTGTAGCTACAGAATCCATTTTATAGACATACCCTTATTTACCAGAATAAGTATTTTTGCATACAGGCGTATACTTTGATGTCAATATTACAACTCCTAGGCCTAACTGGTTTAATGTCTTTAGGTTGAAAACTTTTAAGATTGCTTAGTGAAAGAATGTTGGGATGCAATGAATTTATGCACATTTTACTATAACAGATATAGCATTCATATGACAGTAATAGTGAAGTCATAGTAGAAATATAGAAAACCTTATTGTAAGTCTGTGTGTTTTTTTCTATATTCTGTCACCTGAAGAACCTGAAACCATAGTTTTTAGCTTTTGAGAGGGAATACAAAAGTGAAAGAAAAAAGCATATAAGATCTATATGGCCAGAAACATTTCTTCACTGTGATTTCTACTTCAGAGGAAGCATTCTTTTAAATGATGTCTTTGGTGAGACCCCTAATTAACTGTATTTTAAAAGTTTCTGGGATAAAGAACATATTATCCAATGAAACGACTGTTTTAATGGATAATTTGCTATATTTTTAATACATAGTCTTAAATGAAACTATCTGTTTCCACTTCAGTTAAAATTGAATGTTTGAAGTAATTTGTTAAAAGCAGGTAGAACTTTAAGTCTCTCATCATCAAGAATTTGATTAGTATTCTTCACAGCACCGATAATAAAAGACGCACTTGTGATTCTTGTGGAGATCTCACTTATTATTACACTTTCTCATTAAAATACCTTCATTTAATATACAATTTTAAAAGTGCTGCTAAAAGCTTCCATGTTGGGCTATTTAATTGTAATTTTGTGCCATTACTTAATAATTCAGCTTGATAATACTAGTACAGTTCCCCGACTATCTTCAGCTTCTGCTCAGGCAGACTAAAAAGTTTGTTGCATGTGCATCAGATTCTTATCTGTAAAATGGAAGATTTTTTTTAAGCACTGAATTTTTTTATTTATATATTTATATATCAGCTAAGGTTCTAGTTATGTAATTCCATCAGTCTGGAGATTTTATGTCATTCACTGAGATTGAAAGAATGAAAAGCTTTAAGTATTGGAAAATGAAAAACATGGTTTATTGAAATGAATGCTTTCACACCACAGTCCAAGTGTGACATTGCAAAGAAGAAAAGGAACATGCCTGTTGTAGGCTGGGGTCACTAGACAGATTATATGGTAGATCTCATAGCAGTAGATTGTGTAACGTTCCATACAAATTACAGCCAGGTTTTAAGAGTGGAGTACAAGACTAGGCACAAGCGACAGTGGTAAATGTCTCTTTAAAGATAAGACAGCAGTGCTTACATAGATAGCAGTGCAGTACAAAGTTAATGAGCAATCATTTCTGCCCACCTATAAAATAATCTGCCAACTTTATTCTGAAGAAAAGGGGAAACTGCACAGCTCAGCAGGGTTAGCTACAGTCTTATATCTCAAAACCTAAGGCAGCTCCATCTGTGTTTTTAAGTTACAGTCAACTTCATGGCTACTCTACATTGCCCAAATGAGAGACCCCATGTATGATGTTTACTGGTCCTTCTACAGAAGACATTTGTTTTCTTTAATTTGATAACACATGCATTCTGTTAACTTCTATTTTCTCTGATAACCTTTTCGTTTCTGGATCATATTTTTTCTACCTAGCTGGTTTATCTGTGGACTACTGAAATAATCAGTCTTTTAAGACATGTTGCAAGACATGAACTGATGTTTTTCCAAATACATTTAATACATTTTTGTCTACATTCTTACTTTACATTCTTATTTTAGTATTTCCAAATTTCTCAGGAGGCCTTGAAACTCAGGTTACATAGTAATAGTAAAAAAGGAAAGAAACAATACATGGTTTTATATGTATGCATATATACATGACGTTGTTCATAAGCATAATGTCTTATTACTTATTAACACTTCAACATCTATCCAATTACAGCAATGTTAATGGTAGTTAACAATCTGCTTGCTTAAACCTATTTGATTCTCTCCAGGCTACAGCAATACTCTTGAACACCCTTTGAATACTGTTTCAGGTTTAAACTTGCTAGAATCTACTATTTATTTTCACACCTGCCATATTCTTACTAATCCACAAGTTATAGAGCTAAGGAATTTAACACTGCACCCAAACTGTACAGAAATGAAACCTAATATAATGTCTGTCAGGCCTAAGAAAGCTTTCACCCATTTTGTGCCAGACCAATGTTTCAATACCCTGCTCTGATACCCAGTTAGGGCTTTGAAATACCTTGATTAATTCAGTAATTCACTTTACAGTGTGGCACTAGTAAGAGTTTCATTAGCGGAACTGAAGAAGTGACGAGTTGTGGTTTGTGAAAAAGAAAGAAGGAATCAAAATCTTAATACAAGATTTTTAAAACATGGACAGAGGAATAGGTCCGATGGTTTGACCCATCCCAAAGAAATCTCACCTTTGAGAAAACCTGTGGAGCAAAAGGCACCTGGTCCCAGGATGGCAGTCACAGAATCCCAAACATAGCCCAGAATTAGCTACTATGAAGAAATTAACTCTACCCCAGCCAACACCAGCACAGTGAATCTACTGGAAAACAACTAAAACAAATGCCTTCAAAAATTTTGTAGACAAACACTACTCTGTTCTATCCTGCTGGTTTCAATAGATCCTGAAGACATTCATTTCAAGCCAAAAACTTTTTTGGAGTCTCAACAGTAAATAGGCACAATCTTTTTGCAGTTGATATGTTTCTTAAACTATGTTATTTTCTTTCATATATTCATTTTTTATTCCTTTCATTTCTTGTCAAAAGGACTCCATTAATTTGTTTCAAGGTTGTTATGTTTTGAGAACCTAAAGTCTTTGCTACTGCATTAAACCTTCAATTGGTGCTCCGTTTCTCCCTGGAAAGAAGGAAATGGTTGTTGGATCTGAGCTGCATTTGGATCTAAACAAACACTACATAGGAGTTTAATCAAAGACTTAAGCTTTTATGTCAATAGTCTGTGCCTGGATAGCTTACAATGTTTACTACATACATTCTGTGTTGACATTTATGCTCCAAGCAAACTCCAGCAATGATAATTTGTCTTTGGATTATATCGTAGGCTCTGTGAGTGTTGGATTATCTGAAATAAAACTGTGTTCTTCTGTTTTGCTTGAATACGTAGGTAGTTGCTTCTGCTTTATAACTACATAAATGATTTTTCTTGGACCCAGATTTGCTATGTAAATGCTGCAATGCATTAAAATTCAGTTCCATTAACATTTGTGTTTGTGAAAACATCATTTCCAGTCAACTCATTCAATATCCACTGGAATGCCATTAGATAAGGTGCATAAGCATAGCCAAGTAAATCACAAATCTGATTCCAGGAAATGTTTACGTGTGTGTGTGTGTGCGTGCGTGTGTGTGTGTGTGTTCAAAGCCTCACTTCTCACAAAGACCAAATTCATCTTTCCACAAAGATACAAAAACATCAGTGATGCTGTAGTGAAATTTAGTCTTTAATCTATTAAAGGATTTGATTTGCCTGATAAACAAATTAATGACATTGTTTTAAATACATGAGTTTACCAGGGACCTGAAGAGACTTTAGTCCTCCTCTTACCACTGCCTTCTGTCTTTCTGGTCCAGTTTGATTTTTTGCCTTTGTAGATGATGTGGCAATAGGATCATTTATCTAGGATTTTGGGATTCTGCCTACCCCTGTTGGGACAGGAGCTCCAGCTGTCTGCCTACTGCCCAGAAAACACAGACAAACAGCCAGTACACAAGCGCAGCTCCTGTTCAGTGGCTCTGAGCTATCCAGAACATACTCTGCACACACGGACCATCTGTTCCCTCATTCCATGCTCAGATTTGCAGTGGACATCAAGGGTAGGCAGCAGGTGCTACAGCTTTGTCCAGGATAAACGCAAGGGCCACAGTATTGTGCACAGTACTTTATTCCTGGATTTATTGTAGGTGGATCCATGCAAATCAGCAGCCTCTCATGTTACTTTCAGGCTGTTCAAGAACCAAAATGAGGCCTATCTGCCATAGGTTGCTCATTTTCTCAAATTGCCTGTGATCCTTTCTGTCTTTAATCTGTTCATCTCTACAACATTGTATAAAAACATTGCCTTTACATGGGGAGAGAACAGTGTTCCAGATAAAAAAATGAGTGGGATTTACACAAAATTCCAACCAATCTGAAATTCTGCTCCTCCAAGTATGACCAGCTGCTGTCTCTTTTGCAAGGCTTCTGGACTTAATTATGTCTTTTTTAAAGTTGCTTGCTTTCTGTCTCTGTGAATATACACATTTGTCTCAGACTTTGCAGGGCTGAGACTTTATCAGATATTCCTAAACACAAAAAGGGTTGAGAAATCAGTCATGTTTCCAGCTATACTTCCTCAGCTGGTATTTTCACAGTATAACCACTGGCTCGCATTTGTCACCAAAATGCTGATACACCTACCAATTTCTTCTGAATAACAGAGAAAGGGAGAAGAAAGTAGTGAACATGTTATCAAGATACATATACAGTAAAGCTGTAGTGTAATACAATGCAGTAGCAGTAAGAACATTTTTTCAAATATTTGCCTGCAGTCCTGATGTTTGCTCAATGGCAATTAAAATGATCCCTCTCTCTTCCTTGAAGGAATGTTTTATCCCCCCCACTCTATGCATGTAGGCTATACTGAGGAGGGGGACACTGCCTCTCTTGTTGAAACCTGTTTCTCTTGGCAAAAAAAATATTCTTGTGGGTGAAAGAGCAAGCAGAGAAAGAAAGCAAACACAAGCCTCACCATGGTTCTCTAGATTATGATTTTCTCACTTCTTGAGATCAGATGAGCTGAGCTTGGTATACCATGTTGCTTAGAGCCATTACACATTTTATACATTTAGTACATTCAAAAAAAAGGTTTTGGAGAAGTAATTGGGATCCAGGACTCCTTCCAATACAAGTGTTCTCACTGCTAGGCTATAGTCTAATTCATCTGGTGTTTGTCTTTTTGAGTATTGACATTTTAATTATTTACACAAATGTTAAAACACTGATGGGATAGGTTGAGAATGTCAAGTTAATCCACTACAAAGATTGCAATGTAGTCATTCCAGGGTGGGGTTTTCGTTTTGTGTTGGCTTTTCTGTCTTTTTTTTTTTTTTTCCTGTGAATGAGGAATGCATGAGTGGTCAGGTGTCTTCATACCTTAAGCCAGTCTTTTAATTATATAAAAGTGCATTTCCTCTTCCTGCAGCGCCAAGAGAACAAGAGTAGACCTAGATATCTAACTGCAGGAGAAAGCTCTGAACTAGGAGCTCTGAGAAGTCTTCCAGGTAGTCTTGAAACAAACTTGAATAGTCTTGAACTGCACTAGGAAAATGGTAGCTATGTTTTTGTCTCCTCTTATTCATTTGGATGCATTTGAGACCACTATAAGGGTCAACATCAACAAATTCTGGAGCAGCTGCATGACTGCTGAAGGTAACCCCACCAGATTTGACAAGAAGCCTGCAACTCCGTCATGAAATCTGTTGTTGGCTTCCCAGATGTGTCATAAAACTGAAGTGAAAGTGACTTCCTAAATATTCATGCTATTGTTTGAGTAAAACAATATAATCTGGACAAGAAGGATATGGCCTTTGATTGCAAAGGAAAGCATATTGTATATTTAAGTATGCATGTATGTGTGTATACTTTTACGGTGCCAGAGAAACCAGTATGTACCTCTCCCTCACATTTCTCTGGAAAATACATGCTATTACATACTATGAATGTTATATTATACAATGCATTGTTTATAATGCATATGATATCTATGAAATAATGTATTATATAATAATGTACACACATTACATGTATAAATAAATACTCAACTACAACCCAACCCTTTAAACATTTTTGTTATGTTAAGAGTTGCAGTACTGAAAGAAAGTAAAGGACAAAAATGTTACCCTTGCAATTCTCCAAACTACTTGGGTACACAGCAGGATGCTTTCATGTTTCATCAATGGTTTGCAAGAGTAAACCTTTCTTTTCAACTTAGTAAACAGTACTTTTACAAAAAATTTTTTTTTTTTAACTTCTATTTAAGAAAGGCGACTTCCATTCTTCAGACAATCAGCTGGAAAACTACTGTGTCCCTTACAAAAAATATATGTTTCCAACAAGCAGTTTCATCTCCTACACAGATTTTCTGTGAAAAAAAAGTCTCATCAGCCAAGATATTTGCATTGATGGGGGTTTTGGCTGCTCCCCTAGAAATTGTGTTGCTTTATTGTACTGGCTTTATGTGGCAAGGTTTTGGTAGCGGGGGGGGGGTTGCAGGGGTGGCTTCTGTAAGAAGCTGCTGGAAGCTTCCCCTGTGTTCAACAGAGCCAATGCCAGCCGGCTCTAAGTTG
>JAVJGG010000058.1:13117635-13136040 GCA_035590195.1 Aviceda cuculoides | reverse complement strand
CCTCTCTCCCCAGGCTGCAGGTGGGCATCTGCTCCCCCGCTCCCCTCCATGGGCTGGGGGGGGACAGCCTGCCGTCTTGTCTCACCACAGGCTGCAGAGGCATCCCCTCCTTCCTCACTGCCCTCGGTATCCACAGAGGTGTTCCTCTCACATTCCAATCCTCTCACTCAGTACAGGTTCCCCTTCCAAAATTCGTGTTCCCAGAGGCGTTACTGCTGTCGCTGAGGGGCTCGGCCTGGGCCAGAGGCGGTTCTGACTTGGAGCCAGTGAAGCTGCCAGCAGCTTCTCACAGGAGCCAGCCCTGCGGCTCCTCACCCACTACCAAATATGTCTATATAGAAATAATGCGGATAGTGAGAAGCATTGAAACATATTTGAAAGAAAAAAGGTTCTTTTATTCCTTCTTTGCATTCTGTATCATACAATATGTTCTGGTCCTTAGTAGATAGTCAAAGTGTACCAAAACCGATTTTGTCTGAACGGCCCATAGGATTCAAATAATTACTATGATCTGTGTGTGCGTTACAAACTTCAACTCAATTCACATTTGCTAAAAGATTATTAAGACTTCAGTGAAACTAAAGCAACTCCATCTCCCGTGCAGTTGATATATCTTAGTTTGAACTGAATCTTGATGGGAGATTTTCTGCTCATTTTAATTAAAATTTTAAGGTAAACTCATGAGATGCAAAGCTAAGGCAATAGAAATGGCTACATATAGAATAGATCTTTCACACTATTTTTTTAAACTGGATCATTCTATTACATCTCTGTTTTAACATGAAAAGTGAGACCTTAGCATTGGTCATGTTCAATAATTAATCTTAAGAAACTTTCAATTTCTAGAATACCTCTTTTGACAAAATAGTTTTCTGAATACCAATTTTTGGTAACAAACAAAGGAATATAAACACATAATCAACAATTAGGAGCAAAGTACAGAAATAAGTTGCCTAAACCATAAGTTCAGGGCTTACGTCTCTGGGAAGCATGGAATACTCACTTATCAGAAGGTCGTAAAAGTTTTCTACCCATGCTTTTACTTTACCTGCCACCATGCACACTAAAATGTTATGATGTTGGTATGTTGGGAAGGTGCTAGAACTTTCTAGTAGCTGCTTACCTCATGAGTAGGTATACTGATAGTTCAAATCATGCACTACAATAAGGTAAGACTGTACGACAAACACATAATTCTGCTTACTGCAGCTTACACTATTTACTACAGTGTACCTAATCATTACAAATCCCATTTCTATCTCTAATAATAGTGTGAATAAGTGGAAGACACACCTGTTATATTCTAGAAAGCATTTGGAACCTGAGAAAACTGAGCCCAAAGCAAACAAACAAAAAACTCTATAAATCCCAAATGCATGATCTCCCTGAAATCCTCCCTCCCCCTCAAAACCCACATAAAATCAAAGTTCACAATTCTTATGGGGCTCATTTCTACATGTCTATTTCTTTGTTTTGTTCTCGAATTCCCCTCAGCCCTGTTCTGTCTAAATCACTGAAAGTGCACAAACGAAAACTGCTGTAAGCCTGCTTTGAAACATTTCTATTTAATACACTGAAGTCTGTTCAGTTTGTTCAAGTTCAGTGCACCTGTAATTTTGTCTTTTTAATAATTTTGCCTCAGTTCCTTCTGTAATAGTATTGAAATTTTGAAGAATAACAATAAAAATATTTAAAATGTTATCAATGTGCTGCAATTCAGAATTGCTCCCTATCACTTTAAGGTGTGATCTTTTTCTTTAAAAGCAAACCCACAGCAGTGTAAAGTTGTTTTTATCTTGAGATCAAAATAACAAGAACAACAGCAGCACCACCACTTGTTTTTGAATTAAACCAAAAGTAAAAATGGGCTACAATAAGAACATCCAGAGTAGGAAACTTTCTTAGACCTTTGTTCAAATACACTTAATCAGTGATGAAATTCTCAGGAGATGCAATTACATTTTAGATCCTTACCATGTTGACCATGAACTTTATGTAGTTCTCAGTACAAAGCTCCCTATCATAAATAACTGCATATTATTTATCATAATATCATATAATATAATAAAATATCTCTGAGAAATACATTTTTCATGAAGACATCTGATCTAGGAGACCAACACTTAAATTTTCAATCATGTATAAACTCAGATATAATTTTGGTTTTATCAAATCTGTAAGAAAAAAATACTTATTTTATCTAGTAGATATTTAACTCTGAATTTTCTTGGTCAGTTCCATAAAAGCATAAAAATCATAAATGCAGATTCTTGATTTGTAACTTTCAATCCTTCTTCTATTATAAAGCTACCCAAATAGGATCTTTTAAAAAGTTGTGGTGGGTTTTTTTTCTTTATTTTATTTTTGTCTGTTAGATACTTAACAGAACTTTTTTTTTCTTCTTTTTTTTTCTTTTTCTGAGTGTTTACTTTTTGGACACAGTACAGAATTACTGCACAGTACTTATGTCACATAACTTACATGAGTTTATACCCAAAGTAAACTTGAGAGAAATAATTTCTTGGATATTTTATAGTCAAGTTTTAAATAGGACTTAATATTTCCCTTGTACATTAGTTTTTCAGAATTACTCTCTTGACATGTCTTACAAGAAAAGCTGAAATCTTCCTATAGGAGACTGCTCCTGTCTTCAAGGAGGTGTTTTCCCTCTGGCAGGCAGATGTGTAAAGCCAGTTTTGGTCTCGCATTACAGGCATTCAGTGTGACTTACTGAGACAAAATGTGTGGCAGATGCTTTTGATAGAATGTTAGTATGTGGCTTGGCTTTTTAAAGTTAATTTTAATACACAAATAATATAGTTGCACAATATTTGTACTCAGTCTCACACTTAATCACCTCCAGCATAATCAATATTTTGTCTCTGATTTTAATAGGAGCCAGTGGAAATAAGTAGGAATCCTCTAATAAAAAGCAGTAAGTGACATTTTGCTTACAGCTTTATTCATACCAACTTCAAGCTCACTGCACCATTCACGACCGCAGGGATTTGAATATGTTTACCAGAAACAAAATTCCAATCTCTCAGCATTAATCTGCCCACAGTGTTGGCTCCCACAGCTCCTCACACCACCTGCCTTCGCTCCAAAAAAATTATTCTTTTTAACTGCAAACTGTTACTTCTGTCGGTCATGCATTTTTGTACTTTATATGTAATAATAAGTGTGATAGGTTGTTAACACAGAGCCGAGGCTATTTCACAGACAGAGATTAGCTGGGAAAAGCCCTTTTAACAGCAACATACCAAGTCGTGCCCGTTATCTCTACAGTGCTCGAAAACGGTGATTTCAGATATGGCTATAACTAGAACACATTTTGCCTCCCTCTTGGTTCTTACATGTGTATGGTATTTGTGTGTAGACAGATAGCTCTACTTAATAGAGAAAAAGTTCTGTATATTTGCCATGCATGAATATTTGATATTTTGTACTATGATCATTTTAAAGTCTTGCCTATTTCTTCCTACAAGTGTGTCTATTTATCTACCTGCTTATGAAATGCATATATTGCTTTCTACATATGAGGGGGGTTACCCTACAAACTTTTATTGCCAAAGAATCGGTAAATGTTTTTGTGCAATGCATATTTGTAAACATCTCTGCTTTACTCGCTGAAAAAGACAAAAGATGTTAAGGGTAGGCACACAGAGCACGACGATCCTTTATTTCTCAAACCTGGAATGCTTTTGCCAATTTTTTTCTGCCAGCAAAGACAATACTGTGATAGTCCAAAAACCCATGGGTGTTTGTCATTTGAAGATTTTTCCATTTCCATCCTCAAGCCCCAGCTTGCCTTATCATTATCCATAGATGTTATTGTGGCTAAATCTCTCCTTTTCCATTGCTGTTTCTTATTCAGTCGATAATAGCCTCTGTTTTCTGGCAGTTATCCTTGCTCTCATCTCCTCCCTTCATACCTAGTTACCTTTCAGAGCTGTGTTAACAACCTAAGGATGATAGTTTGTCAGTTTATAAATTCATCTGAGATTACAGGCTCTTCATGCTCAGTCATGTGATAGGACCAAACTGTGGCTATATTAAGATAACTGTTTAGTGGTAAATTTATAACAACATACTCTGATCCGACTATTATGTCTTTCAAGTTCTGCAAAAATTATTGTATGTTCCTCTTCTTTAAGAATTATAGTTGCCGTTGCTGTTGTATGTGGTTTTAAAAACATTTCCCAGCATATTCTAGGAGTTGCATGTATGATTCATAGCCAGCCCTAGGGACAGAGCACTTACTGCCATCCCATTATAGCCTGTTCACATAAGAGCTCTTCACTCACTCCCGTCTTCAGAGAAATCTCATGAATAACTGCACAAGTTGTCAAATATAATAAATAATTTGAGGTGAGAAAGAAATCTCTATAAATACAAAAACTATTAAATGGCAAGTATTTAGTGTTGTTTAAACAGGCTTATTTAAATTTTGTTTAGTGTCACTTCAGATCATTTACGTTTTAAGGACTTTATTTCTTTTGGAATAGGTTACAAATTATACATTAGTATCTTATTGGTTTCCCTTTTCCTACATTCATATGAACGCAAGATAACCACCTTGAATAGTTTTGTTTTCCAGTGCAGAATTGTCTAATGTCACAACAGCAACAAATGTGGGGGGTGTTAACATTACTGTCTGTGGATCCACCCATGAATAATGGAGTCTGAGGGAACATTAGGGCCTGACACTGTCAAATTTTGTGTTTATACTCCTTAGCTCTGGGCAATGTCTTCATATAAGCCAAGAAGATGCCTCTCTTCTCCCTTTCCAGCCCACTGAAATGATCTGTGTGAATCACCCTTCACACAGAGGCATTGGTGCTGCTTAGGAATTCTTCCTTAGCTCCTCTCTGCGCCATCCACAGATAATGCTCGGGTAACTTCATGGATAACTGCTTTATACAGATAATGTTTCCAACAAAATCTTGACATTGCAGCAGCACAACACATGGCAATTGTCAGTATATATGAGTTTTCTGGTATCAGACTACTCCTTAAATTGAGAAATACTGTTTTCTCATTATCTGTACTACAGTTCAATATTTACCTATCACTGTGATCAACCTTTTCTGTAGTGATAAAAATGCAAGACATTATCACCATGTGGCCCTGTAATACAGTATTGCCATTGCGACTAACATGCTTTGTACTGAAGTTGCGAAGGCTCAAGACTGAGTTTTGCCAGGTTTCTTCTGTCTGAACTTTTCTTGACCTGCCTGCAGCCTTGATTTAACTGTAACAGCAATTTCTCTATTTGACCAGGTGTCTACGGCTCATTTGTTTTACTTTCATTTATCTTTATGTAGTACAACCATAGTTTTATATAGATAGCAGTAATAAGCAGTTACTCTATGTAGAATAAGACATTTATGACTCTAACACACGGACACAGTGTAGACAAAAACATGCCTGGTATGATAGCAGGGGTCTTCAAAAAAGCAGAGACACGGCGTGCAGCATAGCGAGGTACCTGCATGGGAGGATTAGAGACGGGGCACAGGCTTGGATCTGGGGACCACAAACTGTAAGCAAATCACTAATTGTCAGTTAAAGAAATGCAGACCTAGAGGTGGGCAAAACTTGGTTTTGGGTAGCAAAGGAGTTGAAGGAATAGTATCATGCATAAAAGGCACCTTATACAGTACATTTGGATGTAACAGGAGATGCAGATGAGTAGAGAATGCATGTAAACGTGTGTTAAAAAAAAAACATATAGAAAGACTCTGAAGATGTCTCCTATGGAGATGAAGAAGAAACCGTTGACATGAACATCATATTCCTCCCACTGAAGGACTCCAGATACGGACAACTCTCTGTGACACACTCCACACCTCCACCCCACCACCAGAATGAAACACAAGGAGCTAGAGGAGCATGGAAAGGATGAGCATAAAATCAGGAAAAGTGATAGAAACTAAGGACTGTGTAGGTTAAATTTTTAATTCTATTATTAGTATTACTGAGATTTTTTATGTATAGAAGTATTCTGACTGTGCTATTATTCTTTCTTTCATTTACTGTAAAAATTAGGTCTATACTAGTAATGATTCTTGAATGAGACTGTTAAGATTTTGGTTGTTCTAAAAATAAATGTTTGGCTTTGTATATATACACATCTATGCATATATATATGCACACATATGCTACATACATACATATACATGTGCTTATAAGGTGTGCTTCCTCTCTGCCTACAAAAACGATTTTGAGTATAACAACACAAATTCACAGAGGAAATGTAGAGACAAGATTTTGTCTTAGGGAAGGTATTTTGATCAGTTTTTCTTTTGATGCACATGAGAGTACACATCACTCCTCTTACATTTCTATCACTATATCGAGGGAATATGCTTGGAAAGAAAGGCCTACTCTTTAATGTTCCTGCAGTAAAATGTCAGGTTCACAGCAATTTGATGTAGCACTTAAATTTTGTCCAAGATCCTCCATCTGTTTCATATTTCCATATGTTGATTGGTATTTGCATGCTTACAGAATCTATCTGTCCCATGAGCATGCATAGGTTAGCATATTTTCTTTACCTCTGCCATGCAAGATGATATCTCCGAGATACTCTTTTTTTTAGGATATTCTTCCTCAAATGCTTTATTTTTCATTGATAAAATAGCCTTTCTATAGCATGAAATATTATGGCTGGAGCAAAATGCGCAGTTCACTATTACCAACCTTCATGGCTTTCAGGTGTCTGTACACTGTGCACTTATCTACGTAGCAAAGGCAGTTTGCCACATCCTTTTCTCACTGCTGGAGGCATCAATTCTTATATTTTCCTGGAAGTACTTGACTTGATGTGTAGTAGTATTTTACTTCTTTTCACAGAGATACCACATTGGCTGTTTACTTATTAGCAATTAATACATCCAATTTGCAACTTCAGTACAAAGCATGTTAGTCACAATGGCAATACTGTATTACAGGGCCACATGGTGATGTGGCCTTTTGACAGTTCTTGACTCTATAGCTTACAGTTGAAGTCTCAGAAAAAGAAGTTTCTTGTATCTTACCAACAATAGCTTAGCCTAACAAGTATTGTTTTGTGTAAAACTGGATCTAGAATGTTCATATATCTCAACATACCAACAATTGTTCCGTTATTCACTAAAATTCCTCCTAGTTTGAGCTATATTTCCTGAAGACCAAGGTATACCTGCCAAGGAAGATTTAATTACTTTTGGCTAATAATTTGCAACCAAAGGTAGTGGCATTTGGGAAGGGTTGGGGGGGTAGTGTTTCCCTTTTCTTTTTTCTCCTTTCCTTTTTTCTCTCTATATTTCTAAAAGGACTGTCTTCCTCCTATTTTATTAGTATTATTATAGAGATATTGGGTCTTAGTGGAATATTGCAACTCCACTGAAAAGAATGGGATTGAATTGGTGACCCGTCTACCTTACTGTCTTCTCTAACCATTTCTTTAATCTCAAGATTCATTTGAAGTTTCCTTAGGTTTGATAAGAGTACATTTGAAAATATAATTAATCGAAAGCATCTTTTTGCTTACATATAGTTACACTTAACTGGAAAACCCTGTTCACTAAAACGATACCAAATGTGTAATCTGGTGATATAACAATGATCTGTTGGTACACTAAAGAAATTAATAAATCACAGATCATAAAGTAAGAGGTCACATTTTTGTCAGTTATCCTACTGACTCACAGAGGACAAATTAACACTGAAGGAATTTACTTACAAGTAGTATTGTATTTGCAAGTTAACAGGGATTTTGAAAACACCTGTCTGCATAAGCTATTAATACAAGAAAGCAGGACTTACAAATACCAGAAAGCAGGACTGTTAGAGGCGTGCTTTTTGCAAATTACATATGAGTAGCTTCCACTAGTGTTGACACGTAACTCATCTCACAATGATTTTTTACTGTTAGAAGAAAATGGATACAACCAAATCTGGTGGTTTAAACGTCATGTGATAAGCATATACCATTCTTGATAAATGCTGTGTAGGAAAATAAATTCAAATATATGCAGGATCATTCCTCTTCAGCACTTACAGTGTACATGTGCATATACATGTGTATATATATATTTCCTGTGTAAGGTTTTTTGGTACAAAACACCTTGTCTTGAGTCTGAAAATGATATTATGAACTGGTACTGAAATCTATAGAAAAGAATAATTTACCAGCCATATTCTTATTCCATGAATCTGTAATAGAAAGCAGTAATTTCAACAAATAGTAGATGGTGAATTTAACTTGCTATTGAGATCTTTTCCCCTTTTTTTCTTTTTTTTTTTTTTTCCCCAGATATACTTATCTACATGTAAAAGATCAGTGGTGGCCCACAGGCACCTCTCTAGAGATTTCTAGAATGGAAGCAGGACAGATGTAATAAAAATGGAAATTAACACTGTAAACCCATGCAAATAACATACTTACTGATTTTAAAAGTCCTGTACTACAGGCTGCTAAAATACAGAAGAATTTTCTAATTATTGCTTTCTGAAAAAAACTGACTCCTGCAGTTGTCATGGCTGAGCTTTGAGCAAAAACGTTAAAGTGATAATAACACATGAGACTGGTGAACTCTACTCCTCTTGATTTATAATACAGCATCCATTTATTCTTAAATGAATGTGCATGCTGCCTTTGTTCCATTTCTTTCTTCTGCTTTGTTAGCCAAATGCCAGGTTGATTTTAAAATTCTTCAGTGGTTTACAAAAGCTTGAATTTCAGCTGCATAATTTCTCCAGGTGCTTTCTTCATCCTCGATGTCACTAATGGTAAATTTGATCTAGGTATATGACGTTACTGAACTGTAAAGCTTAAGAATCCAAAGCCTCAAAACAAGACTTCAAGATTCGAGGAGATGTCATTTGGGACAGCTGAAATAGGTACATGTGAGTATCATACTTGTCTTCTGTCCATTCTAGAGCAAGTTTACCCTTGTTTCACTTAGGGCATATACCATGTCATTCAGCCTTTTGTTTACTTCAACACGAGGATGTTCAAAAAAGCTATTACTGTGGAATAGGTAGTGCATCATAATTTCTTATCCCATGATAACTTGCTCATGTCCATAACCTCACTTAGCTGTTCTACAAATCTAAGTCACGTCTATCTACTTATCATTCTAATGTGAATAAAGTTCTACAGCCTTTGGGACATATTTGAATACTCTTGTATAATACTTCATTCTCTGAACAAACCCATTGGTTTCACTTTAAAGGCTCTCAAAGACTTCAATGAGCTGTGAAATTAAGCTCTACCCTTGTACTCTTTTCAATCTGAATTTTATCATGGACATTTGTACAGCTGTTTTGTTGTATGAATGTTTGTGGAAGAGCTTTTAATTCACCTGAATCCCTGATATTCACACATGAATGACCATATTCATAATCCCACCATATAAACATGAAATTACTAGCAGAGTTTGACAAGGCAAAGTTGAATGAAGGTTGTGCAGGATAGACAGTCCTTATGATTACACTGAGCCTTGGGGCTCTTTAAGGTCCCATTATGTACTGGTGTTTTGTTTTGGTTTGTTTATCTAGGTGAGAAACTTTATGTACTGTGTACGGTACAATGTCATGTTTTTGTCCTTACAAGTACCCAATATTAATTGTGGAAATATTACTGAAATTAGTAAAGCTGTGTTAGTTTACAGTAGTTAAACATTTTCCTCTTCAGGTTGGGGAAAGGAATGACATTTGAACAGATTTAACCTAAAAAATAGAAAATCCATAAAGAAATAAAGAATAGATTTGGTTGTTGAAGAAATGCCTTGCTTTAGGACAGTATTATCATGTTCAGGGAACCCAGTTCTGATTTTCGATGGTTCTCAGCAACAGTGCTGTGTTTGAAGGTCATGGACTAGCACTGCAGCACTTTGTGATGTTCACCACACCAGCTGAATATCTTGCTGGGTCCTAGTCAGAAGCTATGCAGACAAGAGCAGGAATAACTTCTTTCAAGAAATACTGGAGTCAAACCCAGTAACATTACCAGTGGAAACATTTGGGAGAGGGAAGAGAAAAGATGAGTGTCTTGTGTTAACGACACATGAAAACACAGGGAATAAGAAGCCTGTGTAATAAAAGAGCACAGCCGTTCCTCTCTTCGTATACTCCAACATCTATTACTTACAACTCTTCTATGCAAAGTCTGTCTGTACTTTGTAGACAGGGAGGGTGATGAGATACTGGATTACAGCCAGAAAAACAGTCTTACCACGTGAATAAACAGCAGCGCACGAGGTGACCCAGTATGATAGGATAATAAATCCTCTCAGTCTGTCTTATGTATATTAGAAACCCTTTGAGCAATTACAGCTAATGAGAAAATAATTACAGATCACAACAGGTCCATAAGGAAGATGAACTGGGAGAAAAAAGGAGCACCTATAATAAATAATGTATTCTTTGATCATCTCAGAGATGGGATGCTTGTTGAATGACCTGTCCTGGTTAAAACCAGAAGTTCTTCATGATGATGAACAAGACAAAATCTAAGACACAAGCACTTTCAGTTGAAAATCCTGGTAAAGATAGATTTCAGTAGACAGAAATAGGAAGTTTTGACTGTTTCAGATCTGACTTACTTTTTGTAACTTCCTAGCATGTTTGTCTGAACAGAGATTAGGTTAAAGTACGAACATTGATGAAAAAGGTACATAAGTTTCTTTCAGAGAATTTTTGCCTCATTTGAGTCAGAGTCCCCCAGCCACAGACCATAAAGCATTTCGGAACAAGGTCAGTAGAGCTGATATTAATCCTGACAGAAGCAGATGATTCTTATAGCCATACTTAAGAGAGTATTTTCTTACGGGAATTTGATGATCTTCTTCTAGCATCTTCACAGTCTATAACAAAGTCTGAATATGAACAGAACATATTTTTACAGTATGTGCACATTATGGTACCTTTTAGTTGTCTCTTAGTTTCAGATTCAGTGTTCTGTGTTGCAATTTTTCTATCACCTGATATGACACAGGGTGCAGGTATTAGTAAACTCCGTATAATTGTACCAAAACACTAGGTGGCCAGTGCCTTTTTTTTTTATTTTTTTTTTTTTTGAGAAAGCATATTTGAAAAACATTACAGCCAACCAACTCACCTTACTTGAATATTAAGCTTTTTCAAATACTTTATTGACGATCCATGGATGAGGACATTTAGTCTGGTATAAAATATTTTGTGATTAACATTCAATTTAATAATATTATCAGTAAGTGATAGAGATGAATACTATTTTTTCCCATTGCAGTGTTAAAAAATATTTTTTATCACTTGAAACATCAATTTATTATAAACTAAAGAATCATGATCTGAAATTATGAGAAAGTGACATATCAGTTGTGCACACACCAGTCCCTGCAGTTTGAGGAGCCAAATTGTCATCACAGTTCTTTGCTGCCTTTCATTCCTGAATACAGATTTGAAGGGGTGATCCTTGAATGCTTGTCCATCTGTCTATCTATACATGAATATTATAAGATATATTAAGGCATTTTTTACAAATATTTAATTAAATGTTCTCAGAACATCGGGAGATAATACATGCATGTCATTTGTCCTGAAATATTGGCTGGCTTTTCATAGCAGCATTTGTGGCTACAGTAGGTATTAGCAACACTCCCAGCCTGACACCTGCACCAAGCAACAGACTCACCCTAATGTAATTTAATAAGATGTCTTTTGTTATTAAACCAAGAATTGTATGTTGCCAGCTGAGGTGGAAAATAGGTCCCAGAGGTTGTTCTC
This sequence comes from Aviceda cuculoides, assembly GCA_035590195.1. NCBI lineage: Eukaryota > Metazoa > Chordata > Aves > Accipitriformes > Accipitridae > Aviceda > Aviceda cuculoides. Next base: position 13,124,283 of record JAVJGG010000058.1, on the reverse strand, counting down.
CCTTATTCCATCTGCAGTTATTTTTAGGGGGCTTTAATATTTAAAAGTCTATTACTAATTTCAGTGTTGCCTGCACAAACCTGCTTTGTAGTTCTATTGCCAAATTATCCCTTGAAGGCAAGCGCTGTAAATAATTTCTCAGTTCTGTTCCTAGACACTTGCCAAGGTCATTATCTGGCTTTCCCACAATCCCTCTATTCTGACTTTGATTGTGAGTGGTAACTAAGAAACAGTTATGAGATGTAATCACAAGCTGTGGCAGTCTTATCAAAGGCTGAAGATGGTCCCCGAGCACTCTGATGAAGCCAGTGGCTCAGCTGCTCTTGCTTCCTTAATACTTCATTTATCTTTCGATTTGGTCAACCAACAGAGCAGCAACAGGAGTAAACATAAAACAGGCACTATGAAGCAGGCCTGACAGTCGGAGAGAAAGGAGGCTTCAGAAAGCCAGCTGGCTGGAGCTGATTATAGAACTCGAACATTTAACTTCTAACCGGCAATAATTCGTTCTTGTGTTCTTATACTTTGCTTCCTTATCTCTCACATTGTCAAAAGTCTGACATCATTTTTAAAAATGTAAATAATTATTCCCTGACAAGTTTTTCTTGAGTAGAGGCATGAGTTTCAGGATCAAAAGAATCACAGTGTAAAGTTGTCCCTGTTTTATACAGCCTTATGATGAAAAAACACACCAAAATTGTAGTATCACAGATTGCTCATTTGTGAAAGTCACAGGTTTACATGCATTAAACATAGGACAAAAAAAAGTAAGGTTGATGTGCAAATACAGGACACCTAGTTATACACTGAAAAGTAATCTTAAGTGTCCGTGTGCAGTTCAGGCCCTTAAGTTTAGGAACCACATAGAGATACGACTGGAGTTGTTCAAGTTCACATAGTAAGTATATGGCAGGATCCTTAGCAGATTCCAGCTTCCAGCCCCACATCCTGACGCCATTCAACCCATTTGACTTTGAGCAATACTGTTTTTTCTGACTCTAGGCATTTGGCCTCTACAGATTGACAAGCTGGAAATTAAAATGCTTTACAAGCTCCTGGCATTTCAGGGTGAAATTTGGTCCCAGTAGAGAGAAAAGAATGTTTACCCCATTTCAACTGTTCACTTCAAGGAGAGATAGGAAAAAAAAAAAAAAGACAGAAAGAAGACGAAAAGTGAGAAAGAAACAGGGAAGGAAAGAAGACAAATGGAAAAGTCAGGCTTCTGACTGAAAATTTCAACGCTGACAAGAAATGCATTACATTCTTTTACTTTTTTAGTGAATAAATTATGTATGTAGTATTTTAGTCATAGGCTACTTTAAATTCAAAAGCTACATCTCCACTATTAAATTAAATAGAGTCAGGCAATATTCCTAGGAGTTGGAATTTGATTGTGCATATTGTTAAATTTTTAAGGTAGGTTCTCACACAGTTTTTTGTCTGGGCCAGTCAGCATGCTTCTAAACAACTTCTGGGCACAGTCAGAGGTGTACCAAGATAAAGGGAGATTTCTGCTTCTGAATAAGCATTTTGCATAAGACCATCTTCTTTTAGGAGATGAAAGAGTGTGATAGTATAAAAGCAGGTTTTCTGTATCTGTTCATTTGGGTGCTAGAGATCCTAGCATCTTTTAATTTGTTTGGATAGACAAAGTAACACTGTATTATTAAAAAAATGGAATGCAATTTCATTATATAAAATAAATAAGTATTCTATACAGTACCATTGTATTCAATCCTAATTACTGTATTTTTGAGAATTTAATCCTGAAAAAAATTATTTAAAAATTTATTTTATTTTATTTTAATCCATGCAAAACAAGACCAGAATCTCATCAGCACAGTTTTTAACTTGCATTCACCCATGACTCAAGTTGGGGCAACACAATAAATACTTCTGTATTGAGATCTACTTTTCTTTCAGAGGTGTGGATGGTTAATTTCATAATTTTAACAAGCCTATAACATGTTTAACCCAAAATAATTTATGCAAGGGAAGAAAAATATTTTGTACCTCTGTGCTTCTTATTGTAGCATTTTGACCTAATTTAAAATTGTTTCAGTAAAAGTATATGCAAGTGGTTTCCTTCCACAGTTGGATAATTAGCAATTTGTGATTTTAAAGTATTACATTTTCCACATGATATTTCTTATACCTTATAAAGATATACATTTTAAAGATATACATTATATTTATCCTTTGGATAGCCATATAGGAAACATACACTCATCAACATAGGTCGGGGTTTGTGTTCATTTGTTTCTTTCTTTTTCTTTTTTTTTTTTTTAAAGTGAGAATACTATGTTTAACTGAAAAATACAATTTTTAACCAATTGAATTAATAAATTAACCAAATATTCCTATCTCTAAACAAATAATGGGTCAGAAAAAAAGAAAAAAATGCAGGTAGAAATATTACTTTTAAATTGAGTTATATTTAATTTAAAAAGGAGGGTCAGAAATGGCCCACACATACACAAGGGAACCTTTCCTGTTTCACTATAGCACTGAACTCTATCTTAACTAACATTCCCTCACAACTTCTTGTTCCACCCGTTCTTTACCAATTCAGATGTTCCGCCATCACACGCAAAAAAAAAAAAAAAGCCATATGGCCAAAACACTGAAAGGCAAGCAAACAAACTATCAAACAACCAGGCCCCCCCCCCCCCCGACAGTTAATTCTACAGCTGCAACTAAGGAAAACTATGTGGTTGATTTTGTCTTGTATTCTGTTTACGCTGTGGTTTAATTTGATTTATCACTCAGGATTTCATTGCCCTTGTACCCCTTCTACTTAGTAAGCACTGATGAAATTGCATTACAAAAGGTTGCAAAAAGAAATGGGGATTTTTTTTATTGATCAGTTAGAAATCTCAAGGTTCAGTCTAGGTCTACCCTTCAAAGATTTGCCAGAGTGGTTGTGGCAGATAGAATTGTTAATAAAATAAAATTGTACTCCTAATTTAGAGCAGCTACTGCCTACAACCTATACGAGCTCCAAGTCCGCAAAGCTGATGTAAGTTATCCTGACACGAACTCTTTTGCTGTCACATACTCCATTAGGTTGTCTTTGGTGCACCACAACCCCCCCACCTTGGCTGGGAGACAGGAGCAGCCTCTCTCCAAAGAGCCTTAGCTGGCATAGCTAGACAGTGTAAAACCCAAATAAAATTTGGGTTTCTTTCTCTGCTTCAAGTGGGGAAAAAGTTTAGACTACTAGTTTAAATTAGACACCTAACTTTTAGACAGCTAAGTTCAGATAAATTTTACCCTTTATGTCTGGAATAAGAGGTATTTATTTTCAGTATAAATGCAGCGTACATGTTTACGGCAAAAATCAAATACATTAAAACTAAATATATGGGTTTACTGAGATATAACCAGGCAATAACCCTGTAATGAGAAATATAATTTTGGCACCTCATATTCAAAGTCTGGATTTAAGTGGATCAGTTTTCCTTGTTCTATGGTTTTTTCCCCAATATGAGGCCAACAATAGGTTCTATTTTTGTCTTTTAGAAAAGACATTTAGATTTTCTTAGAGACATGTTTAGAGGTTCAAATTGCTGATGAGAGGACAAACAACAGACAATGCTTTCAGGAAGGTGGGGGTTCACACTATGACTCTGTAAAGCTCAAAATACAAGATCCACTCAGAACTTTTCCCTTCTGGCCTTGTCTTATTGCATTTTCTTATCCTTCTTTCCTACTTCATAGATATCGCTTGAGTTTTCTGCATAAGTTTTTTGCAACTTGTTAAAAATACTAACACTTGGGAAAAAAAAAAAAAAAAAAGCTTTTTTAAAAAATTAACTTTCTTATCACTGTTAAACCCAAAATGTGAGTCTGACATGTTTCATATCTTACTTTTAGTAGGAAAGGACTCAAACCAATGCTCTTAAAAACACGCTACCTCCCCCAGTACTTCTTCAAAACTTTAGGATTCAAACTTGCATCTGTCCCTTGCATTAATTTTATGGAAACTCAGTGTCTTTCATCTGTATGTTTTTCAGGAAATTAAAAAGAGCCTTTATCTAGCCATTTTCTGGCTTTAATTGATGTTAGGCTGTTTTTTCAGTATGCTTAAAGCAATGTCTCTATCTAATGAGAAGCTCAAATAATTTTTGACTCAAGGAATTATAGGATTGTTTCACCAGACAATAAGTTGAATACAGTGCAACAAAGGCTTGCCTATAAGCTGGAGGAAATACAATAATTTATCATTCATTTCACATTCACTCACAAAATCATATCATACGCCAAAGAAGATTTTTAGAAAACTACAGAAGCAACCCTCTATGTGTGAGGGGACCTTGTCACATTTCAACAGATTCATTCAACCTATTTCACAGATAAACTTATTTATATTTTTCTCAGCAGTGGCATGTGAGTTAATGTTATATTCCATTCTTCACAGGAACTATTGAAATGGTGCCCTCTCAACAAATAAGCTTTCATCTACTTTTCCTTAGGTGTGTTGAAAAGAGGGGAAAGTTAATCTGTCTTCAGTTTGGGGGGTTTTTTTTGTGCTGATGAATAATTATCCTTGTTATGTCCTTGAACTCTGCTAACATTTTTGCATAAAAGTTGGTCATATTAATTTTTCCCTAAAAACCTATGGTTCTTTCAATGACAATTTTTCTTGTTTAAATTAAAAAAAAAAAAAAAAAAGATTAGAGGACAGATTTTGTCTGCTGCTTCATGACCTGGGCTCTCACATTACCACACAGGTTCAATCTTTAACTCCATTGCTAACAATTCAGCAAAGTTTCAGGTACCTCAGTGGTTGTATCAGGATGAAAAAATCAGTGCTTTTTCAACTCTGTTAACTCCACCATGTCACTGAAACACCACTTTCCTAAGCCATGCCAGTGCTTGTGCTGTCCCTGCCGCTCAGCCACAACGGTTAACCATTAATGCCTCAAAGGCGTTAGTATTGAATGATGTTAACAGTTTGTTTTCACTAAGGATTTACTTCATGAGGAGCGCTGAGTTTTCTTTCTGACACTCTGCACGCCTAAACAATAATGCCTCCTTGCTCCTGGTTCTGTGCTAGTGGATCCTGTGTCCCATTTTTATAACTGTGTCTAAACCCTTACTGAACAGTAACTTCGCTTAATGCTCTAAATGATTTGGGAATCCACGAAAGCCATATAGAAGAATATGGCACATAATGTTATATGCCGAAGAAATTTATGGTTAATTCCAAGAACAGCCTGACTGGATATCACTGTAGGTACAAGATAAAGGCATCAGTGGATGTCTGAAAAGGGATAAAATTAGGAATATGCACACATCTGTTTTATGAAGAGCTGGACAGCTTACCCCAGACAGCTCAATGAATGCAAATGCCCATACAAAGTGTGTCACTACCTTTATTCCCAAAAGAATAAAATTGATACAAAACTGCCTGAGGATTCTCACCTATCATTCAGCCATGAAAATTTATTATAGAAAACATCACCCACATCATAGCGTTTCTTTGGTGATTTTCTGCACACTTAATAGGCACAAAGAATAGATATGACGATACTAGAAATTTACATAGAAAATAAATATTCTGCTATGCTAAAAGAGTTACGAGGATTTCAGCAATAACCCCAAGAAGTTTTACCAGAAAAATGCCTGATAGGTACTGCATGAAACTAATGTGTTCCCTCTCCACAGAATAATGGCTACTTGGTCAGAGATCCTTTTATTCTTCCATTTTTTCAGGAATAGTAAGATTTGAGTTTTCATTTCTTAGAAATTCCAAGTAGCCTATGAAATTTCTGACCAAGGTAACTCAGCCTGCATTCCTCCTTAGACATTCTTTGTATACATCTACTAACCCTTTTCTGATACATGATGCAGGAGTTCTCTTTTATAGCCAGAAGTTTTTCATTGTAAGTTCCAAGTAAACCACTCCCTCTGCTAGTCTAGGATAATGTCATTACCTAAAACCAGTCCAGTCCAGTTTGAAAGTCCCAGCACTCTCCTGCTTCTTCAATAGAAAAAGAATACATGATAGTATAGTGAAAATTTAGGGAAGCAGGGTGATTCAAGTAGCTCACCAGACTTTCCCTAGGAATATTATTGAACTAAGGATAGGATCTACCAGAAGTAAAATTTGCCTCTTAAAGGGAAGAAATGAGAATTTTTATATGTATTAAAATTTTAAAAGCAAATTTTATCTAACATTATATATTAAGGCCTTGAATCCGTGATGGTATTCTGAACATTGAAAGACAGAAGCTTCCTTGTCTTTTTTTAGAGTAATTTTTTAGACAGTGTAGTAGTGGAAGACTGAAAAGAAAGATACTATGTATTTTTCTGTGTATTCAACTGTGGAACATTGAAGTCAAGTTGTAGAAACCATTATTTGCTCCCAGTAGATGGATGAGTAGAAGCCTATCTACACAGTTAGATAATTAATCTCTTTTGGTTTTAAAGTTTTTTTCATGCCTTACATGGCAAATGTCAAATTTGCATCTATATTTGCCATGCTAGAAGTGTAAAAAAAAACCAAACCAAACCTGTTTATACATCTTCAGTAGCATACCTCTGTGAGAGACTGAATTGTTATCTTGAGCTGTTTGTCTCAAAGATTGTCAGGTGTGAGAGACTTCTCAAGCCATTCATCTCAAGAATTGTGGACTGCTTATC
>JAVJGG010000058.1:13080912-13103854 GCA_035590195.1 Aviceda cuculoides | reverse complement strand
ATATGCACATATCCCATACAAAAGCATAGAAACATCACATAATGCTTATAACCTTAGCAAATGGGCTTAAAATGACTTCCAAAAATACAAGCCTGCTTTTAAACTTATACAAGCTTTTTGATGTTTACATATATATGAAGTTTAGCTTTTTCTAAATGTGACTTTCAAGTCTATGAGCTTTTCTTCAAGGAGTGATATGACATGTAAGTAAAGAAGACAGATCTTTAGTTTAAAGGAAAGCTATGCAAATTCCAGAATGGTTTTGCCCAGAGCAATTTATAAACGTGCAAACCAAATTTTCCACCTGGTTGCACCCTGTCAACCAATTTTCATCTGATGCCACAAACAGAACTAACAAGTTTTTTTAAAAAGACTGTGTTTCCTCAGGTCTACCCAAAATACATTAGCTCTTTGGGTAACAGTCCAGAGGGAGAGCAATGAGGAGTTCTCACGTTACTACTTAGGAATTTTCTACAACCAGCAGTTTACAAATGTAAACATATTTCAGATAAATATAACTTTAAAATGTTGCTTTGAAAATATTTAATTCAGACATATCTTCTTTTTATTATCCCCCCACTCGCCCCTGACATTTTCATTTATGATCTCCAGAACTGACTGAAATTCCCACTTGGAGATTCTGATTTTCTTTCCAAGAAAAATTCTTGGTACTAAGATACAAGTGTATTTTTTGTTTGTCTCCTTGCTGATTTTTATTAGTATTTATAGTTTGAGAGAAGTGATATGGATTCACAATTCATAGAGAGTAGGCCAGAATGAAAAAAATTATAAAAAAAAAAAACTTTTCTCATGTTTCAATCACTTTATGTTGTATGCACCTTCACAAGAGAAAGTCATTGTATCTCACACACTGTGCCTACATATGTCTGCGTATTCAAGATACTTCATAAGATCAATGGCCCTTTAAATCTCCTTGTTTATTTTATAGAATATCATACTATTTGATAAGATAGTAAATGTTAATTAAATAGGTTTTACAATTACTGTAAAAAGTTTTAGTAGACTAAAAGTCTACTTTTAGTGTAGAGTATGGAATGCATGCCATTAAAGACATAATAGTTATTTTTGGAATTTCAATTTCATAGCCTCTAATTCTGATTTTTGGGCCAAAACCAATACAAACCTGTATTTATGTTGCAGTAACAGAGGATTCACAGAAACAGAGAAAGCTAGACCCAGGAAATCTTCTACCTTCTTATGACTTCTTAGGAAGCTTTTTTGTCTTTTAAAATACTCCTGTGTTACTGCAGGTAGCAGCAGCAGTATCATTCTTATTATTTTTGTTGTTACATCAGTATTGATGTACGCAAAAGTGTTTGCATTTCAATCTAATAAGGACCTGCTTTTGCCTGCTGCTGGATTATGGCTTCCTGCACTGACTTTTGGAGTTCTGATATTTGCATCTCAAAATTATTTACAGTTAGCCATTTCTGAGAGAAGGTGAAGGGACAACTTGTAATTTGTCCATGATTAAAAAAAAAAAAAAAATCTTATAATAACTTCAGTAAGCATATGTTTTGCAACAGGAACCTGACAGCTGGTAGAGGCATAGAAATCTTCTTCTGGGCTAGCAGAAGTTTGCCCAAACTAGAGAAAGTTTCATTAAATAAGCTATTTTTATAATTATTTATTTAGCTTTTTTTTTTAAGTAACTATTTTGATGGTATGATCCCGGTGTAACATAGTGAATAAAATAGGTGCTTTTAAGAAAATCATGACTATTTCTAAATGTGATTGTTACCTATAGGCCTCCAAACTGATTTGCTAAGTAAAGGAATAACTATAACAGATAATAAAATCCTGAAATTAATAGTGAATAGCGCAGTCCTGTTACCAGGACTGAATTATACATATATACATATGCATATATATATGTGTGTGTGTATATGTGTATATATAAATATATATGTAAAAATATTAAAAATAAGTTAAAGATAAATACAAATATACATATAAATATGAACAAAAAATAAAAATATATCTTTACATTAAGAAGTTAACTGTTCTTTACCTCTTATCTATAATTTTATCTATTACCTGTGCATATACAATGGTTAACCTATGTGAATTCTAGGAATATAAAGAATATAAGAATTTCTCCAGTCCTGTCATAGCTCATTTGCACTGGAAGAAAAGTGATGTAATCTGAGAAAGTGATGTACGCAATTGTGTCCCCTATTCTATGTTACGTACTTATAGAATGAGGCAGTTGTTTGAGAATATGGTCCATAGCCATATGGTTTTTCAATACCTTATGAAAAGTATTCCTCCCATAGAGTATTTGATTTTTTTTCCATTCTTTGTCTAAGAAAAATCTCTTAGAAGTCAGTGAGTTTAGTTTTACATATCCAATGTATAAGCAATGTTCAAATTTATTTCACTTTTGTAAAGTTGTTAGAAAAGATTGCAAACCTTATTTTAATGTTTAACTTAAATTTACCATTTATCATGAATTTGTCTGTTAATAAACATGATATCTGCATAGACAACTCACTCTATTTTGGGGACACGATATCTACAGAAAAAATGGAGTATCACCTTTGGAGAAATTAAGTCCTCTAACATGAATTCAGTTTTCTAAAGGCGAAACACTGCTGCAAAGGCTGTTTTGAAAAATGGTGGTACTAGCCATAAAGATCACTTTCTGATGGCAATCCATAAACTGGCGATGGAAAAGGCCATGCATAGGTTACTAGAGATTTGGGATGCCAACAGTGTTTGGAAGATTAAAAGCATGAGCTGCTTTGTCCCATGACTGTGAAATAGTAACAGGCTAAGTGTGTATACCAATAGGAAAGGAAGATCTGCAGTGGCTGTATCAAAATTAATATTCACTGAAAGAGACAGGAGTTGTGGGGAAAAATATTATCTGATTGTGTATGCAAAGACTGTATCAAATTATATTTGCACAGGCAGGCAGATCGAGAACGCTGTCATGCTTAATTCTGAAATCCCTAACTTTTGAACTCTGATATTCTTTTAACATAATTTTTCAATATCGCATGTAATGTATAATGCATATATGCAGAAAAGGCAGTTCTGATGGTAACATGTTCTCACTTTATCTGCTGTTAGCTATTTCTTTTCTCAGAAAACTAATATAAAACCCAAAAGCATTTCATAATTTGCAACAGAAGTGAATTGACTTTCTTCTAAGAGTCTTAATTCATTCTTTTTGTTACCTTTAAAACAGTTATCTGTGCCAGCTAATTTTACTTTGACTTGCATTTATATACTACATTCTTGGTTTTGATTGTCTGAAAGGAAAGGGAAATCAAACACATTAAAATGTTCAATTAATCTCTGTCTATTCTGCTCTCACAGATACGGTAAAAGGTGATGCTTTCAAAGGATCTTTTTCTATTACGAAGGTGTCTTTTTCTATTACAAAGGTGATCAGTAGTATCAGAACAAAACTATTAAAATAATTAAAATATAAGTCCTAGGCATATCAATCAGAATTGGCATTTAATTTGTATTCCACCAGAACATTTTAACATGCCATCTTATTTCAGCAAGCAGATGGTGTAGTGTTTAGTTCTCAGCTGTTGGGAATGTTGATGGACTCACCATCTTTGGCACAGTTTGTGTTGTACTTTTTAAAGAACAACACTTTACACTAATTGACAGAAATTACAGAATTCAACTACGCACCCAATTCTCAGCACAGAGTGATGCACTACATGAAGACAGTGTTTTACTAACTTCAGTTAGTAACTTCAGTTTTCTGATAGTCTGAGAGATTTCAGGTCAAGAAGCATTAGTCATTTCATGGATTTGATTTACCTGAACTTTGCCTGTTTAAGACTAAATGCCTGAGATTAGTTTTATTTTTTCTGAATATGTAAAAAGTGTAGATTGTCCAGGCAGTTTGAAGAATTTATCCCACTTAAGGAAATCCTGGAGATTTATATACATATCAATAAGTACATATTGTAGCTGCAGAAAAGTGCTTTTCTATATCTTTAATCAGTGTGATTTTAGGACCTATAAGAAAGGTAAGTTACAAAAGAACTATTTTGTTTTTTACTAACCCAACTTTTGAGACATTGAGTCCCACTTTTTCCTTGCTCTGCTAGGTGTATCCATGACATCTCAGACTCATACCTTTTATTATTGCTCAAAGTACAGAATAAGCCACTTCCACTTGAAAAACCTTCTCGGTGACAAAACAAATCCTACTTTCCCCAAAATATATACTGCCTGAGGAGAATAATTTAGTATAAAAGAATTTTCAACCACTTGTTCACAAAGTCATAGCTAAAGTCTGTTTTAAAAATTATTTACTGATTTTACATACAAGTTTTTTGGCCAAGAGACAGCAGTGTTTAAACAGTGAACCATAAAATATAAAATTGCACTAAACAAAATAATAAGAAGAGAGATAAAATAAGGTTATGTTACTGCTTCATAATGCCCTATTATCCAGGAGTTCATTGATTCAAACAGAGATGATGTAGGACACAAACAATATCCAAATCTTTCTAAATGAAGGGTCATTTCTGAAAGGAGTAACTATCACTTTATTGGAAGTGCAACTCTGAAGGTTCTTATTCAACCAGTTCAGTCCATGTTGTACATATTTGCTCAGCATATAACAATTTAGATGATAGGCTTTTTTTTAAGCTCAGTTCACTTAACTGTATAATAAATCTGTGTTCACCACATAGAAAAATAAATTGTCTTTACAGATGAGAATAGCATGAGTATTAACACTTCAGCATCTAACTTCTAACAGGTTCAAATGCAGAGTTCATTTTGTGTGACAATAAAAAGAAATTAAGAAGATGTTTTGGTTGGTAACGTAATATGCAAAAGTTCTGCCCGACCCCTTTGTACAGCTGTTCTGTTGTATACATATTTTCAATCTATTCTGTAATAAATAACTGTGCATCTGAAAACATCACCATCTCATTAAGTTTGTTTGAATATTTGTTAATGGTATGTGTATATTATCTGATTCTCTTCAGTATCTGTTGAATCGATAGTCCATAGAATTAACTGATGTCTGAAATCCACATAGAGGCCAATACAGTTTGTATTGCAGTTGATGTAGCTGAAAGGTAGTGTCTTTCCTCTCTCGCTACTTGTTTTTTCTCTTTGCGTGAATTAATAATCCAGTTTCCCTCCAAGAACTTCCCTCCTAAGAATAATCTCTCATGTATCTTCATGGCTTTTTCTTTTCACGATGAAACATACGATACAAAGAACAATGGGATATTACACAGATATATCAAAAACTTTAGATTCTTCTAACTTTTCAAAACACTTTCTAATTAAAATATTTGGAACACACGCTTCTTTATATTAGAGCTAAAATATCTGGAAAGATTAACATCCAAGTATGATTGAAGAAGTTCTGTGTACGCTTGTACTGATCCAAAGCTGTGTATCTTCTGTGTTGACAAGACATACCAGATGGCATTTAATTAACCATATATTATTTTTCTTAATACTTATCACATATTTCTGTTACTACATATTAGGCACAGAAACCGCAGCCATAGACCAAGACTTCACAGTTCCAGCTGTGGTAAAAGCAAAAGAACAATAAGCCCTTTTCTGTACTCCTGGAAAATCCTTGGTGTTGTAGATGATAACATTGTAGGGAAAGCCTTGTGTAACAGTGTTATAAATCTCATAAAAATATATTGGTTTGTTGTTTTTTTTTTTTTTAATAACAGACACAACCTTTTAAAATATATTTTATGTGAAAAAAGAAATCTTAACTTTCTTTTGAAATAGTGATATTCCAGGGAAATGGACTATCTCTTTATAACATTTTACAAAAGAATAAGCACTCCCAATAGAATAACGTTTAACCAAAGCTCTTTAAATGGGAAAAAATTCATTCTTCTGGAGATACAAATCTCTTCCTCTGTTCTCAGAGCACTTTGAGTATTTCAGAACTTCCAAAAACTGATTGGAATTTTAGGATTCTGCTTACCAAGTCTAAATGCAAAAATCATGGCACTATTCAATAAACACATGGCTAAAATCTACTTTCCGTTACAACCTCTCACTTAACCTTTTTTCCATAGCATTACTGCTTCAAAATGGCTACCATATTTCTAATCCAAAGGCAGGTAGATGATGTTGGAATTCAGCAATGCAGTGAAGCAGACTCTCGGTTTACCCTGCTGCTGCTGAAAAGCTATAAAGTGAAAAGTTCTTTGTAAATGTAAAGTAATATTACAGTTGACTTGTCAAGTGGATTTGCATAATGAAACTATTTAAATACAGTAAATGAAAACTAGAGGCAACAATTTGCTTTTAAATATCTATGGAAGAATATTGCAAAACATTTAGTCAGCACTAAAGATCTGTATTAAATACTCTTCATACAGTCACATTATAGAAAAGTATGTCTTAAGATGTCTATGTATTTCCTTAGTCACTGAAATTTTATCAGATATACCTCTCTACACTAAAATAAAATATAAGTTCTAGTGGAGCTCAGGATCCTGTGAGGAGAGAGCAGGGCTAAAAGCAGGATCACAGCCCTGGACTTCAGGAGAGAAGACTTTGGTCTCCTCAATGATCTCCTTGGAAGAATCCTGTGGGATAAAACAATGGGGAGAATAGGGTCCAAGAGAGCTGAATGATATTCAAGGATCATCTCCTCCCATCTGAAGAATTGTCCATCTCGAAGAAGTCAAGCCAAGGTGGCAGGAGGCCTACATGTATGAACAAGGAGTTCCTGACTAAACTCAGACATAAAAAGGAAGTATGTAGGAGGTGGAAGTAGGGTCAGGTGACCTGGGAGGAGTATACACTGTCTGAGTGTGCAGTAATGGAGTTAGGAAAGCCAAAGCACAGCTGACCTTGAATCTGGCAAGGGATGTGAAGGGCAACAAGAAAGGCATCAAGAGGTACATCAGCTGCCAAAAAAAAATTGGGAAAACATGGGCCTACTGCTGCGTGCAGCAGGGGTCTCGTGACGGAGGATGCAGGAAATGTTGAGGTACTCAGTGCCTTCTTTGCCTCAGTCTCTCCTGGTAAGACCAGCTGCCAAAAATGTCAGGCCATGGAGAACAGAGAGAGGGTCTAGAGGAAGGAAGACTTACACTTTGTAGAGAAGGATCAGCTTAGGGAACATTTGAACAAACTGGACATAAACAAGTCCAAGGGACCTGGCAGGACTCACCCATGAGTGCTGAGGATGCTGGCCAATTTCATTGTGAGGTCACTCTCAATTACCTTTGAAAAGTCATGGCAGTTCAGAGAGGTTCCTGAAAAATGGAAGAAAGCAATCATCATTCTGATCTTCAAGAGGAAGGATCTAGAAACTATAGGAAAAATCAGCTTTAACTCAGTACCTGGGAAAGTGTTGCAACAATTAATCCTGGAAACCATATCCAGGCACATGAAAGACAACAAAGGAATCAGGAAGTCAACATGGATTTACAATGGGGAAGTTGTGTGCTTAACCAACCTAATGTCTTTCTACCATGAGGTAACTAATTTGGTGGATGAGGGTAGAGCAGTAGACACTGTTTGTCTTGACTTTAGCAAGGCTTTTGACACTATCTCCCATAACATCCTCATAGAAAAGCTGACAGGGGTTAGGTAAGCGGACAGTGAGATGGACTGAAAACTGGCTGAACAGCCAGGGTCACAAGGTTTGCAATCAGCAGCACAACATCCAGCTGGAGGACAGTCACTAAAGTTATACCACAGAGTGTTCATATAGTGTCCAATATCATTTAAGCTTGTCTTTAATGGTCTGGATGATGGGCCCAACTAGAGGACACAAAACTAGGTGGAGTGACTGATACACCAGGTGGTTGTACTGCCATTCAGAGGTGTCTTGACAGGCTGGGCAGATGAAAAGGGAAGAAACTCATGAAGTTCAACAAAGGGAAATGCCACACCTGGCACCTGGAAAGGAACAACCCAATGCATCAGTGCATGCTAGGGGCCAGTAGTCTGGAAAGCAGCTTTTCAGAGAAGGACCTGGGGGACCTGGTGAACAAGTTGAATATGAACCAGCAACATGTCCTTGTGCCAACGAAGGCCCCCAGCATTAGTAAGAATCTTGCCAGCAGGTAAAGGAAGATGATCCTTCTCCTCTACTCAGCTCTACTGAGGCCTCAACTAGCTTGCTGTATCTGGTTCTGGGGTCCCCAGTACAAGACAGGCATGAACATATTGGAATGAGCCCAGGAAAGGGCCACAAAGATGATAAAGGGTTTGGACGATCTCATACAAGAAGCTGATAGAGCTGGGACTGTTCAGCCTCAAGAAGACAAGGCTCAGGGGGATTTTATGCTTGCATATAAATAGCTGATGGAGCGTAGTAAAGAAGAGTGACATAGACTTTTCTCAGTGGTGCCCATGACAGGACGAGGCAATGGGCACAAATTGAAATTGTACCTCAACATAAGTATGGTTAACCACCCATAGAGGGTGATTGAACGGTGTAACATGTTGCCCAGAGAGGTTGTGGAGTCTCTGTCCTTGAAGATCTAACAACTCAACTGGGCATAGTCCTAGGGAACCTGCTCTGGTTGACCCTGCTCTGAGCAGATGAGGTTGGATTAGATGATTTCCAGAGCAGCCTTCCAGCCTCAGCCGTTCTGTGGTTCTGTGACTGCAAGCGCTGAAGTTGACTCTGGGTAGCAGGCTGAGTAAGATGACCTCCAGAGATCCCCTTCCACCTACATTATTTTCTGACTCTCTAAAGACATTTTTTCAACAATAGTTTTGATAATCAATAGTAAAAAATGTAAGAATAAAAAGGATAGATCAAAATATAATTAAATTTCAGTTAGTCTTTGTTTGTTCTCTCCATTTCTGAAGTCTGGATTTTTGTGAATAACTGTGTGTTTCTTTTAAGATATTATTTTAGCCTATCAGCTATCAGGCATTTTCAAATGATGTCTGAAGCAATCAGTCACTGTTTCATGTAACAAATGTAATATAACTCCATTATAAATTGGCAAGCTTATTTCTTCTAATGGATAGTAATTATTATTGCTTTTAATGATTACTTTCTAATGTTATCCAATACTTTCTATGATACTTTTTCTTTGGATGCAGGAGGCCCTCTTCAGAGAAGATACTGATGTAGAAAATAGTTCTTAGTATGCCTTATAGAGTTAGCAGTATTATTTGACCTTGATCTATTTTTATTTCCATATAGTGTCCAAAGAATACTAATTCATTTTTTAAAATGTATTTTCACTGGAAAGCATGAAATACGTTATTATGATACTGACAGTATTTGTTGTATTCTGATCTTCTACTCAGTGTGGATTTTAAAAATGTCTCAGTGAGCTTAGTCTTTTTTCCAACTAAAAGCTTTTTTTGGGGGGGTGTGGTGTGGTGGGCGCTGCCATAAAGCTAGTGCTTTAGTGTTTGGGTCTTCACAGACCAGGATCAGGTTACCTTTTAATTTTCTTTCTATTTAATTAAACAGATTGACCTTTTTATCTCCTTTTTGTAAGGCTGCCATTCCACAGGTCAAATAATATATCACCGCTTTACAAACTTAGAATCTCTGTCATTATTAGTCAAAGGAGCTTCTCAGCTTTCATACCTAGAAACTTACAGGACTAGCTAACAATCACATAATGATCCCTAAGTCTCTTTTAAAGTCTAAGCTTCCACAATAAAATGTCAACAATTACCTTTTTTTTTTTTTTAACTTATTAGCAAATATATTGCATAACCTTGAACCAAAACCTAAGTTTTGTGTGACCCCATGCACAGGAAAGACCCCATTCCCTACCTAAATATAGCTTGGAAGCCTAGCCTTTTGTCATTATATTTTGCAAATACATCAGTGATTTCATCAGGGATGAAAATGACAGTCTTTTTACACAGCCTGATGTAAAACTGGTGAAATGTTATTATGTTTTATTAGCATAAAATAAATTAAATTACATGATGGTCAGGAAAAAAACTATTAAGTAAAAAGGTCGAAATGAAATAAAAATGTTTCAGTGCTAACTGAAGTATTTCCATTCATTAGAGCCAAAATTATCTTCAGTGTTCATGTACACTTCTTTTACGGTTTCTGCCTCAAGATAAATGATTTTGAAATCACAGAGATGTAGGATGTGAAAAAAGAAATCACTTCACATTCAGTTCTAATCATACTCTGTTAGGGTTTACCCCAGAGTTGTGCTGGGGAAAGAGAACTCACCTAACAATGCCAAGATGGTATGTTGTGCAAACTTATGTTCCCATGATGATTCCAGCCATGTTGTGATTCTCATGGATACTGAAGAAAATCTTTGGCAGCATACTTGCCTGGTTTCTCTGCACTCAGTAGCTTGTATTTAGTTAACACTTTCCAACTATTTTTAGCCAGAAGAGATTGTTCCACTTTTTCCTTGCATGAATCCTTATGAGGTAAATAGAGGGTTGGGGAATGAACAAGCTGAGGCATTAAAGGGATCACCCATGCTGCTTTAGCATTAGCTCTCTCCTTGGTTCTTCTTTGAACTACTCGTGCTAACTCTAAGGCAACTCTGTTATAAGCTTAGTGTAGACATCAGCCAAGCTAATGCTATAGCTCTTGGATCTAGAAATGAGTCCTTGGCATGAAGGACTCATCCTTTATTTATTTCATTTTAGGACTGCTATTCCAGCCACCTTTTTTTTTGGCGTGGTGGTGATCGTGGTGGTGTTTGTTCATTGGTATCAATGGTGTTGTTAGAAATATGGTCCTCTTAAAGCAATAGAAAGATGACTGTGAGTACTGAGATTTTTCCAGATAATTCAGTCAATGAACCTTTCATGCTGAATTTTGCTAGTGATCCATAAAAGACTCAGTTGAAACTGAGTTGAAACTACCCTGTGTGATTTCAACAGTTCTCATACATAAATATTCATTCTTATAAATCGAACTATATTTGCGTGTGTGTATGTGCCACTGCTTGTCCAGAAGTTCAAATGCTTGTTTTGACTTTCTTCTAAATGTGAATGCAAACACCAACCTATTCTCTTAAGAAAACCATACTACTTTCAGTCTAAAAAAAAGTACAAGCTGGTCTCAATCACTGAATTTGGTCTGCCAGAACGAATGTGACCTCTTCTGTTGTTACATTAATAAGGTTCTTTTCTCTAGAGTAATCCTTTGGGATGTATCAGTGTAATCTCTGTCTTTTGGCATTCCTCCCATGTCAAAGACCAATTGTTATATGAGGACTTTTTTTTACCTCTTTTTTTCCGTATGAGAATGAACTATTCAGTCCTGTTGGTTCATCAAGAAAAAAATTGGAACATAGGAAATGGACCGAATCCAAGGTCAATCTCTGAATTAATATGGAACGGGAGATGTTTCAGGGAAGGTATAATAACAATTTGTATAAAGAATGCTGATGCTTTGCAATCTGAAAGGAAAAAAAAAAAAAAAAAAAAGAACAAATCCAAGAAAGGGAATGGAAACAGAGTTTCATGGCTGTTGTGCAAATGTGCTGCTTCAGCAATGACAGACTCCAGTGTGGGGACCTAAGAGTGGTCTTGCAAGCCTCTGGTGCTAAAAGAGCAAAGTGGGGAAGCAGACCAAAATCCACACAGGCTTGGAAACCTGCCTGACATAAGTTTTAAGAAGCCTTGCCAAGGGCTCTGTTGCATCACTGGCACAATTGTCAAATGGTCTGACTTCAATTGGAACTGATCTGCATAATATATAATTATTTCCTGACAGACTAATGACACTCCCTAAGTTGAAAAGACAGTTTTATCACAAACTTCATTTATGGATGCTTATGTATTAATTTTAAAATTAAAAAGAAGTTTTAACAACATTTGTACAATAGTGGGCATATCCAAAACCATTTCGTGTCTATCCATTTTGTCTGTAGATCTTCCTTTAGAGCTTGTTATAGACTGTAGGCAAATCAAAATGTATTTATAAGATGTAATGATGTTTCAAAGGCAATTAAGTGCCTATAAACTTTATGAAAATTTGTGGCAGCCTGGAGAAGAGACCCACATTAGTGCCTTCACTGAAGAAAAAAACCAAAGGGAATGCAATTTATATGTATTTTTTTTCTGTCAATGTCCAAAGAACGCTTCTTTTCCTGGCCAGCAAAATGCACATCACTCTGGCCAAGTTGCATCATCTGTTGTCCTGTCTTTAGTGGAAAGAATGTTGACAGCAGAGAGCGGAATGGAGAATTTGTGTTACCCTTGTTGTGAGGGAAGGGTAACAGGTAGCAAACCAGGAAAACCCATTATCTGCTTCTTTTTGCTCTGCTGCTAATGGAACAAATTGCTTTTCTATAGTCTTCTGAGCATAGTAGTATTTTAGATACATTTATATAATTCATGTCTATTTGTATTAATCTAATTTTCATGTTAGAACAATATAATCCCAGTCTCTGTGTTCTTTAAAAGTACTAACCTTTATTATGCAAAATTCCCTCTAACAGTTATCACACACTTTATTATAACTCTATTAAGAGGATAATCAAAATTCAGAATGATTCGTATTAAATTAATTTTTATTATTTCAGTCTTCAGAAGCCATTAATCAAGTTTCAAGATCTTTTCTGCGTTTTTATAAAAATAACCAACAGATAGTCTGTGCTCCAAAGATGTTCTACTGTAGTTGGAAAAATTAGAGGCATTTTGAAATTATAATGAAACCACAGCCACATTCACCCTACTTGTAGGCTTACAGTTCATAAAGAGGTGTAGGAATACATAGAATGAAAAAACCTGTCCTGTCCTAGGAAAGAGATTGCATCTGTTGTACCATTGCCTGTCTTGCATGAAACAGGAACTTTCAAAGTGGTAACCCCCCCCCCCCCAAACAAACAAACCAACAAAAAATATCCATAACCCCCCTCATTATCCATTGTGTTGAAATTTGGTAGCTAGAGAACTCAGCTGCAGCACAGGAAGCTGAAATTCAAAGAAACAGTTTAATAATTCAGATCAGATCATTATGCCTACACTCAGTCCTTTTTCCTATAAATGAATAAAAGCATGTTCAGTGGGTTTGGACCTTTCATAGCTATTGGAAGATCTCTCTAATCCCTGGGTCTTGGGCTATTTTAAGTAGGTGGAAAGACCCTTCTTTGGTTTTTAGATACAAATGACTTTGACAAAACTAACATGTATGTTATTGTGAAATGTCATAGTTGGAACATCAGAAACATTTTATGACTTAAAATGGTAAAAACCTGCCCCATCACTGGTTAAGATTTCTAGATCAAGGATGAATCACATTCTATACTGTTTCTGATTTATATCAGGTAAGTGTCAAAATCACTCCCACTCTAGCTAATTAACCTTTTGTGAATTTCTTGTAAACTGTTTTTCCGAAACTGCAATGGTGACAAATGGCTGATGTTCTTTTCACTCTTATTTCCGTAAGAAATTAAAATGAACTTTTGTTTTGCAGTGAAAATCTCATTTTGCTTCATAGATCCTTGTTACTCTGCACATGTCCTGTTCTCAAGAGAATGTTCTGTACGAAACAGAAGACTGCAGGAATATAACATTTCATATGAGAAAAAAAGCCACTTTTCCCGACTTAAAAGAAGCCTGAGCTTAGTTGTGGAGGGAGTTCTTTTCAGTATTATTGCTTCATAAAATATATTGACTTCAGAGCTGCAATCTGTTCCAACGAGAATACTTCACAGGATCTTGTTCAGCTCCTGTTCTCCCCACTGCCACTGGCAGAATGTGTTACATTTGTTCGCAGTACACACAGAGGGAAAGAAAGAAAAGGGAACTAGACAGCTAGTAACATTTAGTGCAACTGCAATTCACTCTCTTACAAAGGAGAAACAGTGAATGGGGAATGGAGAACCAGCAAACGTAAAATGATTTGTAAATAGAATCCAAACAGGCATAACACAACCAAAATCAAAGCTGAGACTTCTGGGGAAAGCTCGCTCAAAATATCAAGACCATACCTGCTTGAAAAAAGTGTGTTTAGGGATCAAATTAAGTTACAGTAAAGCAGTACTCATGTTAGCAAGATGAGAGTAGATGTGTATCGGTATCTTAACTTAACTGGTTTCATGGTTATTTTTGTTTGTTGTTTGAAGAACATCCTCAGTGGCTAAATACAGAAGCCTACATCAGAGCTACTCCCTTTATGCTCAAAAGGCACCTACCAGGTATTAATCTGACCTATTTCAGACATCTACTTCAGGGTAGGATGAATGGAGCTTTCAAAGTACTTTCTTTTCTTCATTATCCAGAAAAAAATCCTAGTGTATGCAGCTCTGATATAAGTACACATAATCAGTGAGGTGAATTTCCTACTGAAAACAGCAAGCATCCAGCTTTCCTGTTCTGCAGCTCCTCACTCCCAGGTTATTGTAACTAGTAGCAAGACACTGGTAAAAGTGATCTTAATACAGAGGAATACAAAGATGCATTAAAGAACTAATTCAATACAGTGCATCTTACTGCCCTACAACTCTTGAGAGCAGGTATTTGATATTACCACTACTGAGGTTTTTCTCTCTCTCTCAAATCCTTAGGACTTTGTAAATTTTTCAGTGATAACATTGGCCACTCAGAGTCTTTCTAAGGTGATAAAACAGTGAAAGCTTTTGGTTATTTAGGGAATGTCTAGAATACTGCAGTAAAACTTGCCACTGAATAACCTTTCCACGATTGTTGGGGTTTTCTTCTGGTGGGCAGATAGCAGGGGAAGAATATTTTGTTCTCTTTTTCCTTAAACATCTCACTACTACTAGAGTTGAACAAGAAATTTTAGAGACAGATTAACTGGTCCGTTGGCTAACTGCCTACAAGAAATGTGAATTTTTTTCTTTTCTGTTTAAAGAAAGTGAATTTTAAATATTAATTTTCAAGTGTTCAAAATTTCTCATTTTAAACTCAAATCTGCAAACACTTCATAGATTTCATTCAGAAAATGAAATTAAATCTTCAGAGAGTAATATCTTCTATGACACAGTCATGACTATAACAGCACTACTACTATCCTAAAAATCTAACTTCAGAAATTTCACAGTGAAGGGATCTTTTTTTCCTGTCAGTATTCTGAAACTGTGTTTCATTGTATCTATCCAGAATTTCAAATTCTGTGCTCCTTGTGGGCCACAGTGGATCAGAGAAATCTGGGAGGTGTTAAGAACCAAGAGTGACTGGATAAGACATTTACAGTGTCTCCTCTGGAAAAGGTTATAGTCATGAGGGAAGAGCTCCATGAGCACGACATGACGACCAGCTCATACATTCAGTAAGAACAACTAATTTAAGCAATGATAATTATCAAACTGTTGAAGGAAAAATGGTCAAATATGTATCTCATTAACAAAAATTGATTAGGACTGGACCCAGAGTTTAGTGAAGATAATGAACTTATTAATTGCAAAGGCATTTGGTTTTGACCAAAGATATAAAAATGTACTTGAAAATTAGGTCCAGGATGACTAAAAAAGCTTTTTCTTTCTGCCCAATATCCTCTTTTTACACAATAATATTTATTTGGTAAGAATTTATTTATTCATCAGCTAAAACTGCAACTAAGGCTATTATCACATTGTATAATGACCATCAACTATTCTTTCAAATAATTTAAATAATTTGGTAGATCTAAAACAAGAGCTAAAATGGAAAATACACATCTTTCTATGCAGAGCCTGCCTCAACCTGGGGCCAGGAGACTGAAGTTCATTCCAGCACTGATTGCTGTGAGCAGCATGGGTACACTTTGAAAGAAAAGGAAGAATAGTACTGAATATGAAGCTAATGAACAATCTATCCTTCTCACAAAACATCAAAATGTGTCATCCTTTAAGGTACCATCTCATTATTTTTCTTTTTTTTTTTTGCTCTGAAATGTCACTGATTGTAAAAAAAAAAAAAAAAAAAAGAAGGAAAGCAAGAGAAGATAAACTTCTGTATCTAGAAAGACAGCAGCTAAACCAAAAAGAAGTGTACCGACAAGGACTACAAAACATACAAATATATACCTGTAAGAAGAATGAATTAAAATGGTACCACTGCATTTTGTCCTATATTTTTGTCCTATAAATTGCACCACAAGGAAGGTATTTTCTGATCATTCATACATTCTGACAGTAGTAAGACTATAAACATCACTGTTTGTGGGCCATAGTGAAGCTCAGTAAGTTGCCTGGCAGAAAAGTGTTAAAACAAATCCATACTTTATTATGAACACATGCAATATAATGAAGTAGCATAACAAGACTCTAAATACAGATGCCCGTTTGCTTCTAAAAGTACAGTATTCTTGAATGAAATAGAAAAAATTAGCTATTTCAATTAACAGTTTTGTTCACTGTTTGGTTCACCTGTCACTTTATATTATGTGGAGAAATACAATTTTTAAGAAGTTAACCATCTTTGGAAATATTTAATGAATTCTAGTTTTTCATCATGCCCACAGACTGTTTTGCTTCATATCATATACATACAATTCAAAAAATACTCTTTCTCCCAGAGAGCTTATGATCTGAATATGAAACAAGGCACAAATTATAGTGACAGGCAGCTAGATGGGGTAGCTCACTAGGAAAAAGTCCTACGTGAATCTCTCATAGGCACTTCTGAACTTCTGTACTTATCTTAATACTTTGTACTTGTTTAACTGGTGTCAGTATATGGAAACTGTACTTAAGAAGTAGGCTAATTTCTGTTGGATCTTGTAAGAAAATAGAAGAGTTTGAAAGAATGTTGCAGGAAAATGAAATGCATTGAACATTTCTGTAACTTCTTCATTTTTTGTTAAAATTGACTAACAAGTTAAAAAAGCATTTTCACAAAAGCAAGTGTTACTTTCACATCATCTTTTGTTTTATTTCTTGTTCTGCTTTTTGGCCATTGAAGCACTAGTAACAAAGTATTAAATATGCTGTTTGATGAATATTTTAGTAACTGACAACATACTGAATTTTTAATGTATCAGCCTAAACTTTCAGCAGACAGTTGCCTAACAGACCTACCAACATTTCATATAATGGCCTGAAAGTCCTAATGGGTACACAGACAGAAATGTGATGAATACCTCAGAAAACTAATCTGGGTGACCAAATAGCTTACACTGAGATACCAAAGAAATGACAACATTCATATCTAAGTTCTGTTCTGTAAGTTTCCTACAGGTGTCATTCACTGAATGGAGGATTTTATTGAAATTAATATTAAATAATCAGTTTAGTAACAAGTAATACTGCTTAGTCAAACTACTGAGGTTAGCCCAAATGACTATCCATAAAACCTTTGATCCCATTCACTTACTGTGTGCCTGTATGTGATGCAGATTTTACAGGAAAATGAAATATGAGTATTTCAGGGAGCTCTAAAGAAAAATATTGGCATTTTGATTTTATCATTCAGATTTTCAAAGCAATTGTTTTGAAACCATGATTTACAGGGGAGATGGAAAAGGTAATGTTTTAAGAGAAAAGAAAAAAACATATGAACATAATGTTCCAATTCATTATGGTGTCTTGACATGACGGTCCAACATTTAAAGATTTCCAAAGCCTTAGGCAAGAACTGTGTATTATTGTCAAGGGCTATTTAATAGTCTTCAGTCATATGAAACTCTTCTACCCACAGTTCCATGTGCAAAGCAACAAAACTGAAATCAAAGGTAAACTTTTGCAAATGGGATTGCAAAGTCACTGTAATTGGAATCCAAACTTGGATACATATGACAAAGATGGGTTTACTGTGAATCCAACCTCTTTCACTCAAGACTTCTGAATAACAGGTTTTCCTAGGTATTTGATTGAATTTTGCTCTATCCATGCCCTGTGGGCAATGAATCATGGACTTTAAGCTATCTTCAAATAATAGTTTAGAATACATTTATGCTAAGCAATTCTATTGTGCACTTAAAATTCCATCACATCATCAATACTGCTTCTGTTGGTTGTATCCTAAAGGGAGTTTTAAGAACAAAATCAAAGTTTTGAGTTAAGGGAGGATAAGACCAGCCATCTTTAAAGTGCAAAGACATTTATCTGCACCAATCTGTATTTAAAAAAAAAAAAAAAGCAGCAAAATCCTAAACTTTAGTATATCCGAGGAATAAACTTCTCTTTCTGTAAAGAATATGAAGAAAATTACTGATGGTAGTAAATGCTAAAGAAACTATAAAAGCATGTTAGAGGGTTTTGTATTTTTTTTTTTTTTAATACTAGTTCTGTATGAAATTGTACTTTGTGGTTCTAACCCTGAAAACTAAATGGTATAAGGGAAACTGTATGCTAATGTACTTAAGTTTTTTCCTTTGTGTAAGTCTTTGTGCGACTGGGATCCAACTTCAAAGAAAATAAAACACACAGTTATAATTTAGAAGTAATTACAGCTGTAACCAGTATTCCATACAATGAAAAAAATCTTGTATGGCTAAATGAAGAAGTTTATTGCAGATTTGGTTTTAGGTATTCTGGGAATAAGTTTATTGGTACTAATATTGCAGTTTAAGGTCACACCTGTTCTCTCCCACTTTCTCAGGAAGTTGGATTTGGACAAGGTCATGCTGACAAATAATGCCTTCAGAGTAGTAGTGAGGAGATTCATCCTTTTGCTTCAGAGCAGCTCTTGTTAGAAATCTGCTCTACCTTCACCCCGATGAATTTAGAAATAAAATTGATAAATGTGTCTAAAACGGTCACCACAACAAAAATATTGCATAAAAATGAGAGAAAAAATCAAGAAAATATGCAAAGCAATGCCAGTTCAGAATAGCTGAGAACTTAGGTAACAAAAGATAATTCTGCCATGCAATTGCTTCAGAGAGTACAGCTGTAGTTAAAATGTCATTAAAAAGAAGGCCTCGATAGCGTGTCAACCTCCTCAGTGAGGTATAAAGAACTTGGCTTAGAGAGGAACAACAATTCTGCTTAGCTATATATAGCTTTCTAAGTCATTTATATTTATTATATAACTATCTAGTTCCACAGTAAAAATGATCAGAACCCAGCAACTTCTACAGGTCAGACCCTGTCTTGCAAACAGCTGGATAGCAACAGCTGCTCTCCGCACACACCTTTCGTTATCCGCAAGCACAGCAACAACCCTGCGCAGAAACGGCCTGTACTTACTGAGAGGGAAACCCAAGACAAGATCAGACCTTGGAGAAATTTTTGCTGAACTTATACAATTTGGAAAAAATGGGTCTGTAATGTATTATCTGTAGGTACTGTAATTTATATCCCTTTATTTAGTGCTGTGTGAATGCACAAATCCATGATGTTGATAACAGATGCCACTAAAAAAATTCCTCAATTTTTATAGATGTTCAGATATAAGAAACTCAATTAACAAAGTTGCCTCAGAAGTAAAGCAACATATTAGTAGAAAGGACTAGTTTTCAAAGTATTGATTTTGGGAGCTCATCCCAGTTCATTTAAGATGTAGAAGCCTAAATTTAATCTCTATTTTTAAAATATTTTAAAGCCTTGTTAAGCAAGATGTGTCATTTATTAAAACAGGAACAAAATGAATTCTTAAGAGTTCTGGCCTTTGGATGTAAAGAGAACCATCACAGAAAACTTATGTTTATTTTTATGTTTTAATTTAAAATTGTTAAATGAACTGCATGTTTTGGTAACATGTTCTGAAATGAACAGAGAAAGAAAAAAAGCTCACAAGAATAACTCATGGACAGGCTAACTATTACTCCAAATTCCTTCCTGCAAAGAAAGTCATATCATGTTATCCATGTATTCTCTTAGTCCGCCAGTTTAGGAAAATGTCAGAGGTTTAAATTCTGTAATGTATTTTCACTATCTTTATGACCTTCCCTATTTATGGAATTGGAGAAGAAGTACAAGATAGCAACTGGGCTAAAGTTATATTTAAATTGTCAGGAGAATAGATTAAGCTCATAGTATTTTCCGTTCTCATTACAAGCATTGTCATAAGAATGTAGAACTCAAATTTTAATGCCTCATATATTTTAGCAAACACAATTGTAAAATGTACTTTTGTGACCTTCCCAATGTTTGTTTTCTGATTTATTAGCACCTTTTATAGTTCTTTGCCCAGAGCTCTCGTAATGTGTAAGGAGAACGTCAGAATGCTCAGCCTATGTACGTAGAGCACTATTTAAAGGTTTATATATTATAAACAGTTTATAGCAGAGGGCATCTGCTAAGTGGGCTGCCACATCACTTAACATGAGGATGACTGTCATGTGAGGTTTTATCTCAACAGAGCTGTTAAATAAGGATTCCTGATCTAAAATGTGTCACATGGTACAGCTATGGTACAGATTTTTGAATTAAAAAAAGAGAGTTAATCTCAAAATATTCTTAGTGAATTTAGTGCATTTATTCCTTGACAAAAGAAAAGTCATTTCAATAAATTTATATGTAATTGAGATGTTTAATTCCAGATGCAGAAATCTACATTAAAAAGTTTAAAGAAAAATATTGTGAAAAACATTACTTTTTATTCTGCAGTGATAGCATATTTAACAACAAAGTGAATAATGTAAGAAATATCACATCTAAAATGGTCCCTTATATGCACTTTTGTTTACAAAGCCTAGCAATTAGAAATTAACACCAAGATGTAAAACAGCCTGATGAAACCTTTTGAGTGTTTTTTTTTCTTTTTAAAATGTTTTAGCATTTGTCTAAAACTAATTTTAAAATAATGAGAATACATGATAGATTTTCATTTTACTCACTAGTGCATATAACTTCCTAACTATTGAAATCTACAGATGACTAAGAAACAGGAAACACATTGGAGAGATATGTCTAAGTCTGTGTCAAACTATGAAGAAGTTGCAAGTGAAATTAAACAAGAACTCTTCAAGTGGTTAGTTTGTAGAGCTAGTCCCTTAGAAATTGCTGCCTCACCATAATGTCTTGGACATAAGTGACAAATGGACACGAACAGCACCAACAGTAATTTAGGTGGAAACCAAATGCTGCATTTGATTCTATGATTAGTTCACGTCAGAACTTTTAAACACTTTTAGATTAAATTAATTTTCACAACACAACTTCATTCACGCACTATGGAAATAAAATTTTATCAGTACAAATTTTTAACAGAATAATGAAGAAAAATCGATGAAAATTAGTCACAGTTATTGATGAATCTATGTTGGGGGGGAGATGGGTAATCTTAAAAATAACATAGCAGTCACTATATTTAGAATCTCAAAAGCTGGGTAATGAAAGTGTTTATACTGTCTTTCCTATGTGAAGATGACATCATCATAACTGCTCTTTTGACGGATAATTTGTTCTGTCTTTTCAGTAATGAATGTTCTCTTTTTGTGACAGAACTAATGTTATAAAAGCTGAAATATTTGTAATATGAATCATTCAGGGTCTGACAGCTGAGTGAATGACCCCAGATTTCAGAGTGACAGAGAAATACTCTAATCTGTATTAGGAATTTCTAAACAGATGACAACTCAGAGCATGAAAATTTTGACAAAGAAAAAAGATTGTGTCTTAGGCACTATTGCAGCAAAGATTGCATCTTTGTTTAACAAAGACTTCTTCGTTAGTACGTATTGCATAACAGACTGTGCTCAGATACACAAACCAGTCAGGAGGGAGGCTCCAAGTTTTGTGAAGCTAGATTAAAAAAAAAAAATTTGAACTTATAGTATAAACCAATTTTTTTTAAAAAAATTGAATTTGATAGTCTCAATCATGCTCATATTTAACAGCCAAGATTTGCACTGACTTTTTAAGCATTAGTATGGAATCTGAGATTCTAGTAGAATGTATTGATTTCAGTTGCTAAAGCCATACAAAAAAAGGAGGGGGGGGGGGGGGAACACCCCAAATTATTAATAATGAGACATGTTAAGTTTACTATGTTTGTCATATATATATTTGTTTAATTTCTAACTTTTCTTCTTATTTCTATAGCTCTATTTGTGATTTTCTGTAAGAATATTTTAAACATTATGTATCATAATGATATACCTAAAAACATGATTCAGTGAAAAGGGTTTTGAGAATATATACAAACGTCTTTGAAAAACTGCATTTGTCTTCCACTACCTGTATTCATTTCCTTCCTGAAGCTTACAGAGATATGAATGTGTCAACCATAAAACAGCCCAAATTTTGAAACTGAAATAAAAACAAACATGGAGTGCCAGTGTTCACTTCTACTAAACCCACAGCAGTTTGTCTGCAAAAGGCTACAGATGTGAGAACACTTAGAAGAGTATGCTTGCCTTGTTTTTATAGCCTCTTCCAGGCATCACTTTTGTTGGAAGGAAGTTTGATCAGAGCAGTAACAGACATTTGAAAACCCAGTGTTAAAAATGGCTTATTATTTCCATAACTTATTTTATGCATAAATTAAATGCATTATGTGTGTGCCATCATTTAAGCCCAGCCGGCGACCAAGCACCACGAAGCCACTCGCTCACTCCTCCCCAGTCTCAATGGGATGAGGAGAAGAAAATATAAACAAACGCTCGTGGGTTGAGACCAGGACAGGGAGGGATCACTCACCTCTTATGAGCACGGGCAAAAGACAGGCTCAGCTGGGGGAAGAAACAACATCAATTTCATTTACTACCAATCAAATCAAAACAAGGGTACTGAGAAGTAAACCCCAACCTCAGAACACCATCCCTCCCTCCTGCCCGCCTCAACCCCACTCCCGGTTCTCTCTCCCTCCTCCCCCCGGCGGCGCAGGGGGACGGGGACTGGGGGTTGGGGTCAGCTCGCCACACCTGGTCTCTGCCGCTCCTTCCTCCTCAGGGGGAGGGAGGACCCTGCACTCAGCCCCTGCTCTGCCGTGGGGTCCTTTCCATGGCATGCAGTCCTTCAGGAGCACACTGCTTCAGCGTGGGTCCCTTCCATGGGCTGCAGTCCTTCAGTCACAGACTGCTCCAGCGTGGGTCCCCCTTGGAGTCCTGGCCATCTTGGGGGGCACCCCCTGCTCCGGTGTGGGCTCCTCTCTCCCCGGGCTGCAGGTGGGCATCTGCTCCCCCGCTCCCCTCCATGGGCTG
>JAVJGG010000058.1:13068219-13080812 GCA_035590195.1 Aviceda cuculoides | reverse complement strand
GCTCGGCCTGGGCCAGCGGCGGGTCCGGCTCGGAGCCGGGGAAGCTTCCAGCAGCTTCTCACAGGAGCCGGCCCTGCGGCCCCTGCCCTGCTACCAAAACTCTGCCACACAAACCGAAAATACCATGTTAGACTTAATGGTCACAATGGTTAGCATTTTGTCAAGTTTCTTAACACAGATAGTATCTGGACAACTTGTTAGCACTGTTTTTCTGATGCCACTATGATAGCTGGAAAACATTGTCTAGACAAATACAAGTACATATACAGTATAAAACTTTTGTTTTTACATGTAAACCTAGTATACCTTTATCGATAAGAAAATGTTTTAAGTATTGTAGTAGAGTTAGTGGTAGCTAAAGACATAAAAACTACAGGAATGTTAAACCAATCCCAAAGCAAGCAT
This sequence comes from Aviceda cuculoides, assembly GCA_035590195.1. Lineage (NCBI taxonomy): Eukaryota > Metazoa > Chordata > Aves > Accipitriformes > Accipitridae > Aviceda > Aviceda cuculoides. The sequence goes on along the minus strand of JAVJGG010000058.1, from coordinate 13,080,407 downwards.
TAGAAAGTCAGGAAATTAAAGGAAGAGTATAAGTTAAATTTAAATGTATTTGTGAAAACAAAATAAATGCTTGTACATAGCCTTAATTTCATTTATTAGTTGACTGCATAGAGGAGAAAAAAGTAATAATGAATATTGACAGAACAGCAACGATGGTCACACTTTTGTTGTTGCCTAACTCATGTGAATCCTAGCTATACAAACTGGCCTGTGTTCCTCAGCTCTCAGCTGAATTCTGTTACACAGGACATGTGCAACAGAAGAGCTTGACTGGAGTCACAGGTAATTTTATCCATCATATTCTTTTCTTCCTTAGTCCTGATGTTAACATTAGAATAACACTCAAAATACTATTTTTTTTTTCTTCCTTGTACTCCTGTTCCCATGCTATTAATCACATTTTCTTTGCTTTGCAGTTATTTCTTCCTTGCTTTTTTGGTTTTTAGTTTTTAAACTGCATGAGCACCATTTCAAGTGAAAGGTGTGACTGGAAATAGCTGTTCAGGTCAAACACTAAAAGAGGGCTTATCTTTCAAGTTCAGTGTGAGCTGTAGAGATGTGTTTACTGGTGCCAAAACACAACAGGTATTTTAGAAAAGGACCACGGGACAGGCTATTTCCAGCACTAAAGAATTGTGTCAAATTAACACTAGTTGGACAGAAGCTTGAAGAACAGAAAGGTCTTAATCATAATATCTTGAAAAAAATAATGTAGAGAATATCTGAGTGATAGAAACTGTGGCACCTCAGAAGTGACAGACTAAAGCATTTCGGCTTTCTTCCTATGTTTAGAGTGCCAGCAGATGAGTTTGGTTCAAATATACAAGGGAAATTTACCTATAAATGTGTTTGGAAGTTGTGTTACTGTCAAACCAAATGATACTAAGACCTAGGGCCCTTCCATTTTAAGTATGGAACTTCTTGGTAAAAATAAAACCTTGGCTAAAGCAAAATTATTTAGTTAATAAGAACTCTCTTCTTTACGACTGAAAATAATAAAAAGAAAGATTTGGTAACATTAAAGTAAAAAGAAAATAAAGTTACATAAGATAATAATCTCTTTCAGGAGGTTTGGAACTGACAAGAATGAAACCTCAGAAATATTCTGTTTTTCTGGAATGATTTAATAACTTTTCTTGATGCAAACTTTCTATGCAATTGAGATATATTAGTTATAAAACTTAAAATTACTGGCCAAGATAGTAAGGTTTAGAAAGGATCAAGAGAATCCTCTGAAAAATAATTTTACTCATTTAATCAGGAATTGCAATTGAACATGTGGGTGTGGACACTGTATCTAGCACCTCCACAAAGATGAAACTTGGGAGTTTCTAGTTCTGCAGAAGCTGGTCAAAATCTCTTTAAAACATGGTCCACCTTTTCGATATGAGGTGTTTAAGATTTACTATGAAACTATGGTTCAAGCTTGATCACCATAACTCTGGAATCATTCAGACATGTTTAAAAAGAGAAGCCATCATCACTGTATTAGATAATAATTGTCAGCAGAAATTTCCCCCCTATTTTTCCCTATTAAAAACTAATAAATAAAATATTAATAGCAAAGGCAAATTTTTAAACACATTGATAACATCATACCTGAAAACAGGTATTTTGTATATGAAAATTCCAACAGTGTCTCATTTTTCTTTCCTACTTAGGCATGCTGTACTTAAGCATGTTTCAGTAAGAACAGTAAGGTTAAAGATTTTGATAGTCAAACTTAAAATGTGAGTAAAAATTTGCTGTCATCTCCTACTAGAATATACTACCTGCCAGTCACTAAAATAATATAAAAGAAAATAATTGGCTCAGAGTTTTAAGTAACTCTCTGGACCATTTTCATTTTTAAAGTACAGTATCTAACTTACAATTTCTAGAAGTATAAAAGAAGTTAGTTTTGAAATTCTGTCATTTTCTTCCAGTTAGATGGTCTGTGTAGATCACAACTTACAAATCAATGCAGTATCTAAATTTTAGAGATGCCCCATTTCTTTTGCCAGATTTTTAGCTGAAGTGTGCTGTACTGCAGAAACCTCCTGGAGCCTGAACTTCTTTGTTTTGTAAGTATTAGTTTTCCCAGGATGAAAAATAATACTTTTTCAGCCAACTTCATTAAGTGCAATGGCACAGTAACTCTACATTGCAAGCTACGTTAATCAGCTCTATCTATTCTCAGGGAGTATCAGCAGGCAGACAGACTCAATCCCTTATTTAAGAATGGCAGTTTGGATTCAGATCACATATTAATGAGCTTCCAGCTTCAGCATCTTTCCAGTTTTAGTAGAGTGTCTATCTGGAATAATAAATACAGATTTGAAAAAAAGAACTCTATATTACTGAACTCTGAAGTTTTAATACACGGGAATTTCCCCATATGTTGTATTTTTCCTTTTCAGGAATATAACAAATTTATTGTTTTCCTGAGTATGTTTCCCAGAAAACTCTAATTAAATAGTTTAACATCTTTATGTACAATCATCTGGACAAGTACTATCCCATTTTGATCATTGCACCATTTATCTTTGGTGCAATGAATCATAACCACCTGTAAAAAAAAAAGGATTTTTGCCATTTTTTGATTGCTTAAGTTAAGCCCTGATTGATAGCCAGAATTTTTACTCATTATAACACTAACCTAAGTGAAACTTCTGCAACATAGAAATATATTTATCTTATCAGGAGCTTTGTGCCCATTCCTCCCATTTGATGCTTAGCCATTGCATAGACAGGAGTGCTGGATCCATTTTGTCAAAGGGAAATAAACAGGCAGGAACATCACTCTGTGTGGGGCACTCATTAATAAAACAGCCGTTTAACCATATTAACACAGAACACACTGCCCAGTATTAACTTTTCTATCAGGATGGGAGACAGCTTGTGAAAACTTGTCTAAGCTCCCATGTAGATCTCAAACGACAACGTAGTCAATACAGTCTATGGAGTCCAGAACCCCATTCAACTCATCTTCTAGCTGACATTTACATTTGGGTATCTTGCAAAACCCCCAAACTCTAATCAGAGTATGATGCTTCTGCATAAATACAGGGGACATGCCAGAAGAGTGGTAAATGAAGTGAGCATTGGCGGATGTAATACACGACCCACAGGACACTCATGCTTGTCTGTAGCAGCAGCAGGAGGACAGGCATGTGATTACATTTAGGAAAGGGGCTTCCAGCCTACTGACAGCAGTGGCAATTTCTCTGCTCACGGTAACAGGGTCACCCACTTCACATAGACACAAGTTCACATTTACATGTCTGAATGCAGAGCTGAATCTCACCCTGTAATTTCCAGCATTTATCTTGTAAATAGTCTGGTTCTTAGATCTAACAATTACTTCTTTGATTCAGACACTTTGCAATGCCTTTGAATTCTGTCCCAAATTAACTTTTCATAAAAAAAGGGCCTACTTAAAATATTGTAGTTTTCTGAGTCTTATTCAGACTCTGTAATAAATCTTTCAGGGATGCCTGACTCATTTTTCAGTCAGACACTTATAATCATTTCTTGTTCTTCGAGGCTTGATTGAAAACCTGCTGAAATCAACTGATACAGTCATTTGCCTTCATCAGCTTTTGGATACGGCTCTGACTGCCTTTGAATAAATACTATAAATCATCTCATTTTATATTAAAAATTAAGACATTATCTTCTGCTTTCAAAATGGACTCTATAGTCTTAATTTGATTAATTAGCAACCACTTCACGCTGGTTGGAAAATACAAGATCAATGGTTTCAATTATTCAATAATTAAAATGGAACTGGGCAAGTAAATATTATTTTAAGTTCCTAAAATGCTTTAGCATTAACTCTCACATAAAACATCAGCATTGTTTAAAAGGATTCATATTGTTTATTTGTAATTCTTTAACAGTGAATTTTATTTCACAATGACACTGAAAATCCATCTTTATCATATCTCTAAGCTGTTAGAACATGAACAAAGGAGGCAGCATGTAAGACAGTATTATGGTTATTATGATGCAAGAACAATATTCTACATGCGACTTTTGTATAAAGCAAATGCTTTTTCAGTTAAAAATATCCTTAAATCTTTAGAAGGGAAGTAAGTCCATTATTTTGGACGATCTGAACAGCCTGGTTATTTCCAGCTGGGAAGAAAAGTAGTTCCCTTCTCCTTGTGCATGTTTGGTTTCCTGCCCCTGGCCCAGGCAAGCCATCTGAAAAGGATTTTAATCAGAGAGAGAGAAGAGGCTGTGCTGGCTGGCACAGGCACAGCTGCGCACAGGGACTCCCAGCCCCTTTTTGTCCCCATTCCCCCACAGTGCCCTGACCTGTGGAGCCTCTCTTGCTGGTGGGTCTGGTCCAGCCTCGGGGCTCCCTGGAGGCTCCTGTGGCACCAGGGAGGGGGAGGCTCCGTTGCCCTGGGGGGCTGCTGCGGCTCCCCTACCCCTGTCAGGGTCTGTGGGGATCAACCTTTTGTCACCATAGCCCAACAGCCACCTTTTTTGTCCCTGTTATAAACAAATTAGCGGAGGATAATTTAATCAGACCGCCACTTATTGGAACAATTTCTATACTTTAGTACAAGAAAAGCCTTGTTAAATAAAGGGACTTGAATTATTTAGCAAGACAAGAGAGCCATGGAAGAAATTCTTAACTGCACAGCTAGTTATAAGAACCTTGCTTTGTTACTTGCAGGCACAGCAAATCAGCAGAAAAGTGGACTAATAAGATTAATTGCACAACTAGAGACAAACTACGAAGTATCTTTCCTAACTCCTGAGCAGAAACATTCTCATTCCTCTCTTTTTTAAGTCTTCTTAGCGTTCTTATGTCTTCTCTATTTGTCTTTCTGCTTTCTTCTGCTTCTTCCTCTTCTGCTCCTGTGTCTACGTCTCTGCTATTTTGAAAGGAGATGATGAATATGATCCTAATTGTGCGTAGAAAAATTTTCCTATGTCTCCTCCCATCTAAACCAATAGGTAAAAGTTATTTATTAATTTTATATTGCTTTTTAAAGATTACAGTGACTTTTGGTCACAAAAGCTGCTCTGTATGCTGCTTCTATTCAATGAAATTTTAATTTAGCATTTACTAGTGCTGCAGGCAAATGATTAATCAATCAACTAGGCCCTGACTTGGGGTTAAGGTTAACTAAATAAGGCATGGAAGACTACTGGAATTGACAAACATGGTGTGAGAAGCTGACAAAAATTACAGAGAGCACCATTAGGAATAGATTGCAGAGGCAGGTAGAGAGGAGAATTTAAGTGAGAAATGGTCAAAATTCGCAGACAGCTGGAGAGGAGATCTGGGGAGCAGAGCCTTGCAAGGCTAACATGCCCCAGTAACCTTGTCAGTAATATAATATAAGGCTGATGTTCCCCAAGTAACAATATCAGAAATACCAAATTTGGGTGCAAATGTAGCAAAACTGGAACCAGTGAGGAAAAAGTCATTGGGGTGGGATGTTCATCTGGGATGGGACAGGTGCAAAGAAAGGAAGGTACTGGGATGGCGAAAGCAGGGTTGAGAAATGGAAAAAAGGCATAAAGAAGTATGCGAATCATGTGCTTGGTGTTATCAGGGGCACCCATTCAGCAGCCCTGCACTAGGGTCAGTGCACCCTAAATCAGAACAGCAAAACTTGTTTTAACTCTGTGGTCTGGAGGGTGGCGGGGATGGGATGAGGTTGCTTTCCCCAGACACAAGGTGCTCCTAGACAGACAGATTGAGCGTCCGTCCTGTTATCACTGTTCAGGTGCCCGCTCCTGACCAGATGGCAGTCTGCAAATAACCCACCACTTCTAACATAGCTCACATTTCTTAAATGTATAAATTCTTGAGTACAGAACTTTATTTTTCTTTTATGTGAGGTCCTTCAGGTTTTTTTGTAATGTTAGGGCTGGCTGCTACATTAGCATTTAAAGTAGCATGCATCAAATAGTAACCAGTATTTCTTTTAGTAACAATCTATAATTTAAAAAAGGTAAGTTATGTTAGCCAATGCTGGGAATGCTTGGAGAAGAAAACATTGGAATTTTGATGAGCCAAAGTTCTCGCATGAGCAGGCAAACAAAATTTGAACAAAATAGCAACAGGGTAACATTAGCACCTCACCACAAACCCTGGGAACATTCTCATTAGTTTTCCAGCTTCACTGATTAAATTTTTCTCTGTGGTGACTTCATACCATTGAACATTTAAAAATACTTAAAATTATATCAGAACACATTATGGAGACATTTCTTTTTAATAGTATATTCTGAATCTTAAATTGAATTAAAAAAAAAGAAAAAAAATGTGACAGGCTGTGACTAAAAGTGGCATTTCTGCAGTCTACCCTGTAACAAGCCTTTAACCTTGACAAAGATCCATTGAGATTAACGTCTAGAGAAATTGGTATCATATGCAGCATCTTTAGCCTCAGGTTAATGGGATAAATAATTGAGGCAAGTATGCTGGGTAATGAGGTGAATTTTAACATTTTAATACAATAATCAGATCTAACCAATTGTCGAGTCTGTCTACAGGCTTTGTCTGTCCTGGGACTTGCTATTTTTAGCACAAAGTGTAGTCAGGAATGCAAATTACTGGAGTAAGATGACAGTATAGGGCAGAAATAGAACACAGCATATATGTCATGTAGTTACAGAAAATGAATACCTGAAATCTGCAACTACTCTTTTTACACCTGTACCTACTAGAGTGAATTGCATAAACAGCATCTGTTCCAGCCTACTGGCTAACAACTCCTAATTATCTCACCTGTGTAATTAAGAGTCTTTACTCTGTTTACTACCTACTAACATGAAGTTTAAGATAACACTGAACAAAACCAAACCAAAACAAAACAAAAAAAAGGAGCATATTGTAGTTGTTTTCCTGATCACTGGTAAAAGAGGAGTTTTATCCCTCTTTATTTGCTCATGATGGCATGGCAAGTGCCCATAATTTTCAGTGTGTGAAAATAAGGAATTTCATTCTGTGAAGAGCTTTTAAAAAAATTAGAAAGTTTCAATTTGCATGTTATTACTTATTTTGTTTGCTACAGCAGTGTTTCAAAACAAGCTCCAATAAATAAACTACATTGCTCCAACTCCTCTTAGCTGCTGATCCCCCAGAGTGGTCTCAGGTGAACAGGTTGCTGAAGCTTTGACAGCACACAACAACGAACCGTATAATTTCTGCACATTGAGCAGAGGAGACCCATAACATAGAGTTACTGAAAAAGAACAATAAAAATACAGGTACTTCTAAAGGTCTGAGCAGCAGAAGACTTTACTGAGAATTGCAAATAAACCCAAAGCCTTGCAATGACTGTGTTTTAACTAAGCTTTTACTTTCCATAAGTCATTATAATAACTGTAAGACTAGCAGAAAGTAAAAAGCTGTTTTGTGCTCTCTATATCATTAGGGAATCAGAACAGGTCGTGCTCTAATTTGTATAAATAAAAATCAAGAGATCTTATGGGTTGCTCTGCTGAAGGTCTATAAGCATCAAGGATCCAGAAAAAGAATGGATATATGTAAACATGCTGTTACTTTTTGGTTAATATATTCACCTACAAACAAGGACTACTGAATTGCAGTCCCAGCTGCCTAAGTTGCTTTCTGTTTGGTTTGGTTGGGGGTTTTTTGTTGGGTTTTTTGTTGGGGTTTTTTTTTTTTTCTGTTGGTCTTTCTTTTTTTTTCATTTGTTTTACATGCTTAAGACTATGTAAGATAGTATGTATCAGTCCTAGGAAAAAAGACTAGGTTATAGTACACATTATGGCTAGCTCAGAACATTAATTAGTAGGTCATTTTATTAACATCCCTTCTTCATTGCTTCCTTCTGACTTGTTCAGTCTTGAAATCCTTTCTTATAGAAATTACTTATAGCCAGCTTATACCCTCATACTCTACTAAGGTAGGGCAGGCTCTCAATGCGGGTGGTTTCTACCCTTGGTTAACAGATTCAGTCCTCCTGAAAGAGACTAGAAGTACAACTCATGGGAGGAAGAGTATATCACAGTTGATGAAAGTCCCCAAAGCTGCATTAACTGCATAGTTTTCTCAGGGAAAAGAGACTTTTTCTCACAAGATGATTAGCTGGAAATTCTATAAAATATGGTAAGTGTGCCTCCAAGGTACAAGAGATACTACATAAATATTTAACTTACTTTGCTTCTTCCATATCATCTCAAGCATTTGGAAGAGTGTGATGCCTGGGATATTAGCACAGAATCCTACCCCTCTGCACACAGCACGTGAAGTCAATGTATGCACAGGGATTTCAGCACCTCTAGCAAAGACTTCATGGGCTTGAAAATGTCTGATAACTTCTGAAATTTCCATGTCTCTCTTTTCATGTCCTGCTCCTTTATTGCTGAATCGAAATCATCACCCAATACCCAATATTCCTAAATTCATATTGATTAATATGTGGCATCTGATGACAACTTTGTCACAAAATCTAATTTTTCTTCATGTGTAGTCATTTTTGCAATTTGACTTTCTAGTTATCAGCTTCCTGACTATAAATATGACTGCAAGTTATAGGCATCTAGGTCACTGAGGTGCCTTCAAGTATCTGTCCTGACCTCCAGATACTATTTGAGAAAGTGCCCAGAGGTTCTGTGTCACAGCCAGCCACTCACTGACACAGCATACTCAGCAGCATCTTACTTGGCTCTAGGTATCTGCATATAGACACTTGAGTCAAACTCGTATTTTAGGATGGGATGATCACCTCTGCAATGACTAGAGGTGAATAACTTCAAGTTCCTCTTTAAGTGGCTAAATTTTGGGGCAGTTAACTTCATGAGAAACTCTGGGCATGCTAAGTAAGCATTCAGTAGCAGTGTGATGGAATAATTTGTAGTATAAACCTTTTATTACTCCCAGGAACAGTGTATGCCATTTTTTTCATCAGAATTTAACTTTACCTTTGTGTCCCTGATTGAAAAGGGAGGGAGAAGGGAGGTCAAATTTAAGCCTTAATCTTCTCCATAAGAAGGTAATTTTAATGTACATAAGTGGTTTGCTGAACGGATATCTGTATGAGAAATAGAACTAGTAATTTCGCTATCGAAGTCCTAGCAAAGAGTAACTGAAATCGCATTTCTAGCATCCTTTTATGTTATCATCTGAAATACATTTTTTTATATATATATATTTATGTAGTGAAACTTTCTGGTTTCTAGTTGTAATTTCTATTTAGATTTCTACATTTTTGTTAGGGTCAGGTGAATTAACATTTCCTATTTTATCTTGTGCTTTAGTTCCCACCTGAAAACTCTGAGTGAAAAATCATCAGTTTTACTTAATTTCCTACTGAGTTCTTTTGGTATACTACAGACAGAAAAACATTAATCAACTTAGATATACTCTTAAAGACACCCTCATGCATTGAATAAAACCTCAAAATTCTCAGAAGGCTTGTGACACAACCTCTTATTTCTTCTTTCTCCCTCTCCCTTGTCACAAGCTGAAACAAAAGCCATAATGCTAAAGGTTAAAAAAGAAATCAAATAACAAGTGAAGTCATAAATGTGACAGAACCAGCCAAGACTACCTTTTACGACTTCTCTAAAAAGCCTTTGGGGAAAATTGCTGAAGGCCTTCAGGACATGACAGTAAAAATAAGGCTGTGGTACCCCCTAAAGGAAGCTAACAGGAGGGTTGGTTTTTGTTTTTTTTTGGTTTTTTTTTTTTTTTTAAATTAGTTTTTCTTTTCTTTGACAGAGTGTTGTGGTTTGAGCCCAGCTGGCAACAAAACACCACGAAGCCACTCTCTCACTCCTCCCCCCTGGCCCCCATGGAATGAGGGGAGAAAATATAAAGGCAGGCTCGTGGGTCAAGATAAGAACAGGGAGGGATCACTCACCACTTGTGGGCACAGGCAAAAGACAGGCTCAGCTGGGGGAAGAAACAACATCAGTTTAATTTACTACCAATCACATTAACCCAAGGATACTGAGAAGTAAACCCCAACCTTCGAACCCCTTCCCCCCATCCCTCCCTCCTGCCCGGCCCAACCCCACTCCCGGTTCTCTCTCCCTCCTCCCCCCAGCGGCGCAGGGGGACGGGGAATGGGGGTTGGGGTCAGCTCGCCACACCTGGTCTGTGCCGCTCCTTCCTCCTCAGGGGGAGGAGGACTCCGCATTCGGCCCCTGCTCCGCCGGGGGGTGTCTCCCGCGGGACATAGTCCTCCATGACCTTCTCCAACATGAGTCTTTTCTGTGGGCTGCATTTCTTCATGAATTGCTCCAGCGCGGGTCCTTCCTACAGGCCGCAGTCCTTCAGTCCCAGCCTGCTCCAGCACAGGCTTTCCCATGGAGTGGCGGCCATCTTGGGGGACCTCCGCTCCACCATTCACCCCCATGGGCTGGGGGGGGACAGCCTGCCGCCTCACCACGGGCTGTAGGGGCATCCCCTCCTCCTTCCTCACTGCCCTCGGTATCCACAGAGGGGTTCCTCTCCCATCCCAATCCCCACTCACCGCAGGTTTCCCCTCTTAACTCCGTTCTCCCTGAGGCGCTACCGCCGTCACTGAGGGGCTCGGCCTGGTCCAGCAGCGGGTCCGGCTCGGAGCCGGGGAAGCTTCCAGCAGCTTCTCACAGGAGCTGGCCCTGCGGCCCCTCCCCCACTACCAAAAAACCCACCACCCAAACCCAAAACAATGGCAAAGATGTTTCAACACACTGTCCTAAGTCATGGACCTGAAGTTTCCAGTGTAGCAAATCGGCAAAGAAAATATGTGGCTGATTTTCTCATTTGGGCATGGCTTCTTTGTGTCTGAACACAGAATAAAATAAAATCTAATGAATCCACAATGATTATAGTTGGACAAAGTAAGAGGTTTACTTCACTATTTCTCTTCTCTTTGGGGAAAAATCCAGATAATATAGTCCCATCATAGTCGATGATAAAAAATTTCCATTACAAAAGTTACTCTGAAGGATGTTAAGCTCTTTCTCCCTCTCACTTGGATGTACCATCAGCATGTCTATGTAATTTGCATCAAAGAATTGTAACAGAAGTGTCAGAGGAGTTCTCTACGCTGTCAAGGTTGATTTTCAAAAGTATTGAAACATGGAGGACATGCAGGAATCATCTGGAAGTAAAATGAATGTTGTGCCAATATTTAAAAAAGAATAAATAGAATAACCTATTTAGTTACAAGCTTGTCATCATAAAATCAGTCTGAGGGAAAAAAAAATTAATCACCTAATATGGGACTCAGTTTATAAAGAATTAAAAGAGAGTCATTTAATTAATGCAAGTCAACACAGGTTTCTGGAAAACAGATCTTGTCAAAGTAACTTGAGGACTTTTTTTGACGTATACAAATTTGAGTTGTAAAGATACTGTTGCTGTAGTATTCTTGGATTTCTATTCTGATTTGATATGGCACAGTATCTTGATAAATAATGTGAAACAATGAAATCTGCAAGCTATACATAAGGTCTATTAAAAGTTATCTAAATAATACCCCAGTGTAATTATAAGCAGGACTCATTGTTAAGTAGCTATAGAGGTTGATTCACAGGGATCAGGTTTTGGCTCTAAGCTATTTAATGAGTTTATGAAATGTCTTGGGGGAAAATAATTACTGATACAGTCTTCAAATGATGCACAAATGACAGGAGGGAACAGTTGACGGGTGGAAGCAGAAGAATGACTGGATACTGGTCAAGAACAAGCTTCACAGGTTGCTAACTGTGCTCCTCAGCAAAGTGTTTATGAACGCAGTCCATTCCCACGGGATGCAGAACTCTGTCCTGGTAAGCCACGGCTCTGAAAACGCTCAGGATCACACTGGATGGGGCTCTGGTGCAGAAGCAGACATAGCGGTTAGCAGTTGCCAAATCTTGCAGCGGGGAGGCAGCTGCAGCTCCGTGCCCCCGGGTCCAGCCAGCAGTGAGGCTGAGCCTGGATTCCCAGCAGGCACATGCCCATGGAGCGCATGTACACACCACATACATTGGTTGGTATAGTATAGCTCAGTAAATTGCCAGTCACACAGGTAACGCAGACAGACACACGGAGCACTTGCACAAACACAGGCAGCACCAAGGGACTCATCCTGTCCCCCTCTCTGCCCGAGCAGGGTGGAGGCTGGCTACTGAGAGTATGTGTGTACACTTTTAGTATCATAGAATCATTTAGGTTGGAAAAGACCTTCAAGATCATCCAGTCCAACCATCATCCATGCCCACTAGACCATGTT
>JAVJGG010000058.1:13057727-13068119 GCA_035590195.1 Aviceda cuculoides | reverse complement strand
AAAGAGATATTCCATACCATATGACGTCAGTTCAGATATAAAAGCTAAGTAAAGGGAGATGGAAGGAGGGACATTTTTGTCTTCTGGAGCAACCACTACCTGTACTGAAGCCCTGCTTCCCAGGAAGTGGCCAGACATTACCTGCTGATGGGAAGTAGAGAATAACATCATTTGTTTTTCTTTGTTTTCACGCACGACCTTTGTTTTCATCCTATTAAACTGCCCTTACCTTGACCCACAAGCCTTTTGTTATATTTTCTCCCCCGTCCAGCTGAGGAGAGGGAGTGATAGAGCTGCTTTGGTGGGCACCTGGCGCCCAGCCAGGGTCAACCCACCACATAGTCAAAGAAAAAAATTATTTAACCAAGAATTTAGAAATTCCTGCTGATTTTTGTAATGGGAGGACAATGCAGCTGAACATCTGGACCCCTCTGAATTTGAAGAACATGGGGTAAGTTTCAGCCAGTGGTGAACTGAATATTATTATTAAACAACGCCTGGAATTCCTTCAGTATCACTGTGCTTATGGAGTTTTCATTTGCAAAACTAAAGAATGAAATCTCTGAAATAATTTTGGGATATAAACGGTTTGGATGGCAGGATACAGAACTCTTGTTATCTTGCAGTTTCACCTCCTGGGACAAGAAATTTAGTTCTGTTTTACACTTGGCTGTCATAAGTACTCAAGTACTACAGAAGAGCTTTCATAGATGGAGTGGGAAGGAACTACAGAAGAATCTGGGTATGCTGTAGTACATACAGTCACATTACATATTTATTCATACCCACAATATGTCCATGTTTGCTTTGTCCACTTCTCGTTTCCAAATTACTCTCCATTTTTAACTCAAAAGCTGAACTGGAAGTACATGAGGTGATGTGCTGGTTTTGGCTGGGGTAGATTTAGTGTTCTTCATAGTAGCTAGTACGGGGCTATGTTTTGGATTTGTGCTAGAAACTGCGTTGATAGGATGTTTCTGTTGCTGATGAGCAGTGCGAGCAGGCTGGGGGGGCACAAGGAGTTGGGAGGGGACACAGCCGGGACGGCTGACCCCAACTGTCAAGGGATAGTCCAGACCATAAGACATCATGATCAGCAGGTAAAGCTGGGGGAAGATGGAGGAAGGGAGGGACATTTGGAGTGATGGAGTTTGTCTTCCCAAGTCCCGGTTAGAGGTGCTGGAGCCCGGCTGTCCTGGAGATGGCTGAACACCTGCCTGCCCATGGGAGGTGGTAAATTAATTTCTTGTTCTGCTTTGCTTGTGTGAGCAGCTTTTGCTTTCCCTATTAAACTGTCTTTATCTCAGCCCACGAGTTTTCTCACTTTTACCCTTCCGATTCTCTCCCCATCCCACTGTGAGGGAGGTGAGTAAGTGGCTGTGTGGTGCTTGGTTGCTGGCTGGGGTAAACCATGACAGGCAAAAATAGGCAGGCCATGAAGAACAGAAATTCATGAGTGAAGAGAGTTTTAATAAAGGAAAGGCAAGTAATAGCAATGCTTTAATTTTTAATTGACTGCTGTGAAAAATGGTCTGTAGCAATTAATTCTTCCTCCTGTAGTGGTGTACCCTAGGTATTTAAATAGTACTTACTGGGCTTCTCTCTTTCAGACAGTATTTTTCTATCTACCCATGTGCTGCACCACAGCCAGACTGTGACAGGTACTGAAAGACACTAGTGGATTTCACAAACGGATTAATGACGTGTTTTCCAGAAAAGTTTCTATTCAACTTCCTAAAAACTTAGGAAAAAAACCCCCTAAGTTAAAGCACCTGCTCTGACTCATTGGTAGTTTGGTCTGTTATTAACTGTAAGAATGTAATTAGTTATTTATAAATCCAGCCCTTTATATAAATGACAAAGTTCATTTTCTTTAGCAACAGCTTAGATTTAAAACAATAAAAGTGAAGTAAATTGAATTGATGTTTACATATAAATGCACAATACATCAAAAAAGTCAGTGCTGCATATAGGTATCAGTGACTTGAACCACTGAGTATATCAAATAAAGTTTAATTATAAATCAAACCATTAGTCCAATCATAACAAGTTGTTGACATGCGTATGTTGTTAGGAATACTTCATTAGCTGGGAAAAATACTTTTTTTTTTTTTAAACACTGAAAACCAAATAAGAAACTGATTTACACATGAATAGAAACACACACACACTGTATTAATGCACTGACCCCCAGAAACATATATTCACTACACAGCAGAAAACCATTTCAATAGATGAGCCTATATATTCTTATTTTTTGCATTGATTTCTTAAGACTCTCTTATTTTCTATTTGGTTATTTTTACCATTAAGGAAATATTTTGGGATGTGTTGAGTCCAAAGATTAGTGTACAAAAAAAATTGGCTTCTGTGAGTACGCATTTCAGTTTGCTGTTTTTTGAGAGACTTGTGCTGCTACTTAAAGAAGGTACACATATTAGTAACAAAGAGAATGTGGATCCTGGCATTTCAACTTGGCACTTCCCTATCTTTATTTTCTCTCTTGTGTGAGTGCTGAGCTAAAGAGGGAGAAAAAAAATCTTGTTACCAAATCTAACATATACAAGGTATTCCATAAAAAAAGCAAACTGTTACTGTGCTTGTTCGAAGCTTTTATTTTCAGTTGTACTTTCAGAAAACAAGCAAAGGACATTATCTAAAATCATGCTCTGGGGAAAAAAAAAAAAAAAAAAATCTTTTGTCCTCACTGGCTTCATCAAGTGTTTATGAAAACAGAGCACTTTTCACACCAAAGTACATTTAACTGAACTTGTGTACAGGTCTTTTGTGTACAGATCTTTTTCAGCTCTCTAAATTCCTGGGGAAATAAAAAGGAGGAGGTGGGGTGGTGTGTAAAATTTGGCCTCTTCACTAATAGATATAAAAGATCAACAGAACTACTGCATAGTAGGCAAATTAGTAAAAACAAGAGAATTTAAAAGAAACCTTTAATGAAATTCAGGCATGGTTAAACAATTAACATGATTTCCACTCCTCTACCTCTCTAAAACCACACACGAAAAAAACCAAACCCACCCAACACTGTGGTTCAAGGTATTACTACATGGGGATCTCCCACACCTTGGTTATTCATCCTATAAAATACATTTAATATCCAGCTCTTTCGACAAAGCTGTGCAATATATTTCAATCCATGGTATTTCAGAAGGGTTTTGGAGGGTGTATTGAAGGTCAAGAAGGCTTTAGCTGTTGCCATTGTTCATCAAAAGTACAAATTCACTGTTAGAACCAAAGAGGTGAATTCAGAACCCTGCTGCTGGCCCGGAAATACTAAGCAGCAGCATGATGATTGTGCCATTCAAAGGCATTTAAAAAAATACTTAGTGCTACCAAATTTTAAGATAGATATTGTCTCAGGTTGTAGTGACAGACAAGACCAAATCATTCAGCATTAAATTAACCTGAATTCCATACTGTGTTTTTCTGTCACATCTCACAGATATTGATCTTATGCCTAGACCAGCACTGGATTTTCCCTCTTGTTATCCTGGTGATATGCTCCATTTTAATGACAGATGGTCACAGTCTCAGTCCTAGCATGTTCTCAGCAAGTTACAGGAGCAGGCATTACAATATGATCTCTACACAGCACTGAAGCAGTTATGTTGATGTTTCTTTCATCTTCTCATCTTCTTTGTTCTTTTACCACTTCTTTTATTTTTTTGTTTGTTTGTTTCTGATAGTTGTGATTAGTTTGCTATGAACAGTTAGCAACATGAACAGCTGAAATGCACTCATGTTTTTGCTTTTCTTGGGAATCTAGGGGAAAAAGGGAAAGCTGAAAATCAGCAAGTTGTTTTTTGGAGGGTTTTTTTTCCCCTCGATATATAAGACCTCCTGTCTTTTTGAATGTTGGACCCACCAATACTTTGATTTCAGGAACAGACATCTAGTAAGATAGGTGTCTTTATTAACATCCTTCATCCACTAGTTGCATTACCTACAAAAAAATAATTTAACTGACAAATTACTGTACACATGAAGTCATCGATGTTACCTGAAATGATTAAGACTTTCAGATCTTTTTTTTTTTTTGTATTAACAAGGAAGACCAAAATAGTTTCATAACTGAGTCAGAACTAGAGTCAGGTCAAAGTGGAAAATCTACTGAAGCAGACACTGTCTTTCAAATAAGGTCAATTATATCTCTGAACTGTGGAGGCTTTCTTAAAAACAATAAAAAAGCTAATTTCACCTTCCCTTTTACTTGGGCAGCATGATATATAATGGTTGAGATCCAGTTACCTTTTAAATTCCTGCACAGATGTGTTTCTTCTATGGTATCCTGAAGGCATTAGCCTTACTCTGTAGTACATGCAAGTGTTTAGCAGCCATTCCTACTTTGTCAGGCACAGTGATCTTAACTGAAGAGTGAGCAAAAGCCTGTAAAAGACATCTACAAGTTACTCATTCAATTTAATCGAGAAAAATCTTTATTTCTAAACTATTGTTATTAATTAATGCTTCACGCTACTCTTTGGATGTTACTATTAAATACACAGTGATGATCTGCATCTTCACTGACATATAATATCAATTCCATAGCTTTCCATGGTTATTGTCCCATTTACTCATGCAACAAGCCATGAGATAGAAACAATGCTTATGACACAGGCAAACTGGACTAAGAATACACAATTTGGAGGATCATTTCATTTAAAGTATACTGCCTTTATCTTTTACAGCTTCCTGCTCACCTTCTGTCCTATAAGTATTGAAGAGTTTCTTGGGAATATTCCCATTTATATCAAAATCATGTCTCTCTCAGTAAAGATAGTGACTTTTTCAGCACTACCTTTGAACTGTTGCTCAAATTTGACTATGTCAGGCAAGCACACAGTTGGGAACTGCTGGTCGCCTTTTGAATTTTTCAAATGGGCCCTAGGTAATCAAAAGCAAATCCCTGGTTTCTTTTCCTGAGCAAACTGGGTAAAACAGATTGGTATTTGTATGCAGCAGCTTATCATTACCTGTACATAGCAGGAGGGACAGTTTATAACGATAGCGTCATCCTGGTGTGAATGTGAGAAGTCCTTTCCCTCTGGAGTTTATACAAGTCTTTTTGGAGAAAATGTTTTTCAGGACTCTCTTACAGTTGCCATATTTTTTCATTATGTAGTGAAGACTAGTGCAGGGAGGCAGTTTATTTTCTGTGGAGCACTTGCTGGCACAGCAGGGAGTACTGCCCACCATTCTCCTTCTCAGACAGCTGGCACCAGGCATCAGGCTGTAAAGGTCTAGAGCAGCAGGAGGAAGAATATAATACTGCCTTTTCTAAATCTGCTCATGGGTACCATTCACAAAAGTTGCAAAACAGAGATCAAGTTCACAGGGAGCGTTCAAAGGAGGAACTTTCATGGTGCTTAGCTATGTCTTTGCCAGGTTTGAATGCACCTGGTTTTTCTGCCATGATTTATAAACCTTTTTTCCTCCCCCGCTCTCTTTTCCTCTTTCCCTCACCCATCTCCTTCCTCTCCCTTATTTTTCTTTACATTTTCCTTTCCCACCCCCCTTTTTTTACCTTCTTCCCTTTTTTATACACATTTTCATTTCCCTCCCCCCCACCCCTTTGTTTTTGGGGGTTTTTTTACCTTTTTCTCTTTTTTCCTTTTTTTATAAAAAAAGTCTTGGTAACAAAATGGTATACAACTAGTTTTAATTGTATGTGATCTTTCTTTCACAGTTAAAATAACAGTATTGACAACTAAAATACCTTCACTAAGTATCTATGCTTTTCTATGTTGAAGTGCAAGAGCACAGTTCTAAGGGATACTAAGTAACATCTCTTTCCCTCTAAAATAACTGTTATCCAAAGTCACCATTCTGAATCGTACCCTTCTATTCTATCTCTTTCCCTCTAAAATAATTATCTGTTATCCAAAGTCACCATTCTAAATCGTACCCTTCTATTCTAGGGGTGGGTGGTGATGGTGGTGTTATTTTCTTTTCTCTTTTGAGATACCAGCAAAGAGCGTATCAGTACCTCAGTTTCTAAAGAATCATGTATCCCCCAGCTTCTTCAAAGTCCTGTTTCAAATAGACATAAATAGGTCAGGTAAGTATAAATTTTACTCATAGGATCAAACCACACCTCTTTTCTCCCTCCCCGCTCCCCCACCATGCAGTTCTTAATGGAGTACTGCAGACAAGTAGCTGTAGTTATGTACTTGGCCTATTTTATATAAAATGGAGCAGTGTCATGATTAACAAAGAAATTAAGTAGCATTATCAAACCCCTTGGCTAGACCTCGGACTCAGAAAAAGATAACTCAGGTAAAAATCAGATTGAACTTTTTATGAATAAGCTGAATATTCATTATATCTTACTGACCAAGAAAATATTCAGAAAAATTGCAGGTTTCATACAAACAAATATACAAAATCTATTAAAATGACATGATGCTAAAATGAACTCATTGAACTGCAAAGTTTAGCATTATTTAGGGGGCTATTTTGGATTGACCAACAGATATTTGACTAAATGGATTAGGAAGCATAAGACTTTGTATTTTCTACAATTACTTTATCAACTTTTTTCCTCATGCATACACCTCTTTAAGACTGTCAAGGGCTTTTTTTCTTTCTCTTCTGAGTCATTCACATCTAGACAAAATGAAAAAAGGAAAAAAAAAAAAAAAAGAAAAAAACCCAGTGTGTAATTCACATCATTAATAGTGGAAAAAACCCGCAGTTTGTATATGACTATATCTTACCAGAAAATTCTAAGAAGTTTGATCACTCTTTTTTCCAAGAAAAAGTATTTTCTGAATTTGCAAGAAACTTTGAGTTTTTTTGGTCTATTAATTCTTTAAATGGGGAATATCAATGGGAAAATACTGCAGATTTTCTGAGATGATAAACAAAAATCTTTTATTAAAGAAAAACGTCATGTATTTGGTAGCATTTTGTAACCTACACTTCGAAATATTCTCTAGCCAAAGGTAATGTTTTCATCAAGGTGCAAAGATTTCCATCCGTAAGTTTAGCCAAATTATTTGCAAGACATTAGACAGAATTTTAATTAATGATGGAAGTGAGCTACTATATCCTAACTGAGAGTCGAAATGCCATCAGGTGCAACTTCCATACCATTTCTTCTGGTTCTTCTGGAGTTCCACATCAGTTCTTGTTCTGCTTGAAGAATCAGGCAGTGAAAGCATCTCAGAAAATGTTCATGTCTGTAAGGTAAAAAGCCAATACAGTTAAAGCTGTCTTTCATTACCAGCATGCTTTAGAAATAAGGTAGGAACAGTTTAATAGACTGAAATCAATACTGAGCTAAAGCAAACTGATGCCATGCTGGAAATCTGTTTATTATTCACTTTTTTCCTCTGAAGAATTCAGATCTTAAGCCTCCTTATGCTGCAAAAGGTCTTCTGTATATAGATTGTTTTAAATGGAAGCTTAGTGCCCTGGAAGTTAATAATTTTAAATTTAATTGGCATCTCATGTAAAAGGTGCCTTAAAAAAGTAAAATACATTTACATTAAAAACAGAAAAGAAACAATCTAGTAAGTGATAACTTTTTCCTTGTATCAAGTTTAGAGATAGACATAAATATAGTAGTTTGAAGTGGATCAGAGTTAGTAGTTCATATCCGATTTGTCAAATACTGTCTCTGTTGAGATGAGTCTTCCATGTGGGCAGCTAGATATCATGTCTATGAAAATGTAACTCTGCATACAGAAATAAACAAGCCTTAACCTTTGATTTTTCTTTGTTTTGTTTTGGTTTGGTTTGGTTTTTGTTTTATTTTGTGTTTTTTTTGTTTTGTTTTTTGGCGGGGGGGGATTATTATTCCATAATGTAGCCGTTATAACTGTAAGAAAAGGTAGCAAGTATGCAATTACAACTTCTAACCTCCTAAACATACAGCCCAGTCATCAGAGCAGAACAAGGGGGTTTTTTGTTTTTCTCCTTCCCCTCTAGTAGCAGACCAAGTAAGACTATACAAAAAAAAACATGGCTACAATCTCAATAAAAGCTAAGAATGATTCCTTGATAATGTGTTACCACTGTCAGACAAAACTGAAACTGCTGAAAAGTGTTACTTCCTAGAGAGTGAAGGTAAGATGTTAACATAAATAAGCTTCTTAAACTGGAAAAACTCCATAATGCTTATTTGTACTATTCAAAATGAATAAAACTATGTATCTTTTTTTTCTATTTTATATCATCCACTTCTTCTTCCTCTTGAATTCAGCATTATCTTTTGAAAAAGAGGGGGAAAAAAGACTACAATTTTTGTTCTTTTTATCTTAGAACTGTTCTTAACTTTCAATTTCTGTTTTCTTCAATGAAGTATAGGGTTGTTGGCACCTTGGAAAACACTTTTTGGTGTCAGCTATTAGGTAGAATTCCTCCTATACTATTTTATCCAGTCAATAATGGGTTGAACAAAAGGCAGCTCCAATATACTTTTTGTTTTCTGAAAAAAAAATATATTTAAGTTTGTAAATACTTCCACAAAGATCAGACTTCCAAATAAGGTATTTGATTTATAATTAGATTGCACAAGCAATTTTTTTCAGCCACTAGTGTTCTCAGAAAGGAAAACCCACAAAATCTTCAACATTCATGGTTGGTTTTATTGTTACTAAAGCAAAATACATCACAAATTAATTTGGTTGGTTTTTTTGTCTGCTAGTATGCATGTTTATAAAATTCTAACTTAACTATGGTGCCAGCTAGAATCTAAATCTTTATCTTAGGCTTATCAAGATAATGAAAATAACTAGATTAAACAAACTTAATTTTTAAAGGTCCATAGGAAAGACAGAAGTAGCAAGTCTTGTAGTAAATCCAGTAGATGTCTTGTGATGCACACTTACCCTATAAGGTTAAAGAACCTTCACATCCTTTGTGTTCTGCAGGGAATTTCCTACCATGTGAATTCTCTTAAAGCATGATCCTCTTTAAAAATAGACTCAGTAAAAGCTGAATTTCAAGGCTCCTATTTTAAGGAAAAAAGTATACACTCTGCTGAAGAAAGAGTTAGGGATGCTTTATGGAGTGGAAGCATTCTGGCATTTTAAGGAAGGGGAGCTCCAATCCAATGTGATCAAATTTATGTCCCCACTGCCCCCATTACTTGATAAGTGAGTGGATGTGCTATGTCAGCCAGTTCAAATGCTCCTTACCTTCTCTTTAATCCTATGCCATTGCTTTTCTACATCTTATATCTGAAAAAAATTGCAATGATACTATTACTACGTATGACTTCTCATGGAAAATCAAGATTACAACTATCGTAGAATGGTAACTCACTAGGATATCTATTTAAATGGACCAGCAGTGGAAGTGCAAGTAGTCTTACTGATATAGCTTTAAGTTTTTTATACTTAATTGTCTCTAAACCAGCTGAACAATAGAACAGTGAATAATGGTGGGAAAAAAATAAAGTTTCTGATTTTCTAATAGCAACTATGTTAAAAGAAGGTGAAACTTATAAATGCAAACTATGAAATTTTAATTTGGTTTTCCACTTGACTAGGGAGGCAACTGCTTAGGTAACCACAGTTGTAGACCATGATAAATAACACATTAGAATAATTTCTGACTTCAGTAAGAAATACAATTGCTATAGGTTAAATATAGTGTAAAGGCTACTTTCAAAAAGAAGAGACAAATTAACTTCGAAATTACGGTTGTAGTTTCTTCTACAGAACTCAATGTTGAATCCAAAACCAAATAAAAGTTCAACCTAAATGAACAAGATCAACTAATTAATTTAATAACACAGTAAAAAATACATAGCACAATACACCACTAACCAAAAATGGAACAACAGTCCTCAGACAACAGAGAAAATAATGAAAACATTGTTAAAACTGACTTCTAATCAAATATGCCATTGTTGGGATGTGAACTTTGTTTTCCTTTTCTCTCTGGAGCATTTATGCACAGGAACAGTGCTATTAGGTACTGTAAATGCTCCTGTATTACATGAAGCTACAGCCATTCAACATGCTTGAGTTGTGCTCGCTCTGCCTTCAGTTGTAGTGGTCTGTGATAACAATTACATTCCATTACTTCAGTAATATCTTTGCCTCATTCCATTACAGTTCAAAACATTTAACTGATTCTCTGTTTTCATGTTGTGATTTCAGCCCAGCTGGCAACAAAGTACCACACAGCTGCTTGCTCACTCTTCCCCCTGGCCCCAGTGAGATGAAGAGGATAAAATATGAAGAAACGCTCGTGGGTCTAGACAAGGAGAGGGAGGGATCACTCACCAGTTATGGGCATGGGCAAAAGACAGGCTCAACTGGGGGAAGAAACAACATCAATTTCATTTACTACCCATCAAATGAAAACAAGGATACTGAGAAGTAAACCCCAACCTGAGAACCCCTTCCCCCCATCCCTCCC
>JAVJGG010000058.1:13008231-13031108 GCA_035590195.1 Aviceda cuculoides | reverse complement strand
ACTGCAGGTGGGGTCTCACCAGAGCAGAGTAGAGGGGGAGAATCACCTCCCTCAACCTGCTGCCCATGCTGCTTTTTTCTGCAGCCCGGGATACAATCAGCTTTCCTGGCTGCAAGCACACATTGCCATCTCATGTCCAATCTGTCATCCACCAGTATCCCCAAGTCCTTCTCCACATGCCTACTTTCAATCCATTCATTCCCCAGTCTGTATTGATGCTGGGGATTGCCTCAACCCAGGTGCAGGACCTTGAACCTGGCCTTGTTGAATTTCATGAGGTTTGCACAAGCCCACTCTTTGAGCTTGTCAAAGGTCCCTCTGGATGGCATCCTTTCCTTCCAAAGCACCAACTGTACCACTCAGCTTGATGTCATCTGCAGACTTGCTGAGGGTGTACTCAATCCCACTATGTCATTAAGGTATTAAATAGTATGGGTCCCAGTATGGACCTCTGAGGGACACCACTTATTGCTAGTATCCACTTCATCATTGAGCTGTTGACTGCAGCTCTTTCGATGTTGCTGTCCAACCAGTTCCTTATCCATCTAAGAGTCCATCCATCAAACTTGTATCTCTCCAGTTTAGTGGTACAAAATTTGTAGGGGACTGTGTAAAAGGCCTTACAGGAGTCCTGGTAGGTGACATCAGCAGCTCTTTCACCGTCTGCTGATGCAGTCACCCTATGATAGAAAGCCGCTGGATTAGTCAGGCATGATTTGCCCTTGGCGAAGCCACTTTGCCTGTCTCTAATCACCTCCCAGTCCTCCATATGTTTCGGTGTGTCTTCCAGCAGGATCTGTTCCATGTTCTCAGAGGACACAGAGGAGAGGCTGACTGGTCGGTGGTTCCCAGGGTCCTCTTTACTACCCTTTTTAAAAATGAGTGTGATGATATTTCCTTTTGTCCAGTCACTGGGGACTTTGCCGTATTGCCATGATGTTTCAAATATGATGGAGTAGTGAAATCTCTGTATGCAATACTTCCAGTATCCTGCTCGATAAGCAATAAGAAAGATACTGAAGCTTTTAGAGTGAAGAATCAGTAGTTATAGTGAGATTGTCAATGCTTAGGCTGTATTTCAAAACTATTGTACACACTTGACTATTCCACAGTATAAAAAGAGCAAGTCACTTAAAATTTTCTATAACACTTTTCTATCTCACATAATTACTGATTTATGCAAATATAATTCTTCATCTTTAAACCACTTAAAAGTTATTACCTTCTAGAATTCCACTTTCAGCATGAATGCACTTCTCTGGGTTTAATAATTCTGAAATGACTGAAACTGTAGGATTAAGTTTTAAGGGAACTTCAGTACAAAAAACTAATGAACAAATTGTTTCATTCAACATCAGTGGAACATCTGAGTCAACATTAAAAAAAAAGATTTCAAGTCAAGACTTATTTAGAACTATAGTCGTTATTATTTATCCTTTTATTATACTTTTGTCTGGAGGTACTTATGCCAAGGAATTTGTCTGTGGAAAAGATTTTTTTCCTCACCTTATAAGTGATATTCATCACAAGCTTTTACACCACATATGTTCTTCTGCACATGAACATAAACAGCCTTTTCCTCAGGTCTTGCAAGAACCCTGTATTTGATTTAGGAGAATAACCTCTTTGGGAGAAAAAAAAAGAAATAGGGAAAAAAAAAATATCTGTGAATCCTTGCATTAATTTCAAATTATACTCCCTGAAGTGGTTTGAGCCTCTCTGTTGGAATAACTGCATTGTAATATTTAACACTTTTAATATTGTAATAATACTGACTTTTTTTTTTCCTTTTTTTTTTTTTTTCATCCAGATATGCAGTTGTATTACAGAGAATGTTTTTGCTCAGGCCTATAGTGATTGGGTGAGGAATCCAGAGAAGACATATTGAGGGAACTGACCAAATGCTTGAACGATATTTAAATTAGAGATTTGGGGCTTATGACACGCAGCATTCCATCATTCCCCCAGATGAAGATAAAATCGAAAGTCTCCACAATATTGAGCGTTTAATGTTTCCTCAGTTATGCACTCAATCATTTTTATTTAGATTGTAGAATGTACATTTCATCACAATTTCCAAATAGTAAGTCAACGTTAATCTGTGGTTACCAAACTATTTTATGACTTTTCACATACGTCTCACATCCAAGGCCATACAACATCCTCTGGGAAGTGTACTAAGAAGCAGAAAATTTTAATTCTTCAATTGTTGCTTTTTATTATCAAAGTTCAAAGTGTTTTGAAAATTATCTGAAAATTTCTGGTGCAATTGTCTTAGAAAATTACAGTATAAGCCTGTCATAAAACCCCCTATCTATCTGCAGTACTTCACCAATATGTTTCGTACATGAACAGAGACAGGTAAAAGGAGTTGGTTTGCATTCTGATGAAGAGAGGTTGTTACTTGGTAAAGCACTTTAGAACGACAGTGCAATTTCCACAGAGATGGTTCCTAGTAAACCTTTCTAGAAAGTACTATTCTACCAAAAGATTTTGTGATCCCTGCCAAAATTTGACCTATGAAAAGAAACAAGCAACCTATGCAAGCAGTATACATACAGCCGTAATCCATTCCTTACCCATGATTAACAAATGGCTCCAGTAAATCATCCAAAAGTTGTATCGCTGATGTGTTTGGTATAGACAGAGTCAGTGATAGTGATCAGACTTGGGCATTTATTTTTTTTAAAATATGGAGAAACTTTTAGCATATCTTTTTCAGCGCTCTTCTTTCCAGATAGCCATGTATCACAGAAAGCTGATCATCTGTTATGTTCAGTATTTGGACTTTATGTTTTCCAAAATCTAATTTACCTCAAACTTCACGCTGAACTGAAACAGCAAAACAATTGATTCAGGCTAAATTAGATTTGTTAACTCTTCTCAATAGAACAAGAATACAAATGATGTCTCAGAAATGGTACAGAGTCCAGCAGATGCCATAACATCATTTAAAAATAAAATGTTGCCAAATTCATTAACATTTGTTTACACATAAAATGTTAATGTAAATGTGAATTTGAATATTTAAGTTACCACATTGCTATTTTTTTTGTAAATACATGGAGACATTCATATTTGAAAAAAATGTTCCATTTTTTAACATTTCTATTGATTTTTCCAGCTTCTACCCAGCACTGTTTCTTTCCAGATGTTCATTCTGTCATTTCAACATCTGTATGATAACTGGTTTTACAGCCATAGGGCCAGCTTCCAAAATGCCCTGAATTCATGGATTATACAATTTAGGAGTGTAGTTTTGAAGGAAAACTCACTTAAACAGTCAACAGGGGATTGAATCAGCCACCAGAGTATAAGCAGCCAACAGGGCTGATATGAGCTGTTGCTGGTGAACTGGGCTTATCATATGCTGAAGTGCCTTGTGAATACACAGTGTTTTGTTTCATACTGTCTGACATTTTGACCTGTGTTAATAACCCCAATTTGGAGGCAGGTTTGCTGGAATGTGGAAATGAGTTTCCTTAAAGCAAAATGATGTGGGATGAATTGCCAGGCTGAAATAACAGTTCTGTATCTGGCACTCTTTTCTCTGTTGTCCTATTGACTGGGTACACTAATAAATCTGTAAGTGTACTTGTGTACCTCAACTGCAGTGGTACCATCTTGACAACTTGTTCTATTCCCATTTATCATAATCAAGTGTCATGTTTTGCAATTGCCCAAGGCAAGTTCACATAGTTGAGCTCAAAACGTGATTATTCAGCAGATGTGCCTCATGTTTTGTGCGGCTCATGCTGAGGTCTTAGATTTTAATGAATCACAGAGCTTAAAGAGAGTCCAGGCTCATCTGGAGAGCACTCACTCTGATGTGCAAGTGTCTGTGAGGACAAATGAAGGGAAAGGGGACACTTAGCACTGATCCAGCACCACAGCACAGAACAAAGGTTGAGCTGAGTTATGCCAATGGTAGGAAAGATAAAGTTAAGAACAGATACAACCTTACCTAGCCTGAGGGCCTGAACAGCATTTCTGGGAGAGGTATGATCACTGAACCATATCCTGTAAAAGTCATACCAAAGTTCTTTCATCATTTCATACAGGCGTAGAAAACCCACAATGCCTTTCAGGAATAGACATGCTACAATGGAAGTTACTCTTATCAGCGTGGTGTCTCTCAAAGTTGAACAAATGGGTACATTTAAAAAGGTGATTTTCTGTTGTATTTGGTTTGTCTATGTGCAAGAGATATAATTTGATAGAAAAAGTGTCATAGATGGACACTAAATAATTGTCCTTATTAAATATAAGGGAATATTCTGTACAAACATATATATATATATATTGGATGAACAGCATAAGTATGTGCCTTTGAAAAGACATCATGGTAAAGACAAGTTATAAGGTATGTAAAGAGGGTATTTTACATTTCTAGCAGTTTCATTGTACTCAAAATGCCAATTTCTTAGGTGAATTCTCAGTTACTTCCGCTGGGCGTATTTTTGACCCAAGAAAATCAGATTTCCAGCTAAGACACTGAATTCAGTCTCAAAAGTCAAGTGCAAAAATGAGGGAGCAATTTTCCTGAAATTGAATTTGAAATTGAGTATTTGAAGTTGCAATTGTTGAGAGAAAAAGTAATTGTTGTTTTCTAATTTTTTATCATTGAAAAGAAAGTGTCAGCCAAATGTTTATCAGCTGCGTCCTGGTGCAAAAAGGTGCGTCCTTTCGTCATTTTCAAGTTTTCTCTCACTTATCAGCGCACCTCCCAGGAGCTGTGATGCTTTCAGACTGCTGCAAGATTCCTGAGTTTTCTTGAAGTTCTTGCAGCTAAGAGTGCCTGAAGGTCTTGGGCACTAGGATTTCCCTGAGCTACCAAGCTGTGTAATAAGTTGTGTGATAGGAACTAGAGGTCACTTGCCACACCTGCAAGGGCCCCAGCAATGCTGTTTTAAAAAGTCCAGAGGATTTTTTTTTTCTATGTGAAAATTTGGAAAACTCTTTCCAAAGGAAATATGTTTTGTACTTATGCTTCCCCCCCTCCTCCTTTTTTTTTTTTTTTGTTTTTTTGTTTTTTTTTGTTATTGAAACGTTGACATTTCCAAAAGTTCAGGAGTCTGGAAACAGTCCATGGCTAACCAGTACCATCCTAGTTAACATGTGTTCCACGTATCCTTCATTTCTGCTATACAAAGAGAATTAGAAATACTTCAGTTATGAGTTTGAGGTATTCCTATTATACCATAGAGTCTTAAAAAAATCTCAAATGAAACTCCTATAGTTTATTAACTTAAGGATTCCATAGCAGTAACTTCTGTGGCTTTCAAAAGAAAATAGTCCATCTTACTGAAGGGAAAGCAGAAAGCAGTACCTCTTATAAAAATGAGGCAAATATACCATCTATAAAACATTATGCAAGATGAAACATAAATGGATGGCTGGTGAATAAGGATAATTAGTGTCTACTACAACAACTCCCAAAATTGTGAAGTTAGTTTCCCTTGCAGCTTTATAGGCCATCTATAAAAAAATGTCCCTTTCATCATCATTAAAAAAAAAAAAAATAATCCTTTTGGAGCTCTTGGTTGTTGGTGTCCATACAAGAGGGGAATCACATTTTCACACATTTCTTTCATCTGCAATTCATTTGGGGTATCTGATGCTTACAGGACTCAATCTGGTATTTAATTATGCTCATATAACCTTTATTATCCCCATGCTGACTAGGTGAATCTATTTTTTAACTGTAAAGGTGACAATGGAGCTTTTCACTCTCCTAAACTCCGAAGTACTCATTAAGGGCATAAGCTTTTTGAATTAAAAATTCTGCTCTTTATTACTCAAATTTATCTCAGAAAGAGGTCAGGCTAAAGAGTAGAAAAGAAGAAGCAGGAATATTTCAGATTTCGTATTGAATAATACATGCACAGCTCTAAGGAAAATCAAGCTATGGAACAAGCTTCTAGAAAGTTTATCGTTACTCAACATAGATTAGCAATCTGTGGAAAGGACATTAAACTCATCTGTTCTGATCCTATTTAGTCTCTTTCTCATACAGCAATTATAAAATCTGAAAGACAGTTGACTAGTTCATCCAGCAATACTAATAGAACATGCATTAATTTCTCACTGTTACAGAAAGGATGGAAACATGTAGAGGACCGCATATATCTATAGCTGATGGCAGACATTGAACCTAACAGCCTAGGTTACTTTTGGGGACTGCCTTCCTGCCTTTGCTGCATTCCTTCCCCGCCCCCCCCTAAACCCAAAACAAGGAAAAAAAAACCAAACCCCTGACAACTCAAAGAAAACAGTAGGAGAGTGTCATGGTTTAAGCCCAGCCAGCAACTAGGCACCACACAGCTGCTCGCTCACTGCCCCCCACTCCCAGTGGGGTGGGGAGGAGAATCAGAAAAAAAGTAAAACTCGTGGGTTGAGATAAGAACGATTTAGTAACTAAAGTAACATAAAATGTAGTAGTAAATTAATAATAATAATAAAAAGGAACATAATAAAACAAGGAAAAAAATAAAACCCAAGAAAAGACAAGTGATGCACAATGCAATTGCTCACCACCCACTGACTGTTGCCTAAGCAGCGATCAGCCCCTCCTGGCCAACTCCCCCCGGTTTATATACTGAGTGTGATGTTCTATGGTATGGAATATTTCTTCGGCTGGTTCAGGTCATCTATCCTGGCTGTGCTCCATCCCAGCTTCTTGTACACCTGCTTGCTGACACAGCATGGGAAACTGAAAAATTCTTAACTTAGGATGGGTGCTACTTAGCAACAACTAAGACATCAGTGTGTTATCAACATTATTCTCACACTAAATTCAAAATGCACTGTACCAGCTAGTAGGAAGAAAATTAACCCTATCCCAGCTGAAACCAGGACAAAGGGAAAAAGGAAAACACTCTGCAGCATCCAGCTGGGAACACATGTGCTATGATCCCCACAGATGAGTGTCTGATTCTGGGCATCCTCTTCAGATTTCATAAATTTTATCAATTTCCCCGCTGGCTGCTCTTGCTCATTACACTGATGGCACTGATTGGAAAATGCTTTGAGTGGGTGCAGATGTTGCATACTCTTAACTGGCTACTAAGCTTTGTGCATAAATTTTATGTGAACAATGCTTATTAACTATTTAAATTATTAGTAATTAGTACTGTTATCTGCTACGCTTTATCCAAGTTCAGGGACACGAGGACATGAACACTTTAGATACAGGCGTAAAGCACTGCCAAAGAGAGGGAGGGTGTGAGTTCACAAAGTAGAAGTGAAAGGCTGCACATGGAAGGAGGTCCTTTGCCTTACAAAGGTTAACATCACTTTCTTTACAGAGATGCCTTACAGATGCAGTTATCAATATTTCCAAAGTACTCCTAACTCCTCAACAATCTTGTCTTAAAAATTTGGAACTGTATATAGAGACTACTGATGTTGCTTGAGTTCCATTATAATAAAATTTAAAGGTCTATGTTAACATAAAATTCTACCATGTAAGTGGTTGAGTGCTTCCTTTAAAAGGTACTCAAATGTGTAGACACAGAAGAATTTATATTTTCTTTACAGCTAGGAACCTTCTCTCAATTATGTTAATTTCTTACTCTTATTATTTCAATATGTATGCTTCTTTACTCTTCAAACTTTTTTTGAATCTTCACCATTTTTTCCCTTCTGTTTCTCATTTCTTTTAATTCATTCCAGAGAAGCACAGGCAAATTTAATTTGGGAGGGAGCTTTGGAAGCCAAGGCAGTGACAGCTTCAAAGTTAGTTCCAGCTACAGAGGCAGATGAGCTTGCTCAGTGCCTTGTCCTGCTGAGTTTTCAGTATCCCCAAGGGTGAAAATTCCATATCCCATCTGGGCAGCCCATTCAAGTATTTGGCCAGCCTTATGGTGAAGATTGATTTCTTTATATTTATACAGAATTTCCCTTGCTGTATTTTTTTTTTTTTTTGCCTCTAAGTCTTTTGCTGTCCATCTCCGAGAAAAAATTGTCTCTGTTTTCTCTGTGAGCACCCATTATTTAGTCAAAGAAAACAAGTTTAGCCCTTTAGCCCATGCTTCTTCAGGCTGAATAAACCCAGTTCTCCCAGCTCTCCCAATATGTCATGTGTTCCAACCCCCCTAGCCAAAGCTGTAAATGCCCTGTTGCTTACAAAAATTCATTGCGAGACCCTGTGAAAAGTCTTGCTAAAATCTGTATGCGCTTTTCCAGTTCCTTATATGGAACTGTGTCTTTCGAGGCTGGTTTGTTCTTCGTTTTGTTATTTCTGCCTGACACACTGTAGAACTGGCTTTTTTTCCAGAGATATAATGGTACCTTGCCATTTCCTAGAAAGTCAGTGGAAGGTTTCACTGTAATGTTTGTACATACCTTGAATTCTCTATGCTATGGTTTACATATTTTCCAGATCTCCTTTGTGTGTTTGTGTGTCTTTTTTTCTTTCCGGGTTGTTTGTTTATTTCTTCATTTGTTTTAATCTGGTTAGGGTGTTAGCTGGATAGCTATTTCTATTTACATCTGCTGTTTATCTGATGCATTTCTACCACTCCCTCTCTGCTGAGAGATTCTTGTTTATCAGACAGTTTTTGCCATATGGGGACAAAATCCACATGTTTCAGGAACAGACATGAAGTCATTAGGATGACTAGGAATTCTTTATCCTGGCCTTTTCCTGAGTTGCTGACCATCTTTCTCTAAGCTTAATGTAATGTTTTATTAAATCTCCCTGCTTACCTGCAGCTATGTTCTTGACCAACCGCATGGCACCTCTTTTAACACCTAAAATTTCAGACAAGTCTTTGATTAATGGAGCTGTAAAATAGGAAGTTTGATCTGAATCAGTGTCTTTTGCACTGCCATAGCCTTCAGTTGTTCCAGTGGATTGCTATAACCAGGTAGCCTGTGCTCCTGTGTGATCACTCTAACAGATCCATGAACCGTTTCAGTTGGTTGTCTAAAACTGTGTAGAGAACATATCCTAAATATCTTGCTTGCTACAAAAGACTGTCCTGTGTGAACCTTTCTGTATCTGCAAAACCAGTTTCTACTAACTGTGTGCAAGTACCTGTGCACATTTTACTGAACTCTGCAGAAGGAGCTGTCTGGGGGAGTTGCTGGGACTGTATTAATCAAAACATTTAACCATATATATACTGTCTCTCAACTGATTTGTAGAAAGTAGGGGCTGCCTGGAGCACTCTTTAGAAGTGACTGAAACTCCCACTTGAAAAGGTCCTACAACAATTAGTCAAATGTTTTGTTGTGGAGCTGGTTGGACTTCAGTCAGCTTTCAGTTAGCCTGCTGTCTCAAATCAGCCTGTTGCTTCATTTAGGCAGACATTCTGTGGAGCTCCTCCACCACCCAAGGAACTGCTGATGGTGTGCATCGGATACGCACTCAGGCACAGCCCTGATCCCCACCTATATTACAATTGTAACCATACAAAAAACTTGAATTTTTGTCTTGATCACACCCAATTTAAATTTCATAGATTTTTTTCACACTTTTTTGTGGAAGCATTCTCAATAGGGCTCAACTATAGCGAAGCAATACTTTTTCTCTCTCTAGTTACAAGTAAAGGAACAATAAAATCTTTTTGAATTCTTGCCCAAGGACCAGTTACTTTTGGTACCAAAGATACTTGTTTTTAACACTAGTGTCCATATTAACCTATGCAAAGAGTTGCTTAACCACATTCAGTCATCTTTTCTGATACTTCAGCACTGTTCGGTAAGCAGAATCCTTTTTAAAGTTCTTCTCCATCCTTGAAATCTTTGTTTGTGCACATAGTGGACTAAATAATGCCTGGTTTCCCTTCCATTACAACCAATTTTGATTGCCCTTATCATTTCTGTATCATCTTTTATGATCTTATATTTGATCTGACATACTTCATTTTGAAGTATCTGCTTTATTTCTAAGCCCCCCATCGGAAAAGTGATTGTTCTCCCATATTTTGGGTAACTACTGTAGTAAGTAGTTCAGCTCCTGGCATGGCTGCACCCTTTACTAGTTGATATGCTTCCTTGATTTTTTATCCATCTTGTCCTTCTTTGATTTTTGATGGACTGTCACATCCATTCCTCATCAATTCCTCATGTAGTGCCACCACTTCTTCTCTTTAGGGACTAGGCTCATTGCTTCCAAAGATGGCAGATGTTTTTAGTTTATCATCCAGAACTCACACTTTTCTTTCCTGTGTGGGTAGTCAGTGATAGCTTAGAAAACCCATCCTGAACTGATAAAATATCTAGCAGTTTCTCTAAGTCTTCTGTTTCTAATACTTTGCTGATGATCCAAATGTCAACTTTTTGAGCAAGGTGGGGTACCACATCTGTTTTTTGCTTCTGTTTCTGTGTCTATCTTAGTTGCTGCAAGTTACCATTTTGTTTCCCCTTTACTTCTAGTGACTGTACCAATTGGTAAAACCCATTTGTAATCACTTTCCTTTTTTATTCAAAACTGAGCCTAGATCTAAGATACTACTTTGTTTTCTCACATGTTGTTAGTAGAGAGTCATAGGCAGTGAGTAGGCAGTGAACAGGGTTCAGATCCTTCTGTCTGCTATCCATACGGTTTGTGTATTAAAACCTTTACCTGCTCTACTGTAATTCCCTGATTTAAGGCCAGGGCCTGCTGACCTTGCAGGCTTGGTATATGTCTGTTCTGAGTTTTTCCATTCACCATTTACATTGCTGAGGAGCACGTAGTTGCACCACAGTTCTGCTCCTTCTAGTCACACGCTCCCAATGTCCCCTGACCAACACTAGGGCTGAACATCTCTTTCACACAGTGTGAAAGTTTGCTCCAGGCAAGTAAGTTTTCGATTCACAGGCTATGACCTATAGTGTTTCCCTTTCCATTTGCATCAGCGTTATACAGATAGTTCTGATCAGCCACAGAGCTTTGACCGAACCCACGAGAAGAGTGCAATTAAGTTACTTGTCTTTTATTGCTCCTTACACTATGAATAGACTATAGAACAACCTCATCTCATGGGGCCCCAAGTCTACAGGGTCTTTCCTCTCACTCTTTTTCTCAGTGTAATGCGGTAACTTTGCATACTTGTCAAATTTTGTGAAAATCAAATTTGTGAGCAGAGGGATTTGGGGGCAAAGAGCCTACAGGAACCATAGTAATGCCCTCTTATACCTCTTAAATATGTCTTTTTAAGGCAGATGGAGAGATTTCGGAAAGCATGTGGTGATCCAGTTTTCTCTATTGATTTTTTTCATCCTCAGTTACAAAAATATCACAGCTAATTCTGTTTTAAATTATGTATCTACACCCAGGACTTTTTTTTCTTTGCAAACTCCATTGTAAATCTCATTATTATAGCTGTTAAAAGATTGCTTTTAAGATTTTTGTACGTCTGTCTATCAGTATGCTGATTTATATGTCAACACTATATTCTTCAAGTGACTATGCTCCTTTGCTTTAAAATGCAGCAGATCTCTGAGAGAGAAAAAATAGAATGCTATAAGAAACTGTGCCACTTAATCAGCAGTGATAAAGCCTGCATAATGTAATGACATTAAATCTAAAACACTCCCTTTTGGTAAAGCTTAGATGGATACCTCCCTGAAATTGTCTCTTTTCTAGACTGGGGAATTGAGCTACTGAGAAAAACATCCTTTGCTTCAGTAGAGTTTCATGCTGTGGTGGATTAGCTTTGCTACCAGCCAAACTCCCACCCAGAAGCTCACTTACTTCCCCTCCTCGGTGGGACAAAAGGACAAAATAGGGAATGGCTCAAAGCTGCATGAGGGAAGGTTCAGACCTGACATTAGGAAGCATTTCTTTACTGAGAGGGTGGTCAAACACTGGAACGGGCTTCCTAGAGAGGTGGTCAATGTCTCAAGACTGTCAGTGGTTTAAGAGGCCCTTAACAACATGCTTTAATTTTTGGTCAGCCCTTGTCATGGTTTAACCCCAGCCAGCAACTAAGCACCACGCAGCCGCTCACTCACTTCGCCCCAGCCAGTGGGATGGGGGAGGAAATCGGGAAAAGAAGTAAAACTCATGGGTTGAGATAAGAACGGTCTAATAGAACAGAAAAGAAGAAACTAATAATGATAATAACACTAAAAAAGTGACAGCAGTAATGATAAACGGATTGGAATATACAGATGATGCACAATGCAATTGATCACCACCTGCTGATCGATGCCCAGTTAGTCCCCGAGCGGCAACTCCCCCCACCCCCACTCCCTCCAGTTTATAAACTAGATGTGACATCACATGGTATGGAAAACCCCGTTGGCCAGTTTGGGTTGGCTGTCCTGGCTGTGTCCCCTCCCAGCTTCTTGAGCCCCTCCAGCCTTCTTGCTGGCTGGGCAGAGGAAGCTGAAAAATCCTTGGCTTTAGACTAAACATTACTTAGCAACAACTGAAAACATCAGTGTGTTATCAACATTCTTCTCATACCTAACTCAAAAACATAGCGCTGTACCAGCTACTAGGAAGATAATTAACTCTATCCCAGCTGAAACCAGGACACTAGCCCATGAATATTTCTTAACTCACTACATGAAAGGGTTTGGTTTTTTTTTTCCTTGTATACTTTGGACCTTACTGTGTGCATTCTGTTCTTAGTAGGTTTTAGGACTCAAATTGTTTTCTGAGTGAGTGCCCTCACTAATATTTTACATAAAAGTTAGAATTGCCACCTGCTATAGAAGACCTGGCAGCATCTATCTTTCCAAGGTTTGCAAAAGAAATTAGAATGAGTTCAGGTTACCAGCCTATATAAAACAAGATCGTGGTAGCTTGGAGGTTCGCTCCTGTCCAGAAACCTGTCCAGAAGAGGTGTTTATTAGTACATAAAATTAAGCACTCAAGGAAACTCCAGGGTAAAAGAGATGTATACAATGAACTTAGGTAAGTAACATGGTTAGGCAACCCTGGCAAGTAGAACATCTGGCTTATGCCAGATAACATGTGAATCTTTGACATCCAACTTTAAAAGTAAATGGACTTCAGCTGCAGTGAGCAACCACTTCTAAAGTATTGCAGTGTTTTATCCATATCTTCTTATTGAGTTCCACCATATTTTTTCTTCCCAGGAGAAATTAAAATATAAACACTTTCGGCAAGTCACTTAATTTTGACTGCCTTTCCAGTATTGCAACTTGTCGGTATCTCAGAAGAAATGTTCTCGGTTCTGCAGTACTGTTTTATAGCTAAGGAAGATCAGCAATAGTTTGTTTTTTTCCTTTTTTTTTTTTTTTTTGGTAATAAGCAAAAAAGCCTTTTCTTAAATCTTCAGTGAGGGAAGAGAAGGGAGGCCAGGTAAAGGAAGCTTTCGGAGTTGGCTGAAGAAGGGTGAAATTTGGAATTTCTTTTGTTGATGATATCTATGAGAAATATTCAGGTAACATCATTCTGTCAAAATTTTTCCTGGTTTAAATAGTTCAATACCAGTTTTCCTAAACCCTCTTCTACCTTATTTTAATTACTAGTCTAATTTTCCTGAAATGTATGTACTCTTTTCAGATGGTAGGGAGGCAAACACAATCTCTAGAATAAGGCATTGAGGAAATAACATTTTCTTCTTTTAATTAAACTACAAAGATAACAAATAAACAAGATATTGAAGCTCTATTTAAAAATTCTCTCCCCAAATGTGAATATATACAAATATATTTTGGAGGTCAGGGCTGCTATTCACAGGGGACAGGACAGGCTAGAGAAATGAGCTGACAGAAATCTCATGAAGTGAACAAGAGCAAAGTCTTGAACCTGGGCTGGAATAATCCCATGCAGTAGTGTGAACTGACTAGGAAGCAGCTCTGCAGAAAAGGATCCAGGGGTCCCAGAGTACAACAGGTTGTACATAAATCAGTGGGGCATCCTACCAGCAAAGTTGGCCAACAGCATCCTGGGCTGCATTAGCAAGAATCTAGCCAACAATACAGGGCAGTGATCCTTCCCCACAATTTTGAGACTGCATCTGGAGTACCATGTTCTGGTTTGGGTCTCCCAGTACAAAAAGCTACTGTGATTTTATTGTCTTTTATGACACCTAATGGATCATGTCCAAAAGGAGATAACAAAAATACAAATGTATAGGATTCAGTCACATTTGGATTAAACCAGTCTAAGTCCATTTTCTTTCTCTCCCTATACTTTCTTGAGTCATCTGTCTTTGCAGTTCCACAGCCATTTGGTGCTGCCGCTCCTGCAAGGATCAGTGGCTCAATAAGGTGATCTGATTGAAAGCTGAGCAATTTTCTTTTAGATTTGCTCTTTACCTGGATCAGCTCTGTTGACTGGCTCGTTACCAGAAAAACATAGCCTATGTTACTTTCAGACCTTGACCGAAGTAAAGCAAACACAAGAGGCACCATCTTTGTTAGCACTTCTTTTACTGTGTTTCATCAGAAAAAAAAAGACAATTTCTACCACTTGAAACACATGCATGCACTTTGAAATAATTGTTCATGAAATTGTGGGAAATACCCAGTGAGAGGTGACCAGTCCTCATTCAGATGCTCATATGATAGGTGGAGTCTTCTGTCTGGTGGTGAACGTGGTGCCTATGCAAACTTTTTTAGTATAGTCTTGTTTCAAGGGAAAATTCTCCTTAAATTCCAGTCCAAACCAGCTGCACACAGGTTTAGGTTTGAAGAAACAGCAAGGTGTATGCAACAATATTATTTATCAGCAAAACTTAATTGCTTTGGGAGATAGCTTCAGATGTGCATGTTTTGTAACCAGTTCATACAGCATACTTTTTTTTTCCCCCCACTAATCTACAAAGTTATCATAAAAAACCTGATTTCTGTGGGTAGGTGTTTGTGATCAGAAGTTGTGGGACACTGTGTTAGTTTTTCTGTATCGGAGTCAATACACAGTTCAGCATGTAGTAGCAGAAACTAACACAGCTGGTGCAGGGTCAAGGTAAAGGAAGAGTGAAGATGAGGTTGTGAAAGCCTGGGCTTGAACTAGTTTGTACCATCAGTGAGTATTGTTTAAAATCTGTGGAAGGTCTTACCAAAATCTCCTCATGATTTTAAATCTAATTGAGAAACAGAAATTGTTTGAATGCTTTGAAATTTGGCAAATACCAGGATTACATAAGAAGACATGCAGAGTTCCTAAGTCTCATCAGAAAAAAAAAAACCCAAAACCTAAAACTGAAAACAAATCACTGTGTAGTCCATACATTCCTTTTTGATATGGAATTTCTGTCTCTCTAACACATGTCTGCATGATGTCTTACCCTTTTGGGTAAGTTTTCATTTGAAATGTCTATTGAAATGATAAGAAAGTAAAACCAGTGACACAAAATTTAATACATATTTGCATTTCTTATTTGTTTTCGTCTTAACCAGAGGGCAGATTCAATGTAAGCAGACAATGTAAACAGAGATATTTAAATGAGTCTGTATCATGAAGATACATATGAGTTTCTCAGCTATCTCCCCTAGCAAATTCTCTTTCTTCGATCTAATTGGAATTCAACAAACATTAGGTAAGTTTTTATTTTGAAGAAACTAACTGCTGAAGGAAAAAAAATATCAATAGAGACTTCTGGACAACAAGAAAATGGGCAATTGTCATACTGACTATTTGATTTTATATTAAAGCATTCACGTTTAAGGTTTTTTGAATTATAGAAAAGACATATGGATTGCAGTGAATTATTCTGTAGAAAATTAAATGTCTGAAGTTTCTTCATTATTTTTACACACTTGCCAGCAGTTTCTGTCAGCTGTACTCATACATTAGGGTAGGCAACAATGGCCAGAAGGCTCTGGAACAGTCTATCATAAATGAAAGTGTTATCTCTCAGAACCATTAGAAAATACACTGAACCAAACATATTTGGTTTGGGAAATCTGTATTTGTCAGCTACAATTGTCTTTATGTCACTACTGCACCTTTTGTACTGACATCCTTCAATTTTATGCTTTTAAAACTTTGCTTTCATGATCAATACATTCTTCTTACAACACAGGAGTAGATTATAAAGTAAGGCGGCTATGGACAGAACTGCTGCATCCTCCATAAGCTTACAACTCTTTGTGAAAGGCTCTCGAGTCAGGATTTTTAATAACTGGAATTAGTACTTTGTTGTTACTGGGAAATGCAATGGGAAAATCATCTCTGATCAACAAAGTAAGAAAATTAGGTTAGAGGTAGAATAGTCACTCAGAGAAGCAGTGATTTTTAATGCAGAACCAAGAATATTTTCTTAAACATGTAGAAGAAAGATACTTTAGACAGTATCTGACACTCAACTGTAGGTGTGCAACCAAGCTGTGATTATTTTTTTTGATCTGCCTTAGTGTATACATTACTGCAATGAAAACGTTAAGCAGTATGTATGATATGACTGTTCATTCTAATCTCATAGTTACTTCAATCTGGAAAAAGCAATTAAGTCTAACTAAGTTAAGTTAGAAATAAATTATAAAAATGTTGGATGAATTCTTTTCCTACTCATATCAATAGTAAAATTCTTGTTGACTTCAACAGGACAAGAAATTTAGCCTTGTTGTTTACATATCATATAGAAAAAGCATAGCTTTACAACATCGTAGGGTTTTTTTTTAGTTCCTGAAAATCTGAAAACTAAAGAAAATAATAATTGTCTGACCAAGTGGTATTGAAATGTCATGTTAAGATGAGAATATGAAATGAATATATTATGAAATGTGTGTACATACTTGTGTTAAGATACTGTATACAGGCAAAATTTAGGCTAATGTCTCAAAGAAGCATAGAAACAAAGTTACATGCAAGTTATAGTTTTATTAAAAGGTCAGTAACTTTATATTTTTCTTGTCAAATTACTTATTGTTTTAAAAGTAATCATGGAAAAGAGAATATACTCTTTGTCGGAGATTATGTTTTAACCTCAAGTATAGTTTTAAAATAATGAAAATCCTTCTGCCACAAATAGACTAGCTTAATGAAATAAAGACTTCCACACCAATATTCCTTTAATACCAAAAAAGGAAAGTGTCTTTTGTGTAAGTATTTTCAGAATGTTAAATTCAGGCCCACAAGTGAGATTGATTTAATCAGAATATAACATTTTTTAGATTATTAAGTGAAACTGTCCTGCAGAAGGTGAGGTCACCTAGGCAACAATTACACAGCATGTGATCCAGGTGGCCAGTTACAGGCTCAAATGCCAAATCATGAATATCACGGCAAAAGTACAACCATGGTGAGCACTTCATGATCAAGCCATGTGCTGATATAAATTAGAACCTCAGTAACTCTGCGCTTCAAATAAATCTACAAATAATCAGTTCTCCATTTCTAGGAAAATATGTAAGCAAGTAAAGAAATGGAATGCTTGGCTAGTAATTGGTATTATGGACTTGAAAACAAGGATTATGATGAAAGTGTAGTATAACCTTAACTATAAATGCAGAAACAGAGTTTCGTTAATGTAGTAGATACTGATAAGATAAAATATGGTTTTATAGAACAGTGGATTTTGCATTTCACAAAAAGAGACTTTCTTAAACAATGCATTGTGAGCAAAAGTAATCCTTTTGGCTTAAGACCAGTTATGGGAGTCTACATTGGCAATGAGACCATATTTTGCACAAAAGAACATCAGAAGTAGCTTCTATCATGAAAGATTTGTATAAAGCAATGTCTTTGTCTTGGTGAAAACTATAATCCTCTTAAGCCTGAAGCCTTCTCTCTTTCACAGTTCTGACATGAAAATTCAACATGCAGAGTCTTTAAATCATAAGAATTAGAAAAAAACAGTGATACCTCTCTTACTAGCAAGAGCAATACCAACGGCTGATAGGGAAGAGTGTCTTATTTGAGTACTATGTATTTCTGCATCCTGAAAAAACAAAATGTAGCATGATTTTACTTATTAGGAAAATCTATCTCTGACAACTTCTCCACGTATTATTAAAAAGATAAAATTATGGAGACTTATTGAATACTCCACACAACTGTGCAAAATCAGCCCACCAGGCCAACCACTGTTTATCTTTCATAACAAATTTTACAACCCGCTCAGACATACTTCCACAAAATAAATCAGGAAAAGAAATAGCTGTGCTGTTAGCCACTTCTTCACACTATAGACACAATTTGCACAATTTGCTTTACACTAGGACATTCTAATAAGAAAGCTGAGGATATGTTGGTTTTCTCCAACTATTTTTAACTTGTGGCTGACGCCAGTTGCCTCTGAGGGCAAGACTTAGTCCTGCTGTTGTCATGAAAAATTCTGTACACATAGAGTTCTGTACATGCAACAGGATTGGAAATTACTGTTGAAAGTGTTTGTTCCATGTGGAGATGAATTGGTTGAAGCTGTAGGGAGCCGTTGCTGTGATATAATGCTCTTCCTATTAAATATTGCTGTTCTTTGATAGAATACCACACCAGTGGTTTATTCGTTCCTAGAAACTCCAGTTCTGTCAGGAGCAAATGAGTTGCTGTCTTCGCATGTCTAGAAATAAATTATGGTACTTCTTGTTGAAGATGGATAGGATAATAAAAAATAAGAGACAGTAAAGCTTATACCCCAGCAAAGCACAAAACCAGATAAATAAAAATACAGATATAAACTATAGGTATAGTTGGTTCTGTTAAATTAGTTGCATAATCTTTTCAGATTTGGGAAAATGCAATGTTATCTGAACCATCTCTTGAACCTGTCTCTTGAAGAGTGGTCACACTACTTGACGGTTAGTCAAGTTTGCTCTTAATTTATCTGGTGACTTCAGCTTAATTTAGTCCTTCTTTAATGGCTTACCAAATTCAAGCAAAACTGGTATGATTTTTCTGCTAGTCACTTCTTTTGTTGATCAAAAAATGTTTTCTGTTTCTATCAGATAAATTCAATGTTAGTATGCTTTTTCTTACATTGCTTAAGCCCACACACATGCTTCAGTTTACATAAATTACATTCCAGTGAGTTCAGAGAGGCTGAATTTTATTTGTTATTTATTATTTGCAGTGCTTTTTTACATGACCTTTGTATTTCCAGGACCTATTGTGCTATCCACAAGATACATATGAAATCTAAGATTGCCTCTGTTGCCAAAACCTAATTGTTTAAACACATGATAACTAATAAATACAGAAATACAAACAAGATAACAATGAAATTATCATATACATGTGTTACATTCATGAAAGCATATCATGTGTTGTTGCAGAAATCCTGTAAGAGCCAAATTTAACAGAGGTCTTGGAGATGTCTTTGA
Source organism: Aviceda cuculoides (assembly GCA_035590195.1). NCBI lineage: Eukaryota > Metazoa > Chordata > Aves > Accipitriformes > Accipitridae > Aviceda > Aviceda cuculoides. Next base: position 13,011,932 of record JAVJGG010000058.1, on the reverse strand, counting down.
AGATTTTTAAACAGACATTACGTACTCACAGATAAACATGCTATTTTTAAAGCTGTTGCAGAATCCATTCTGTGAACCATGAGGAGAGAGACTTACCAATGTAAAAGACTGACTGACAACCTGTTTAAATTTTTTGCATTTGTATACAGGTAGAGTGGATGCTTTGCATACTGTGGCTAATCCTAGAAATAAAATGTTTTGCTGAAGTAAAGGGCAATAACAGACAAGTTGCTGTTGAATTTAAACATAACATTTCTTTCTAAAGGATAACTGCAGCATCTAACAAAGTACAAATACAAACCACTGAATACTGGGGATGAAAAAATACAAAAGGAACAAGCAACAATACCACACCAGCCAGGGCAAATTGTAGTATTTTTTAAAAAAGCAGCCTAGCACATCTATTTCTTCTTTGGCAGTGATATTCAGGAATGGTCTTCTCCAGTCTGACAGGAGAAAAACTGAATGGTAGAGGGCCTAAAGATTAAATAATATGCGTGGAAACTATCTTGAGGACACCTGCTCATTTGCAAATTATGGAGATGTAGTTGATGGTTTTTGTCCTGTTTCTGATATTACTCTCAGGCCTTAGTCTCAAGTTTTAAAAGTTGTAATGGATACAACTCCAGCTGTATGAAATGCCAAATTTTAGAATAAGAACTGAAGCATGACAGTAGCATTCCTTCAACAGATTGCAGTCTCTTAAGTTAGGCACTCAGTGCAGGCATCTGAAAAAATGGTGACAGCAGAGACCATACACCTCGTTTCCTCTTTCTCAAAAACCTCAAGCAGTTCTAGAAACCTGGACTAACCAGAAAGTCACAGACTTTCTTACCAAATGATTGGCTTTAAGACTGAATTAAAGTTATATAATTGATTCATCCTTTGACTCAAGTATCCTCATATTTCTGACTACAAAATATCTTCATTAGGAAGTTGGACAATGTTCTCAAAAGTACTCCAGCATAGAATCTAGGGAGGCACTGGAGATATGGCTTCAAATCTCTTTACTAAGGACTTAGAGCTGTTGCCTATATCCAAGCCAAATCTTATTGCTAAAAGTCTATGATTGCTACTCAGGCTACTTGACTACTATGAACGGAATTGCTTGTAATACCAACTACGAGTGAGTTTTGAGGTTTCCTGGGAAAAGGCTTCCCAGAAGCTGCCTTGCTCCACAGAGGAATTCAGATGTCTATCCACCCAAGCTACCTCCTCAATGAAGTTCCAGAAATCAGACAGATGTCTATCTTCCCAAAAGAGTTATTTCTAAGCAGGGAAGCTTATCTAATATGAAATCAATAGGCAAAACCGAGAGCTCTTTATCAAATTGATTAATTACAGAGTAAGGCTTTTCTGGAAAGTGGTCAAAACAGGTTACCATCTGGGACTTTAAATGTTTTCCCTTTGCCCTCCCTGCCTCTTCTAGAAGCTACAAAGGCACACTAAATTTATAACACTAACTCAACAAAAGTTCAGGCAAATCCAGAATCCAACAGTGCTTAGAAAGCCACTCAGAATCTTTAGTTTCAAACAGACCTTCTCAGAATCATTATTGATTACCAGTTCCACCAGAAACAAAACAGAAGAGCCCTACCATGAAAATGAAAGATTTTAGGCTCACAACAAAATTTGTCAAAGGACATTATTTTTATTATTCGTTTTATGTATTGGGAACTCAGGCACATATAAATGTTTTTGGAAAGGTGATTTTTGCTTAATAGACACATATGTTCTTTACATAGTATTATTGCACTTAAGATCCTTAAGGCAAATAATCATCTAGTAACAGCAATACATATCCACAAGAACTTTGTAAACAAAAGAAAAATTGCCTTGCGTTGCCATTAATGGGCATAACTCCTGAAGCATGACTTAGTCATACTCACAGAAACTAAAATCGTGCAGTGGGCCAAAGTGCAATGACAAAATAAAAAGTTAAAGATTTAGAAAATGAACATGAGAACTCATTTTTATTCACAACAGTATGTCAAAACATTCTCTGGTTTGATTGTATGCAAATGTAAGATGGATGCAGTGGATTATAAATATATCTTTACTTACTTACTAGTTGATAAAAGTTCCACATTATTCTAACCCTAACAACCTCCACGATACTTTCCTTTTTCATCTCAGTTTTTAAAAGAAGTAGATAAACTATTTAAAATTACATGAGATTCTTTATTTTCAAATTAAAATCTGTTCTTCACAAGCACAACATGCTGTTTCATTTGTCTTGATTTAAGATTTTCATTTTTAAGGAAAGATTACATCATAAATCCAAGAGTATTTTCACAAGTTTCCTTTAAGGTTTTTCTTCCACTTTGATCTTAAGAGCCATATAACTTCATTAAATTATTTAGAAAGTAGCTATAAATAACACAATTATAGAATCTGAAAGGAGAAACTGCTACTAAATTTACATTTGCAATTATTTTCAGCTACACATTAAGCATACAGTGTAGATAAAAAAGGTAGTATTAATTTCACAAGGTCATATCCAGCCACCTTTTTTGTTTTCTGCTTCCTTTGATTTTACTGTGACAGTTTCTGGAGTATATTACTATTTTACACAAATAAGACTAGTAATATCTGGTTTATAAAGATTAAATTACACCCTTCATTATTGGCTATGTGCTTTGGCAAGCTGAAGAATATCTAACTACTTATAAATATAACATTTACTTGCAGAAGTTATCCTAGCAAATACATTACAATATTTAAGCTAAGTAATTTGGCACTCTGATCTATATGAGTCAGGTGGTAAGGTAAGAAAGTTGCACACAATCTGGGGACCTTCAGGTGGTACCTAGTCCAGCTCTTTATCCCAAGGAAACACCACGTCATTCTTGACATGTTTAATCTATTTGAAATAGCTTTAGTGATGGAGCTTGCACAATGCCCCAACAAGCTGCTTCAATGTTTATCTGTTCACATTGTCAGAACATACTTTCTAATATTTATTCTAATATTAGCCTTGCTAGATCTATTGTTTATGAACAGGGAAGGACTGGTGGGAGGCCTGGTGGTCGGAGGCCATTTTGGGCTTAGCTACCATGAAATGATAGAATTTTCAATTCTTGGAGAGACAAGGAGGGTGGTCAGCAAACCCTCTATGGACTTTTGGAGGGCAAACTTTGGCCTCCTCAAGGCACTGGTTGAGAGAGTGCATTGGGAGAAAGTCCTTAAGGGCAAAGGGGTGCAGGAGGGATGGACTTTCTTTAAGAAGAAAATCTTGATGGCTCAGGACCAGGCTATTCCCATGTGCCACAAGTCAAACCGTGAAGGAAAACAGCCAGCCTGGCTTAACAGGGAGCTTTTGCTAAGAGTCAAGAAAAAAAAAGGAGAGTTTATCACCTCTGGAAGAAAGGGCGGGCAACTTGGGAGGAGTACAGGTATCTTGTTAGATCATACAGAGAGAAAATTAGAAAGGTAAAAGTTCAGCTAGAACTAAATCTGGTCATTAATGTAAGGGACAACAAAAAATGTTTCTACAAATATGTTAGCAGTAAAAAGAATCCCAGGGAGAATGTTTATCCTTTAATGGATACAGAAGGGAACTTTGCCACCAGAGATGAGGAAAAGGCTGAGGTACTCAATGCCTTCTTTGCCTCAGTCTTTAATAAGGGGACCAGTTATCCTCAGTGTACTCCGCCCCCTGAGCTGGATGGTGAGGATGAAGAGCAGATTATACCCCCCTT
>JAVJGG010000058.1:12976728-12990902 GCA_035590195.1 Aviceda cuculoides | reverse complement strand
AAAAGAAGACTTTAAATAGTAACCAGAGAAACCATTCAGTAGGTTGAGACATACAGTTGAACATATATTGCAATACAGAAATATTTCAGATCTCAGGACCATGAATGGCTAAGAACATGAATTTTTCATTGAATTTATGTAGCAAGTAAAAATACTCAAGTTGAAAATGAATGGGAATTCAGATTGGTTAGTTAATTTAACATTTTGAGCTGTCTGTATAGGTTTTATGTGATTTGTGATAGGCTTATGGATTGGCCTACAATGCAAATTTAACTACTTATTTGGCATATCTGCATCAATGGAACTATTTCATGAAGGCAAAACTCAAACTGTGGCAATATTATTTGCATCAAGATACACTGTATAATATTAATTACACCTATATTGAATACAGCTATCAACCCAACAGAGAGAAGACTTTTGCTGTGGACAGTAAAGCTGCGTTCTTCAGAAAGAATTAGACGTTAAAGAACCTCCCAATTCACAAAGCAATCTTACAGGGACATCAGCTGCAGGCATCTTTCTCAAGTCCACTGTGCAAGCACAGTTTCGTGGCAAATATTCACATAGTATACTGAGAGCATGAAAAACATGTGAAATAAATTTGATCTTTTTAGGGTTATAGAGCTTCCATTGTCTGTTCCTTAGCAGAACATACACTGTACATCTAGCAGATTGCTTCATAAATTCTACTGTGAAATACTTGCAGGAAAAAGTTGTCAGATGCATAGCAAACACAAATCTCTGCTTTGCTGATGGCTGATTACACCCTGTGGAGTATTTTGATACCTGGAAAAGAAAGTTTTCAAAGTGGCTTTGTCTTCTCGGATGCTGTATGACAGACCATTTTCTGTTAGGTGTGGAATCAACTTCACACATGTAAAGCAATCAAAAGAGAAAACGTTGCAGTGGGACCCTGTCTCTGAAAAGGGGCAGATAGATCAGTTCCTGCCCCAATCTAAATTTCAATGCATTGGTTGAACTAGGCTTATGTAATTCACAATATTTTTACCCTCTTTTGAGTTAAAAAGTAACCTTTCCTCAACCTTATCAATTTAGAAGGATACATCTTCTTTTTTGTAAGGATATTTCGTGTATTAACAGCAATGTCGTTAGTACTTAGTAGCAAAAGTTGGGCTGTTCAGATCCAGCTGTAGTGGTACATTTATTTTTATCAAACCTGTGGTTTGATTCTGTCCATGCTAACTGGAAATTTTGGCAAATTTATTCACCTGTGGTGAGACAGAGGCTCAAGGATTATGCCAAAACCAGAATGAGAATTTTTAAGCAGTAGATTAAGTATAATGAATCTGATAAACATGGCATGCAAATACTTATCAAATATATGAAATTGAAGGTGTGGAAAGAGGTTTAGATAAGAAAAATGAAGCAAAATTAGCAATACCTGTATATGGCACGTCTACTGGAGCAATTTCTTAATTCTGTGTAAGTAATAACAGGTTCAGACGTTGCTTGAAGCTGATGGTTTGCCTGACTATTGTCTCTCCCAATATATTATTCATTGTTCATAACAAATGTTATTTAATTATAATGAATATTATTCCTTAAACCTTTTATGTTTATTCTGACATTCTGGAATTCAACTGCCAAAATCTGTTCAGGAGTCTCAGTTATCATATGCCTATTCATATGCAAAAAAAACCATGCTGGATTTGATGTTTCTTGATTGCTGTTATCAACCTCCTCAATCAGGAAAAATCATTGCTTAGGATAGCATCTTACCCACAGAGTAGAAAAATCACTAGCAAGTTTACAACTGAAAAACAAAATTGTGATTTGGTGCTCAGAGAACTTGTGAAAGAATGGCATTTATTTAGCCTAAATACAAGAAGATGGATGGGCTGATGGACTGAGAGGAGAGGAAGGAAAGAAGACAAGGTAATGGACTTCACATAGACAAAGATTGCTACAGCTGAGGAAGGTCACAATCTGTTCTGCAAGCCTATAGTGAATTGTCTAGAAATAATAGACTAAAGCCGAAGCAAGGAAGATTCAGGTCACGTGTTAGGAAACACTTTCTAACAGTAACGACAATGTATATTGGAGTAAATTGCCTTGGATGACTGTGCAGTCTCCATTACCAGACTTCTTTATGACCAAATTTACAGTATTTATCAAGGATGTTGTAAGTGTAGATGATTCTGTCCTGGACCCGAAGAATGGACTAGATGGCCACTTGAGACCTCTTTCAGGCTTACAGTTTCATGACTTAAAGAGATAACGTATGGATACAGTCAGGATGTTAGAATTTGTTATTGCATGTCATCATAAAAATATTAGAGTTGGAAAAATGTTTTTATGATACTATTTGCTTACAACATTTAATAAGATTTACTATGACAGTCCCTTAAACTTGTTATGTGGCAATTTTTACAACATAATTTTAAAATGGTAAAGTATCAGTCTGGCTGATGAAGCAAATATTGTTCTGCCTTATTCTATTCAGCTTGCTTTAAAAATGTTACTGTATTTTAGGTCTTTTATTTTTTTTTTTCCCCACCCCTGCCTCAGCTTACTGGTACTTTTGTATGATGTTTTTTTTCTGCAAGCTTTGTAAGTTATTCTCATTTAGGAATTCTCTGTATAGGAAAAAAATACTGTCACGTACTTCCATTGCTTTATTTCTGCTTTAAAGGAACATGAATATAACACCTATTTCTCTGATATTTGGACAATATTTTATTCTACTGAAAAAAGTCAAGGTACATACCTCTCTAGAGTTTCTCTTATTGCAGCCAATAAATATTTTATTGCTAAACTTTTAAAAGTGCTCCAATGGAAGTTGTATAAAACTTTTATTGACAAGAACAAAGCTGTTGCAAGGAAAAACAACTGTTTATTTCTTATTTTGAGGTAGATACCTAATCTATTTACAGATAATGTCTCAAGTGAATGTCCAATAAAGAAAATGAGAACTTCTCACAATGGTGAATTACATATGTTGCCTCTACTTTGGTTTATCCTCATGTTGTTATATATACAATCCTTCCCAGTATGTCAGTAATTAAATAAATAAATATGCTGTGTCTTGGGGTATAACGGTGGAGGGCTTGAATAAAATTTCCTAAGTCGGTGGAACCAGGTCCCTTGTATCTTTTTCAAGAATTGATGGTGATGTTTTAAAAAAGTATTTATTCTTCTCCCCATGTCTTCTGGAATGATCTGTTCTATAACTGTGTCATTTTCAAGACAGGAAAACATTCTCTAGGCTGCCACCCATTTTTCTTGCATTTAGGTTATACTCCTATCTTCTTCTGCCAATATTGTCATATCCAACTAAATAACTTTCTGTTAATCTTAGCTTAAATAGCTCTTTTCTCTGCCTCATGAATACTACCCTCTCTCTGTCTCCTCCCTTAGTGAATTTAAACAGCAATTACGTTCAGTGCCAGCTTCCTTTGTTAAGCTGTAACATATACTCCTTTTCTTGCCAGTTACCTGTTCATTATAATAGCATTCTCTCTAACTGCTTTAGTGTGAATTCATGTTTCTCATTATTAAACAGAATTATAAATCTTACTTCAGGTAAGATCTCACCAGTGCCTGCTATTTCTCATGTAATTGCCTTTCTTGATACATCCTACAACAGTCCTTGCCTTTTCACAGCGTCACCATACATTAATAATCCCATTCCTCCTCCTGAAGAATTCTTAAGTTATGAGCCCAGATCCCGTAGCAGAAATTCGTATTTGTTCCAAAGCATATAATTTTCTGTCATAAATATAAAAACTTGAAAGAGTAATGCTAATTATTATTCAGAACACATTTTGTATGTCCTGAAGATTTTGGCATGAGAAAAAGGTACTTTCCAGTGCTATGTTTGCTGGGAAAATTAGTAGAGATGTTGAGGGAAAGGGCAGCCAAACTGGGTCCAGCCTCACCTGCAGTTCCATCGGGCAGTACTGTCACTATCTCAGAGCCACAGCTGGACTTTGTTCCCAGGGAACTAGCTGGTTTACTCCAAAAGGCAGGGAGGACTGCCAGGGACCAAGACCTCGGAACGAAAGGTAAGTTATGAAACGGTGTGGTCCTACTCTACAGAAACACTGGAGTTTGTTCTATGCACTTTAATTTTGCTGAGCCAGAAGCAATATGCTTCATTCACAAGGAATGGAACATACTTCTTTCTTTACATTTACATGTAAAGTAAATTAATTTACGTTTCTTTTTTCCGTTCTTTCCAACTTTACCCTCCTCTCTACCTTTTTTCATATTTTTCAGTTGAAGTTCATTACCTTCCTCGTAAAAGCTGAAGTTTCTTCTCTTCCCTCTCTCCTCTTCTATGCCTTCTTTATTCAGTTCATCCACAATGACATATCAAAGCTCCTAATTTTCTGTCATCACAGCTGATTTTTTTCTTTCTTTCTTTACTTTTGAAGGTAGAGTTGGAGTTATATAATCTAATTAAAAAATGCAGGGTTTTAGGATGGCTGAGATGATTAATTTTTCTCCTAATAGAAGGGCTAGCAGGCTATTTTTAGAAATGCTTGGAATTCACAGTCAATTCTAATTTGGCTTACAATAATCTGTAGGTGGTTACATTTCTTGAAAGCACGCACTACTTTCAAAGAGAAATATTTGCAGGTTGCCTACATATATATTTATACAAATCCATAAAACATATAGATTTAATATTTTAGAAATGCATTGCAAGTTAACTCTTCAAAGCATTATGCAAAACTATTATCCATATTTGATTATTCTACAGCCAGTTTCTCACACCGTATGTGTATTTAAATAGGAAGCCTTTTTTCCTATACTTCTATTAAATATTAACTGTAAGAAGTTCCCAATAATGTTTTGTAAAAGAATAGCCAGAGACTCACACGAAGAGAGTTCAGAAGCACATGGCTTTTCATTTTACAATTGTATTATAATATGTTGGTTTTAATTGATTTGCAACAATAAGGGATGTTCCAACATGATTTTAATTGCTTCTTTCCCCATAGTTTGAGGTCCACATGAATCTGGAAGATGCTGGGAACAACTGTCTGGTAGAATTACTCCAAGTTAATTAACACAGAATTAAATCTGAAAATGTCAAAAGAAAAGACAAAGACAGCAAGTAATTTTCAACTATCTTATCCTAATGTAATTAGGAAACTAATAATGACAGCATAAGGTTTTTCAACTGGAGATTAAGGACCCAACAAATAAAAATATCCGTTATCCACCATCTTTCTTCATTTTGTTTGGCACAGTGCTCCATTTTCCTTTCCCCTACTCTTCCTTCTGCCCTGTTCTTCTTGCAGATAATTTGACTTATACCAAAGTAATTACAAAAGCTTTACATCTCATAAAACTGATTATCTTATTATTTATCTTGGGTTTGAATAAAAATAGCTTCAAGTAATATCAGTGAGGATAAAAGAAATTTTGAATTGAAACACAGGCAGAACACAAGATAATTTTAAAATATCCTGGTATCAAGGCTATTTCTTACCATGCACAAATCAATCTGATTTCATCTTAAATTTTCTTATTTTCAGTCTAGAGCAAGACATCAGTAAAATTAGCTGATTAGCTGAATTTCTCACTAGAGCAATGTGAAAACCCAAAAACCCCAATACTGCCATGAAAAGCAATGGGTTTGGCAGATGTTTGTGCATCATTATTTGCTTGCTGTGTGCTTGCTGCAATAGAATTGTATGGTTTATGGAAGGTAGTTATCATTGGAGATACATTATAACTAAGAACTTTTATTGTACCATCAATTCTTAAATAAACTTATCACTTAAATCAGTGGGCAGATCTGATTAAAAACTGCTTGTGTACTAAGGGACCATAGGGACGTTTGGCAGTGAACTGCATACCACTCACAGATATGTTTTCAGCAAGAACAAATGATCACTTCTTGGATACAAGGATCTGGGGGAAAAAAAAACCCCTTATTACTTTCAATTCACAAGGCAAAGAATTTTCTATATGGAGCCAGAGTAACCTCTATCAAGTATATGAAATAAAATATTAAATGTTATCTGTAAACTCATTGAAGAGCTACTTCAGTCTTAGCTGTTAACCACTATGTTGTTGTCAATTCTTTTTTTTTCCTAAATCTATTATTTTAAACAACTCTTGTTTTATGCAACAAATACCCAAATAATATGCCAGATATTACCACCAATCAAAAATTTTTTTTCCCAAAAAGACTCAATTTAAAGCTATCACTTAATCCATAGTGTAGTAGCCTTACCAGTGCCACAATTCCTCTATCTCTATATCCTTCCTCTACATCTCACATTTAACTTGATCAACACAGAATGTTACATGAATAATTTTAAAGCCTTGTTTTCATGAGGGTTTTCTTTGTGGAATTCTTTTAAAACCATTGCACCAAACTTTAATGATTGTACCATCTACAAAAGCACACACATTGTTTTCTTGTTTTGAGACGCCTTGAATCTCATTGTTTGTCACTTTGAAATGCAAAAGCTTTGAAACAAGTCAGAAACATGTTTTGTCTTAATATCTGTTGTGCAAGTACTGTTGAAGTGTTACATACCCTTGGCAATCAATGAGAAAGGAAAATTTCTACCTCTCTGTCATCAGCTCAGTCAAGGTATTACAAAATTTCAGCTGATCACTGTGAGTTTTAGATCAAACCATAATTACAGTAGTTTAACAGGTTTTAAGAAAGAATAATTATGACTGTCTTTTTAATTTGTAAGCTCTTATCAAGGACTATGTTCACTGATTCTGAACATGCCTCTTTGCTTTTTCTTCCTCTCCAGCTTCACTTTCCTTTTTATCCTTAATAATTCATGGAATCTTTCGTACTTTCATGTTGACTCATATGTACTTCCTATAGACTTCATCTTTTAAGGTGCTGTTTTGAATATTTTCCAGAGTTCTTCCAATTTGTTTATTTTAGTGAATTGCACTTTGCTCATTGGCTTTCTTAATTCACTCAAAGTTAATTTCCTATGATTGAATATACTAGTATTCTTCTGTTATATAGTCCTACTCATTATTATGATGTATGGAAGCAACTGGTAGAAAACGTTTCCAAGCTTCTTTTTAAATTTCAGTCCTTTTTGATTTGCAAAGAAATGGCCTTCTATGTGCTTTCAGTTATATTTTTCAACTGCTGTCATTCAGTGAGATCCAAGACTACAAGTTTCTTCTTTTAAGTAGAAAAGGAGCTATTTTTAGTTTTCAAAAAATCTTAGGTCCACAATATCTGCATGCTATTCATCTATGCCAAGTCTAACAAACTAACAGCATCTGCTATATTAAATTTCTTTCAGTGAAGTCCCTGCTACAATATGTAATCAACTTCTCTAATGATGTTTCCTTTGTTTTCCTTTAATTTCCATTGTGGTTTCAAAATTGAAGCAGAAGTTATTAAAACAACGGAAATGAGAAAATTAGTTTAATTTGGTAATGTCAAAGATACGGAGAAGAATGTTACAAAGTGTTATTATAGAATGTAGCATGTGTTGTTTCTTGTTTTTACTGATAGGAGACAAACAAAAAAATATTCTGTCACTACAATTCAAATGTTGCTGTCTAAGCCCATTTGCATATTTAATTTGTGAGGAAAACACAACCCTTTCCCCCAGGAATGCTGGCTTGTAAAATACATTATAATTTAGCTAAGACAGCTGAAAAAATGTGGAATTTCCATATCTTTGGTGTTTGTGTTGTTATTTGGAACAGGTTTCAAATTCTCCGTTGATGATGAATTAACACACAATACAGTATTTAACAATACCTGCCCTACACCAGCCAAATTTCCTTTTAAGCAAGACTAGTAAGTAAAGTCCTGCAGCAATTAAGTTTCTAGGGATCCATTTTTAGTGTAAGGGTAGCTGAAAGAGATTGTTGGAGCTTCAATAGAATGAGGCAGACAAAATAGCTGGTACACAATGTCTTAAACAATTTCCGCCATCCAGCTGGCATTTCACTTTTGACCTAGAGTGACACGTCTTCTCTCCCTACAGAGATGCTCAGCCAGAATCTACAGATTCCCTGGTGCCGAAAAAGTGATTAAAAATACCTTTCACGTACTCTTTGCGACAGTGACTTAGCATTGCTTGCTTTCATCTTACAAGTTTTCTCCAGGGATGACAAGTGCTCTTGTAGGTCGTTCCAGGTCCAACGTGCCGTAGCTGTGTGCAGCCTACGATCGCAGCCCCTACAGCTGCAAGGGTCAGGCCTAGACCTCTCTGGGCAAGAGTCCCTGAGACCGAGACGTCAGTTGAATATCCTGCTGCTGCTGAGTTTTTGGTCTTTTGATGCAGTGGCAAACAGTGCTATTCTATTGGAAAGATTCCTATAGAGTCCTTTGCACCAGCTCTGGCATAGAGCTGACCTCTTGTTAGCCTTAAGAAAAAAAAATTTATTTTTTTTTTTTCTTTTTGGTTTTGTCTCTGAAAAAATAGCTCCACGTTCTGGTCTCCACAATGCCATTGCCTTGAAAACTAATGATTCTCCAGCACGTCTTCAGCTGGGCAAACACATTAGATATTGTCTATACAGAATGGAAGTACAATGAGCCCCACATTCACAGCAGTTTTCTGCCTGACATAGATAAACTTTTTAAACTGAATTAATGGGAGCGCACAAATCATCATAATCAGAAGAAGTCATCATATCTATTTATTTGATCTCTGATGGTCTGTCAGAAATATGAAATTAAGCAGGCTTCTATTCATGTCCTGTGTTAAACAGCTGGGGAAAGAGCTTGCATTTCTAGTTCCATTCTGATGACTCATGATTTTTTTTTTTTTTTCATACACAGACTTACACGAGCTTGCTGGAAAGTACTTAGTTATTGTTTGGTTTCTTTCCAGACATGCTGCTCTGCTGATATGCTACTTTGTAAATCAATTTGAAACTAAAAAAAGAATGATTTAAATTAGATGACATATGTTCAAATATAAGAACTACTCAAATAAGACAATTGAAAAGTAAATTTTCAAGTGCCTATTTACACCTGTTTATATTTGTCATTATTTGCAATCAGCTGTCATAAGCTTGAAAAAAATATTTTCCTTATCAGCTATTTTTTCCGTTGAATATTTAACATATTTTCATTAGAAAAATACATAAAGTATTTAAATCCCATGTTTTCATTCTACTTGGGTAATATAATTGCTCTAAAGAAGTAGAAGGAATTTAAGCCGTAAATGTTTGCTTTCTAAAAATGACCTCTCCTATCTCCCTCCCACGACCACAGAATGGATAACGCTTGTTGCCAATACAAGCAGTAATTTTCCCACAAAACATAGGCACAAAGCATCTGACCTACACTGTTTTAGAAAACAGGATAACTAGGTAAAATGACTACCTGTAGACATGTTTATAGTGTCCTAGTTGGGTAGGATATTAAAGTAACTGTCCATTATACTCTTAACAGCTGTAATCTCATAGAGCGCTATTCACCAAATGGTTCTCTGCTCCTGTAATAGCACTGGGCAGGGGCCTATGGCTCAGCTCAATTAAAACTACTCTGACAGGGCAAGACCGTTCTGGCAGACACTACTATCGCTCTTTCATATAAAAGAGCCCTGGGAACACAATAAGCAATCGCTGCACCATAATGGATGAAATAGAGCTAATGTTCAGTGAGGCAGTACAGATTTACTAAGCTAATGCAAGTTGACTGTGATTTGACATCCCATACACAGCTTTCTAGAAATGCTTTCACATTTTAATACTATGTTGTCTAGGTGTCAGTTTCACTGCTTCAGTCCTGTAGTGCATGTGAAATAATAGATGCAGAGACAAAATGTTAGCTATATAATTACATGTAAAAATGTCTTTGAAATAATAAAAAAATCCAACAAGGGAATGCACCATTATTTCCCTTATTTTCTAGTTAGCCTATGAACTAATTTTTTTTTTCTCCTTTCTTTTCTTTTCCTTTTTTTTTTTTTCTTTTAATCTGGGTTTGTTTGCTTTTATGTATTTTTCAGATTGAAGTCATTATCCCTCTCTATAGGTGGTATATTGCTTTTCATAAAATACATATACACAAAAAGGACATCTATATCTGTATACATATTTGTATCTATATCACCTCTGCCTGCCTCTTTTATCTTTACTTATTTTACATAAATATATTATATGTAACATATACATGTGTGTATGCACATAGACTGTTTGTTTCTTTGTTTGTGATTTATGTGTGTCTTCCTCATAAACTGAACTGGATTTTGCTAACATTCATTTTGTCACTCCAAGGCCAAAGTAGTCAACCCACAAACACCATCAATGACCTTCTTGCATAGGAGGGGATTGAGGTAAGGACATTAATTCCACAAAGCTAGCTATAGTGTACAAAATCCTGCCCCTTTATATTTTTCCTAACTAAAAATATAGTTCTGATTAAAAAAGGTTGTACTCAAAATTCAGTGGTTTCAGCTGTGACTCTTTAGGATGAAAGCTTACAAATAGAACTCTGAAACAGCAAGAAAAGTCTTGTGGCAGAACTCTGTTTTCTTTCTTGTAAAATTCAGATTTGTTGTATGTAGACACAGTTTTATACAGGTTTAACCACCAGATCTTTTCATCAGCATGCACAAACAGCTTGTTATTGCTGTTTACTGAAAGTATAATTCCAGAAATATCTGACAAATGACATTTACACACACGAAAAGTTGGTTTCTATTTGCCATTTCCAATTTATTAGTGATCATTTCTACAACTTCTTTCAGTAAATTTGATAAAGGTGGCAAAATACTTTACATGGACAGATAGAGAAACTGGTGGATGACTAAGTAATTTCACAAGCATCAAAATCAGTAGCAATTGGGATCAGTTACACTTCAGATAAATTATTTGTAATATATGAATTGGTCATCTACTAATTCTGACAACTAAATACGTCACCCAGTGTTTCTTTATAGGATTTGAGTGATAACCGAAGCGACTTCCTCACCTCCCATTAGAGTTTGTGACTGAAAAAAGTTATAAAGAGACTTAATCCTAATTATAAAACAATACCTCTAATTACTTATTCACTGCACATCAGAAAGGCAATGCTGTGACTCATAGCCCAACGAAATCAATACAAACCAACCCATGAAACTGAGAAGACTTTAGATAATGTTGTGAACGAAGAATATTTTGTGTGGACACAGGTATCCTTAGTATGATGCTAAGAAACAAGAGCAGGAGAAGAGCCGAGGTGGTTGGGAAGGGGATAAGGTCTACTCACAGCATTGCTCTGCCTCATTGTCCATCCAGGAGAAATATGGAGCAAGGCACTAACTGGCCGTAAAGCTGCATTTGTACTAACATCTCTTACAAATTGCACTGTGGTTTGTTTGGAGCGAGGCAACAGAGACAGTACTGTCACCGTCACCAGGGGAATGACCTGTCCCATCAAGTGGCCTTTTTCCAGGCAACAGAGCAGGCATTCAGACCTTATGTCTGATGCTTTGGCTGAAAATCTCCCAGCTGCATCCCGGTGATTTTTAATGCAGTTCCATGAAGAAGGCCTCAAAATCAACTTAACATTCATTCCCAAGTTGAATCCAAGAAATATTTTCCTCTTTTACAGAAAAACTGGAGTCCAAAATGTCATTTAGTATGACAGTTATTAGTGTCCAAAGTGACACTAATAAGCAATGGTAACCCTGTGACTGTGTTGCTAAGTATACATACATACCTGCCAATAAATAATGGCAAATTAGAATGCAATTTGAACCAAATTGCTTGTATTTTCTTATGAAATGACAAATTTCCACCTGTTCTCCTTATATCAGTAAGAGGTCTGTGGACTACTTTTAAGAAGTGCAACAAGCAAGTAAGGAAAGAAAGGTAGCTTTTAGTAGGCATGTATAGCCTCCATGAAATGCCATTGAAAGGCATTCCAAAGTTCATTCACTGCAAATGGTTTAACTGCCTGAGATGGGCCTAAGGGAAAGAAATCATGGGTCACAGACTAAATCGATTTCCACATTGGTATGAGAAATTATTGTAACATCTAACATAAAAGTCAGCAATGAATGATACATAGTTTTCCTATTTCAGTGTTTTAAACTTGGTTTTAATAACCATGGTGATATAGGATATTTAAAAAAACCAACCAACCAAACAAAAAACCCCAAAACACCAAATATCCTAAACTAGAGTATATAAAGAAACAGCAAGAGAAGGGGAGATTTTATCTCTCTTTGAGGAAAATGGTTGTAATGTTAAGTGCAGGAGATTACGTTTAGTGCTTAAACTTTGCTTTTAGAGCAGCTGTAAAAAACCCTGAGTATCCGTCTACCTAGCATCAAGCTTCTGCTGCATCCAAATTGCCTCCTGGAGATCCTTCATCATATCTGTTAACTATTATGAACATCATTGGTACATCTAAAATGCCATTGGATACTTAGCCAATGTTTAATCTAACAAAAACATATTTTCATATCTAAGAAAGGGGAAAATTCTTTAATTTCAAGTGAGTCACAAGATTATATGGAATCGGACAATTATAGAATGGTTTGGGTTGGAAGGGACCTTTAAAGATCATCTAGTCCAACCCCTCACAGTGCACAGGGACATCTTTCACTGGAGCAGGTTGCTCAAAGCCCTCTCCAACCTGACCTTGAACACCTCCAATGGTGGGGCATCCACAACTTCTCTGGGAAAGCTGTTCCAGTGTCTCGCCACCCTCATCATAAAAAATGTCCTCCTTATGTTCAATCTAAACCTACCTTCTTTCAGTTTAAACCAGTTGCCTCTTGTCCTGTCACTACCTGGCAAAAGGTCTCTCTCTGTCTTTCTTATAAGCCCCCTTTATACATTGAAAGGCCACAGTAAGGTCTCGCTGGAGCCTTCTCTTCTCCAGGCTGAACAACCCCAACTCTCTCAGCCTGTCTTCAGAGGAGAGCTGCTCCAGCCCTCTGATCATTTTTGTGTCCCTCCTCTGGACCCGCTCCAACAGGTCCACGTCTTTCCTGTGCTGAGGACTCCAGAGCTGGACCCAGAACTGCAGGTGGGGTCTCACCAGAGCAGAGTAGAGGGGGAGAATCACCTCCCTCAACCTGCTGCCCATGCTGCTTTTTCTGCAGCCCAGGATACAATCAGCTTTCCTGGCTGCAAACACACATTGCTGTCTCATGTCTAATTTTTCATCCCCTAGCATCCCCAAGTGCTTCTCTGCAGGGCTGCTCTCAATTCATCCACCGCCTGTCTGGATTGGTGCTGCGGATTGCCCCGACCCAGGTGCAGGACCTACCACTTGGCCTTGTTGAACTTCATGAGGTTCTCACAGGCCCATATCTCAAGTTTGTAATAATCAATTATCTTCTGGATAAAGGAGAAATAGTATGAGTTTTGAATGAGAGATTAAAGCTTTCTGGGCACTTGAAACATTTGAGATCTAGAAAACTGATAAAATTATCTATTTTAATGCATATCTCATGCATATCTTCATATAGCAAATATTCCATAAAGTGTTTCCTGCTGCAGTTCTGTTGCTCTTACAGGCAAGGTCAAATGTGGAATCTGCTGATCAAGTCCAACCTGTTCATAAGACATACAGAAAATTCTGAAACCTTTAGTATCACCTTAACAGGGAACGATGGTAAATCAGGGAGGTAAGATAAATAAATCTTCCTGAAGTAATCTTAAGTTAAGCCAGCTGTGCATATTTATTCTTTAAGAGTGATACTTTGGAGTTTTTGTTTTGTTTTGTTCTGGGTTTTTTGTTTGTTTGTTTAAATTTCTGTGTTGTTGATTTTTCACGTCATGAATAAATGTTTTTGTATGCATTTTAATATTATTCTGGCATCAGCCAAGTGAGATTTAAGACGAACAGACAAAAGACAAAACCATATCATTGCTTAGCTTGCTGACAAGTCTGTAAACCCATAGAAACCTTAACAAGTATTTAATTTCCCAGCACGCTTTTTTTCTCACCTCCCCAAACAGCTCTGATAAAACTCACCGAACCAACCTAAGATTCTGCAACTGTTGCCATCGATCACCAAAAAGTCAGCTGTTTGCTCTGATTCTATGGGGTTAAGAAACTGAACAATACCACAGTCAAGAACAAAATCAAATTACTAATTAAATGAAATGTTCCAAATTAACAGCCATTCTTCTATCTACACCTACAATTTACTTGACGTCCCTCATGTACTTCCTGAAGTATAAATTGAGTTGGTTGGATTATAATCCATCATTACAAGGATTCAAAATGCTAGTCTTTG
>JAVJGG010000058.1:12946490-12960370 GCA_035590195.1 Aviceda cuculoides | reverse complement strand
AATTTCTTTACTGAAAGGGTTGTCATACATTGGAACAGGCTGCCCAGGGAAGTGGTTGAGTCACCATCCCTGGAGGTGTTCAAAAAGTGTATAGACAAGGTACTTTGTAACATGGTCTAGTGGGCATGGATGACAGTTGGACTCGATGATCTTGTAGGTCCTTTCCAACCTGAATGATTCTATGATTCTATGATTCTATGTCAGAATTGCAACAAAGCATCAGGGAAGGTCATCCAGCTCAACTTCAGGTATCTGAGTGTAGATATATTAGCAAATCTA
The DNA here is from genome assembly GCA_035590195.1 of Aviceda cuculoides. Lineage (NCBI taxonomy): Eukaryota > Metazoa > Chordata > Aves > Accipitriformes > Accipitridae > Aviceda > Aviceda cuculoides. The sequence goes on along the minus strand of JAVJGG010000058.1, from coordinate 12,960,091 downwards.
GTCACCCTTGATTCCCTGTGGAGAGCAATAGCCACTTCAAGGATATGCTTCATCTAGCCTATTGTAAGCATTCATTTTAAGGTGAGATGAATCACATTTGAAGAACACTTGCTTCTTTTCACTGACAGTAAAGGATATTAAAAGTGACGGGATCAGATATAGATGTCAACATGGAGTTGCCTGAATTCCAGATCAGGTCACCTGTGAGCTCCTGTAGCTCCTGTGAGCTCCTCTTGACTCCAGGGACCCTGGTGGTACAATATAAGATACAATATTTAGGTCCTTCCTGACATTGGGTTGTACATGGGTATTGCTTTCCGAGATGAAAAAACAGCAGACTGATAGACTGATCTTGAGATAGTAGGATTTAGGTAAGAACTATTTCTGAAGTTATAATGAACTAAAAAGAAATGTCGATCTTATAAAAACAAAATTTTTCATTTCTTTCTCTCTAGTAATGTTCATGTAAAGGCATGTAATCTCACTGAAACTTTTGAACTTTGGGGATTTTTGGGGGGAACTTTTTCAATCAACTCCAGAACAATAGTTATATTTCTAAAGCTAATTGTTGTTTCTAGTAAGCCTAAGAGCAGATCAGACATCTGTTATTCAATACAATCATGTAATCACAAAATTATGTTTTATCTTCAGTTCTCTCCATACTCTCTAATTCGTGAGCTACTTCTTGATACATAAATACATATATGTAAGTCCTACAGCTACTCATATGTAAGTAATATAAACTATTGATTGAAAATTTTCTATTTGGTGTCTATGAAGAACTGATGATACAGTACGTACAAACAATCATGCTGTCTGATTTTTTTTCATATATGTTAAATCATTTACATATGTACATTTCAAAAATAGTGGAACTAGAAAGGTAAATTAGACTACCACCTTAGAATATCATAGTTCATATCCAAGATAGGTATAACTACTGGAAGAGTACCAAACTGTTTCACAGATAAAATCTTCTGAAATGTAGGCATAAGGAATACACATTTTTCATTATTTCAGCAGAAATAAATGTCTGTTATCCAGAAAAAAACTTCTGCGCATTTTGTCTTATTGTGTTATACACAGAGATACCAGATTAACTAAACTGCCAATTAGTTTTAGAAAATTATTAAAGATTTCAAGAAAGTGGGTCACTTATTAAGGGGAATGCTTGTCCTCCTATTGATAATTTATTAGGATAGTTTCAGCTACATATTTTAAGAGAGAGAAAAATCAATTTTCCACAGTTCCCTACAGGCTCAACTACAAGAAGATACTGTTTTTCACTTACCCGGTTTCCAGAGACAAAAAAAAGTCTCTGCTAAATCTTGTTTGTCATAAATTGTCGAGTTCAAACACACACTGGAATAAACTGTATCACTCAGTAAATGTAAGATCCTTCTAGTGTTTTAGCTTTTGAGAAACAGATTTCTACTGTGATAAATTCATTGAGAGTTATTAGCAATGTCTATAATATATTTGGTTCTGGGAAATCTGTGCAGTAAGTTTTATTCAAATATTAGATATCTCTACTGTTAGGCACAAAAAGGATGTTCTAGACACACATCCTAAGGAAAAATATACATATATTGGTAGAAAAGTGGCAGTCTAATCATAATCACTACAGCTATAAATACACTAGAATTAGAATATTTCAGTTTTATGAAGAGACATTCAACATTTATATTAGAAAATTTCATATTTGTTCACTGAAACTGGCTCTTGTAAAATAGCAGAACAGTGTAAAGAAATAATCAGTGAAAGATCATATACCATACAGTACAAAGTAATAATGACATGGTTATTTTCACATCAGAACCATGGGGGAAATGTAAATTTCTATCTGATTTAGATGGAAGGAAATCTTTCCTCAAAATGGACCTAGTACTACTTGAATGACCTTTCCCTCCAAGGAACAGCTCACCAATATTTCCCAAAAAGAGTTCCATTTATAATCGTAAAAGAAAGCAAAAGCAAAGCCAACCAATGTACTGACTTTTCATACGCTTCAGATAAAACGCATTTTTAATGTCAACTGACTCGTGTCATGTTTTCTGTAGTATGTTTTATCTAATCTGCTGATTAGATAAACAAATTAATCTGTAAAATTATTGTATTTGCAGATACAGAATATTTGTCCTAAAGATTTTGAATTTTCACAAATTATAAAACCTACTCTTTTAGGTATGGATACATGCCTTGTATTTAAATCATTACAATGTATGCATACAATATCAGCAGTGTAGTCATAATTTATATAGAAGTGAATAGTTCTTTCACTCTGAAGAAGGTTTTTTATGTATGGTGCACATAGATTGTGAACCTGCTTTGGCCCTGCTTTTAATAAAGGGTATGAAGCACTTGCTCTCCAGACATTCTTTCCAATTTATGTCTCTCTCATTTTATGATACATATATAGAGAGAGACATAAATCATGTCTAACACAGGCTTCACTGGAAGTCATATATATGTGCATTTGTGTGTGCATGTGTGTATTTATTCATGTGGAAACTCAGTGATAATGTATTCAAAAGTCAAATGTACCATTAACTATTAATGTTTTAATCTGTTGGGTTTTTTAAGGTAAAGATGTTGAGTTATAGAATTACATAAATAATTAGGTTGATTTGGCTATCTGAAAACTGTTGAGTTGAGTCTGCTGCTCAAAGCAAAGCTAACCTCGAAGTTAGAACTGGTTGCTCAAAGCCTTATCCATACAAGTTTTAAAATATTTAAAGATGAAGATTTCACAGCCTTTCTGGGCAATCGGGTTTACTATTCAACAAATCTTATTGTGAAGGATTTTTTCCTCATGGATAATCAACATCCTTCTTGCAACCTTACTGTAACCTTTTGCTCTTGTACTTTCATCATACCCCTCTGAGAATGAACCTCTTTTATTTTCATCTCAATGAACCACTTTTATTTAGTGCAACGTTACAATTAGATCCAAACTTAATTTTCTCCTCTCCAGGCTAAACAAACTTCATCAGTATCTCAGTATGCCCTCACAAGTCATATATTCCAGCTGTCAGATCTCTTCGTGGTCCTTCACAGAAATCTCTCCAGGTTTTCAAAATTACTTGGGGGAAGGGAGAAGTGGCCACAGTAGTCTAGCTGTGGCCTCACGTATCCTCAGCAAGGGGGACTAACTGCTTCCCTTCATCTGTTGCCTTTGCTTCTGTTCATGCAGTACGCAGCCCACCACCTTCTCCACAAGGGCACACCACTGACTGGCATTAAACTTGTCTACCAGCACTACAGGTACATATATCAAATGCGATAAAATTGATAGCTATGAATTCTTCTGCTTCCACAGAAGGGAAAGAAGTCCTAAATATTTGGTTGCATTAAAGAAAAAGAGCATTGTCAATTTAGAGAAAATTTAAAGAATTTATGAAGGTACAATTTACACAAAATGTAACAATCCAAGCCCCATTATTTATTGAATTTGACTTGATACTAAGAAATTTCTCTTCAATGGAAAAGTATGATTAAGATATGCAAGAGTAGTGGTTTAACCTTGACCAGCAGCCAGATGCCCACCCAGCTGGTCTCTCACTCCCCCTCCTCAACAGGGCAGTTAGATAATAAATAAGATAAAGCTCATGGGTTGAGATAAAGACAGGGAGATCCTATACCAGTTACTGTCACAGGCAAAACAGATTTGACTTGGGGAAGATTAATCTAATTTATTGCCAATTAAAAGAGATCTGGGTACTATGAAACAAAGACAAAAATATTAAACCAGCATTTTCCCCCCACTCTTTTTTCCCCCACAGACTCAACCTCATTCTATCATTTCTGCCTCCTCTGCCTCCTCTCCCCTCCAGCAGCACAGCAGGGGTGGGGAGTGGAGGTTGAAGTCAGTCCCTTACAGGTCCTCTTTGCGGCTCCTTTCTCCTCACACTTCTTCCCTGCTCTAGCACGGGTCCTTTCTACAGGCTGCAGTTCCTTCAGCGAATACCCGGCTGCTCTGGAGCGCGGTCCTCCACGGGCTGCAGCGTGGATATCTGCTCCACTGCAGGCCTCTCCACAGCCTGCGGAGGAATCTCAGCTCCGGTGCCTGGAGCACCTCCTTCGTCTCTGACCGTGGTGTTTGCAGGGTTTTCTCTCACATCTTTTTTTCTTGTTGTTCTTTCTGCCACACAGTGTTTTGTCCTTTTGTGAAATACGTGTTGAGTGGTGTTCTGCGGCAAGTCCATTGCAGAGCCAGCTGGAACTGGCTGTGTCCGACACGGAGCAGCTCCGGTCCTCTTCTCACAGAGGCCACCATACAGCCTCCTGTTACCAAAACGTGGCAACACAAACCAATACAGCAAGTTACATCAATCTTACAAAATTTGTAAGGAAGCTAGCAGGATAATATACCTTCTCTGTAGAAAACCACAGAATAATATTGTCATTTATTAATGTCACTTGCCTCTAGCACTTGAGCTCAGTCTTTTTGCAGTCTGCTTGGGTTGCAAGGGAAATTGCAGCAAAATCTAGTATAGCTTTTGTATATCCTCACCTTCCATTTAATACATCTGTTTTATCCAACTCAGGTCCTCTGGGACACTGACTCACAGTGACTGATTGAAGGACAAACTGAATTTATGCAGCACCGGGCACACACAAAAGATGTGCTGGTTGATAGAAAAACATAACTGTGCTGCTGTAACTTTAGATGTCAGATTCATCACTTTACAGATGACAACATGAAAGTGACCAAAAATACCATGACATTCCCACTGCTTCTTTGCTTAGAAGACAACAAATAAAGTAGTTTTTGTATTCATATACAATTGGAAAGACAGCTTCAAAGTAGAGCTTACTACAAAGCCTGACATTTCTATAATTTCACTGGAAGAGTAACTGAAGTTGTTTAAAAATTGTAGATAAAATTGTTGATAACCCAGATGTTTCTGAAAATATGCTCACAGAGATTTCATGTTGTCCAGAAAGCAATTATAAATAAAAAAAAAAAAAAATAGGAATTTAAGGAGCTTATATTAGGTTTTTATTAATATATTGACAAGATATCTACATTGTGCTCAGGCCGAAACTTGGCGTTTAACTTTTACTTCAGTTGGTTTTTAAATTTCTAAAGCCCAACATCTGAACCCTCTCTTCCGTGGCCTGATGGTTCAAAACATAGAAGCTTACAAATAAGCACAGAAGAGCCACTTGTGTTCAGCTCTCTGCACCATTTATGTGGACTAGCATAATGCTACTCTATTTCACAGTCTCTTGTTATTAGGTTACTTCTGTCACTAATTGTGATGTAGCTGGCATGGGACAAGACAGTCCTCAGGTCCTGTAGTACTGGTTTACCAGTTCATAACCTCTGAATTCACTGTTCAAACACTAAAAGTGAGCCACTGAAAAGTTCTAAATGGCGTGCTATTAGGAAGCTGAACGTTAGTGATAATTTGCTTATCTATGGCTATGCGAAGCTCCGATAATTACTGATTTCTCATAAAAGCTATCCAAAAGCTTTTTTAGATGCCCATTCTGTCCTGCTGCTCCTCAGCCCCTTCATCTTGCTGGCTTGATAATCACTGACTCTCTGAACCCAGCAGTTCACCGGCACAGCAGCAGATGAAAGACTGGAAGTGCAGTCCATGCAAATACCATTTTCTTTGTAACATACACTAAGACTATTTGTGTCCAGCATATGGAATGGCTTCGACGAGTCTTTAATTTCCTTGTTTGCATACAGAAATCTGAGCTACAAGTGTACATAGGAAGTATGTTTCAGCTCAGCTAGCCATCTAAAAGTTAAATGGATGCTCAGAGCTAGAAACGTAGCCTCCATACACAGTTACTCAAGAGAAAGAGGCATCTCCCAGAAGGTAATTCATCCCATCTTGGTTGTTTGTCTGAGATAGGGGGGATGAATTGCCTGTGGCAATATCTATTTCTCTCCATTGACTAAAAGGGGAGGGAGAAGAGGCCTAGACAAATAGCTTTGACTAGATGCCATTTTCCAGGCAGCTAGAGTTAGGTGAGAAGAATTTCACGTGGAGTGCCCATCTCTCTTATGTCAATAGGCCAGTGTTCCTCTCTCAATTGCATATGCAGAAATAAAAATATCACTTCCAGCATACAGAAATGTAAAAAACCCAGCTTCACGCCACACTAATACCCACACAGGCTTTTAGCAGCTTGTCAGAAAGTAATTCTCAGCCTCCAAGGCCCTTAAACATCTCTCTGGTGCAAATCCTCTCCAAAAAAATGTTAACACAGAAGGAGAGTTTCAATACCCTTTCCTTCTATCTCTTCAGCTCATGATTGAACTGCATTAATGACAAAAAAAAGATTTATCTCCTAGATAAAAGATTTATTAGACAGGCTAAGTACAGATTTTTAATTACAAGATAGAAAAAGGGGACAAGAAAAAGAACAGAAAATAGGAACAGGTTGGGAAACTTAGAATACATGCTTATAAGTGAGGAGCAAATAACTTTCAAATATTACACAAGTTTTCTTGCACCTTTAAAATGAAAGCAAATAGAACTTGGCTTTTGTGCAACATGCTGTCAAACTATATCCATAGGTAAAAAGAGTGTGAGTACTGCCAAGAAAAAAATGTGGGACTGCTTTTATCAAAGTTTATTTCAGGCTTCCTACTAGCCCATCAGAGCCCACAGCTTAGTATATTTTGACTAAAATAAAGTAAATAATTGCTTTTTTAATTTATTATCCTGTCAGGGTTCAAGGAGTGTCTGAACAACACTTTTGGTCTTATGGTTTATTTTTAGGTAGTCCTGCAAGGAGTTGGACTTGATGGTCCTTATGGGTCCCTTCCAACTTGAGATATTCAATGGCTCTATGATTCCATTTCTCAGAGATTAAATGAGATCCTTCAGTGTTCCAGTGGAATAACATGAATTACTTCACATTAGTCTGTACAAGGACTTATTTCAAAAAAGCATACTAGAAATTAAAAAGAGACTCTGCATGTATGTGAAAGTAAGACAAAGACTAGGAGCCTTCTTGGTGTTATGCATTTCTCGGACAATAAACTACTGTTTGGTATAATAAACTGTGTGGTATAATAATAAAGGACTCCTTGTAAAGCTTTTAAAGTTCCTGTCTGAGGCTGCCTTAGAGACAAATTATGAACTTTATGTATTACAAAAACAAATGGTGAATATGCTTTGTATAATCATCAAGAAATACTTGCAGCCTTAAGGCAGCTGTGAAATATTTTACAACGTGGAGGTGGTCAATATTCTCAAAGTGGAGAAAAAAACAATATTATTAAGTCATTTGAACAAAAATGGTATAGAAAGAAGAGAAATAGTGTTTGTCCCAACCATGTGTTAAGGTTTTAATGAAGCACAGAAACCTACATCTGTAAATGTATTGTCCTCACTGCAGCTCAGTATATAATCTCTCTTATGTCATTTGCCAGTGCAATTAAAAAATAGTAACATGAGATGGAGTGGACAATAGTTTTTAAAGGCCTATGTCCTAGCGTACATGGTATGAGCTTATCTTAGCATATGAGGTATACTTCAGTAGAAACAAATTGTGCCTAAATTGATGCCCATTGAAAACATCAAACCACAGAAAGCAGCTGCAACAGGTCAAATGATCCCACTCCTACATCTAATGCATGTGACAAAACCACTGCAAATTAGGCCAGCTACAATCACTTTTCCTGATGTTGCTTTGATGATTACAGGATGCTGCACAGAAAACGGCTATAAACGATTTCTCAAGTTCCATTTAAATCATGTATATATTGACAGGAATTTTGAGAGTAAAGCGTACATTACATCTGTACACTCTGCTAAAGGCAGAATAATATGTAGGATTTATGAAAAGGCAGTACCTGTTTCTATGGCTTGGGAGACCTCTGTTGGACATCCTTATCTTCTACAGCAACAGCTAGCGGAGTCCCCACTGCCGAAGGACACCCAAGCTGGGGAAGCTATTTTCTCTCAGGTAGCTGAGGAATGCTGCTGGAGGAAATGCAGCTCTGCTTCTGTGGTGCAGAAACATGACCGCGTACGTGTCACAGGGCAGTAAAAGGAGTAGAGGCAGGACACCAAGGACTGTCTGGACAGAGCGAATTCCTTTGATCAAATGCCAGCCGACCATTTTTTTTTTTCTTGGATGTTATGGATATGATGATATAATCCCCAATGGCTCTTCTTCAGCTGTCAGGATCTAACAAAATTCAGTACTCAGGGTGTTTGTGGGCACAGAAAAATGAGGCCACACCAGCCTCAAACATCTGAGTTTTTCTGCTCAGCTTTCTAACCCCAAATATTCTTTACCTTGTGACTTATGCACTGGGTTCAAGTTGCTCCTTTCCTTGACTAGTTCAGTCCTAGAGTTACAACCACAATGAACCAATACATTAAATCGTGATACATTGTAGTCCATTCATTGAAAAACTGAAAGTAATGAACTGAGAGATGCCCTAAGACCCTCCCTTGGTTCCAGGAAGACTTTCTTTCTGGACATATTTTTACAACAGAAGAGCAAGGAAAATCTAATCTTAGTTTCCTGCAGAATTCTTTGTCATGTTAATCTTTCTGTAGCATCTTGTAAGAATACATTCAGGCACACTAATACTCTCAGAAAACACAAACAGAAGTACCAGGTTAATAGGCTTTTTAAAATTTGTTATTTTATTCCATGAAGAGCTTGAGCAATCAATTCCAGATACCACAACAGATGGCAACAGACCAACTCTCCAGAACATCCCCATTCTTACTTTATTCACCTAGTGTGACCTGAAGGGACACACCACTAAATCCAACAGGTCTTTGTTACTGAGGATAAATGACTCAAATTTTGTACAAGTTATTCTTTACTCTCTTTGCTGACATGACATGGAGAAGTTGAGTACCTGCAAGTATTTTGCAGATCCTGGAAGGGGCCCTGGGAGGTCTCTAGGCCAGCCCTCCTGCCAGAATTGGGGACTGAAACCCTCTGAAGAATGGAGGTGGCACAGCCTCTCAGGGCAACATGCTCCACTGCTGACTGTCCTCAACAAAATAGGAAATAAAGAGGGGTTTTTTTCCCCTAATATCCTATAAAATAAGGATAATAATTTGAGAAAACTTTAAAACTTAAGGACTTCTCAGTAATTATGCGGTCATCAACTGTTTCAGGTAAACTTACTGGTGATAAGCCTGAGACAAGAACAGAAGTAATATCAGGATCTAAGGTGTTTGATTTCCAGTTGCAAAAGAGAAAAATAAAAATCTGAAATGAAGGAAACAAAAAGGAATGTGTCTTCTACAGATACCGTCTATTGACACAACAGGTGACTATATTTTTTTCCTTCTGGTTTGAAACAAAGGCACAAAGGACATTTTAATATTCCCAACTTCTGATGGAAGTTGATATCTGGTAGGTGCCACAGTCCTGTCTGGTCCCTTAAAGCCTTTCGCAGGATGATTACTAATGTGAAATAAATAAGAAAATGCTGCTATCATGAGTTTGAAATTAAACATTGACTTTAATTTTGAAAACCAATGAAGTGTTCACACTTTTCACAATATTATTTGAAGACAATTAGCCATTAACATTATCTCCAGTCTTTAAAATCTCTTTATTTACAAATATGTATATGTTCAAAATGAATCTAAGCAGCTATTTAACTTATGCAAATATGGATTAATTTCTCAACAGTCTCATACTTATTCATGTGCAGATTTGATAACATCTTTTGTGTTTATATATAAACATTGAGTTAAAAGATATTAATTTATCTTGATTAGTATAATTCCCCTTACATTATCAGTTGGAAACAAATATATTATCTGTGCTATTTTTTCATTGTTATGCTATATTTGTGCCATTGTAGTTATAGTAAAAATGTACTTTAATTATCAGCCTCTGTCTTCAGACTGTTAAATTTCATTACATGCATATTATTTAATTGATCTAAATTATTATGCTTGAATTCAGAGTTTTGCTTCATTTTGTTCTTAATTTTGATGAAGTCTTGTTTGACTGACACTGAAGTACTATTATAGAAAAGGAAAATGTGAATATGGGATTTTTTTTTCTCAGAGTGGTTTTGCCTAATGCTTAAATGTATTTAAAAGTATAAAATGTATAAAAAAATGTATTACTTGCTTTTTTCTTTACAAAAGTTACAAAGATAGCCTTACAAAATCCATTTTCTTTAGAAATAGCAAAAGTATAGTATCAAAGTGAAATAAGATACTCCATTATAATGTTTTCTTATAAAGGTTTCTTCTTATAAGCTTTGATCTTTCACAATGAAGTATAATTCATCACAAATGTATATACATTATGCATTCTATTTATACATGTACACCATGATATGCATTAACAAGTCTGTTACTAAGTCAGAGAAAATGTCTGTTTATTCCAGTACTTCTCGGACAGTGGCTTGTGATGAATATTTAAAAGAATACCAGAGTGGGGAAATGTATAGTGAAACTTCCCCCATTATACCCTCCTAGCTTCCCCAAGCTTGTAGCTTAGGGACCTTCCCAGATGTGTTTTTTAAAATCCCTTGGAGCTTTTCACCAGTGCATTGTCTAATTGTTTCCCGCAGTTATCCACAAAGTTGGCATTAGAAATCAAATGTGGTGCTGAATTATACAGTTTAATGATATGTAGTGTGAAAAGCAGCTTCCTTTTCTTTGTTTTAGAACATCTTCCTTGTAATTTAGTATGATTCCACTTACCTTTCACCACTATACCAGATTTATGCAGATACCCATCCGTATTCCTACTCATTCATCTTTTCAATATAGTTTCTATTGAAATTGTTTACTTTAGTATTGATACTAATTAAATCCATAAATTCTTAGAATTAATAATTAGAGAATTTTACCCCCTTAATTCCTTTAGAACTTTTGAATGAATAAAATACAGAGATGGCAACTTCTTTTTTTCAGTTTATAAGGTTATTCTTAAAACTTTTCTTCTGACACTTCAGTCTGAGACACTTGCTCTGATTTGTCTTCTATAAAGAATGGCAGCACTCTGGGAACTTTCTTAACACCTGAACACTTGTGCAAAGAATTGATTTGCTATGGCTTTACCTTCCTGGAAGGCTCCTTTTGCACACAGGTCATTGGTTCTGCAAGGGTGTTTCCTCATAATTCATGTTTCTGTTGTGGTTTATTGCTGGTTTAAATAACTTTATAAGTTGTTTCTTCTAAATTTTTTTGGCCCACTTTTTTGTGGCTATCCATTATCTTGCCAGAGTTTCCTAATTTCTACCTTGTCAAGGATATCTTCTGATAGATAACATACATTAAACATGACCTTTTAACACAGTGTTCTTAAACAGCTTTGTACTACCTGAAAGTATGATGTCCTTTTGAATGTTTCTTTTCTCTTCCCGCTAAAAGAAACAAAACAAAAAAACCAACCAACCTCAACCAACCAAACAAAAAAGGGTTGTTTGGGGTTTTTTTGTATTATACGGATTTTGAAGTTAAGTGTTACTGGAAGAGATTTTTTTTTAGGACAGCTTTTCCTGTAAATGTGACGAGATTACCTTCATTATTACAGAGTGTAACGGTCACTTTTGAACCACATCCCATGCACTCCTCAGAAATAAATATTTTACTTTCCTTTTCTTTGTGTGTTCTTAATAGTTGCTCCAGAAGACACTGTGGCTTAAAAAAACCTGCTTTTTCATTACGATGTTGTTCCAGGCTACCAATAGGTTTCTGAAAGGCAGTGATTTCCGCCCTCATTACACTGAACCTGCCATAGCTCTTGGTCACAGTGCCTGTTGCACCTTGGATGGACAACAATATGATGTTCAAACCATACATTTTCGAAGTTTTTCTTTTTAATGTTTGAGACAGTACATATTGCAGTTTCAGTACACAGACAGTCTATTATTTTCTGATAATTTATTGAGCTCAGCTTTTCATTTATCATATAATTCCACTTCTTCACTAATGCATGTACTTAGCCTTTCATGTAAAGCATATAGCACTTCATATGTGTATTTATGGAATATACCACAAATTGTCTTCCCATGCACTGCTTGCCTTCCACTAGACTTCTGAAATCTCCATTGTATCTATGTCTTTGTTAGAAAAAAGTTATTCACTCCCCTCGTATCTCAGATGGTAATCGTTTGTATAAAGCATATAAGTTTTTTTCCTTCATGTAGTTTTATTATGCTCAAAGCAGGATTTGAACCATTATATATGATCTCATCTGTTTCTGACTGGAATTTTATCTTTTCAGAAGTCTTTGTGTCTGGAGAACTTATAATTTCTGTCTGTCTTCACTAAATGATTCCTTTGAGCTTGGTTGCCCTTCTGCATTTGCCTGCTTCTCCTCTAGTTTTCTTTCCAAACACTTAACCAAAAACTTCCTGAGGGGATTCCACCTACCTTTTTACAAGACAGATAGTTTTTTCAGGCTTCCACTGGCCTTCAGAAGACACTGTAAATGTGAATTATCCGCCATTAATTGGCATATTAAACTGTAGTATAACCATATAAATTGTGAGGAGCAGAAATTTTTTTTCTCATCCTAATGACTGAGAGCTCACTCCTAGAGAATGTATTAATTTATCTACTGTTTATACTACAATGACTGTTTCAGAGGCAGATATTTGTACTCTATATTTGTACCTAAAATTAGTTGAGACACTCTCCTCATATCTGAAACAGAGCTTTTGCAGAGAAAAACGCACTGTCTTTTGATCATGCTGGAAATTGTATGTTGGGTTGATTCAGCAGCTAACCTAAGGTCCACCCTACTTTATTTTTCTTAATTTCTGAATTTAAGCCAGGAATTCCATCTAGCAATGAAAGATGAAGGGGTTTTTTATCTGTTTGGTTTTTTTCTAATATGGCAGGGAAAGTGAAAAAAATAAAAGCTTGCCTCTTTCTGTGCAATCCACTGTGCATTTCGCTGATAGTGCTTGCCCTTATATGACTTCATATTGACAGCATAAGTCATCCTGAGTAGATTGCTCTTCTGCAGCATTTAGTTCGGAAATTGTCTTGAGACTCCAGGTATTGTGAAAAATTTTTGTGGTTCAATTCTTGAATACTATATGAAACAAATGGATTACCGTTTATTTCCTCAAGAAATCAGGTTGCTTGTTTCTGGTACACCCTCCTGAAGATAGCCTATTAAAGCCCAATAATTTATATTTGGAGAAATTTTATATTCCCAGCCTTCTTACTGATGAATTTATTCTTATCCTCAATGTTGTTGTTTTTTTTTTTTTTATTTCTGTGAACACTTTATAAACATCCAATATGATTCCACAGAAAGCAAAAATGGAAAGAGAGATTAATCTGAATAATGTCTTCCACCTTTGTATATATTTTTGGTTTTACTGAGTTGCTCCTAGGACAATCTTTCCAATTAGAAGCAGCTAGATGTGACATTATATAATGTATTTCTCCAGAAAAAAAAAAAAACCAAACCTTTAATGAGCCTACCTGTCTCCTATTAACTTTGTTTTGATTTATAAGAATCCCATCATCATCAAGAGATGGATAATAGCATTCACAAATATTCTGCCATTTTAGCAGTTAAAACTGATAAGAAACTAATCTGTCAACAAGTACAAAGAACATTAATATTTTTGAAGTATTGTAAAGGTAATTAATAAGAGTTTGAACTTACAC
>JAVJGG010000058.1:12915623-12931027 GCA_035590195.1 Aviceda cuculoides | reverse complement strand
TGGAAATGACCTCTTGGGACTAATTTTAATATGAAGCGGGGATAGGTCATGCATATGTATAGGCGTATTGTGAAATTTTATGCATATGTAACACTTGACTGCTTAAATTTGTAGTACATTGCCGCGTCGGGCGCGCACGACTTTGGTGGGACTACCCCCCGTGCTGCCCGGCGCTGAATAAACATACCTACTCTGCAATCTCACGGATTGTGGAGTCTGTTTCCGCACATCAAGGTAACAAAAAGGTCAAAAATCAGAGTAAAGAATATAGAGTGCAAGCCCAAGACAATAATCTCAATGAAAGAAAAGACACTACAACTGAAAAAAAGTCAGGGGAGTTTGCACATAAAGTTCAAAGATTAGCAAAAAGCATTTACTCAAGACTACTCAAAGACCTAATACATTTCAAAATGCTATTTACAAGAAAAAAATGCCTTAATTATTTTCTTTTTATGAATATTTATGTCTAGTTTTATTCCAGCAGATCCTTTTTATGTCAGATTTGGGGAAAAAAAAATATTCTTCTTGTTGAATGACTTTTACAGGTATTTTTTGTCGAAAAGTATAGTATGAAAAAGAAAGATTTTTTTTTTTTTTTAAGGTAAACCACTGTATTTTTCTGAAGTTAATCTTATTTCATTTATTGGGAGAAATTTATTTTTAAAAGAAAGAAATGGAGTGAACAAACCCAAGATCTTTCTTGGGAGAGGAGAGAATAATGACCAAACATGTGGGCTTAATCAAACACACAGAAATTTCTGGTTATAATTTGGGCTGAGCTTCTCACTCAGAATCGGTCAGGAGCATTAAATAGGTTCCCATCACTCTTTTAGGAAGGAAGAGGATATGAAATGGGTAACCTATTGCAGTCTTTCTTCAGGTGTCATGGGGAAAGAGACTACAAAGAATCAATCACCACGGAGCAGCTATGGTGGGACGTCCTGTTCCTACTTTGCCAGTCTGCAAGTATTCACTGTCACAAGCACTAACTTCCTTCTAAACAGTCTACAACTTTTGCTGGATTTTAAACACCTAAAGAGACCATTCTGTACTCAAGAAAGGGCAGTATTACAAAAATCTTTTATTTGGAGGAGGATTTATATATAAAAGTTTCTTTTATTGAATATATAGAGATTCGGAGTATATAGAAAAAGGTTTTCTGGCAGGTGGGTAAAAGCAAAAAAGATTTAAAAATCAAATTTAATATAAAGCCCTGTAAGTTCTCAATTGCAGGGTACACTAGCAGCATATAAACTGTGCGAGCAGCATGTGAAGTTTAGGTAATATTTAAGACAGTGTTTTTCAGCCATAGAACATTTCATAGCTTTTCTGAAACACTGTTGTTACCCTTTGCTACATTGCCACCTCTTAAATGGTAAAAAATATTTGAGTTGTCTCATTCCTGATACACTGGGATATCTACGTTTTATGGCATTTGCTGGAAAGTTTTTGAACTCATCCTGTTTTCTTGCATCACAAAATTCCATATGGACTAGCCTGTTTAGTGGTGTTTGATATGCTGTGAAGCTCACCTGTTAAAATAATAAAACCCCAAATATTCCAGGAAGGGATCAGAATAAAGCATTTGAAAACAGGAAGATGAAAACCAGTAACTATTTGGGCTCTGAGTAAATGTTAATATTCATAGTATAAAGCTGCTTCATGCTCACAGCGCTTTAGAAAACCAGAATAATTATGATCTAATGTAAAGGCATCTTTTTATTTTTTTCATGATAGGAATAATCTTGATCTGCTGATAGCACAGCTACACCAAACCAAGTGCTGGGTCACAGACAGCTGAACCTGGACTATGGTGGTGTGGGAGGAGGGCAGTAGTGTCGGTCTTTGATGCAGAATAAGATCAGACCAGCAACCCAGGGCTGCTAGTGACTCCACCCTTCAAATACTCTTCAGAAACTTTTTCTACTGAGTGGCTCCTGGATGCTAGTCGTGATATTTCTATATATTTAGATGTATGTATATGTGTCTGAAAATGTTCCTGTGTGTTACTGAAATCATTTAGAAGTTCATAATTTCAGTACAACACCCAGTGATGCTCACCTTGCTCTTCTGTAAAATAGGATACACCCATAGCACAGTATTACCTTTTGGGTGGCTACCTTCATAAGAGAGTCTTGAATATTTTTTAGAAGATGCAGTTTCAGACAACACGAAGGTACACATAAGAAGCAGCAGTAAAATGTTAATAAAATAGTATATTGTATTGAATTTAAGGGGGGAAAAAAAAAAAGAAAAAAAAAAAAGGAACATGAAATTTTAAAAGGCTGAACACCTGGCAGCTAGCTGCAAGATTTTCCAGCAGAGCTGTGTGCTCCTTAATTCAAAGTAAAAGAGAAGAGAAGATAGACCTACATGCATTAGTTAATCACAGGACAACTGTGGGCCGTAAATAAGATTTAGTTTATTCCTGCCATTGGTTATAGGACAGCAAAAGCAATTTTCATCTGAAGTATTTTGAAGAGAGAAATGAAAATATTAATGTAATTATACAGGACTTTAATGATAAAATTTTATATGGAATACTCATTGTGAGAAATTTTGATCTCTGTATTCAGGAAATATTTCCTCAAACTGAACTGGTGGAAAAAGAGCCTGTGAAAAGACCTTTTTTTGTGAAGAGAGACGAGAAGAGCTTAACATAATTATTGAAACTTAGAGGAAACACAATTTTCTAAATACCTGAGTAACTATTTTAAGCATCTAAAAGAGACAAAAAAAAGTATTTAAACTAAAAGAAAATGTTGGTAGATGAACAAATTTCTAAGTAACAAGAAATATTAAACTAACATAGAATAATTTTAGATTAATATGGGAATAAACACAGAAACTTATCATTGGACAGCTGAAGTTCGAAGTTTGAAGCAGATTCTATGAAGTATTGGGAAGTTGCAAAGTTTAATTAGTTTGAAGTATATATGCAGAATTATATAATATGATCATATGACAAACAGAATGTTTTTCTTGTTGCCTTGCAAAGACCCTGGTTGTATATATTCATATGAAACAGAATTTTCAGAAGTTTTATAATTAAGTATTTTGATTTTTATTTCATTGCCTAGAGGGGATTTAGTGAAAAGCACTGGAAAATAATTTCTCAGTGTCTGTTCCCTCTTTACGAAGCCAGTGAGGGAAAAAAGTTGAGTTGATAAAGTCTAATTTACTTCAAGCAGATGTATCTTTGTCAGGAACACATTAACCCTCTTTAACATTTACAGGATGCTGAAACATTGTTGAGTCATATCTATTAATTCATAAATCTTTTATTATAAAAGTAAATCTGTCAGAATAAATGAGAATCATTTAATGGGAGATCAAAAAACATCTTCTTTATCTTAAGAAAACTCATTTAATGACAACAACAAAAAGTAAAAATAAGGTGTCCCATAAGTAAATAGTGTACTTTTAAAAACACAAGTGCTTTAAAACATGCTAAAGAAGATTTCTGCCTCAGGTTAAAAAATGATGTGGGTAAAAAAAAAAAAGTATACGGATTAGTTACTGTATCATTAAGCAAAAGCTAAGTTCTTTTCCAGAGTCTGTAAAACTGATTTTAATTTGAGTAAAAAGCCAAAGAATAGAAAACAGATAAAATAATTTACATTAGACAGTGTTTATATGAATTAATCCTCTCTCTGGGCATGCACATAAATGAAAGAAGAAAATTGAGAAAAATCTATTCATTTAACAAGATACTGATTCTTTTATATAAGGCATTTCAAGTTCGCGATAATGTGTTGTTTCTTTGCAGCCTTCCAGGTCTACATGCACTCATCACTGACATTTCTGGGATTAACAGCAAATGTTTTTCATAGTAAAAGGCAGTTCAAGTCTCACAAAGCTACTTTTGTAGGCTCTGGGAACTGCATCAAAATATTACCAAGAGTTAATCTGGAAAATCAGGAACAACAAGACTGTGCAGCAGCATCTTCTTCTACCAAGATGCAGAAGGTATCCATGCTGGATCTGGGAATAGGTGTCAAGGGAAAACAAAGGTGATGAAATAATCAAATACTTGTGATTTCTCCAACAAAACTGTGGCTGAGATTTTATTATTTCTTCATCATTTTTCTTGATGCTTTGTTTAACCTCTCTGGAATCATATTAAGTCCTGATCTTGGTTGCCTTTTCTCTGAACAAGTACATAATTGTTAATATGGTGTCACTAGACATAATTTTGCTGTTCAGTTTTATATATCATAAAATAAAAATGTTAACAGGGATAGTAAACAAAGATAAGGTAAGAAATCTGATGACCGGCTCAGAGGAAATACCTCTTATCAGGGACAGGAAAAAAAAGTAAATGGAGATTGCTAATATGAAATAAATTGAGTCAAACTACAACAGCTTCTTGTAAAATCCAAGGTTAAATCCTACACTCAGTCCTTCTTGGATTGAATAACAAACTCAAAACTGAATCAAAATATTATTAGCTTTAAATAGTCTTATTTTTTCAGATTTTTAAAATGAGATGAGGTAAAATTAAAACCATTCAAAAGACTGATATAGTTATACAAAAAGAAAATCAATCAAACAGTGAACTAGATTTAATGGTTTATTATTTAGGTAATGGAAAATTAGGTGATATTGATAAGATTTGAGTTCTGTCTAAGGCTGATTAGTAATTTACGGGAAACATAGTAGCAGGGCAACTGGCTAATTATTTTTTCTTTTTTTTTTTTTTTTTTCAGTTTTTCAATATTTTTGCCTGATTTCACTGACGTGTTCTTAAGAGAGTAATCAGCCACTGAATCCCAGCACAATATGTGAATGCAAATTAAAGTGGTCAGTAGGGCAGTTTCCAATTTGCTTTTAAAGACCACACTATTAAGTCTGTCCCTTAGAGCAGAGATTTGTTTTGATAAGAAATTGGCCAGCCATGCCTTTGGTAAAAAAACCCACAAAACCCAAACCTAGATGTTTCCTTTGAAAACTGTGCCACTGGTTACTATCTTCAGTTGATGTTTTACTGCTTTTGTTTGGTTGGTTTTCCTTGATTTATTTCAGAGTGGTTTACAGAATTATTTCTATTATTTTCTGTTCTGTATTCTTGCACTTAATATAGGCTCTTTTATATCATAAGTGCATATAGTTTTCAGGGTTCAAAAGATCACGTATGATGTCGCTAATAGCACGACTAGAAGAAAACAGTGGTACCAAAAAACATAGCAGAGTTGTTCCCCTAAGATATAAATATTTGATCCTCTATGCTGTGGTAAACCTAGGGTAAATCTGCAAGTTGATGTAGTGGTTATCAATCTTCTGAGTCTTTGTATCTGGACTTGACTTCTACCATTTTATTCAACCTTGGTAAAAGGTAAACAATAATTGTACTTATCTCCTTAAGAAAACAGAGATGGGCAGGTAGCCAAGAAAGAACTGTAGGCATTGTGATATTCAGTTCTGCAGTTCCTGCTATTAATATTCTAGTTTAGACATAGAATCACACAACATTTCTATCCTTTCCTTACTGATTATAACAAGACAATAAAGCTTCACAGCACTCAGCATAATGAAGCTTGTTAAAATGAAAGAGAAAAGTCTGTTTCTGAAACTCTGCTTTCACAATGAATTCAGGTAAACTAGATTTCCCTCGTTGTTGCTGGTCTCTGACAGAGTAGGGCTTCATTGCAGTGTAATGGAGCAGATGTGCACATATAGTCCATTAAAGGTGAAAGATAGTTTGAGATCCCTTTCCTTGTTGTCTTCTGAGAAGTCACAAGTGTGAATGTGAATATGAGTTTTGTTGCAGTATGCAGTTGAACTGTGATGGCTTAAGCCCTTGTCTTAAGTAGGACTCAACAGAAATTGTTTCCTGATGTTCCAGCATCCTACATGAGCTCTTCAACTACTGCTGAAGTAAAATTTAAGGATGCACTAGAACAAACTTGGATCCTTCACACTGTTACTTACTAAATCTGAGATGGCAGGCTATAATTAATAGATGAAGGTAAGTAAGAAATTACTTCTTAACATCTCCCTGCTGAACTGATTCACCTTTACTAAGTGATAATGCGATCAAGGGTGAAAAGTTCTAGTACAAGACAGAACATGGATAAATGTTTCCCAGGCCAACAGAAACAAATTATTAACATAGATGAGTTACAGGCATCACTGCAAGAATGGCAGGTATTTTGGGTTTGTGTGGTGGGGTTTTTGTAGTGGGGTTTTTGTAGTGGGGTGAGGCAGCAGGGCTGGCTCCTGTGAGAAGCTGCTGGAAGCTTCCCCGGCTCCAAGTCGGACCCACCTCTGGCCCAGGCCGAGCCCCTGAGCGATGGTGGTAGTGCCTCAGGGAGAACAGAGTTAAGAGGGGAACCTGTGGTGAGTGGGGGATTGGAATGTGAGAGGAACTCTGCAGATACCGAGGGCAGTGGGGAAGGAGGAGGGGATGCACCCACAGCCCCTGGTGAGAGGTCAGGCTGTCCCCCCCCAGCCCATGGAGGGCAGCAGGGGAGCAGACACCCTCCTGCAGCCCGGGGAGAGAGGAGCCCATGCCGGAGCAGGGGGTGCCCCCCAAGATGGCCGCCACTCCATGGGGAAGAAAGCCTGTGCTGGAGCAGGCTGGGACTGAAGGACTGCGGCCTGTGGGAGACACCCCACAGCGGAGCAGGGGCCGAGTGCGGAGTCCTCCTCCCCCTGAGGAGGAAGGAGCAGCAGAGACCAGGTATCAGGAATCGACCCCAAGCCCCATTCCCCACCACTGAAGGGAGGAGGGAGAGAGAAACGGGAGTGGGGTTGAGGCAGGAAGGAGGGAGGGCGCTGGGGGAAGATGTTCAAAGGTTTACTTCCTAATGTCCTTGTTTTGATGTGATTGGTAGTAAGCTAAATTGATTTTGGTTTTTCCCCAAGTTGAGCCTTTCTTTTGCCCGTGACCACAATCCCTGTCTTTGTGTCTACCCATGAGCATTTCTTTATATTTTCTCCTCCTCATCTCACCAGGGCAGGGGGAAGGAATGAGCGAGCAGCTACATGGTGCTTTGTTGCCAGCTGGGCTGAAACCACGACAACAGGATAGCTGGTGCCAGGCCCAAGGCTGGGGTCAGGGAAAAGAGGGAAGACTCCAATAGGACAAACAAGGTACTGCTGCACCCTGATTAACAGCAAAGAGCTTGTCTTAAGTGGAAACCATGCAATAAAATTTAGGTTTTGATAACCATAAAAATCACGCTATGATTTTAATAACCGTAGTAAACATATCCAAAAGAAGATAAAGACTTTGAAAATTTTCATTCTAACATTTGCTTGCAAGTTTAACCGAACTCACATGAACCTGGTTGCAGGCTGACTCTGAACATAATGGTATTCTGATTGAGATGCAAGTTTCTTAAGTGAACATTGAATGGTAAGTTTTCTAGTGGGAGTTACTGAAAAAACCATAAAAGGCGTTATTTTTATGTGCAGATAGATTTTGGGCTACAAGACAGAACAGGCAAAATAAGTCCAGTTGATTTATTCAATGCCTTTATTTGCCACTGGACTATATGGCTTTCACCTTTGTTTGAAAGTACCTGCTAGAAGCATTCAGGCCCTGTAATATCTAGGGATTTCTGAACACAGGTGGTTTTCCTGAGATATGCACCCCAAAACCTCATTTTGCATTTGCAGAGTGAGACACATTCATCAGACTGACAGCCTCATAGAAATTCTGTTCGTGTCTTTGGTTTGTTTTTTGGTTTTCAGTTGGTTGGTTTGTGGTGTTTTTTTGTTTTCTTAGTACAATGATGAAACAAACATCATTGTATAATCTTGAAAAAAACATAGTAGAAAGCTCTAACTAAATTTGTCACATTTTCCATGAGTTACTTGAGACACATGGGAAGGTAATCTGGTCTTGCAGTTTAATGCATGAGAAAGGGAGCCAAATGTACATAAGATATATGTCTCGAAGGGAGCAATTAGATAAAGCAGACATAGTGTTCTTCTAATCCTATAAGGGACAATATGTGTCCTTATCTGAGTCCATGCTGACTGCCAATGACTAACACACAGCTCCCTGCGGCAGAAAAACAAGTTTGCCATTTCTTGCTATCTTGCTCCAAGAATAAATTTTACTGACTTCTTGTTTCTTTCTTTCTTGAATGATATATAAAATTTTAGTTTGCTCTGTATTAATTTTTCAAAGAATAATACTGTAACTGAAAAAAATTTAAAAACTCAATACAAAACAGTATTTAACAGAAATTTCAGTGATCTAGCACACAAACTTAGTGAAAAATATTTGCAAAGGAAATGAAAAAAATGTATTTTTCTACCATTTGTGACTTTGGAATCAGTCCCAAATATACTCTCAACACTGAGAGATCCTTTTAGGTCCTTCTAAACATGGAAACAGGAGAATTTAAAAATAGAGGATGCTTAATGCATATTACAAAAAAACGCTAAACCCGACTCCTTGATAATTACCCAAGAAAGGAAGTACAAAGAACAAGAAAAGGAAAACAAACAATCCACATGTTGTGCTCCTATCTTTATTCATATTCAGAAAAGGTAAACAAAGAAGGGGTTAAAAAAAATTCCCCAGTAATAAGCATATGTCTTGTCAACTTCTTCTCTGCCATAACTATCAGGCTTACGTAAACCATAAACAATAGATTGTAACCCATATGGCAAATGCAGGAACACTTCCATGACAGTTTTGAACTGTGGGTTTACAGAAATCGATGAGTTTCAATCGATTTCCATGAAGCCAGGATTTATAGGGCCACAGAAACATTGGTAGAAAGGGGGCGCTGGAGGTCACCAAGTCCAGCCTTTTGCCTGAAGTGGAACTGTTAGAATTCTTACAGTGTGCTAGAGAGATAAAGTGTAGTCAGAAAAATGTATGAGTGATGTCATTAGTGTCTATGGACATACAGATTATAAACACACATACCTTATGCAAAATGTGAGCATACTACTGGTAGGAATTATGGGATTATCATCTAAAACCTCCTGACCCATTTTACAGTCTTGTTTCAGACTTTAAAAAAATTCTTCTTTTACTATCTTTTAAAATAAAAAAGCAAAACTAAACTATATATGATGGTCATTTGCTGTAACTGAAATGTAAGTGAATGGTTTCCATTGATGATTGCTACTGGCAAACAAATATTTAGAGGTAGTTCTTCAAAAGAATGTAAACATTTGCCAATACTGAAAGTCTATTAGAGTTCCAAAGTTTCTAAATAAGAGAATGAATTAAAAAAATAATTTTAAATGGAAAATTATTACATAAAAAGTCATTGAAACAAACATGCAAGAAGAACTAATGACATGTGTAATTAGGTTTGTGAACTACACTCAAATTTGGTTCAAAGTTTTAGCTTTTATTCATGACCTGATATTTTAAGTTGGAAATCAGGAGAGCCTAAGAATCTCTATTCTTGTCCATTTTCTCTCTTTCATCATGTGCATTTGTTTGCATAATATAGAAGAGCAGCAGGGCAGAGTAATTACAGCAATCAGTCTCTGAACACATTAATCTGCTCTAAACTGCAGGGAGTAAATGATGCAGAAAGAAATCCAGCAGAGAAATATTTCTTTTGTTTGTGGCAAATCCCATACCAAGTTTAAATCACGCAAGGGCAACTTGTAATTTATTTCATGGTTGCCTAGCTATCAGCAATTAAAATACCTGGTAAAAATGTTTGATTTGAAGAGGCTTATAAAGCATTTAGTTTATGTTAGCTAATGAACATGTTATTATAAACAATAAGAAAGACTCCTCTTTGTTTACTCGTATAGAGAATAATTCTTGTTAATCACTATACTCTTCAAATACACTGTAACTGAAGGTTTCCAATAGCAAATAAGATTTTATTTGTCCTTTCCTTTTATTCTTTCCATTCTTGTTCTTATTTTGATTTTTACCCTCATTTCTTCCAGGAACTTGCCATAAAAATTTCAAGTCACCAAGAGCAGAGCTAAGTTCATTTGGAAAAAAAATCATCAAAACCAACCTACATAGATATGAAATAATGTACCACTTTCAGATCCAGTTGATGGAATTTCACTGAATTTTTAGTGAAAAAGGGCAACTGTGGAATTTTTTTTAAATTCCCTTTTCTTCTTTTATTTTTTTTTTAATTTGAATTGATTTTCATTAAACCTGCAAAAGAGATCACAGGAGGAAAAATGTGTTATATTGGACTTAAAGATATATGAAATGCCATGAAATTTTTCATTTCATGCCAAACCAAATGACTTTTCAGTCTCCCTAGTGCTCTCATTCGATAACAAAGAAACAGTAAAATTTTCTGCAATGTTCAACTCTCTGCACTCTTAAAATATCTTCCCTGTCTTTGTATTTGCAGTGAATATGTTGTCCTATTATTGTGAGGGATTTTGTGGTGTTCATTTTTTTAGAAAAAAGACAGTATATTGTTTTTAGCTATTCAAGTCATAACCCAACAGAGCATTGGGTACAGAGTTTTGATGAATCAGTGCTGATATTCTGAGCATGGATGCAAAAAGGATGTACTGTGTGCCTAACTTGGGAGAGAGCAACACTACCCACCATCATTAAAGCCATATAATCATGTTTCTAATGAAGGAGTAGACCACTGAATGAAACAATAGAATATAGTAAAAGAACATGTTAATACTGCTTTATTGGCCTTTGAACATGCCCTGCTTTTTCTAGCTATTTCAAAAATCTGAAAATGCTCACTCTGAGCTAGTTATACATACATCTCATGTAGAGAGTTACATAGCTTCTAATAAATGGTTTATAGTAAGTAGCTTAAAGGAGGTTGAGTGCTGTGTGTTGTCTCCTAACAAATCTGAATTTTCATGCTTACTTTATTTCAATTTGTGTTTTATTAGGGTTTTTTTCTGAGTATTAACTTATGGAAAGTATTGTTATGTTTATCATTGTTTTGGAACAATCACTTGATTTCATCCTCCCTCCCAAAGTAAATTGAAACAAACAGAACAGGCAACATGCTAACAAAGGAAGACTGTCACATTAAACTGAGATGTCACTTAGATAAACCAGCTGATTTCCTAAACAAAGGAATACCAGTAGCACTATCTAGACTTTACTAAACCATTTGATTCAGTACTGAATGTTAGACCAGAAAGCTTTAGGATTTGCATAAGAATTATAATGTATAAAATGCATGAAGAATTCAAAAAAGAGAAAGATAAGGATGGAGAGAGGTTGCTAGTAGAGTTCCTAAAACAAATATAAGCCATGGAAAAACTTGTAAACAATTCTTAATGACCACAACACTAGAAAGTAACATAATTTTACTAGATTTGCTGCTGTCACAAATTTAAAGGAAGCATTGTCACTGTAGAATGCCAGAATACAAAAAAGGGAAGATAGTATGATTGAATTGAGGATGGATCATATAAATGAGAATACTTTTAACAGCAGAAAAAGCAAACTACAAAAGAAAATAGTGCTAAACCCAGGGATTCTTAATTTAGAAACAACAGAAGACAACTTTGTAAGTATATTAGTTAATACTATATATATAATTTAAAACTAATGTGATTGATCTGCAGCCAAGAAAATGTTGAATAGTTGACATATCAGGCATGGTACTTTCAGTAGTGAGTGCAAGGCGTTAGTAATACATCATCTGTACTATTATTCACAGTTCTGTCACTCATATTTAATAAAAATCAACGTGAATGCAGACTACAAATCTAAAAGACCTGTTTTCTCAGACAGCAAAAAAAGGGACCATGCGGGAATATGTTTGCTATATATACATCTATACATCCAGTGGGGTAAATGTGGGAGAAGAAGATTTGAACACACAAAATATATTTGTGTTAGAATGTAGAGAATAAAACCTTTTTAACTGGAAGGATAGTTAGGCACTAGAATAGACTGCCTAAGAAAATTCTACCTCTAGCATTAGAGGGATTTAAGAAGAGACTGGCAAAAATCTGTCAAGAATTATTTGGAACACCTGATCTTGTCTTTGGGAAGGGAAGTGGAGAAGATGACATGTCTAGGTCCCTTTTTGGATTCTCTGAAAAACTTACTTTGAACAGGGTATCTTTTTTCTCCTAACTCTTCAGGTCAACTGCCTGAACAACAACAAAAAAAGTTCCGGCATGTTATAACTTGGGTTTGTTCACTGTTTGTTGCAGTGCTTCTCCAAAACCACTAAAGGTTTTTACTTCATCAAAACCTCCAAGAGTGAAGAAGGCAGACCACATGCCTCCGTAACAGCTTGGTTCATGATCTGCATCCTTCACTATCATTCCCTTACTGTAGATCACTATGCTATAATACAAGACAGTGGGTCTAATGCCACTCGAACCTTTCACATCGTAGTGTACAAACTGTGTCATTATCAGGATTATGCTTCATCTATCCTCTTTGGTTAATCTAAATTCTGCTGTAATGTGAGGGTGGTGTTGAGTACAGTGGGAGTAACTGCCTGGAGTTCTTTGAGTCCCAAAAGTACACAACACTTGATAAAAACCTTGTTGCCACAGGTCATGTTAAATGTGACCTTACTGAAGAGTCATGACTGAAAGAAGAAGGTATTTGCTACATTGCCAGCTGGGTGGAGAAGTCTTAAAAATAATCAAACCTAGCCTATAAACTTTGCTATTTGCAGTCTTGGCATATAAATAACTTTATTAATAATGTTATGAATATAGTTCTGAATTATTAATTCTATGGACCTATGCGTACACTGTTATATGAAATGAAAAGAAGCACAAAAATTCTCATCTAAATGAAACTTCATAGAATGAATAAGGTGGCTCTATATAGGACAAAATGATGCAATGAGGAATGTTGCATATGTTTTTGGTAAAGAAAACTCAAACATACTCAGAAATAAGTTGTTACTGACTTTATAAGACTGGAAACTTTGGTTACTATTAAAACCATTGTTCAAAGTGGCTGTCAGACTCAAAATCCTGCATGCTTCCCTGATAGAAACTCTTACACACCATTGCCTATGTCACCAACACTTGCTATACCAGCACGTGTCACATGGGCTGATAGTTCAGTCAGCTGTCTGGAAGTCACCGGCTCAGCCTTGCGAACAAGACGGGTGACAGACCACCCACCAGAACTTAATTGTCAGAGCTCCTTGGTAAAGCAGTGAGCGGAGCGCAAGCATCAGACCCGTGCTTGAGCTGTAAGACCAAACTCACACTGATGAACTGAAGGGGAAATAGCGTAAGAGATGCCACACAAAATGCTCAAGGAAAGTCTTCAGCTCTGTCAAAAACTATGTTCAAGGGCAGTTTGATAAAATGGTTGGTTTATCGAATTGCTGTTAATGTAAGCATCATTCAAAGGCATTAAGATCAAAACATCAGCAACTATAACTGTTTAACATACAATTAAACAACAAATCTTAGATAGTGCTGTAAGAAAGAGGCACTGGGCAGGGAAAGTGGAAATCTTAAACAAGAGTGGAATCTTAAACAAACTGTCTAACAATGTTTATATGCTGGCCTGCAACAGTCTATGGCCTTAAGATCAGGAATGCTGCATCATTTTATCCTGATAGTAGTAATAGGCTGTTAACTGAACAAAAATAATTGGATCTCAAGCACGAACATTTCAAGAGTGCATTAAACCATCTGTTTGCCATCTCTGAGGAAGTATTAAATAAAATTCTACATTTCCCACACAGAGCAGCTGGTAGCAGCAACCAGATATACCAGAGTGTTTTACATCTCCTGTGTATATGTTTTGGGAAGTGGCATCATGAGCTTAAAACATACTTGCTAAAATACTGAGAGATGAGCGTGCTGTGAAAACTGACCTTTTACAGTTTACCCACGAGGCACCTTAATATTCTCAGGAATTATATAGTGGCATAGAATGTCTATAGATACCTATATATATTTTTCTCATAGAATTAAAATAGTACTAATAAAAATGAAGACCACTGACTCACATTTTATTCGTATAATACATAGTTATACTCCTGCACTTTTTGTAGTTCAGTAACAAGTGCTAAAAATCAGTCTTCAGATTTTCGAGTGTGCAGAAATGTATGCAGTTTAAAATTAGGATATACACTAGTAGAAGCAGTGCACTGCAGTCTACATCTTCTTTTGGGAAGTATTTTCACTGCAAGATGAACGTACTTTGTAGCAAAGGCTTGCTGTTTTCATCCCTTTTGGATTCTTCATTTCAAGTGGGAGGACAGATCCCCCCACCCCCTGGGAAAAAAAAGTAAGATGGACCCATGTAAAGCTGCAAAAAGCAATTGCAGCTGGAAAAGAAATATAAGAATTAATTAGTAATTAAAGAAAGTGAACAGAGCTCTGACTTAGAAGAAGATAAAAAAAAGGATCTCATTTTAGACAAGAGTGGCCCTTGCAATCTTTGACAACACCAGGAAAATTAAAGTTGAATTCTGAAGATTTTAACTGTGTATGTGCTGGCTACACAGTGACCTTTAAACTGAACTTTACAGGTACAAGTTTTAAGGTACTGCACTTACAGCTGTCCTTTGTATAGGAGATTCCTATTCACATTTTGAAGAGTGGGGATGTAGTCTCTCACAGGCAAATGAAATTTAGCTTGCAATATGAATGTCCACTGGAAACCCGTGGACTGGCCAGGGCAGGATTACAATTTCCATCCTATTTCCCAAAAGCACAGACAGGAAGAAGTATTTCAGCTGCAGTCCAAAGAATAAAGTTTTCTGCTGCTTTGTTCTTTCAGCCATAAGAAAGTATCCACAGCAGTATATGCTCCAAGCTGAGATACTCGAGGTTTTTTCCTGTTGTTCTTCATTGGCTTTTCCCCATAAGTAAAAATACACTTAAGCACATAATGCCTTTTGATTTCCAAGCACCTTTTAGAAGAAAAATTTCTAATGTTTAGTAATGATGATAGAACATGATAAATCGCAAAAGGAAAATAAAAGCACCAAATGAACAAACCCGAAAAGGAGAAACATTTTTTGTTTAGAGTCATGATTTCCTTGCATAACTGGGAGAAACATGGAGTATTTCAATCCATAGTTGTGCTTAGCAAGACTTGTTTGTTGTGGCTGAAAGCATTTATTCATCTATTGTCGTGGTTTAACCCCAGCCAGCAACTAAGCACCACGCAGCAGCTCACTCACTCACTCATCCCCCAGTGGGATGGGGGAGGAAATCAGGAAAAGAAGTAAAACTCATGGGTTGAGATAAAAACAGTTTAATAGAACAGAAGACAAGAAACTAATAACGATAATGATAACACTAATAAAATGACAACAGTAATAATGAAAGGATTGGAATGTACGAATGATGCGCAGTGCAATTGCTCACCACCCGGCGATCAACACCGCGTTCATCCCCCAGCGGCGAACAACTCCCCCCCCTACTCCCCCCAGTTTATGTGATGTCCCATGGTATAGAATACCCCGTTGGCCAGTTTAGGTCAGCTGCCCTGGCTGTGTCCTGTGCCAGCTTCTTGTGCC
>JAVJGG010000058.1:12895654-12908697 GCA_035590195.1 Aviceda cuculoides | reverse complement strand
GATTTCCTCCCCCATCCCACTGGGGGGGGGGGAGTGAGTGAGCGGCTGCGTGGTGCTTAGTTGCTGGCTGGGGTTAAGCCACGACAGCAAACCAGCACAGAGAGCAATGCTTTTGCTGGCACTTTAGGTAGGGCTGGAGACCGACATCCCTGCAAAATGGAGGGGGCAGAGACTGATGGCCCCATGCTGGGCTGAAACAAGGTCCTGGGCCCTGGGCAGGGTGGGGGGAGACCCACTGTGGGGCTGAGCAGGGACAGGCAGCGCTGTTGGTGCCCTCAGGGCCCCGACATGTACAAAATGGAAGTATTTATTTCTCCGAAGTCTTTATATATATGCTTAAAGGTTATTTGTCCTTTTACTAGACAAGTAGGTAATATCAGGAATAATTACTTCTCTCAACTAAATAACAATAAATGCTCACAATAAGACCTACAGTACAGTAAACCAACTCTTAAAATGTACATGCATCACTAAGTTTTATGCTCAACAGATATCATTTAAATAACACCCATATAAAGAGAACATCTATATTACAGCATCCACTGTCAGAAAATGACTATTCTTGAGTCTGCTACAGAAAGTGAGACTCTAATGTGACTCATTTGACATTAAATGTGATCCACTCTTGGGCTAATAAAGACATTTTCAGTATTAATTAAACTAATCCAACACTACAGATTTCTGCCTGCTCATTACAATAATTTATTCATAAATTGTTCAGTTGTTCCTGTGAGACCCTGGTGGAGAGTTGTACCCAGTAGAGACATTTCTAGGAGCACTTCTAAACCAGTCTCCAGCTTCTCTCTGGCTCTGTCCCTTGCTGCCCCTGTTCAGCTTCTTCAAGCAGCCAAAATCTGCAAACATGAGCCTATTCTAACATTTTCTAAAATGAGTCCATGATCTGTGGGGACACAGACCTTTAATTCTTCACATTTATGTGATTTCAGTTCAGCATTTCTCTGGCTGTCATACAGTTTGTAAGACAGGCTGAGGGAATACTAACATAGAATAAATGATAAAACAGAAATGAAAATAAGCAATAAAGCCAGGGTTTATTAGTAATTTGAAAAGATTTGTTGAAACTGTTCATGCCTTCCGGCTGGAAATACCAGCCAGAAAAGAATTTGGGCAGCTATTTTCAAATAATCACTTACAAGAAAAAAATACTTAAAATCTGGTACGAAGTTTACATAAGATAACCATGACCAGCAAGGCAACAGGTATGACTATGAAATCAAAACAGAAAAGTGACATTGCAGTAACTTAGATCACCTAACATCAACATTTCTAGGTCAACTGCCTCTGTGTGTCCCATTCCCATGCCTAACTGGTCATGGGGCAACCACTCCATCTCCCAACAGTTCACCAGAAAAGTAACATGTTGCCATCACCGCTCAGTGGTGTACATCTAACAGGGATGACAGTGGGTCTCCTTACTCCAGATTTTCCAGCAGACTGGTTTTGGCACCCTGCTGATCAGGAATCATGTTTCTGTGAGTCTTTCTTTTCTTGCATCTAATACTGTTTCTTCGGAATACATTGAGGATGCAGCTACACATATGTGTTCATTAGTTGCACTCTCAGATACAGATGCTTAAACATTTGGAATGACAAGGTTGAGTGCCGCCATGTGTTAAAATAATTTTTGGTTCTTGGTGAAAGTGAATCATCTTCTAGTGCAAGTGTCGTAATTGTTTGAAACAGTGCTAAACTGTCTCTTGCTTTTTTCATCTCTCTCTTATGCTCTCTCTTTTACTTTTTTTTTTACTCTTGATACAACTTCCTTAATAGCTACTTATTCTTTTTCTTAACATTAGACTGGAATTGTCATTGTGGAATGCAGTTTAGACAAATTTTCTGGTATTCTGCTTTGTTCTAGAACTCTGGACATCAAACAACAATTTGATTCATTTAATTCTTTCTTTACACTGAAAGAAGTCAAAGAAAAAATATGTGTCAAATCTAGATTCTTCATGAGCTCTAACTCTCATGAAATATTTTAAATTTACACCTAAAACCCAAGAATAAAATGTTGTCCATTCTGAAATGGATAGTAAATCTCTCTTGAGTCTGTCAATATTAACCTTGAATGATAAGAATCCATGTAAGAATTATAATAGTGAAATGAATCTTACTTTGTAATGGGGTGCAGTATCCTTTAAAGATCCTGCAAAGGAAACCTTAGCTGAAAAAAAAAAAAAAAAAATTCTTTTCCTAAGAAAATATTCAGAAGAACTCACTTGGCATTCCTAGCTGTAGAACTAATACTCTACAAAAACTTCCACAGTTAAGGAATTAATCAGTGATATATTACTCTTGATTAACACAAGTCACTTCTGAAGACTTTCAGACTATTCTAACTTAATTCAGCTTGACCCTATGCTACTTTAATTTTTTTTTTCTTCTAGGAGTATATCCAGTTTTAGATTACTCAACATTAAATCACTGTTCACTATTACCCCTTTCATTTCCTATAAGCATACAGGCTCTCTCACCCGGCCTTGAGAATTTCCAGTGTCCAAGGTAATCCCTTTCCACCCATGAATTTAAGAGGACTTACTGCTCTATAGACTGAAAATAAAGATTAGAGATTGCCAATTGATCTGCTCAACCTTGTTGATGTTTAAATGTAAATGTAAATTTATTTTACTTCACCTGCAGTTGATCTTTGTGCATTTGCTACAAAATTAACTTTACGTGTCTGAGGGTCTCACCTGAAGGAAGTCTACTGTCGATATTTCAGTTGAGTATGTAAATTAAGTGGAAAGGACTACAGCCTAACGGTTGGATTTCACTGGTGGTGTTAATACTTCTGACTCATCTTAATCGGTTAAATTGGAAAAATGTCTTTCCATTCTGAGCTTACTCAGAACAAGGTGAGCAAGTGGTAAAATTCTACTACCTGTAAAGTGTTTATTGCTATCATGTAAGAGCTTCTTTAAGCATAGGAATCCAGTCTTGTCATACTGCTTAACAGTCTACTCAAAGGCATTTTGAGAGTATGCAGATGAAGGTAAGAACTTGATAGATGAGAATATTATGTCAGTAATCAAGATAGATTATCTGCTTCTCAGAAACTGCTGAAGAAGAGGCCTTTTATAAACAGACAGAAAAAATAGTGGGACAAAACACTAGGTGCCATATCCACAAAAACATCAAAAATGGGACTGAGGAGGAAATAGATGCTTACATTCCAGAACACAGTCTAAAAATCCTAGCAGTGTTGCTACAGAAATGAAGGATTAAATGAAATGAAGGAAATGTTTGGGTTGTTTATCCCAACTTTTCAACATCACAGAGTGCCACAACTTCAAATGAGGAGCAGCATGCATCAGCAAGAGAGAGCTGCAAAGTAAACTCCACGGAGTGTATCTTATTAGTGGATCCTTTGAGTTCCTTTTAATTAGGGAATAACTTAAAGTATCTCTTCAGGGGCTTTGTCTTTAGTTTTTGTTTGATTCTTGTTTCTCTGAATACTACTGCTGTTAAGTGTTTGGGAGTTAATAACTCTATTCAGCATTGTGAGGCTGCCATGTCATCATGCATTCCAAATTGCAGGCACCTGTTTTATTTATGGAGCTGTGCAGCAGACCTTTTGCATTCTAAAAAGAGTTCATTGTTAAACAGCGCACGATTCATTGAAGATTTGCAGTCAATATTTCCCAAAACAGACAACCAGAAAACACATGCATCATTTGCAGTCTTTTTTGGATGTAAAAAATTTTACCGTATTTGTATATAAAATGTTCAAAATAGCAAAGGTGTATCCTCAGCAACCGTATTCTGAATATATTCTTGGATGTCTGCCACTGATGCCAATTTTAAGGAAATGTATGCATTGATTAGTTCCCATGATAATAGCATCTATAAATTGATTTAAACAGCAATGAGTGACAGACTGGCTTTTTCTTAAATTGTCTCCAGTGGTTATTTGAACAGATCCTGTTGTTAGAAAGCCAATGGCAGATGTTATTTTTTAACTACAACAAGCAAAGCCTCACTTCTCTGTGCAGCACTTGTTAAATCCCCTTTAAGCTTCCAGCAGAGCTCTAATAAGGTTTATCAAATCTGTACCTTTTAAAAAATTGACTCATCTATATGGAAAAAAATTACTGCCTAACCTCCTAAGCCCTTACAGAAGGATAACTAAATGTTTCCTTTGGTGCTTTTTAATTCACAGTATCATATATGCTTTTAAAATAAAAAGATAAAAAATTCTTATACTTTTTATAACAATAATGCATGAATTTACATAATTTTAGAATAATAAATGTACTATTTAAGTATTTTATAGTATTTAATTATTTATGTTAAGTAATTACATTTTCCCAAACCCAATTGTAATTCCAGCAATATCTGAGCAGTTATAAAAGACAAGCAATCTATTTCCACCTATACATATATATTCCATTTCTGGTATTGTATTGCTATAAAAATACAGGATATACACGCCTAACTTTTTTAATCATAAAACATAGAGCGCTCATTTTCTGTCATCCAACTTTAATATTATGCTTCCTCACCAAAAGTTTGCTTATAAAATTTATTCTCACTGCCTTTTAAGCTGTAGTCTTTGCAGTGTAGGGTATACAATACAGAAACATTAAAGATACTGAAGCTAAGGAATTTGTAACATTGTCAGTCATTAGAACCAGTATATCCTTATTAGTTGTTGTTCCGTCTGTTCCATGTAGTCTCTTTTCCCTTATAGTAAATTAGCATCAGAACAGCACTGATGACATGCTTGACCTGCTCTGATATATGAGGTAGTTCAGTCACTACATATATTGTAAAACATCGTTGTTGTTCTACCACACATATTAGATAATCTCACACGTATATCCCATGAAATATGGAGATGAATACAGTCTGTTAAAGCTTTCATGAAAGTCAAATATTCAGAAATTTCTTAAAGCCAAGGACTTGGACACTAAATAAAGCAGGTATTTTGTCAAATTTCTAACGCCTCTGTTACATAAAGGGCTGTTCAGCACAGTGTGGGTCTTTCAAAAACCTCTTAAAAATACACTGGTAGAAGTATGTCAATCCACACTAATGAAAAAAGGTAACACAAAAGTTAACAATCATTGTTTAAAAATTCCAAGCTTAAGTAATATAAATTAATGTCTGGGATAAAAGAAGTATAAGGAATGTGGGGGAAAACAACAGGATAGTTTTCCGCTAGAGCATGAACTCATTCTATTGCACCTCATTTCTGGGCAATAGTGAGGAGAACCATGAAAAGAAAAGGAGCCTTCGTCTAAAAGCTGAGGATGGATGAAAAGTCATGGATTAAGGGGAGGGCCACTAGGTGCTTTTTCACAAGAATTAAGCTGAGCTATCCCTGTTATTTCTGTGGCACTAGACAGGCACCTTCTCAAATCTTGACTTTATGTTATACAAAAGATTTACTGGTTTCCTCAAGGAGATAGTCCACAGAACCATTTCTGTGGTACAGTTAAAACTCAGATGCTTGGAATGCAGGACCACATTGGAGCACCTTCTTTGAGTAGGACGTTGGGCTACAGACCTCCTGAAGTCTTTTCCAACCTGGGCTGGGCTCTGATGCTGTCATATGGATAAAACTGAGATCCTCTCAGGTCCTGAGAACATTTGATGGCTAGTTGTATTCATACTGAAGAATTTCCACTTGCATCAATAAACCTAAATCCATTGCGTATTCTACCTGAATGTTTATCATCATTAAAACTGTAAATGTCTAGAGTTTTTTCCATAGATACTTTTATGGTGGACCTTGGAGTATCCAGAAGATGCTGCTAAGGAAAAAGTAGCTCATAATAGAAAAGGAATCTCTGTTACAGAGACATGCACAGTCTAACACACATAACTACATAAAAGACAACATATCTGTCAAACATGGAATATAGTAATTGTATGCCACATAGACACATAGTATCACGTAATTGCATGCCACAGACATACAGGATCACAGTACATTGAGATAGAAAATATCCCTATTTAGTGTGTAGGGCCAACATTTTGTCTACTGATCTGAATAACAGCAATACCATTCCAGCAGACTTATCAGCATGTGCTGGCTGTTTTTTTCCCCTACCATCTGCAGCATATGCAAACACATTGCAAGAAAAACATAAATCACCCACTGAGGTAATTTTTCTTTGTGTCTCCTGCTTGATTAGGGGTACATAACCTATCACCAGGTAGCATAATGAAAAGTCTCTACTTCTGTTGTAAGTTGCCTTTTATTTTGGGCAACTGGCACCAAACCAAAGAGCTGGTTTAAGTACTAATTATTAACCAGATCAATGAAGACTCCAACACTGTAAATATGTTAATTGCTTAACAGCCACAGATGTATGCAGCACAAGAGACAACATTCAGTGACACTTTCTTCCTGGAGAGAGGTTACATGTAATTTTTTTTTTTTTTACTTTGCTGTTTGCCTGATGAGTATTGGTGCATTTTTGCACAAAGTGATAGCATGTTTCAGCATAAGTGGCAAGTTCTACATCCATAACAAATTCAGCAAATGAGCAAAACTCATCTCTTGAGTGTAAAGGTTAGTCTGACTCTAGATTGAGGTGCTTGTCACTTCATGAGGCATCCTTATGTTCTTCATGGGTGTAGAAATCTGCAAGAGCAGTCTACGGATTTCTGCATGCTTACTGCAGGAATGTTAGAATGAACCCAGAAGGTACTGTGAAGTTTTTTAGACAGTAGTTATTACTGCAAAGTCAGTCCTCCATTTAGGTGCTGAATGTGCTTAGCTATATATTTCACATGTATACGTTAGTCCTGAGCCCATGTAGGTGCTGAAAGTCAGCTGTAATGCTTACTTTTATTGACAGAATAACTGCCAGTGAATGCAAGACGGATCTTGACAGCTAACAACCTTTCAATCTATCTTCTCGGCATCACCTAGACCTTCCCAGTATGTGGAGGATGCTGTTCTACCCTTACAGTAACCAGATATTTTTACCTCCAAGGTAGATTTTTCATTCTTTAAATATGCTGTTCTCTGAAGGACACCTTATTCCCTTCTAGTTCTCTTGCACATCCTCTGAAGTGCTAGCACCGGCAGTAGACTAAGGTGGAAGAGTCCCTCAAACAGGGCTAATCGGTCTGTTACTGTGTGTGCTCCTCATAGGAGTAATTGAAATAAAGAGGCCACTTACACATTCTTACAAACACAATCTTGAAATTTCTTTTTCTGTATCACTCACCAGTTCTACTTGCACTTTAAATCAAGGAAGGCCATAAATATAAAAAAGGGTCTAATAGTAATAAAATCTCCTGCAGTAGCCAGGAACACTTTGTACCAATGAAACACTGGGCATATGTTGACTTGACAGCCATTGGCAGGGCTTGGTTGCATATGCTGCACTGTCAAAACACCTTTTTAACTACCTCAGAGGGATTGTGTTATTTTCTTTCTTGTTTTGAGATAAAATTTGCAAAACAAATGAGTTTCTGCAAAGTTTCAAATAAGTGTTCTTATCCAGGAACCACAGTGAATTATGCTTCATTTTTTTCTAATTTTTTGTATCCTATTCCTCTGTGCATGAGATCTGACTTAATTTATTTCATGGTAATATATGTATATATATTAAAAAAGATCATAATTATATAATAATCTTATCATAACTACAGATTAATAATCTGGATACCTAAAGTGATTATGATTGGGTGTTCCATAAATTTAAATACTTTTCATTCATTAGAGGTGAACAGAAGAATACAGAATGCTTTCATTCATATAACAAAGATTTAGACAGATCATATGCATGTGTGCACTTGAGTTTTTGTAGGTACTACTCTGTATGTGTGTATAAACATACACACACACACATTCATTGGATGTCTTTAACTATCACCTTTACAAATACTAATGAAACTGAAAATAAAATCACTCAATTTCCCCAGAAATAAATTTTCTCATTCATCCTTGAAATAAAACAACAACAACAAAAAAAAAAAACCCACAAACATAAAATGCAGACCTAGTCTTGAAAACACTTTCTTTTTCCAAAAATCTTGGAAAAGGGATGAGTTTAGCAACTTACCCAAATGACGAAAGGATGGTTCTAAATCCGTTAGAGTCAGAGAGATTCTTTCCATTAACTAAAATGGGTTTTGAATGAGGCCCATGGCACACATGTTTTTAGTGATTTGTACTAAAATTTTGAAGGAAATGACAGCAACACATTAAAATTATATACTGAAAATGTGCTTTTGTCCTATACTAAAAATAGCTGCTAGATCATCTTTAAAAAGAGAGCTCATCAAGGTTGTTGAATAACCAGAGTAATAGCTGTCCAGATGCCATAATGAGATTTATGTAAAATATTGCGTGGGCAGAAATTATAATTGCTTTTTTTTGTTGTTGTCACAGAAGAGAAGTTTTCATTTTTCAATTTCCAGCCTTGTGAAGTTCACTTAACAGGCAGATATTACAGTTTAACTCCAGGTTATCACTATCTGTATGGAAAATGCATATATAAAAAATGTATGCACATCTGGTAGCAAAATTTTCAAGCCTTAGCCTATTATCAGATGATACAAATATTTCTGCGATATGCATTGTGAAACTTGGGGGTTATGAGCACTAGATGCTTTTTTGTTTTAAACTTCATATTTCAGAGAAATTATACTGTCTCCACATTAATTAAAAAAAAAAAAAACAACACCTGAAAGATAATACTTTAATTAAAATGAATGTTCTTGACAGCTGTTTTAAGAGAATTACCTAACTGTGCTGAACTGATAGTGAGATAATTCACAGTTTAAAAAAAAAAAATAGCACAGGCACAGTGTTTTATACCAGCTGCGTACCTCCTTAGAAAAACTGATGTGTTATTGTGGAGAAGAAATGCATACGAAATGTGTTTAGGCAGCTCTCAGATTGGTTTCTCTAGTATCTTCTCAAAACCCTCCTTTTTATCATGGAGAT
This sequence comes from Aviceda cuculoides, assembly GCA_035590195.1. NCBI lineage: Eukaryota > Metazoa > Chordata > Aves > Accipitriformes > Accipitridae > Aviceda > Aviceda cuculoides. Next base: position 12,899,765 of record JAVJGG010000058.1, on the reverse strand, counting down.
GCCCCAGCTTCACTTCAGCCTTACTACAATCTTGATCATTTACATTGGAAATGGCAGATTGCTCTACTTCATGTTTCAGAGGGCTGGAACACCTCTCCTGTGAAGAAAGGTTCAGAGAGTTGAGGTTGATCAGTGTGGAGGAGAGAAGGCTTCAGGGAGATCTTATTGCAGCCTTTCAATACTTAAAGGGGGATTCTAAGAAAGTCCTGTAGTGACAGGACAAGGGGCAGTGGTTTTAAACTGAAAGGGAGTAGGTGTATATTGGACATAAAGAAGAAATTTTTTATGATGAGAATGGTGTGACGTTGGAACAGGCTTCCAGAGAGGCTGTGGATGCCCCATCCCTGGAAGTGTTCAAGGTCAGGTTGAACAGGACTTTGAGCAACCTGATATAATGAAAGATGTTGCTGCCAATGGCAGGGGTTTGGACTAGATGATCTTTGAATATCTCTTCCAAATCAAACCATTCTACAATTCAATGATAGTTGAGAATCTTTTATGCGCATCCTTCCTGTACCATTTTGTACACTTAGTTACTATGGTTGCAAGCCTGAAGGTAAACAAGTTCTTGTAAAAAAGCTTAGGTAAGTAGTAGAGAAATTTGTATACAAAGCAATATATTACATGAGGAGTGATTAAAAAGGCTAAATCACTGCTGACATAGAAGTTGAAGTTCCACCTTGAAAGTTTTAAAACTGTTTACTTTTAAAAATTGTACATTTTTTTCTTCGCTTCTGATACATTACCAAGTCTTGGGATGAAAAAGTTGTTAAAATGTCATCTAGTGTGATAGCATCTCTGTAGCACAGGCAGCCCAGCAGGAACAAGCATTTCTGGTAGGAATCCACAGATGAATCAAAGAAAAGTAGGAGGGTTAGAACTTCTGAATACACAGAATACTATGGTAGGGCTGGGATATACATTTGCAACTTCTCATTACCAAAGCTTTTTCTCTTTGGCACTGTAGTAAGTATACATCACTGTTATCTACACAACTAATTTTATATTTAGCACTAAAGAGCAAATGAGATGTTAGGTTAAGCAATTGGATTTCAATTTTTTTCTTATGCATTACCAATAGAATTAGGAACTGTTTTCCCTGCATGCCTCCAAGCTGTATGCTGATTAACATTGATAAAAAACCAATGTGGACATTATAAAAATATATGACTACTTAATATCAAAGATTTTGCATATAGAAGACATAAGTTACTATCTGATCCACAGATCAGGAAGTTGAATATTAAATGACGTTCCTTGCTTCTATTTCTTCACTGGGTGTTTTATTCTATTCAGAGTGTTACCATGTCTGGGTACAGACAAGCTTGGTCTTAAGTCCAAATAATGTCTATAGGGTGCAGAGAAAATCAATATTATTCTAACAAATTAATAAAATTATTAATAAAATATGATCTGTGAAAATATTTTAAATTAGATTAAGTTCTTCAGAAGGTCTACCCAAAGTCAGTGATAAATCTCTTTTCTGATTAAGGTATGGGCAGTACCTTAAACTTCCTTTTTGCCAATCCTTACCATGCAGTGCACATTTGTTAGAGAGAAATACCTACATTCAGGGCAAATGCAGAAAAGCTTATTCTAGCAAAAACCTTTCAATTTATGGGATGAAAGTCTACCTGCAACAGTTTATTAAGATATGTCTACTTTCTTATCTTAATTTAATGAAGAAGTAGATTCAGGACACTGAAGCTTGCAGTTCTCATAAATGTGCTTCAAAAATTAACCAGTGGGGAACCCCTAAATTGAATCCGATAAACAGCATTTGAAATTACATTTTCAGACTGCTCAGCAACAAATTCTTTTTAATTGTTTATATTGACCTTGCTTTTCCAATAAAAAATCCTCTTACAATGTGTAATGTTTCCCTGAATAGAAAAGACTTAATTAGGTTTAATTTGCACAATCAGGAATCATAAACAGATTATAATTTGCATTGCAAAACTGTGGAGCATCATTAAGGTTACATCTGGTATGGTGGTTATAAGAAACTGTATTGAATAAATATCTGCGGCCTAAGGTCAAACAGTATAATGAAAATATAAATCCTTATCTGAAACAATAATTGTTGGTTGTTTTTTTTCCTGCATATTACTGTCCACTGTAAAAAGGCTGCAGAGATGGAGCTAGTTTCATGTATATTTGATTGATATTTTAATCTGTTATTACATAATAATTTTGAAGAACCATATGATTGAAATCTTTTTGTGGCTTATTATATAGAATTATTAAAAGTCCCCTCAATCACTCATTTTTGGTGGGAGCAAGGCTTAAAGAAGAAAAATATTTTTTTGTGAATCAAAGCTAACATGAAATCCATTTCTCCTTTGGTAGCTGTCACTATTCTTGTTTTACTTTGTTTACTATTGTCAGATAAAAATCTTTTAAGCAGCATGAAAACATTTTTGATAAACAGTATACTTAGAAAATGTCCTCTTTCTAATTATATTACATATACTTAAAATAGTCCTAATTATTTGTTAACTGGAAACAAAGTTCATAGACAAGCAATTATTGTACTTCTTTGCTCATCAACTTTTTAAATTCTGCAGGAGAGAAGGAAGGGGAAAATATGTAGCACTGTCAAATACTTCTTCAAACATGAATGTTGTACCAACAAAAATGACTGATAAGTGACTCAGCACCTTGTCCTGAAAAAGTTCTGAAATTTCTCTACCTTCAAATCCGAATAACAGAAAATGCTTTGGTGGTACACAGAATGATGATCATCAGTGAAGGAATCAAGAAAGAATACTAATAGAAGTGCTGATGCATAAAGGCAGGTACAGCAAGGTATCTTTACCTCCTCATGTTTACTTTGGAGGAGCTCTTTTGAGATCAAAAAAAAAAAAAAAAAAAAATCTGAGTTTCCACTTGGTAAAGATTCCCTCTGGTGATCCGTACTGTGAATGGAAATAATAGGGATCTCTATTCATACTTTCTGGATATGTACCCAAAACAACCACTTTTTCCACTACTGGCTGACACACTTAGCGAGTAAGGAAGAGAAAGAGATTGTAATGAAATTTTGATGGGTTGGTCTCTGAAATCTTTTGTCCTTCACCTGTCAGTCCGAAGGATTGTAGAAAACAGGAAAGCAAAATTGCTTGGGTTATGAGAACTGGTTTTCCCATCACTACTGAAAGCATTTTAGTTCCACTTGGAAAATACCTGAATAAATATTCAACTAGGTGTGAGTTTTGTCCAGAAAAACACTGTCTATTCAATATGTAGAGGAGTATGCATTCAGCAGAAGCTGAAAAATAAATGACAAATTGTGGTTGCAGTTATGCCATGCTGATTTAATGCAAAGTGTGATGGCTTCAGATATGTTGTTTTCAATAATATGCATTCAATTCCACAGAAGTACGTTACATTTATTCATAGCAGAATAGCAGATGCTGCTGTATTGTGTTAGCTTGAATGGATATATGCTGTGTAGAAATATACATTGGATGGGCAACTACTTTTGACTGGAAAAAGCTGGAGTTGAGAAATAAATGTATTGATGTCACTGAAAAAGTATTGACTTTGACAAAAAATTACTGGCTTCTATAAATATATATTTTGAAAAAACTTTATATATGAAAATATAATTCTGTCAGTTGAAAAGTACTGTTACTGATTTCAAAAGCAATTGATGATGTATCAGATTCGACAAAATTACATTGATGTCAGTGTGTATTGCACGTATTTCCCTGAAATTGTACTGGGTTGAAAAATAAAACAAACACAAATCCAACTTGAACATTTCCAGTCTCAAAATTTTGTGGTAACCCTGTACAGATGAACCCTGTCAGTCTTTATTAAATTGTGAGAATTTATTTTCAATTCTTTATTTTTTTTGTCTTTATTTACATTTCTGAGACTTCTGTTTCGATAATTGATGAGCTGACTCTCATTCACAGCTTTTTGATTTCTAATTGATGGACATCATTTACAGCTATGCCTTTGCTTGATTTAACTCTATAAGCCATGTTTTAATGACTTATTCTTCCAAACTTTCATTCAGAGAAAATTTGGAAAGTGGACTTTCCCCCCCCAGGTATGTTCTTTATTGGTATTGGGGGGGGGGGGGTAACTGCTTTTAGTAATT
>JAVJGG010000058.1:12811052-12885938 GCA_035590195.1 Aviceda cuculoides | reverse complement strand
AGGCTGTGACCCCGTGGGAAGCCCACGCTGGAGCAGGCTCCTGGCAGGACCTGTGGCCCCGTGGAGAGAGGAGCCCACGGAGCAGGTTTTCTGGCAGGACTTGTGACCCTGCAGGGGACCCACGCTGGAGCAGTGTGTGACTGAAGGACTGCAGCCCAGGGAAGGGACCCACGCTGGAGCAGTTCGTGAAGAACTGCAGCCCCTGGGAAGGACTCACATTGGAGAAGTTCATGGAGGACTGTCTGCCGTGGGAGGGACCCCACGGTGGAGCAGGGGAGGAGTGAGGAGTCCTCCCCCTGAGGAGGATGAAGCAGCAGAGACAGCATGTGATGGACTGACTGCAAACCCCGTTCTCCGTCCCCCTGCGCCGCTAGCAGGGAGGAGGTAGAGAAAATTGGGAGTAAAGTTAAGCCCAGGAAGAAGGCAGGGGTGACAGGAAGGTGTTTTTAAGATTTGGCTTTATTCCTCATTATGATACTCTGATTTGACTGGTAATATATTAAATTAATTTTCCCCAAGTTGAGTCTGTTTTGCCCGTGACGGTAACTGGTGAGTGATCTCTCCTGTCCTTATCTTGACTCACGAGCTTTTCGCTGTTTTTTTCTTTCCCCTGTCCAGCTGAGGAGGGGAGTGATAGAGTGGCTTTGGTGCGCATCTGGCATCCAGCCAGGGTCAACCCACCACAGTTTGAAAAAAACATTATTTCTTGTGAGGACAAGCCAACTTCAGCTCTGTTCATATAATCCTGAGTTGAGATGAGGTATTTAACTAGTCGAATCAATACACTGTGTCTGTAAACTTGCTCCGTAGAGAATCAAAATGAGAGTGTAAGTTAGGGTTGGTATGAGTCCAAATTTCATCTGTAGATGTTCTGAAAGATTATATTTTCCCATGCTTTTCTTCTGCTTGATGAATCTATGTGTTTCTACAAATCTCTAGACATAGAGATCATAGAGACCAGAAACTTTGGATTCTGTGTGGTGAAACTTAGGAAGTCCTTAATACTACCCAATATGTAGTGTTTCCATTGGAATTGTTTTATCCGCAGAGCTGGGAAACAAAGTACTATCGAAATGAAAAGTGATATAAAGACAATGGAACAATCTAACTTCAGCAGATTATAATATCAATGAAAGTGTGGAAGAAAAAAAAATTATTAGGGTAGAATAGGAGAAAATAGTAAGAGTCACAAATAAAACATTTATGACCTTGTCCTTAATGTAATTTTTATATGCCTTGCATATCCTTGTCAGATGCTGAAACTGCTTTGAAAGAGGAATTAATGACAGTGAAAACTACCCTTCACCTTTCCAGCTGCATACCTTTTGTAAACTTGTATACTGATAGTATGCTAAAGTTTCTCATTTATGTGTATGGTCTTCTAAAGTCATTCTTCCATAAATTCAGCTCCAGGACTGTCTTACTAAATGCATTAATTCATGAACAGAAGTAACAGTGAGTATTTACCACTCTCTCTACTAGCATTACTGGGTAAAGAACAAAAATAAATATCTAGGATATTTACATTGTATCTTAGGCTTGCTGAATAAGTGTGCAGTATTACCTGATGGCAGAGGTGTATAACAGTGGGAAGATTCAAATTCTTTGTGTCAAGAAGTTAATAAATAACTAAACTACTTGCTTGAGAACCAGCAACAAGGCAATTTGTTCTTGTCAGCTAGAAGTGGTTAAATTATGAAAAATTGTCCTCTAAAAATCTAACTGATCCATGAATCTAATTTGTGAACTATACAGCGTTCGGTGTGTTGTAGCAATATGCATCTCATATTTTCTATGTTAGAAGTAGTGAGATATGACCAATGTCAGTCTTAGCTTATGCATTATATAGGTGATATCTACAGGAAAGCTAATGAACTACATGAATAGCCTAACAAAATATCTAATTCATTTGGGGGGGTGGGGATTGTTATTTTAATTAACTTGTAAATGTGTCATGTTTCTGAAACATAATTCTTTAATAGGTGATTTAAAAAATACTGTTTAGTCCAGTAGAAGCAGTTAGCAATACTATGCCAGCTTCGATCAATTTAAACAAATAAATAAACATATAAAAGACAGGGGAAAGTATAATTGTGACAATAAAGAATCATTTTGTTTAAGTAGATAAACAGAATTGTATGCATAGAGGACTGTTAAAAATCCTATGCATTAAATGATTCTATGACAAGGTATACTGTTAGGGTAAACTTGAGCAATGGGAAGGGGGTGGGGAAATAAACTGATATCTAGATGAGAGTCAATACAAGAGAAGGCCTCATAGAGTTGTGTTTTATGAAAATGTTACTTTTTAAAATTAAACCACTAAACAAAAACTATATAAAAATAATACCCAGATAAGTATGTATGTATTGCTTTTCCTGCTCTCATTTTTCCCAAACAAAAGCTTCCAGGAAAGAGATTGATGGGAAGCTGCTATGACATGACATGACATGACATGACATAAGGATGTGTGGTGAAAGAAGTATTCTTTTCCCCTGCATTCTGACATGAAACAACATTTTTTTTTTTTTAAATTAAACAGATCATCTTGTAATGAAAACAGTTCTGCTAACATTTCCAGCTAGTACCACTCAGAGTTGGAGCCTTTGCAGTTTTAAATGTTGCCTGCTAAAGGCAGGCTTTTTGAACAGATCAAATTATTTACAGAACAGTTATTTTGCACACAACCATGTACAAAGTAAAGCGGATCTGAAGAAAATTGAATTTTTGCTTCTTCCAACTTACTTGAAGGCTTCCACAAGCATTACATGGTCTTTTCTGTACAATAATCAAGTGAATAAGCAATTAGCTTTGCTCCTTAGTGATGAAAAGAATTTCCTCGTGTGTCTGTAACACACTGAGGTCTGGCTTAGTTACCCAGATACTGGTACAAAACCAACTGACCTGCAGATAGAACAGTGTCTCGATGGAAAAGTAGAAAAGTGCATTTTGAAGGAAAAGGAAAGAGTTAATAGCCTTCACCTCAAAATGGCATTTAGGTCATCTATAATATATTTCATGTTTGGATCTCAAAAAGGTCACAAAGGAGAATGAACGATGTTATTATTTATGAAGTGAGGAAAATGATGGTTTATAAAGATGAACTGCATTGCCTTGTAGCACGTCATGGTGCTTTTTTAGTGCAAGTGATAATTGTCATTGGCTTACCCCCTTGAAAAATGATTACTGAAATAATTCTTTCCTGTTGGTATTTATAAAAGAAAAAACATTTTTTGTGGTCAACTTTTAATTTAGATATATAAAGTGAAAGATATTACCATAAACAGAACTGAAAATATAAATTAAGGCTATTTTTGGAGGTTAACAGCAATCACCTATTTGAAACAAGCTGCTGGACATGAAAACAATTACCACCTTCTCCTTTTCTTTATTTATTCAAAATCTGTAATGGGACTAAAAAAATGCTATGTACATATATGTGTCTATTTCCTACAGAAATGCACATAACAATTGCTTACTTTCATTCAAAAAAGTATAGAGCACATTACAGCAAGTGTATATTTCGTGGAAAGCTACTACAGTGAACTTAAATCTTTAAGGCTTCTAAATGGTTTAGAAATATTTCAAAAGAAAACAATACTGTATTCCGTAGGAAATACCCCAGTTTTCAAACTGCTGTAGACGTTACACTGAATGCAGCTTCTGACTGATTCTGTGACGGAAACTAGTAATCTTCTCCTTCGCTGCTCTGCTGGAATTACACAGTACAGCGTTTCCACAGAGCCGCCAGGATCCACTCTATGCTACAACAGCCACACTCTCCTGTGATGTATTTTCCCAGTTTTATTTTCACCGTGGGAGGTGAATAAAACAATAAACAAGTGTGCAACAAATACTTAACCCACTTAGCAATGCCTGTGCGTTGTTGTACCTATTGCCTGCTAGATGTCGTGGTGTATAAATCACCTAATTGCATAGTGAGAGAGTCATATGTCTGTAAAAGAAACAGCTTACAGAAGACTTTTACGAGCTCTGGATTTTGTCCAATGTTGTCTGTACTTTTCTAGCTGGCTTTCTGAGAGACTTATGTAGCTTAACAGGGAAGAAGCATTAAATGAATGTTAAAAGTTAAACACAAGCATGGGAAATTTTACATGCAACAGAGAGCAAGCAAAGGTCTGATTCTGTCATATTTCAAAGATAATAATACATAAGGAAATGCAGGTTTATTTTAGAATGTATTTTAGTACAAATTATTGTTAGTAAACTTTATTCTCTACTTTCAATCTAACAGAATTACTTTTCTTTCTCTTACAGAATAATGATATAATCTATTACAATGCAAAAGATGATCAGAATGATGTAAGTAGTATGTTTTTTTGTTTCATTGCCTGTAATCACAGAAAAGGGATTTAAAATATTAATGAAACTCTAAGACTAGCATTTAAGTATTTTGCAGAAGCAAGGAATCAAGAAACTGAGAAATGTCTTGAAAATTTTCCTCAAGAGCCAGATAATATTTTATGTTCTAATTCTCAAAGTCTGTCTTCCCTCATAAAGTCTGAGTTGCTGATCAGGCAGGGAATGTGCTGGGAGAAAAAAGATCCTAACAGCAGTATCATTCACTTTTTGAAATGTAATAAAATCATAATTATAGGACTGGAGAATCAAAATGATAAATGTAAATAATTTACTTTACTCTGAAGGAACCATTTTCTGGCCCTATTTTCCAACCTCATATTATCTTGTTCTGTATTCTTTGTAAGAAATTTTTTACATGAGGGGAAAGCAGATGTAACATGTTACTGAATAACTATTTTCATGCACTTTGTGATCACTTATATGACTGTAATCAGCCTTGGAGAAATTGAATATCCAGTCCCAAGATTTAGTCAAAATGTATGATATTTCAGTTCCTGGTTCTACTAAAACTCTTACTTTAAATGGTTTGAAGTTTCCTATCTGGCTTTAACTATTACAAATCTTAATGTCTTGTGGGGAGAAGACAAGTTATGCTCACCTTCACTTGAGATAATACAACTGCTTGTCTTCATTACAGATTTAATTTATAAAACCATAGAAAAAATGTTCTAAATGTATTAATCAGAATTGCCAGCATGCTTCATTTGCACTTTTTAATCAAGTATTCTGTAGAGATTGATGGCATCACTGTTGTAATTGATGCTTCTGCCGTAAGGCAATTAAAGAAGGTACATAGATCATGTCAAGCAGAACTATTTGATATGCTTATATAGAGTCATGAGTTCTGGAATTCAGATACAACAAAGTCTGCCGCCCTGAGTTTTAAAATTCACATGCTTTAAATAAAATTCATTAAAAGTAACATAATTTTGAAAGATATTGTTCTCTTCTCATGAAATGAACTGGGTTTGCAAGAGCTAATCACTTCTGGTAACAGAATTACAAAGGTTAAGCATTGGATTTTGAATCTAAATGTACCATATATTGATGGTAGATTACGGTGTGAAGAAGGCCCTGCTGTATCTGTTATAATTAAATAGTACTGGGAAAAGTCTTCAGGTGACTACTTCTACAACATAAATCCAGATCTGTTAGGCAAGGCAGGAAGGAAAAACTGTTCCAGAATTTACTCTCATTTTTCTTTGACTTTCCTCAAGATTTTTTTTCCCTCAGAAAACCAAAACCTCCCAAAAAACAAAACAAAACAAATTATTCCACCAGATGTCCTATTTGTATTTCTGTTTCAGTTTCATTTCTTTTTATGTCTTCTTGAAGTCTTGGAATGACATTTTTGTTGAGTTAAGAGTAGTTCCTTGTGAGTCAGGGCCAATCTGTCAAGAAAGAAGTAACACTGTAATATGGCATCAGCAACACAGAGTGCTATACCAAAACCCAACACCAGCTTAAGTTACTATTTTGAAATGTTTTGAATGACAATGAAAAATTTTAAGTCCTAAGAATTTCAGCTTAGTGGGCTGAAATGTTTTGCAGATCTGTGCTACATGGACTGTGTAAAATATAAAAATACAGCACTGAATCTGTGGTTCAGTTTGAGTTGCCAGAATGTTTATAGGGCTACATGTGTTGAAGTAAGTATTTTTCTTTCTTTCATAACAGTCCTCAAATCAAAAAGGTAAAGAGGGACAAGGGAAAAAGGAGGTTTTTGTTTTGTTTTGCTTTTAATCTCTTTATTTAATTCTAAGTTTAGAAAACAATGTAAAGGGAAAAGTTACCATGAAAGTGCAGTATTTACAGGCTCTGGTTGTTTGAGAGTGTGTGCTTTCTGTCAGTCATTTAAGTTTTCTTGGCCAGCTGACCAGAACAGATGTTTTGACTGAGGGAGATACCATTAAAAAGTTCCCCATGAGTTCTAATTACACCATGAAAAGAGAGGCCAGTCTCAGATATCTCAGCCACCGATGCCTCCTCATTAGTTCAGCATATCTGCTAAGGGATGGACTTGTTCATCCTCGAGACACGTACTGGAATTCTGCTGCTTCTCATCCAGAGAAGAGCAAGGAAGGTGGTGAGGGGCCTGGAGCACAAGTCTGATGAGGAGCGGCTGAGGGAGCTGGGGCTGTTTAGTCTGGAGAAGAGGAGGCTGAGGGGAGACCTCATAACTCTCTACAGCTACCTGAAGGGGGGTTGTAGTGAGGTGGGTGCTGGTCTCTTCTGTCGGGCGGCTGGAGACAGGATGAGAGGAAATGGCCTCAAATTGTGCCAGGGGAGGTTTAGATTGGATATTAGGAAAAATTTATTTCCTGAAAGGGTTTTCAGGCATTGGAACAGGCTGCCCAGGGAAGTGGTTGAGTCACCATCCCTGGAGGTATTAAAAAAGTGCGTAGACAAGGCACTTCAGGACATGGCTTAGTGGGCATAGTTGATGGTTGGACTCGATGATCCTAAAGGTCTTTTCCAACTGAAATGGTTCTATGATTCTGTGATTCTATGATAAGCAGCTGCAGGGATGCTGCTTGATGTCTGAAGAAAGCTGTATCACTGTACTTAGAAGAGCTGAAGTGTCAAGATTGTGAGACCAGAGCAGGAGAGGAAACTAAAAGGAGGAATAAAGCTTTGTAAAACCATACAATGCATCTGGTGCTTGAATATATTTTGATTTGTGACATGAGAGGTGTGTGTACTTCATGTGAGATTGAGCTGTGCAGCCTTTGTGTAATTTACTTGGCAATGTGGAAGTCTCACCTGGTTTCAGTCACTTTTCTCCTTCAGAGGAACGTCTCATTAATTAGATTACAGTGGCTCCTTAAATAGTTGCTGTTTGTACAACTAGAGAGAAGGTCTTCAAACAGCAAGTCATCTACGTGTACATTTAGCACCATGTAAGCTTACCTGGGAGTGCTATGCCTTCCTCTCTTTGCAAACTATACAAGCAGAGCTGTGGTCTTATATGACTCTAGATGCCTGAATCACCCAGTTCCTCAGAGCCTCAGAAATGTTCGGGCGGTCACTGCACAGCTGAGTAAACCAGATTGTGAGGTATACAAGGTCATATCCACTGGTTCGCTCACTTCAGCGCTCTCTGATATTTTAAACCAGTGAACTGAGGGACAACTCAATGTATCCTGAGTGTACGATGAGGTCTGTGGGGAGGTACTGGGAGACCTATCAGCATTGATCAGTTTAGCCTTCATTCTGGCAGAAAAGCAGGCCACTTACCAATACATCAGAAAATAGCAACCAGCCTGAGTATAAAGCACCAGAAATGTGCTAGAGAGTGTTTCACATGTTTATCAGCAGGTTGGTGAAAGTATCCAAATAAAAACATAAATTAAATAAAAACTTATCCACATGTTTCTGTTCAAAGTAATTTTGGATATAGGGCAGAACAGCTGGAATGGCAGTTATTAAAGCTCTGATATTTGCTTCCAAGAACCTTAAAATAAAAATCATTAAATTTTTATATGTAAGGGTGTCTTGTCCTCAGCTCTGTTCGTCGGTTAGTTAGGACCTCAGTTTCCAAAGGGCTCATTAAAGTTGTCAACAAATTCCCTTTTGTTTGCTACGGTAACGTGAGCTGGTTTTGGACTTTCTCCGCAGTTAGGCAAGTGACTTCAGTATATGTTATGGTAATGTATTTGTAAGGTCAGAGTACTTCATACCTGCCATTTTTTTTCTTCTAGAAACAGAAAAGAATAGCACTGCTATTTGGATCATTGTAATGAGAAGTTAGAGAGGCTAGGATGTTATCTCATCTTGTCAGTACCTATTCAGTATGCAATTCTGTAAATGAAGTACAAGATTGGAAAAGTGATCAATTTAAAACTGATGAAGGGATTAAGAAAATCAATCTCATATTAAAGATTTTCATATTTGCAGTCTATCTCTTTGTAGCTGATTATAGGATCTCATAAATGTAAGTTATGAATGCAATGAGTAGGTACAGTAACCCTGGATTTCCCAGCCAGAGTATGCTGTCAAGTTTGCATTAACTCTTATCCTGAAAAGAGTCACAAGTATCTCAGAAAAAAAAAAACCAAAAACCTGTCTGTGCTAAATAAATCCTCCAACTTTGCTCTGGCTAAAACAAATTTGTGCCTTCAATCAGATAGTGTTGCCACTACAAAGATAAGCAATCACGGATAAATTACACTTGCAAATTGTGTTGCAAAAAGGACGGGCACTCATCTGAAAATTTACTGGGATAGTTTTATCTAGCTATTATAGCCTCCTCAGTTCTTCATAGCAGTTTGTCACATGAAATGTCATAGTCCTGAATGTATGACAGCCTCTATATTAAAGTTACCTAACGCTTACCAATATAGAGAAACATGAAATGGCTTTATTGTTCTTTTTCCTTTCAATGAGTATTGACATCAGATAAGACACCAGGACTTCCAACTGGACATTTTTAAGGGAAAAGTGATGACTTCTGTTTAATGAAAATCCATTTAAGTTTCGTGGAGTTACAAACTGTCAGAAATTGTCATTTCGTGCCTGTGATTTGCGTAAAACAACTTGTTGGGTTTTAGTTTTGGCAGTGAGCCAGAACCCCTACAGCTGCTCCCAGGCTGTGCCCATAGCATCTCACATCAACATTTTTGATGGGTCAAACTCTGGACAAAACCATGTCTTCTCATCAAAGACTGGAAGAAGAGATGTGACCTATCAATAGAGCTCTGGCCCAAGGTCCTTGAACATTTCCAGGCAACCATGGCTTTCTCACTGCATGCATCTTAAATTAATAATTTCTAATCTCAGAATCCTACGGTCATCCAGCTTTAATGGGAAGTCACTGATACCATGGTCACATTTTGCATTTTATGGTCATCTTTCCATCAGTTAATGGAAAGCTCTGTGTCAAATATTATTAGAAGGTCTTCTGAATACACAGAAAGTGGCCCACATGAGGAATTGAGCAACCTTGACTTTTTCTACAGACAGGCATTTCAAAGACTCAGATTCCAACTGCAAAATTCTGTAACACAGGGATCAAAAAAATGAATCTCAATGAGGAAAAGTATCAGCTCTGCCAGTGATTTCTCAGAAATATCTACTATATCTTCATTTTTGCCAGTTTTGGCTGCACAGAGATGCTCTTCAGGTTTAATATAAGCACTGGTTTAGTGTGTAGAGCAGACCTTTCTAAGGACAGGGGACAAACAATAAAAGACTGCTTTAGAAGTTCTGGACTGAGCTGGTGAAGCAAAGTTTTTGACATAAATAATAATTGTATAATCCAGTTTTAATGAAATCTCAGAAATGTTGATTTCAAGCAAATAAGCTTGTAAGGCTAAAATTATCTCATTTGTTATCAGGTCATGAGAGAAAGAACATTGCTAATCCTTTGGCCATGTGTGCTCCTAGGCAGGTAAAACTACATGATCATTTGCTTTATTCACATGCTCGCTGCTTCAACTAGTGCATAGGATGAACTGTATTAAATGAGTAAATCAAGATTTTTTTTTCTTGATAAATGAAACTTCCACTTACTGAAGATATGCACCATAGCACTGGAAGCTGTGAAGTGTGAAGCCAAAGTAGAGAAATGGACAGAAGAAAAAGAATGGATAGTTTAATCAAGTAAATATTCCTATTTTACCTGTATTTATTGAGCTTTGCTAGAAGGTTCCTTTTTAATATAAGTCATTTAAATCCAGATATTTGCAGATGACAATTAACTAGTTTTTCTTTGAAAACCACTAATTATCACTAAGCAAAAAATGGAATGTATTTCAGAAGAGACTTCAAGATTCTGAATTTTTTTGTCCTTCAGATTAGGTGTGAAAATTAAGCATACCAAATTCCACAAACAAATATTGAAAAGAGGATTTGAGCTGAAGAAAAATATGTAGAACTTTTTTTTTTAAATAAGTTGTAGCTGAAAAGAATTATACAAAGGTTTCTATAACAGAATAATAGCTTTTGGGAACTTTCACTGTTTGCTCTAAAATAATAGCTGAACCCCAGTGGAGTTCTCATCTCCAACTGCTTAGTAAAAGAAGCAATGTAGTCTAGAGAATGAAGACATTCTTAGGAAAAAAAGAGTAAAGCTTTGTGAATAATAGCTTGATTTTAACTGCTAAATTAAATAATTAAATACAAATAAAGAAAAATGAGGGGGGAATGGGAAGTGGTCATTTGAAAAGAAATTTATTTACCTACTCTCTTGGGGACAGGGGAGAGATTGAAAAGCAGATTACTCTGTTTTCTTTTCCAGTTGTCTGATCTGAAAAATAAATGAATAATCTCTTATCACGTATTCATATTGCAAAGATAAAAATCTGTTACCCATTTTGAACAAATAAGGCTTTTTTTAATGGATAGCTTATTTTTCCTTAGTGTGATGACTGGATGGCGTGCTTTGATTTATGATGGTATCCTGTGAAATACCCAAGCATATATTGTACCATGAGGGTATATATTTTCAAATATCATTGTTTTCAAATCTTTCCAAATATTGTTTATTGTCCTAATTTCTGTCCATCCTACAGGTTCCATTGAGTTACCCTCATTCATGTGGAAATTTTTATGTATGCACAGGTTTTATGTGTAGAGTTATATTTACCAGCTAATATCGAGAATTAAAGCTACTGAGTACTATGCATATTTTTGACTCCAAAACTTTGCAAGCATGCATTTCTTTTAACAAAGTATTACAATACGTGAGTGTACTATTCTGTTACATCATAACAGTCACTGTATTAATATATTTCATTTATTTAATATAAGTACAAATCATTACTGTTAATGTTTAATAACATATAATTTAATAATGAAATTGGAGACACGATTAAGCAAGAGAACTAAACGTTCAGCCTTTTTTACATGAAAAATTCACTGAGTTCAATTGGACTTTATTTCTGAAGAACATTGTGTAGAAGTTTTGATGTCTAGACTCATTCCTTCTTTCTCTTTTTCTTCAGCTGTACCTTACATAAATTGAAGATATGCCTGACTAACCTAGTGGTCTTCTACAGTGGAGTGACTGCATCAGTGAACAAAGGAACAGCTACAGATGTGATCTACCTGGACTTCTGTAAGGGCTTTGATATGGTCCCCCCCAACATTCTTACTGCTAAATTAGAGACAGATGGGTTTGACGGATGGACTGTTGGCTGAATAAGGAAATGGCTGGATGGCCACATCCAAAAAGTTACAGTGAATAGTTCAGTGTCTAATTGGAAACCAGTAACGAGTGGTGTCCCTCAGGGGTCCATACTGAGACCAAAACTATTTAATACCTTCATCAATGACATAGTAGGACTGAGTTCACCCTCAGCAAGCTTGCAAATGACGCCAAGCTGAGTGGTACAGTTGATTGGCTAGAGGGAAGGGATGCCTTCCAGAGGGAGCTTTGACAAGCTTGAGGAGTGGGCCTGTGAAGTTCAACAAGGCCAAATGCAAGGTTCTGCACCAGGGTTGGGACAATCCCCAGTATCAATACAGACTGGGGAATGAATGAATGAAGAGCTACCCTGTGGAGAAACACTTGGGGATATTGGTGGAGGAGAAATTAGACATGAGTGTTTGCAGCTAAGAAAGTCAATTGCATCCTGAGCTGCAGAAAAAGCAGCATGACCAGCAGATCGAGGGAGGTGATTCTCCCCTTCTACTCTGCTCTGGTGAGACCCCACCTGCAGTACTGTGTTCAGCTCTGGGGTCCCCAGCACAGGAAAGACATGGACCTGTTGGAGCGGGTCCAGAGGAGGGACACAAAAATAATCAGAGGGCTGGAACACCTCCCCTGTAAAAAAAGGCTGAGAGAGTTGGGGTTGTTCAGCCTGGAGAAGAGAAGGCTCCAGCGAGACCTTACTGTGGCCTTTCAATGTATAAAGGGGGCTTATAAGAAAGACAGAGAGAGACCTTTTGCCAGGCCTGTAGCAACAGGATAAGGGGCAACTGTTTTAAACTGAAAGAAGGTAGGTTTAGACTAGACATAAGGAGGATATTTTTAATGATGAGGGTGGCGAGACACTGGAACAGCTTTCCCAGAGAAGTTGTGAATGCTCCACCATTGGAAGTGTTCAAGGTCAGCTTGGACAGGGCTTTGAGCTACTTGATCTAGTGAAAGATGTCCTTGCTCATGCGTCAGGGGGTGGACTAGCTGATTTTTTTTGAACATTTGTCTCTTTCTCTACAGTTGTTATTCTTGCTTTTAAGAGACTCCACCCTGGGTCTTTCAGGTCACTTCAGTTTACTTGTTCTTTCTTCTTTTTCATGTAAAAATTACATCTTTCATCCATCAGTGTTTGGCTAGTCCATGTGCTGAAATCCTAAACCATCCCTTACATCTTTAAGAGAAGATTATTCTTTTTTTTTCATTGTTTAGTGACACCTCTTATAGAATTATGAAGTAATATTTGCAGGGAATCTGTAGCTTACCCAATTAGATAAGTTTATGCTTTCATCTGTTCCGGACATTCAATATTACTTTATATTTTCTATTATAATTACTCAGAAAGTCTTCCTGTTTACTTTTAAAAGACTATTGAATGTATTGAATACATGGAATTGCTCATCTCATAATCCTTAGTGAACTAGGATGTTGAACCAACTATGATAAAAAAAGGTTGAAGGCATTGAGTACCTCAGCCTCTTCCATTTAAGTGTCCTGTCAGTATATTAATACATTAAAATGGTGAATATTTCAAGTAGGGAAATATGTAAGAGGAAGGTCTATGACTTCTCAAAACATCATCTGTGACCTGCAAGTCTTTTCACAAACACTAAACTACACTGATATGAATAGTCGTGTGGGAGAGGGAGATGCATTAGCCTGTCAGTTTCTGGGAATGTACCTTAAATATGAACTATAATAACATTTAGTTATATTATATATATATAAAATAACATAAAGTACATTTATTTGAAGTCAGATCTGGAGGCATTTAGACAAAATTTTCAAGATCAATATTCAGTTCAGATCTGATTTCAAGTCTTCAAAAGTTTATTTTTAGCCTCATTCAGGATCCGTTTCTAGTAGTATTATCTTTTTGTTGTAGGAAATAGATCTCATATCCCAGAACTGAACAACTTGAAAGCAAAGAAAAATATGGATTTTCTTTTTTCTTTTAAATGGTGATTATGAAGGGATTATCTTGAAAAATAAGATGGTATATTAGTACCTGTACAAATGGCTGGAAAAAAATCTTAATTTAAATAATATTTCCAACAAACTATGCCTCAAGCATGAGTATAGTTAGTGTACATCTAGAAGACAGGCAGGTTGCCTGTTCCACTCTATCTGTATGTATGATTGATGGATTTCTATTAGTATTTTTTTTCTACTTCCCTTCCATGACCCTGGGGTCCTTTTTTCTCCTACGTAGTGTAAAAATAATCAGGGAAATGCTGTACAGTCTTTTCCCTTTTTTTCTTTTTTTTTTTTTTTTTTTTTTTTTTTTTTTTTTTTTTTAAGAGCAACTTCTATCAACCTTTATGGTAAGAAGCACATAGAAATGACTCTGAGATTAAACTGCTGGCTTTCTTTTAACACTTGGCCTCAAAAAACCAGGAGGTTTAAGAAAGATTTTATAATGATACATTTCTAGGTACGTACTTTCTAAGAATAACAAAACCAAGGAAACACTGCTCCCCACCTCCTTGTCTTTTGTGCATAAAAAAAAGAAAGAAAAGAAACATGCAACAGATGAAAATAAACTACACCACTAAAATGACAACAAAGAGACAATAGTTATCTTTCCAGTTTTCTAAATTGCCTGTTCCAACCTTCAGGAGCAGCTTTCACTGAACAGAGACTTGAGTATTTGCAGAAAAAGAAAAACTGGAATATAGGCTTATTGGTAAATTATTCTATTATGTATGTGCATGTTGTATAGACACTTATTTACATATATCCTAGTTGTTCTTAGGATACAGTTACTGTAGTAAGCTTTTAATCCCACATGAGAACTTGGATACCAAATCACAGGATATAGGTTGTGTGGTAGATTGTGGAGAATTCTAGATCTGATGGCGAACATCCCCAGTAAGACTAGCACTGATCAGATCTTGGGTCAAGTCATGCTACCAAGACTTTAGGGAAAACATAAGAAACCAGACTGCAGATTATTAAAGGGCACATGCTTCATGTGAGAAATCTAAGCCCCATAGAATATGAGTGAATGAGTACAGTTGCAAAAGTTTCCTTAAAAAAAAAAATCACGTAATCAATTAAAAATTAATAAGCAGTTATTTTGTATAATCAGTGCATTTGTCTACCATGTTAAATAGCTGAGAGTTTATCTTTATTTGTGAAAACTGTCTTGAGGTGTGGTCTTCTTGAACTACTCAGAACTTCTCTTCATGCAAAACCCCTCACATGGATAGGATTATCTGACATACTGAACGTTCATACTGTAGTTTTCTTCAAGTGCCCATATTTTTAATGTGGACCTCTTACCCACACTGATGGAGCTGAATACACAGGAATACGCAGAAATCCTTAATTGTGTAATGTCATTACTGGCATGCACTGAGGAGTTTATTATGTTACAATCCAACCTTTTTAATTATGTCATGAAATAAATATTGTTCTACTATGTTATTAAACAAATTACCAAAATCTGCCCACTCACTAAATAAATCAGGCAGTATAATTGAGCATAAATAGCTCCTAGTACCAACCTAATCTGTTTAGATAGCAAAAATGTTCTTTTCATTTCTCTTGCTAAGTAGAGAGCTCTGGCAAGTCAGAAAGGGTTCAGCACTTTCCTTTTCTTTGGAAACTGATACCATATCCCTCACTTATCTGAACAGGGAAAATTTCATAGAAGTTGGCCTTTAATAAACAACTAGTTAGTTTAAAATAATTCTTAGAACAGCTTGGCAAGGTGTGACTTGCTTTCAATAAAATTCAACCCCTAATTACTGTATGTATGTATTGGGTTTAAAGTGCTATTTAGATTCCCAGAGATTTATCAAAAAAAAGTTCTTGATGCTTCATGAAAATTAAACATAAAGTTGTCTTGAAGACCCTGTCTCTTAATTGAAACTTTTTGCTAAAATATGCAACTAGAGTACCAGAAATGTGCTGTATAAATAAGGATTACAAGAGAGGCATAGATCACACCTGATTTTTTATTCTTCTGGGAAAAGATACAAAGGAAGAGTGAATGAAATATTTTGCATGTTTCTGAGACTAAAGTATAAAGACTTAAAGCCTGAACTGAGACTAAAGTATAAAGACTTAAAGCCTGAACTGAGTAGCATTACAATAGTTTCTTAAACTTCCACAATTAATATACAAAAGATACTGTTCCCAATTCTGGTCTCACATATTGTATTGGAAGTTTGGTGTGATTTCTCCGAGCTCTGTAAAAAACAATATAGATCAGAATCAGTCATAGGGAGTTCAGAAGTAATCTCTAGCACACATAGGGGGAAAAAAAAAAAAGGTAAATTTTAAAAGCTTTTATTCAACCTGGTGATGAGTCATTTCAGTTATCTCTGCCTTTATCTGTGTCCTCATGCAATTATGACTGTTACACCTATCTGCCATAATGCAGTGGACTGAGAAACAGTCTTAAATGCAAGAGATTTAACTTTTCATTTTCTTCCATTTCTCTGAATTTTACGTAGCATTTAAAATACTGGTATAATTGGAAACAGTGGACTTTTCCATAACTATGTATGGCTGAGGCTCCTCCAAACACTGAAATAGTATTTCTATGCAGACTGCCTGCATTTCCCTACCTTTTCAGGTTTGCCATCCTAGTCTGATGTGTTTCCATCATTAAGAATTTTTATTTTTATCTTTCGACACACATAGAGGGGTTCTAGACAGGGTCTCAGAAAACCTGAATGAAACCTTTTATAATAAAACAAATAGGTAATCTAAGAAAGGAGGGATTCGGTGTTTTTGCTGCAGCATGGGGCAAAGAGTTTCTCATCCTTTCCTAGCAAATTTGTACCAGTACGCTTAAGGGAATCCTACTGACTTGCCTTTGCATCTGTTCTGCTATAGAATAAATGTCAAGATCATAGTCTTGTTTTGTGTTTACTGGCTTTCCTAACAAAGAATGATTCATGGCTTGGACATAATCTATGTTTAGAAATACCTCAAAACCATCAGGTCCCACTTTGGTGTCTGTTTTAAGATCTCTTGAACCTGGAACTTCATCAAGACTTTGAATGGCAGAAATGTGTCTAGCATTATGTTGGCTGAAGAATACCAACAATTCTTGGTCACACTGAAAAGGTAAAATAAAAAAAAAAAAAAAAAGAAAAAAAAAGAAAAAAAGGTCTCTTTCAAATATGTGACTGTCCTCATGTGAGTGTATATATAGATATGTCTTTTTGTGGAAGGCTGAAGCAGATTGTGTCTAAAGTTCCAGTTGCCTTGGTTATTTGGTCTACTCTCTATTATTATTAATCTCTACAAGATACTGTATTGCAGAGGCCAGAATTTGTTGGTCCCACCATTATTTTTGTTTCTCCCTGAAGTCCACAGAGCTGGAAGAGAGAAAATTAAGGACAGAGATTCATGCAAATCAGCTCTGTTTAATGTGTGCCATTGTTATGGTTCTCTCATCTGCGGTTAAGGCAGTAAGAAACAAAAGTGGGTACAAGTTGAAACATTTTGAAACCTCTGCATACAGGTTAAATGATTTCATTACAGGCAAAATGTTTGTGAGGTGCGTACAGTTTTTCACCAAAGGACATAAATTTCAGCTAAGAAATAAATAAAGACGGAATGAGTCACAAAAGCTGGTTTTCACATTATGAATCAAATGTCATTTTTTCATTAAGAACTACTGTTTTATATTTCTGCTTGTCTTGATATTTGCTTAGTAATAGATGGATTTGTTTACAATAATAAATTCATACAGAAACATCTAGGCTTTTAAATATACAAGAGAAATTTGTCCCCTTTTTACTGTGTATTACCAGTTGTCCCTAGACACTGTCACCTACTGTCAATACTCCTGTATAACTGCAATCCTGCCATAATACTGCTACAAGCCAATAACAGTCTTTGCTTTGTTAAACTTGTCACTTTTGGCAGCTGGACTCTTTCTTTTGTCATACTTCTTTTCCTTGACTATCCGCTTGATGCAAAGGGAAAAATTGCTCCATCATTCAGTACAAGAAAGGTATGGACGTATTGAAGTGAATCCAACGAAGAGCCACAAAGATGAATAAAGGACTGGAGCATCTGACATGAGGAGATGCTGAGAGAGCTGGGACGTTTCAGCCTGGAGAAGTGAAGGTTCAGGAGGATCTTATCCATGTGCATAAACACCTGATGGAGGAAGTAAAGAAAACTGGACATAGTCCTGAGCAACCTGCCTTAGCTGCTCCTGCTCTGAGCAGGAGGTTAGATTACATGTTCTCCAGAGGTGCCTTCCAGCCTCAACCATTCTGTGATCCAATGATTTTCTGTGATTGTCCAATTAAACTAACAACAGAAAGGTTATTGACATTACATATGATCACAATAAAAGACCTAGCAATTTTAAAACTATTACAGAGGAAAATTTATTATAATATTTGTAATAAAGGCAAATTTTCATTTGTCAAAGTGTTATGTTAAAATTACACAGTGACAAATTGTAGGAAATTTTAGTATTTATATTAGGAAAATATAGTCTGAATGTGTCTCTTTCTT
Source organism: Aviceda cuculoides (assembly GCA_035590195.1). Classification (NCBI taxonomy): domain Eukaryota; kingdom Metazoa; phylum Chordata; class Aves; order Accipitriformes; family Accipitridae; genus Aviceda; species Aviceda cuculoides. The sequence goes on along the minus strand of JAVJGG010000058.1, from coordinate 12,867,925 downwards.
TGGAAAAATACCAATAAGGATTCTGAGAAAGAGAAAACAGTAAGTCTGTTCGTACCTTTATAGACTATAAAATCTGTACTCTTAACAAGTTTCTTTCAAGTACGTACCATGGAGAAGTTCCTCCTCAGAAACAAGGACCGTGCATCTTCCCTTGTTTGTGCCTAGGACAATTCCCTATACATGATGTTGCACCTGCTCTTACTAAAGGCAAAATTATTTTTCTGTATGAAATTGTTAACCTATGGTTTTCAAACACACACACACAAACACAAAACCTCCTTCTTGGTTTCTACTAAACCCTTCTATTCTGCCCTTTCAAGTATCTTCCTTCTAGGGTTACTGCTGTCTTAATTCGGTGAAAATACTTCTCCTCCATGAACAATGATTCCTGTTGTCCCAGCTTCCATTTATCTGCAGGCGATACCTATTTCTCAAACTTTTCAACGCGTCAAATGACTGTGCAAGCCCAGCCACCATCCCCTGCCATGGTCTCTAGGGAGTTTGAAATTACATGACACCAAGTAGCTAAGAAATAGAGATAATGTTCTTTGTCAGACCTGTGTATAAATCAGTAAGGCTAAATAGTTGTTAGCTGCCACCCAGAGCAATCAGTACTAAGGCAACTGCTAGTTACAGTAATGACTGAATCCTTGAATACAGCTAGAAATCTGTTAATACAGTAATGTCTTGCATAGCACTGCTGGCAAAAGCACTTTCCTTTCTGACAATATGTTTTATCAGTCATTTATAAATGATTAGTGATATCTAAAAATTTTGTCGCTTCAAACAACAAATGAAACTTTCGATGCTGCATGTCTGTGGCCCCTAATGTGACGGGTCAATGTGCAGTATTTCTGTTCTTCTGCAGCTGTTTTCTGTTTGCCTTTCAATCTGAAATGAGACTAGGAAAGAAGGCCTTGTACTATTAGGAGATGAGAATAATTTCAGTGTAAAATCACCTTGATGAGACTTCCATGTTGTCATCAATTTTTATTTAATCTTTAAAATAAATATCTTGAGAAAATTCTCTTATAAAGAAAAAAAGACAAGTATTTAAAATCTATCTCATCAGGACTAATGTCATGCTGAATTATTACATTACATTTCTGTGCAACTATATCAGTCTTCTCTTCTACAAACTTTTTCCCAGATTCACAGAAATATTCACATCTCAAAGACTAACCTTACTTTCTAAAGTTCTCCAGGGAATTTACTATGTTACTGTCTTTGCTTTAAAATTACGTAGATGCATCTCTGTCCACATTTATAATTTAACATTTATTAAGGAGAAGCAAACCACCTTTTAACATTCCTAATGATTCATGATGTTAACACATGACAAGACCCAAGCACAGTAAAAGATGAGATAATTGCTTAAAAACAGTTCAAATGAGGGAATGAAGAGCAAAAGTTAGCTTTAATATTAAGTGGTTCACATACAGCAACTAATTAACAGTCATAAAAGTCAGAGACACAGCCAATGAGCACCGCAGTAATGAGCAATGAGCACAGAGTAAGCTTAACGTTGTGATCCCGTACTGTGACCCACAAAATCTGCAAACTTTACTAACAGCCACAGAAACAATAACAAAAAAATCCTCTTCAGTAAGGATGAGAAAATATGATCTTGCTCACAATGCATTACTAATAGATATTTGCTGTCTCTGAGCTGTGAAAAGATGTGCACCGTTGACTTACCATGTTGTTTAATAAAATTTGCTCACATGCAGTAAAATTGTTTAACAGTATTTGAGTTTTCATTTAAATTTTTGGATAGGTCTTATCTCACTGTTTAGGAGATTAAAAGCGTAAGTACCCAGGTGACTAAAATAACTGGACAGTGTAGTCATTAACCCTTCCCTATATATGAATTTTTCTGTATACTCTAAAATCCCACAAAAATGAATGCACCAAGCACAGATGAGCAGAAGGGTGAAGCAGAAGAGAGTGAAGGGCTGTGCAGCTCTCACGGTTGCTGCACAGCTGGACCCTGTGCTAGTTCAACATTAAGGACCTATGCATGGCCTTGTCTTCCATTCCGATGAATGGGACATTATATATTTTACTTGCTCGTCTGGAAGTTCCTGGAGGATTTGTCTGAACATATACTTGTATGTGTATTTGCATATATACATGTCCACATCCAGCTATCTGGATTTCATTCGTAATAAGAGATGTGAAACAGAAAATTCTAGGACATGATTTATTTCTATATGTCACATGAATCACGCTCTTAAGATGCCTATTTCTCTGTATTGACTATAAACATTAATACTAGTGTGGCTAGTACTTGCCCATATTTTAACATATGTTGTCAGAATCTTATTTGTCTGTTTGCTTAGGTAGATCTTGTACCCTTGCAATGAGCATCAAAAATGCCAGTGGGACAAAAAAGACCAAGATAGAAGACTAGAAAAATTTTTACAAACTTCCATAAATTTTTTGTGGGTTTTTTTTTGTGTTGGTGTATTTTGTTTGGGGGTTTTGTTTTTTGTTTTTCTGTTTTGTGTTTGTTTTTTTTAAAAAATCTGTAGGGAACTCTCTTTTTAAAGTAAAAACTTATTTTATGTGAAAGTAGATTCTCATAAGTCTTGCTCAAATGATCTTGGAATTAGAAAGCCATTATTTAGAGTCTGGGGACAACTGAAATCAGTTGGTGCCATTCAATTGATTTAAAGGAGTGTTATTCTCCAATCCTATTACCAAATTATCCGGTATATAACAAGCAGCCCAATGGAATCTAAATTTTCCATAAAAAATGTGAAAATGGAAGAAACAGGTGATGTTATTTTAAGGATTTCTTTCTCCTACATTTTTTTCTGTATGTTGTGCTTGGTTTTGCAAAGTCATAGCAGTATCACTGTATATAATAAATACACATTACTAAAAAGAAAATAAAATCACCATTAAAAATCACTGATCTTTAAAAGGAACTTCACAAATTTTCATGACCATTTAATGACTTGTGGCATAAGAGAGGTTGTGTAGCCAAGTAAACACATACTTGCACATCCTGCTAACAGCCAAAATGGTTCTCAATTACTTTTAAGTAAAGCAGGTCTGAGGACAAAAAAAACAATTGCCTAAGTACCCAGGTGACTTGCGGAACCAGGGAAAGGACACTGACATAATTCAAGTAATACTGCAAGCCAAGCAGTTTTCAGAAAAGAGACTTTTCTTACCCTTAGTCCTAATACCTCCTCTGCATAAAAAGCAGTTTAATTTATCTTCTGCTCTGTAGTTTTCTATAAATTTTTTAAAGGTCATAAAACGATAGCTTTAATCTGGATTGTGTGTGATAAATGTAGTGTTACTGCCTGAGGAGTAGCCTAAGCTCAGAAACTTGAAAGTGTACTCTACTGGGTTTTTTTTACAATATAACAATCAGATAATCCCTGTAGGATAGAAGTAAATTCTTATGAGATAAATAATTTATTTTAAGAGATTATAGTGTGCATATTCTTTATTAATAATTTCACACTCAAAATACACTTTATTAAAACACTTTAAAACCATATCTTGTATTCCAATGCATATAGTTTATCTTCTTATATTCTTATATTCGTATATGTATATATTCTTTTTAGTCTTCATATATTATTTCCATATGTATTTATAACCTCATAATACATAATAACTTATATTATTTGAAGCATTTTAAATATGTCTAAGACTAACTTCCCCTTCCCTGTTTTCTTATACTCTTTGTTTGCATTATATGTCATGCTCTTGAAAAGGGGTTGTACCATGTAAACCAGAGGAGTAAGAGCTGAAGAAGCTCTATATCAGCTTAAGCCGCTTAAGTTAAATGTGATTTGTCTTTTGGAAATATCTGTGAGGTATTCATGGATATCCAAGTTTTCCAGATAAAAATTTTCTTGTAAAGACTAACTTGAATTGCATCTCTGCACAACATCCTGCACACCATTTATTAAAACCACCAAAAAACTTATTTCATTTTCCATAGGAGTGGAATCTATTCCCTATGCTGCCAATTTTTCAGTTGTTTAAGCACTGTTCTCCCTGCAGAGCCAATCCTTGTAAATTGTCCATGTAGTACCAGATGCAACTGACCAATGAGATATAGTGAGTGTTCATTGTAAAGGTTGTATATTTGGACTGAACCTGAAATCAAGAAGCTATTCCAAGTAGCTGTTTTGAAACTGAAACTCTGTATGACAACTGGACAAAGAAAATCATGGGGTTCAGAGAGACTGAAAAGACTGAAAATCAATGTGTCTCTGTTGTGAATGAGTGGTTTGGGCCGCTTAAAGAATCACCATCAAGGGTATTAGCAAAAGTGATTTAATAGGAGTTTGTAAAAGCACGGCTTCACAAAGTTCGGTGGCAAGGTTCACTCTAGTACTTAATACATGGATGGAGCGTACAAAGGAAAATCAAGTTAGAATCAAACTAGAATGATTTATACAGAGACCAAAGATGCAAAAGGGTAAGGGAGACCCTCCTGCTGAGTCACGAGGTTCAGAGTGAACCCCCCTTGCTTTCTAAACTCCTGATGGAGCTTAGGTGCTGCTGGATCCTCTCCTAGTCCCAGGCTTGGGTCAATGGTTTTTGTCTTAAGGGATTGTATGTGTGTAGCAGCAGTTTAAGGTTCATTCACAGTTTAAAGTGAGTCACAAGGTTTAGCAGCATTTCATCATTGACTAATTTAACATTTACAAAGTGATTCAATAGAATTTACTACAATCACAACAGTGATTTAATTATAGATTTGAAATGGCAATATTTATACTGTACTTACTGTCAGATACCTGGGTCAATTCACAGACGCATGCACACAGACACAAAAGTATGCGTGTATATATATATAAACAAAGGTATACCTGTTAAAAATTTCCCTCAAGTTCAGTGAAATATTCATTTCAAATGTCTCGGCATTTCTCAGTTGTCAAAGGGTTGAGCTTCAAGGAGTGAAGGGTATCAGCCCAGGTGCCATCATCAGCTTTCAGTGACAGTTCTCCGATTTTCACAAACTGGAGAGTTTGCGAGCTCTGAGAGGTGTCCCACTCAGAGGGGGATACTGGTTGCAGCCCGCTGCGGTCCAGGAGAGCTCAAAGGGCTCACTTGGGATTGCTGTATATAGGTTCGCAAGATGATTGACTTTGGTCAGTGTATTGCCACTCTGTCCATAATTCTTGTCAGGCAGCCACCAAGGTGGGCCATGATCTAAACAGCAGGAGTTTCAGGTACAGCTCCGGGCAACAGGAGTTTCAGGTGTGGTTAGGGGATGTCTAATCGTTCTGGCTCACTGTACCATAACCAGGATGAGAAAGTACCAGGTTGTCCCAACTCACTGTGCGAGAACACAACATTGGCTGGTCCTGACGTCACAATCTGGCTCAGGGGCACTGCACTACCACCACCTCCTAAGCTTGGGGGGAAAAAAACCCAAACGCACATACCCAGATAATGTCTTTTCTCTCTGTACTTCCCATTTCTTCTTATCTTATGGTAATGTCCTACACAAGGGTATATAACACCCACAGCCATCATGAATTTGTCAACAACTAACTGTGTCAAACCAATCTAATTTCCTCCTATGACACAGGAACAGGCCTTGTGGCAAGAGACAAAAAAGATGCCTTATCTTGACTCCAGTCAGGTTTTTGATGCTGTCTCACATGACATTCTCTTAATCAAGTTCAGAAAACATGGTCTGGAGGAAGCTGTTGTAATAGATGTAAAAATGGTTCCAAAAAGATAATAGTACCACTGTTTCACTAACCCAAACAAAGAATGACTAAACTAAGAACCTGTATCTGCAGACATAGAATATTGTCAAGGTTGATCTGATAATGCAGAAAATAACATTTATTACATTTTCTGGTGATACTAAGCTGGAAGAGATTGCCAGGGTGTTGGAAGGATAAGAATTCAGAAGAGTCTTAATGAATTGGGAAAAAGGTTGAAAAAATAGGATGCAATTTATAGGACATGCAAAAGAAGTGTAGGAAAGAATTGCATATCAATTGAAACAATATATGTTGAGTAGGTAATATGTGGGTAATAGAACTGCAGATCAGAATCGGAGAAATATATGCTGAATATCAGTTAACAATATTTCTCTATTGAAAAAAAGGAGGAAAAAGAAGGGCAAATAGCCTATCTATCCTATCCATTTCAGCTGAGTAAAGTGATCAACTTCATTAGGCAGGTGAACTGAGATTCTATAAGGATAGCCTAAAAGCTCGTTAAAAATTTCACTTACATTTTGTCCCTGTACCTGCATGCTATATGATGTAATATGGATAGGACAATAAAAAGTGATAGGACTGTATATTTTAATCAAATAATGGAGAAAACCTTCACTTATTTATTCTGAAATTATCTAACATAATTTTTTTTAAAGATGTTGAATTAAAACAAACAAACAAAAAAGAAAAATTGTGTGTATTAGTTATGCTTCTTTCAAGAGGCTTCAACGTAAATCTGTACATTGAGGTAAAGCCTGGCCCAGTAAGCAAGCTGGGTCACTAGACCAGCCACCATCTCTATGGTTTTAAGGTTATCATAATTACTGAAGGTTTGTTTGGGGTTTTTTTTCAGATCAGGCCATCATAAATCATCATGGACAAACCTGCAAAGTGCAAGGCACACTTTACCCTGTGTGCCTCTTCAGTATCATATTCTGGCCAGTGCTAAGTTCTCAAAGTCCCACAGCCCTTTCACGCTCTGCGTCTGCGCATGCAATACCTGCAATCACTCTGAGGGGCTGCAATACAGCCCTAACATTATTTCAGACACTTTTAACTGAAAGAAACATATTTGGAAAGGTAAAAGTTAGCAAAAATAATAAAAATATTTAGTACCACAGGTTATCACAAGGTGCGTAGATATGTTCTAACATCAATTATTATATAAGATGGATACAGTCTCTGACACCTGGCCTTGGGAAGAGAATATGGTCCTAGCCCCTGCTCATAAAAATAGCTTCAGAGGGTGTACAAAGAGCTCTAAAGACCTTTGGAAGACATATATGAACACAGACTACAGTGCTATTAAACAAACTATGATAAAAACAATTTTATGACAGCCAAATATGGCTTAAGTTATATGCAGCGTCCATTCCCCAGGCTGTAGGTTTTCTATGCACAGGCTAAGATGAAAGGAAGCTCAGTAAAAAAAACTAAGAGAAAGAGAAAGCACATACAGGGAAAAGGAAGTTGTCCTCTTCTCTTTTTATTCTGCCTATAAGAATAGATTCTGGGAAATGGACTATATTGGTATATTACAATCTGTTTAGGCAAAACTGTCAAAAGCTAGTTAAATTAAGCAAAACAAAAGAAGAAAAGAAAAAAAGTCCTGATAAGAACAGTTACAGAGTTAACTTAAAAACTTGATTTATATGTATATACAGTAATGACTATTTAATCTATGAAAAATTCAAAGCGAAAATAGATTATTTCTCTAGGAGCTAATATGCTTTAAGTAACCAACTCCCTCTGCATGCATAATAGCAGACAGTTCCGGAGCATCAATTAAATTGATGCATGAATGAAAAAAGGGATGCTGGTATGTTTTCTTCATCTTGAAAAAACATAATTCTCAGAAGATGAAGGAAGGCAAAAATAAAACAGTAGGAAATTAAAGTATTAAAGTGCTCGTCACCGATACTAGCATCCAGTGTTAGCCTTGCTAAATCAGCAAACAGTAGATCTGAGGCATAAATATTCTAGTTCCTGGTAAAGTAAAAAGAAAAATACAGTTATCAACAATACACTTGTGCATTTTTCTAACATAGTGTGGTTTACATGCTTTCTAAAGGGTTCTCACCCAATCCAGTATTTGTTCAATGGGACGCAAAATTACTGACACATAAACTCAAAAAACGAAATCCTTGGTGTTACTCAAACAGGTACAGAAATGAGATAAATTTAGCAAAACACTTCAAGATAACTGTTCCTTAATATAATCTTTTAATTCTTTGTTAATGCACTAATGGACATGTTCACCAAATATCAATCCTCTGGCTACAAATCCACACCTTACATAGTGGAGCTTAGTTGAGGTAGCACAGGCAACTTGCTATAGAATAGTGCTCTGTCATGAAAAAGCTTTATTCAAGGAAGACAAAACAACCAGAGGAAATAGATTTAGTCAAATAAACTAAAATTGGTTATTAATGATTCCCTGACTTGTTTACACTTTGCTAAAGAAACGTGTTCCACTCTTTAGTCACTGAGTTGTTTACCAAAGCTGTGGGATGTAATTTAAAGGGATATACTCATAACTGTCAATATTGAAAATTATGGGTTGGTTTATTTATTTATTTATTTATTTATTTATTTGGCTTTCTAAAGGAGAAAGAGCATGTTAGGTCCTTCATTGTAATATGGTCTTGCAGCCCAGAAAGCCAACCATGTCCTGTCCTGGGCTACAGAAAAAAGAAGCGTGGTCAGCAAGTCAAGGGAAGTGTTCAAGGCCAGGTTGGATGGGGCTTTGAGCAACCTGGCCCCGTGGAAGGTGTCCCTGCCCATGGCAGGGGGTTGGACTAACTGATATTTCAAGGTTCCTTCCTACTCAAACCATTCTATGATTCTATGTTTCTATGATTCTATGAGTATATACCACATGTTTAGGACCTTACTCATTAATTTCCTACGTATTACCAATACAGTAATTATTCCCTAGAGGCTATTGCCTTCAAGACTTCCATGTTGCTGGAGTGAGGTCTAAGTTCTTTTTCTGGTAAAGAAACAACTCTAGCCTTCCAGTCAGGAATTTTGGAAACAATGAACAAGGCAATTTTGAAAACAGAATTTCAGGAAGAATTACATCTTAGTCTTCTCTACCATTTGGTCTCTCAAGGAATTAAAAGATTGCCTCACTTGTTCTGTGTTCTCCAAAATGACTACACTGCTGCAAAGCTTAACATTGCATCTCAGCTTCATAGTTAGAATTTACAAGGATTACTTAATCCTTGAGATTAAAAAGCAAGGTAGTATTGTTCTTTTGCTGCTGATTTCAGAAGCTCAAACCCATCATTTCCTTTATGTTTCATTGCCACCACTATAGTGTAATATAGGTGCATCTAGAAACCACTGTAGTAGTAAACTAGATATGTTGGGGAGCTGGTGATCAAAACATGACTTGTTGCCTAGTAAGACTAATGATATAAAGCATGAAGAAGTGTCATTTGCTGTTTCTTCCATGGCTATGACCAGCCTAAGTTAAAATTGCCTAGTTTAATAATTTATCACAATGTGTCAATTCATTTAATTAAAGTTAGGAGAAACTCAACAGAAAGAGGAGAAAAGAGAAAATAACAATAAACACTGGAAGATTTCCCCTCTTGAATTAATTTTTTGTCAGTGGGGTTGAAGTATTTCGTAAGTTGATATTTTTTAACACAGGATCTTCACACATATCAGGGTGGGGGTGGGAAGCATCATCTCTTTTAATTTATCTTTGATTCACCTCGGAGACCAGCTGCTATTGAAAACCTGATTATATGAAACAGTTATTTGCTCTAGGCTCAGAAATCGTTTCCTGTAACAAGACACATACCATAGATTGCCTGAATTGAAATAAAACAGTAGAAGAATGGGTCAGTGTAGCAGCGACTTCCAAACCTAAGTGCTCTTGATGTGAATCATTCTTTCATGAAAGCTTATTTCCCCTTTCTGTTTCTTGGGGTATCATGTCACTAATTTACATATCTTTGCTTGTTCTGACATTCACTGTTCTCATATCTCCATTTAGCTGATCAGTTCTTGGCAGCTATCTTATGATGTTCATGGTCCCAGGGATATCATCAACACTAAAACCAGAATTCAATCAAGCAGCAAATTTACAGTCTGGATCAGGCTAAGCAGATTAGGTGCCTGCTCCATAATAAGGATGCGAAGTGTTGCCACAGACAAACAACACCAAATGCAGTTCCTGCCAATGAATTTTCATTCAGATTCAGTGGTTCTCAAACAGTAAAAGCTGACTAAACAGCACGTCTCTATTTATATTCTGTAACGGGAATTTCAGGAAAGCGTCCAATATGTATTGTATGGACTAAAATACATTTTGCCTTTGTCTTCATAATCTAGGGTCAAACTGTGCAATGTAATCAGAGTGCAGTATAAGTTTAAAACTGAATTCAGGAAAGATGATTGAAGGAAGAAAAATCTTTTCTGAGAAACGCTGATACACTAATCTGGCATCATTACAATCAGAGCATACAGTACATGCTGGATTTGTGGTAAAGGTGTGATCATATGATGGGGACAAAGGCTCAAAGGAAGTTGTTGACATTAGTAAAGCATGCAATGCTGTAAGCAAAGTTAGGGGAGGCAGTTGCATGGCAGGAAAAGAACAGGTTTGTGAGGCAGATACTGCCATGGCCACCCTGGAATAATTTGCTGTCTGTGAAGCTATGCCTGCTGCTCACTCAGTGCAAGGAGGGGCCAACGCTTTTAAACGGGTGTTAGTTGTTACACAGGATGATGTGGTGTTGCATAGAAACACATGGATAGAGTGTTTGTTATAACACCAACGTATTGCATCTTTTACAAAGGGTAACACTCGTGGTGAATCAAATCTCTGAAACAGAGTGGTCATTCACGGTCTGTTTGGTGATGGCAGTCTCCATTGCAAGTGTCGACGCAAAGGAGTTGCTGGCTAAGTCTGATGAGACTCCCTGAACTGCTGCTCTGCTGAATTCTTATAACTGGTTGCCCCATACAGACTGTGACTACTCTTGTTTATGCATGATCGGTTTCTGTTGATTAGCTTAAACTACATGCAAAACATATCCCATCTTCTCCGTAGCCTAACTAAGGTATCTTAAATACTGCAACGGACTGTCTTATGTGTCCATTCCCGACTACTTACATATATTTAATCTATGCACAGTTTAGTCAATTCTGCAGCAGAAACATCCTCCAGAAGTCCCTGGGACAGCTAGATTCTTCTCCCAGGTCATTTAAGGATACAAAGAACATCTATCAATGAATCTATCCAGGGAAAGAACTGCCTGGAGGGAATCCGCAGGGCTGACTGAAATTCCCACCTTGAGAACTCCTGTAAGAGTAAGCCAAACACTTTTCTGTGAAGATGGTTAGGATTTCAGTTAATCACTTCTCTCAAGTCACTTTGTTGTCTCAAAAAAGTTTCTAGACCACCCAGGGAAACGATGACTAACTGCGCTAGGTATGCACGCAAGGACAGCCCTGATCCCCAGCCACCTCACAATTGTAACCACATAGCAAGCTTGAATTCTGTGCTGATATTAGAAATATGACTTGAAATCTGTAGAGATTTTATGAGAAAGGACATAAGAAAGGAGAGAACAGGCTATCAGAAGGAGTCTCTCTTGCCTTTGCCCATAGCCAGCCCCATGCAATGTTTCTGTTGGACATTGTCCCCAACCACCACCCTACTCCCTCAAGCAGTCATTGTCCTCTGTGCTACATCACTTTACCTGAGCAATGCTGTAACCAAGCTGAGCTCACCTCACGGTCCCATTTAAAACTGTGTCATTCACACACAATCAAATATTGCCTAAATGACTAGGCGGACATGACTGAGAATGTTGTGCTGCTCCACTGTGAGCCAAGTTGACACTGGTGCCTAAGCTACTGGGTTTAAAGTCAACAGGATATAAAAACTATTTTGTGTGGTATGCATACTTTCCTCCAGCTGGCTGTCAAAAGATTATTCAAGAGGTTGGTGCAGAGTCACTGTTTTCTATAGCCTTTGCCATACTCTTATTATTTGAAAATTCAAAGGCTGAAAAAAAAGAAAATTATTAGTTACATTCTTCTGTCAGGAAGGAGATCTAGTCAGGACATGTCTAAAAATATGATAATTTTCCTGAAGATAGCTGATTGCCCAATTAGATGACAATTAATTAACTCAGTACACTCCTTACAGCTAGTTTGAACAATCTCCAAATTTGGTCCCATTTCACATGTGTGTAGTTTACCCTAGAATACCTCTAATGGTACAGCTCAAAATTTTGCAAGCCTCCGAAGCTGGCTTTTAAACTGCTTCCAGGGATCTCACTTGAAATTATTTGACTTTAAAATAACTGATCTTGGGAAGTAGAAGACAGGTCCTTGTTGAGTAAGAAAAGGTAGAGATATTAGTTGGTTTGATATGGCTTAAGTTATCGCATGTCACATGAACATCTACTTTTGGTCTTCTCACCTAGACTTCCTTCTAACTTATTAGAGAGAAAAAGGTTACTCTTGAGTTCAGAGGTTCAGATTTAGGCATATGCCATAAGATAAAATTAACTGTAACTTAAAAGTGTCATTTTACTTCCTTGGCTATAAAACCAAGCTACAGATTAGCTCTCAAGTACACATATGCAATACAGATGTACAAAGGTGACTCACATGGACCCACCTTTGGTGGTGAGAGTACAGGTAGACTGAAAACAGTTTACCATCAAAACTCAATTCATGCAAAATCTCCTTCAATAAATTGGTTAAATTAGTAGAATTGTCTCATGTAGATTTGTTGCATCTATTAAGGTGGCTATTCCTGTACTTTTGTTTGGAAAGCTTTAAACACTAGAAAGCTGTTATTCAGCATCTCTTAGAAGAAAAGAAAAAAAAACCTAGAAAAACTCATCTTTCAGAAAGGAATTGCTTTTTGAAGCAGTTTTTCTACCTAAAGGATCTACTTTTATTAACTTTACCGTATAATATGCTTTAAAAAAACATTATTCTCTCTGAAAAGGTGTCTTGGAATGAGGATGATGGCATTTCATTTTGTGATGTTTACAGTAAAAAAACCCAACAAAACCCAACAGATTCTATGAGGAACTAGGAATCTTTCTGTCTTATGTACTCAGAATACTATTTCCAAACTATGATAAACTAATTTTGTATGGAACAAATAAAAGACTACATTTCAGTGAGACTTATTCTTAGGCCAAATTTAATTTTGTAATTCTTCACCATTTTCCCCAGAGGATTATTTAAAGGAAAAGGGAGGGAAATAATTGTATAATGGGAAAAGAATATTATTTTCTTTTCCCTCACCTTAGTAAATGAATCAACTTACTATAAAAATCTGCCATCTACTGTTCTGACAAAAAAAAGGTATTATAAAAATTTTATCATACAAAGTAGAAAATTTGAAAAGCAGATGAAAAAAGGAGGGAGATAGGACTAATCCATAAGAAAACTTGGAACATACTTCATAAGAAAGGGAAAATCTTATGTTATACATAAAAGTTATGTGGGAAGCCTCAGGCACTGTACTCAAAAAGTAGTTCAGATTTTTAGCTTCTTGAAAGGCTTTCCACCAGTGGTGCCAGTGTAAACAGAATTAAATTGTCCAGACTTTTCTGCTTATTCTTGTGCCTGCTTAGGTGTTTGTGTAGTTTCAGAGAAAACTGTCTGGAAACTGATTTGGGTAAATATGCACAAATAGATAGATACAGTAGGTTTTAGCTGTAAAAATTTCTTCACCTTCCACTCTGACCCTTTTCCCTGAGTCACGTTAGGGCTGCGTAAACACTTTTGCAGGAATAGCATAAGGCAGAAGATAAGAGCTGAGAATGAGAAGCTAGAAGGTTGGAAAGTGATGTGGTGAGAAGGGGGTAGTCAGGCAGGTGACTCTGCTGCTGTTCAGTGTATGTCTGGGGCCTTGGAAGCTTCAGTTACCAACACAGAGACTCACAACAATCACAATGTTGAGCACTAGATCAGAAAACCAGCCAAGAGAAAATTTCAAAGAGGAATGTGCCTGAGAATCTTTCTATTCTGTACATTCATTTATGTCTCTTGGACTTAGCTCTTCAGAGCTATCACAAGGTACCTCTTTGCTAAAGTGGGACAGGACCTAGAATGAGTTTATCCAGACCTTTTGAGGTTTTGTGTTTTGTTTTCCTCCTTTGAAATCTATGCCAACTGAGGATGGAGATGCTGGTACTGCCATTGGAATGGCAGTTTACTGGCAGAAAACTTCTGGAGAAAGAGGAAAGCAAAGTTTGTTCTATTGTTCATATTGAGGAATACTAACCCATTTCTACTACCCGCTGGAGGAGACCCCTACTGACCAGATTTCAAATTACAGAAAGAAGACTCAGAACTTGGCCATTTAGAAAAAAAGAATTGCAAGGGAAAAAAAAAAAAAACAAACAAACCACCAGCCAAACCCAAACCCAAACCCAAACCCAAACAAACAAATACTACCACCCCTCAACTAAAAATCAACAAAAACAAAACCCCCACGACCCGCTGAGGCAGAAGAGATTTCAGTCTGGCTTCCACCTAGACAGAACAGCCTGCTCTGATAAGAGCAGCAAAGCTCTGGAAGGAAGTGGAGTCTGAGATTCTGTGGTTAAATAACTGGAAGTGCTGCCATTGCAGCATTTGAGTGGTTTTGATTTATTACCCCAAAGGTACTAACTTGCCCCCTAGCTTACAACTCCAAGTCATGATGCTTGATTCCATTTCAGAAAACATATAGGCACCAGCATTCTCTACTGGACCCAGCCCAAAGGCCAGCAAACTTTGCTCTATTGGTTTCTTTTGCTCTCTCTTTTCAATTTCTTTATGAGAACATTTGATAAAAGGAATAGAAGGATATATAAGACTTGGCAAGAAAAAGAAAGAACATCAATGGTTTAAAAATGAATGGGGACCAACTCTCTTTACTTTTGTTTCTATTATCAATATTTACTGTATGGTAACTTGCATGAAAATAATTCTCTAATGCACTGAAATCTTTAACTAAGATCTGAAGTGTTGTCATTGCATCATTCACTTACTGTGCTAACTCTTGAAAAGAAACTGTCTTCACTCATACTCAAAGGACAATTCTTCAACAATTATTTTTGCCTAGTACCCAATCTATCCAGTAATAATAATAATAATAAACTTGTAACATTTTTCTCTGCTTGTCACAATTCCAATAAAATCATGTAAAGACAAAAAAAAGCCCAACTCCCTAGATCAAGTTATTGCACATCTTATTGGCCTCTCTGTCATGTGTAGGAGTAGAATCCAGCTAACACAAATATGACCATGGGTTATGACCATTAGGAAAATTGTCTGCTCAACACTTTGGAAAGTATTTCTTTTTGGAAAGACCGTATTTCTACTACTCAGCCAGAATCTTGTAATCCCCTGTGTTACTTTAAATTATGCTAAAGGGTATTTTAAAACCCTAGGAAAGAAGAAAATGACAATGCAAATCTCAATGTTTGATAGAAGAAAGTTTGTTCATTTTTCTTTTAAAATGTAAAATAATAAACTGCATCTTCTTTATAATATTGCATTATGTTTTTCAAAATTTTTGTCATCATACGGATAAAATAAGAAATACTTACCAAGGGGAAAAAAAATTAAGATCAGAGATCATACTTTTGACATTATAGTAGTGGATTTGGACAAATTTCTATCTATAATATTTTTAAGCTCAGTTTTATGCTTTTAGAAAAAGACACATAAACTTGTTGCCTAAAGACTGTTTTCTGGATTTGATAAAACAGATTTCTGTTCCATTGCCAGATAGAAATATTCATTTAAGTTTACTGTAGTGGCATATTAGGTGGCATATTTACCATCTAATTTTATCAGAGCAGCAAGAAAATAATTTTCCTCTCGCAAAAAAGGTCATATCTATTGAGACAGTCTGCTGTACAAAATATAGAAAGACAAATGTCACCATGAACAATTCATTTTTTCAAAACCAGTGGTAAGACTAACTTAAGAGAAAGTAGAAATTTGTCTGATCACCTTCAAAAAAGGAAATTCTTCTGAATTGTTTCTAAAAATTTAACCCCTACTATACACAACAGTCTGCTCTGATTCTGCCTCCTCAGTCTATCTTATGTTTTCTTAAAGTTTTTCTTCAGTGTTTCATTCAAAATTTTATGCTACTTTTCTGACAGAAAAAGACAGTATTAAGAAATTGAAAGTGATTGTGCTCCTCAGAAACATTCAACTGATGATAATAATCTTTCTAAACATATGTTTTTCAAACTATTACATTAAACAACAGAATTAATAGGAGTCTTAGGTAAATCATTTGACATACAGAGGGCAGAGCAGAGCAAAAGAGTAATTTGATACGAAATACCATCAAGTCAGACTCAGAAAAAGTTGAACCTTTGCCAGTATTTTTTCCTACTAGTTTAGTATGATTAGAGTTTCCCCCAAAACGTATAATGAAAAATAATCATGCTGAGCAATTCTAGTCTCCAGTATATTCTTGAGACATCAGTGAATATGAAGGCAAATATTTCAGTTCATTCTGAGAGCAGACATATTTCACCCTTTTGAAGAGTAGATCAAGATTCACGAAAGAGGGCTTTAGATCTTGTTTACCTTGCGTAGGAATTAGATCAATGAAAAGTTTTTGAGAAAAGTTTAAAGCAGGCAGTCTTAACTTTGCCAGGTGTTGTTAATATAGTCTTGGTTAACTCAACATAGCTTAACACTGTTGAGCTAAAATAAGAGTGGACTCTATGGCACATGGGAAGCTTTGGTAATCATAACAGAGCAAGTGTTCCTCCCTCCCCTTCTTCCTTCCTCCCTTCCTATCCTTGAAGGAAAGTGGAAAACCTGTTATCTACCAGCTGTCCAAAAGGCCTTGAGAAACAGCTGAGTTTAATGTGGTCAGTCAGGGGATCGCTGTTGATCTACTTCCTAAGTTCAAGAGAAATAATTGATAAATAGAGAATTAAATTAGAATGTAGGATGGTGAAGGGATGTAGATCTGTACCATAACCCTGGGAGACATCTAGGTAGGTTTTGTGCTCTTATAATGAGAGAAGAATTAATTACTTGCTTGGTTTTTTAGGATCATTAGGGCAGGATAGAGCCTATTTAATGTGGGCATACAACCTGCATGTAAAATAAAGCACTTAGGAAAACAACCCACCTAAAGTAAATGCCTAAATCATTGATTGAAGTGGGAGGAGGTAACTGTCTTTGAGAGCCTCCATAAGAAGATTTTGCCCTCCTAGCCTGGGTACTTCCCTCAATAGAGATGAAAATAAAAGTCCAATTTAGAACCTAAGTTGAGCAGTCTAGTTCCTGTCCTGAGTCTGTTACTTTTAATATATAATGACTTTTAATAAATAAAGACTTTTAATAAAATAGCTATTACTGAAAACCATAAGTCTTTTACTTCTCTATTTATAACAGTAGAGAAAGTTCCTCTGTATCAAAATACAGATCTAAATCACATTGAGCAGGGCAGATGCTCTTAGAGTTGTAAAGCGTGGTGGGATGTAAGGATTTATACATTACAAAAGGTAAGAAAAATGGAAGGTAGCCTCCCATTAAGAAGACTATATGAGGAGTAAGGCAAAATAAGAAGACTTAAAAACCAACAATCATTTTACCCAAGTCCTACATAGCAGGTTTGTTTTTGTTTTCATTTTTGTTTTTGTTTTTTAACAAAACTGAAATATTAGGTAGCATTTTTCACCTTTAAATTCTCTTCTGTGGAAACTAGAATAGGTTGCCACCATGGCATACGCTTCCAGCAGAGGTAGTGGTAAACTGCAGCTGTAGTCTTCAGCTTTTCTTAGTTTTATGTTAAAAATATCAAAGATATATTAGACTGTTATTTTTGTTTTCACCTTATTTTCTTGTATGCCCATTGCTAAAGGTTGCTTATGGTGTATGTACCTTTTTGCAAAGATAGTGGAGATCAGGAATTTTATTCAACAAAAAAAAGCACTTTATACTTAAATTTATTCTCCTATAATTTAGCATAAATTTAAATAGAAACATTTACTGACCAAAAAGTGAAACACAATGGATTTTTTTTCTCTAAATATAAGCACTAACTGATTTCTTTAAAGTAGCGAATAGCTATGTACAATGAAAAAAAAAAAAATCCTAGATAACAGTGTTAATTAAAATTTTAATTGTATCTGTATGAATTACCAAGGGCAGAAGAAAAATCATATACAGAACATTGCTTGATGTTTTGTGTTTCTTTTTTTTTTTTTTTCCCCTCCTTTTTTCTTTTCTTTGCCCCTTCTCTGTTCTTTTTTAACTGTTTCTGGAAGTTCATTCAGCTAAACTGGAGAGTGCAAGAGCATCCCCTGCAGGAACACATCAGCCCACAGTGATTTTCTCTTTTCTACGGTGTTTTTTCTTCTGTTAATTTGTATTCATCTTGCATCGTGCACAGTAATTGTGTCTAGAGAATTAGAGAGGGATGGCTATTGCAGTGGTAATAGAATTACTATCAGTGTTCTAAGCTGGTAAAAGGATTGTGAGTTTCAGTCAGAGGATTTAAAAACACATGCTGAAATGTATATCAGGATCTTTTTTCTGCAGCACTACTTATAGATGTATTTTTCTTTGGGTTTATAAATGGGATTGTTTAAAGCCAGCAAATGCTGCTAAGAAAGCTGGCAGTCAAACTCTCTGAAAAAGCACCTTTAGGTTTGTACCTAACAACATATAAATGTACACACATGCACACGCACGTTCTGAAGTGATCTAGCCATCTCCTCATGTGCCCTTGAATTCAATGGGAACTGTGTGTGATTCACTGACTATAACAGTAGTTATTTGCTATTTTATACCACTCCTTTTTTTTTTTTTTCTCCAACACGTGCTTTCTGACTCAGTCTCCCCAACTTTATTTAAATACAAGGGAAAAGAGGAAAGGTATTGTCATTAAATGTCAACATATTACAGATACAGCCAAAAAGTCTGACCCGGGTGTTGCTTCAGTGAGTGATTGTATAAAAATGCAGTAAATGTGGACATCAATTTTCAAGTTCTGATACAAGTGCTATGGATTTTGTAATATTCTGATGGTAATGTTTTAATGAGGACAGATATAGTATTAAAAGTTTTAGTAATCAATTTATATTACAAAATTCAACAATAAAAATCAGACAAATAATATCTTTTGTTCTCTGAGGTGTTGATATCACCTGTACATATTCAACCTACAAGAACTAAAATGTAAATCTATATATCTGGTTTCAGCATAAGATGCCAGAAAGAAATTTGAACTATTTCACCTTATTGCTGCAGATAGATCCATCCTCCTAATCTCACTGAAACTACAGATACTCTGAAATTTGTAGTTTAGCAAACAACATGAATTAAATTACTTTGTTGAAAGTGACTTCATGTTGGTTTAATAAGGAGAAATTGATTGTGGCATTGGGTATTTTTGTCTCCTTTCCCTGAACATGTTAGAAAACCAAGGTCCCATATACAGAAGAATTTTTTTCTTTAATATTCCTCAACATAACAATGCCTGATAATGATCTGGGACTTGCAATGGAATCCAATGAAATCTACAGGTTTTTTTAAATAGGAAGTAAAATAAGAACCTCAGTATGTCCTGCAGCTCTTGTTCTTTGTTCTGTTAATCTGGCTTTTTCTCAGTCCTCATGTGAAAAGCTAGAAGACACCCGTTTCTATAATTTCTTAAAGAAGCAGAGGAGTGTTCTGTCCCTCACAGGCGGCTGGTAGTAGTCAGGGGCAAGTCTGTCCCTTGTCCCTTTTTGGTTTATTAGCATTCCCTGCACAGAGTGTTGACACCCTAGCTGAAGACGGGCTGTTTGAACCTCCAGCTTCCCATAAAACACAGCAAAGAGTGTAGTACTCTACTGAAGAAAAGAGTTTCTGTTACTTGAGTTTAAAAGAAAGCACTAGTTTTCAGACCCTTTTGAACCAGTCCATAATAAATTTCTCCTGTCCTTGAGATATAGCAAATGAAGAGCAGGTTTTCAGGAAACTGAAAAGTTGAGAACAGTTCCTAAATCCCACATCGCTTTTGCCTTAGATGTCATATCTTTTTGTAGATATTGCCCAAAAGTTTACAGATAAAATTTTCTTAAAAATTTGTTTTTGAGTTTCCTCACTAATCTGCTGAGATTTTACATAGAATCATGCTACAAAGAGTAGTTTGTGGATAACAAGGACTTCTTACTTCATCAGTTGTGAACTCCAAGCAGTAGTCTCTCCGATTATTGGACCAAAGAATATTGTACTTTTGCACTCAGAATTTTGTGGTATTGTTACACTGGGACTTACTTCCACCATTCATCCTATTACATGCTACTTTGGAACTTCAGGCTCATGGGCAAAACACACCTAATTTCCAGATGAAGTTTCTTCTCTGACTATCTGTAAGCATTTGCTGATGTGTTTGTGCTGTTCTTTGGACTATGGAGTTAATTTTTCCCTCTTGCATTTATTCTTCTACTACATCTAAGAGAGAAGAAAACAAAACAAAGCTTCTTGCAGGCTTATTTTGTAAGATTTGTCTTGATCTTTCATCATTATAGTATCTCTTCATAATATCCTTCCCATCTATATTTAAATTTTTTTTGACATGGATACTCAGAACTGCACACAAAAGCATGCTTGAACTATCTGCTTAGGATTTTTCATTCCTTCCTTAGAGTATATCCTTCCTTCATATGTCCCAATATTGTCAGATGTTTTTTATTCACACATAATTTCTTCCCATTTGCTAGCCTCTCCCGTTGTCAAAATTGCCAAGTAACATTATTTGATCTATGTGCTATAAGGTTTTAAAACAATTTAGCAGTAGTACACTTGCTGAATCTGTTTAAATGTTAATTTATTTAACTGTCTCAGAGGTTTTCCCCTTCAAAAGTTAAGGTGGAATTTGCTAGCTTGCAATGTATTTTTTAGGCTTTCATATTCTATTCAATATTTACATCTTTTCTTTTTACGTTTTTTCAGTTTTATATTGACATGATTTGTAAAATATGATTGTGCTTTGTGCTGCATTAGTAACAGAGGACTTCAGATGTCTAAATGTAGGTGACTAGTGACATTTGAATGCCGTAGGGTATCTGAAAGACACAGCCTATGGAAGAAGCTTCCTGGCCTGGGAGCAGGAGGTCAGTTGACTTACTTTAAGATGTCCACAGCAGAAACAATCTTGACATTCAGGTAACTGCATCTCACTTCAAATTTGCTTTGTAAATGATCAGATTTGTTAATGGTCTAGTGCCATTTTAAGCTCTGTAGGGTATCCCACTCAGGGTCTAGCTGCTGTTGCAGAAAGACGCATATTTCCAAGAAGTTCTTTGTCCTATGCACCTATCTGGCGCAGGTGTCTTAAATAACTTAGCAAGTTGCAAATGCCACTAGTTTTCCATGTTTAGGTAACTAATACTGCCCAAACCACTAAAGGTTTTCAGCTCTATATTGTAGATTCAGGAGTCTTCGCATAACCCGGGTGTTTTAATTTCCTCATAGATATAATAGTAGATCAACAAAGATCAACAATATGTAGCCAGTGGACTCTGGAGATCTGTTCAGGTTAACAAAAAGTAGTCATATATATATAGCTACCTGCATAATTCTCCAGACTCTATTGACTTTTTCATTGGGATATTAAAGCGTTTGCCTAGAATTGGGTGTGCAGGGTCACTTCAAATGTTTCTAGGCTAAGATATCCGCATAGATCTAGCATATATGACACAAAGCGGATAGGAGACCCATGCTCTGTAGCAGCGTCTGAAAGCTATGTGGGATGAACTAGGACACCTTATGTGTAGGTGAATGAATCATTCTATAGCTCTGCACTTGCCCTTATGAAAGCTTAGACGCCTAGCTCACTTGTTTATTTTGACCCTTAAATTTAGCTGTCTCTAGTCCAGGGATAAATTCAATTAAAAGTATTTTAAATATCACTTATTTACAGAAGTAATTATTGCTTTTTTTATTTAAACTATTTCTTTAATTTTTAGAGGGATCTTAAGGAAAGAGTTCTATCTTAAAGGTGTCACCTTAATCTTAACATGTCAGGCTGGGTTTGGATCCCCAAAAGCAATAAGTTTTCTCGAAGAGTCTTTGGTTACTCTTCTTCCTTCTCAAACCTCTAAACTGGAAAACTTAAACATGACCCTACAAAATTGGACAAAAAGACCATACAATCCATTATCTTGGCTCTAGCAGTGACTGACAGTGGATAACTAGTAAAGATACCAGAAGAAGGGTAATAGTTTCTTCCTCACTCTACCCTCAGTACACATCAGTGATTTGCAAACCAAGGGCTTTTTGAGCAAAAAGTGAGGTCTTTTTAATCTATAGACACTGATGCATTTTTCTTACATAGATGTGATTGTTTACCTGGAAACAATTAACAACAACAAAAAAAAATCTCTTTACAAATCTTAGTAGTGACTGCTGCAATGGTCTTCTGTGGCAGGCAAGCTCGACAGGGAAATGATATCTAAATATGACCAAAATTGGACAAGTAACTATGGCTAATGTGACAGTTTATAGTCTTTTTCTAAGCAGTGTTTAGCACGAAGGCCAGGTGGTGGTACCATTTTGGACAGCCTCAGAGAAAGAGCTGTACTACTGTCGTTTAAAGATGTAGATTCTGGTTTGAGAGACAGGTAGTCCCAGCTGTATGACAGATACAAGTTCCTATTTCTGAGGCTCTGAGGGATTACAGAGCCCTGTGGCACATTAGAAATCCCGGGGTGTAATGTACCTGTTTCTAGCAGTGAATTGACGAGATCAGATACCTGTCACTGATCCAGACAATATTGTCAGTTCCAGGCCTCAAACAAGCATCCTTGTTCTGCTGAAGAAGAGAAGAAGTTGTTCCATGCTGAAAAAATATCAAACATTTCTTTTCCGCCAGGGTTTTGTTTCGCTTTGCTCTTTCTTGCTTAAAAAAATTCAGCAGCTTAGAATCCTCGCAGTGGTTTCAGGGAGGAAGGATTAGTGCAGGCTGGAGGAGGAGTGCTGAAATACGTTGTCAGTTTCCTATTGGTTTTTTAGTTTTTTTCTATAGATATCACCACCACGCAGACATAAGCACCACCAGTAAAGAACATAATCTTTTGTTGTTATCTTCCTCTTTAATTTTGCAAAGTGGATTAAAAAAAAACAAACAAAAAACCCCAAACCCACCCACCCAAACAAGCAAAAACATGCCGGTCCCCCCCCCCCACCATTACAGAAATGGAGATCCAAGAAAGTATTTTAATTTAATTTTTTTCAATCGTGTGTTTTTAGGAGCAATTAAGTCCATATATTCCTAGATGAGTTTCAAAAATACTGTGTCTAATTTCACTGTTTTTAAATGAAGAAGAAATATTTGTTATCTTGAGCCTTCAGGAAGGCTTTTGGAAGTCTTTGTGCCAGTATAATTCAGGATAGCACTCTCTTAAATTCTGAGTTTAGATGATTAGTCCAGTGTAGTAACAATTGTTTCCTAAACTTCTATCAGCTGTTAAATTTATTGGTTGAATGTAATGAGTAAGTGGCTCATAGGCTAAAATGCTGATGCCCCTAAAATTCCTGATGGCAGCCACATTAACTAGGAAGTCACCTGGCTCCAGTGGCTTTCTCTTAAATATTGAGCTACTGGGAAGGACAATATCTCCTGTGATAAGAGGAATATACAGTAGCAGACTGAACTAGCTTTGCATTTAATTGCAAGGCAGTATAAATGATTTATTTTTGTCATTTTTAGAAATAGAAAAGCTAGCATATTTTAATATAAATGATCAACTCTTTCTTTTTTCTCTCTCAGTAAAATCATACTAGTTACTGACTAGGCTTCTGAGCGCATTAAAAAATTACTGACTTTAAATGTTGCCCATTAGAAGACACCTTCCAAATTCCAGGATAGTAATACCTTGGGAATAACAGAAAATTCAGACAGGCTGTCTGATCCAAATGATGCTTCAGTTTTGGTATATGTAGAACCCATAAACTTGTACCCAAATAAAAAGACAAATACATAAATACATATATATATATATACACGTACATATGTATGTGAAATAAGGTTCTGCAATATAAGTCTTCCAGTTGCACAACATCCTGTAATCAGTCCTCGCTGTGTGCGACCTATCGAGTCCCATGCCTAGAGACCTACCCTGCTGGACCATAGCAGAGATTTGGTATCTTTTGCATTCTCGGCGCTCTACTGCAGCTTCATTCGTACCCTTGCACTCCTTTTGTTGAGACCATAAATGCTTCAGGTTCCAGCAATAAGGTAAATCAGGTGTCTAAACTTCCTTTTGCTCTGGTCAGATATACCTTAGTGCTACTACCGTGCTACAGATACCCAGGCCAGCTCTAAGCAAGCTGGCATATTTATACAGCACGCTGACATACAGAAAAGAAATACTCACTGAAATCCTTGGGGAACAAAGTCTTGCATTAACATACAACTGTACCGCAGGTGATCAGTCTTATATGTTGACTTGTCCAGTTTGTACATGGGTAATACAGATAATAGAGTTACTTTGCATCTGGTTCCTGATCTGGTTTATTCATATATCTTGCCCGCTCTGTATAGTAGACCAGCATTAGCATCATGCCTATCTTTGGCACAGATCAATAAACAAGATTCATCTCACCTAGACCTTAAGTTTATAGCCATAAAGCAGGCTCTGAACATATTGATGTGAAAACTGCCATTTTTATTAAAGGACTGTTGATAGAATATGCCTACTGGTAGAGAAAGGCACTAAAACTAAAGAATCAGCTGCACAATTTTTTTGCAATCTGAAGTTCTTTAGTAAGTTTTAAAATGAGTTTTACAAAGAGTCATATTTAAAATATCATTTTAAAATGTAATCACAGAATAATGAGGTATATTAATAATAAATAAAATTTACTTCTGTGCTGGTTTTAAGTTCTTGCCAGTATTAGAACAGAGAGTTTGGCTTTTTTACATCATGTATTGGTAATAAAGTCTAGTACAGACACTAAAGCCAACTGCAGAAGTAAATTAACTGGAGGCAATACTAGTATTGTAGAGTAACTGGCAATAAAGTGGCTCAAAATGGTAAAGTATTTAAAAATAAAATAGGTTTTATTAACATACATTAGAAATGCAAGGGCAGAATCATCTAGGGTATATTGAGAGATGGTCTGTAAATTATAACATTTTTTCTTACATCTAGTTCTTCATGTTTCCAGGGTAACATCTGTATTATAATTATCATTGATTTGTATGGTATTTAATAAAGTAACCAGTTTTAACTCACTAGGACTATTTCATGTGAGTACTGTAAATTAGCTACAGACAATTGTATCCTATGTGCCTCTAATGTATGTGTGTGTCATACCAAGTTTTGTGGTGGAGTAACAAGTATTTTACACCAGGAAGAAAAATTGTCACCCCTTCATGAACTGCTGAGTAGACTGATGATTCTTGTTCCTTGAAATATTTCTATTTTGTAATAATCATATCATAAGAGCATTATGAGCTAGCAGCCTTTGCTTGATTAGTCTGTTCTAAACACCTTAAATAATTTGGGAAAGTTTAGAAGATGTCTAGAAAACGTTGCCTTTATAGGGATACTCTTGTCAACTTCCTATGTCTACTTTAACTGTTTCTTTTCAACTATTTAACTTTCCCTTGACATGTTGAAACACTATGTTGATAACTGTGGTTGTGCTACGTAATGAGAAACTTCAAGGATTGAAAATTGTCCCCCTGTCTTTCAAGTATGGGTCGGAATGTTTTTATTTGTGGAGCTGCTATGTGGCTTTCCTGTTTACTTTTCAGGCAGATGCCACTGAATTGAAATCAGAAACTCGTATAAAAATATTTTGCTTTCCAAAATAACCATATTATAGTATATATCATTATATCTCATTATATCTCATTACAATAAAATTCAGAATCTGTAGATTATTAAGTAGCTGTTCAAGTCAGACACAGTAAGCATGCAAGACATGTTGTCTTGAGAAACTGGTTTTCTAAAGTAAGAGAGTGGTAGGTTGAAGACTGTGATTTCTGAGGCTCCAAAAAAGTACAATAGGAGTTTACAAATAAACTGTCTGCCTCTGAATACAACAAACAAATGGCTCTGCATGCAGATATGTTTCTGTGCAGTGGCTCAAGTCTTTAAATTCAGTAATATCAAACAGATCTTCAGCTTAAATATTAGTTAACACCTTTCCTGCTAGAATTTGAAATATTAGCCTTGGGATAAGGTAACACAAATCTTTAAAGATATTATTTTCAATAAATCACTTTTTGAAAATAAAATGTGAAAAAGTCATGCTGAAAGAGAGAACCATGCCTGGAAAGTTAATAGACTTTGAGATGTTAATTTTTTCTTGATAACCCCTGCCAACTATATATAATAGTAGACTACATTATTATGGATCCTGCTTTCCAAAATAAAGGAGGTATCCACAATTAAATAGCAATAACTGTGACATAATTTAGCACACTGTATAAAAAACTTTGCATATCTAGTCAGCAGGTGGAATCTCTTAGATGTCTTAAACCAACACTATGAAACTATTAAAACAAAATAGAAGCAATGAAAAATGAACTTTTCTATACAGTTATTTTTGCCAGGAGAAGAGGGAGTTTGGTTCATCTTGACTGCAGTTTACAGCACAAGCATGCCCTAAGCTGGCTGTCTAGAGCTGGTTTATAACAACAGAAAAGAAATAGCCACTTTCAGGTTGTGATTTATCTTACCCTAATATTCAGGCCTAAAATAGGTCATATAAATTGAACACTAGATATTCTTATTTCGTTCTCTTGACCACTCTCTGAGCCAGATAATGTGCACAAGTATATGGGTTTTTTATAGATGTCTTGAGTCATCTTTAAGGGAGACTATTTCCATCACAGGTATCTCTGCTAATTCTCCCCCCACCTCCGCCCTGCTTAAAAGGAATTGGTGAAAAACAACACCTTTCAAAAACTTTAGAATAGAATTATACATGCAAATATATATGTAATTATCTGTAAATATATATATTATTATATATTTTATATTATATTACCAATGAAATTGCAGTACCATTTAAATAGCCAAACGTCTGTTTACTCACCCACATTCGCCATCATAAGCATCTGCACAACATTGTACAGAGATAACTGCCTGCAGTTTGGAGAAGGCTATACCCACAACAGCTGTATGGTAAAGTTCCACTTTTCTCAATGTTTTTGTAGTAATGTTAAACCATTTTTTTGACACATTGTGGGCAGAGAATTTTTAGTAATTAGCATACATTCACTTTACCTATATGTATTTTTTACTTACATATTCACATAATAATGAATAAGGGACTCAAAGAACATTCTTGTAATGAAAAAAGTATTTCTCCAAGGTAGTATTAACTACAACTTTTTAAAGCAATATAGTTCTTATGGAGAGAGATCAAATGCAGTTTAATGAAAGATTTATTTTCATTATGTTTCTTTATATTTTGGAAATTGCTGGAACACATATTGCTTTGGTTAATGTAGCAGAAAAGGACCGACTCCTCCTTCTCTGCCAATATGTCCAATTGTCGCTGGGTTATGAGACACATAGTGTCAAGTTATTCCTTATTACCTGATTTAGAACTGGGATTCAAGTACCTGTACATGCGACCTACCCAAGCTGCTGAAAATTAAAGGACGGGCTGGAGCTGTTCCACTTTGTACAAATAACAGTCGGAGCCACAGCTTCAATCTCACTCATATTTCCCAAGCAAGGGCCTTAATCACTGGTGTATAGAGGCAATCGTTCATTTGTTCTGGCCCAGTGAATATTTATTTATTTAAAATGGAACAGCTCCAACAGGAGAGGCAGAGACTGATGCAGTGTGTTTTAGTAGCAGGGTAATTACATAACAGAATTTATGTTGGTCAATAAATCCCTGCAACAGGGAATCACAAGATAAAACTATTATAAAAAGTCTCAGTCATACATTTAGGCAGTTGGCAGTTCTGAGAAATGGCACTCTAGCTGGAACATATTTCTCTTTAAAAACAGACTCCATCAGAAATGAAAGAATGGCTTTGTTCATACTGGTATTTTAGACGCAGAAGTACTGTACTGCCTATTTCCATGATCCCTAAGCCACCAAGGGAAGATGTAGGATGGGACTCTGAACACACAGCACTAGCAGTAGTGTGGTGCCTAATCCTGGGGGAAAGAAAAAAAAAAAACAACCAATCCTTTTTTATCTAAAATTTGTCTTGTAGATTAGATCATTAGCTCTTGAGGAGATAAGGCTGTCTTTTTCTCTTTATATTTTAATAAACATGCACCAGATGAATGGATGTTGGTTGAGGCTTTAAATACTAAGGTATCATAAATAATGTATTTTGCCAATCTCTATTAATAAAAATAACGCACTGTCATGAAGCTTTGCAATATTTGTAAGAATCATAGACCTCTCCACTTAAATTGCTGACATTCATTTTAATTTAAGAATTAAAAATTGTTTACATTTAAAAAAACCTGTAGAGCAAACCCAAATTTTTATTTATAAGCAATAATATCCTAGCTATTGTTTTTTATTATTGTTTACTCAAGTTGCCTTTTCTGCAAGATGTTTTGTATAAGAGGAGGGAAATAAAGTCATCTACTACATGTCCTTTGCATAACATGAAAGTTCACCATTTTTCCAAAACAATGTATAATTTTTATAGCAAAAGCACAGTTTTCTGAAAAAAAGGTAGAATTTTCCATAGTTTATTATTTTATAGTTATATAAAAACATAAAGCAAAAATGGAAAAAAGCACATAATAATTTCAGATAAATCCATGCAAACATGAGTTGTCATGAGATTTGTGAACAGTAAATGCTTTTATTTCCTATGCCCATGTTTATTTCACATGACTGTGCTTTCAAAACCTTCCACTTTCCTCTCTTTTTTTTGGTGCAAATTTAAAAATAGAGATGAACACCTCATATAAGTATGGGGTTTTTCACTCCTCTCCCCAAATAACTTTAAATTTTACAAAAAATTAACAATATCTTATTTTATCATGAAACTGCTTCAGATTTTTACTTCAAATTAGTATCTACAGAGGAATCCTAGACAGACACTCAAGTTTAATGTGTCTGTGGTAGAATATATTTCTTTACATAGCACTGTTGTAGACCCATATAATACAAACAAATCCTATGAACTACATGTTTGTGTAACTGGGAAAGGACTAATGAATCAGTTGATCACAATGACAAATTTCACCCAGGTCAAGACTGATAAATAATCATATACATTTCACAAAGGAGGGGACCCCGCAAACTAAAAACTGCTAACATATTTAGAGATCTTGGCTGATACTGAAAAACAAAGAGACTTTACCATATTAAGCATGTTCTAGTGTGTGATTAGACCTTTCATCCAAGCATTTTGACACATTTCATTTGTATTACAAATCATTAAATCATTCCCATTTTCAGATCCCTTAATCAAAGCAGTAAATGCACATAAAATTTAAAGTATCTGATATGCTGGTGAGAGCATATAGAGGCCAGAGGAGAGATTAAATGCATTCCTTTATGATAGAGGTGTGCTCCTACCATGCAGAATGCCTGATACATGTACAGAAAGAGGTGTCGGAAATAAAAAGTACTAAAGTTCTGAAAATTCATCCACATTGTATGATTTTCATAAATGTGTTAGTTAAGGTGACAGTTCCAAAATACTCTTAGAAGCTACTTGAAATAGGTTTAATTTATATTTTTATCAAGCCATTTGCATATCTAGGTAGGTTAAATAGAAACAAATACTATGCAAAGAAATTTAAGCTACATGCAGAGAACTATGCAAAAAGATGGGAGGAAAATGTAGTAGTTTCAGTGTAGGCACGTTGGTTCTTGTAAACTGCTGCAGTATCTGATGGGGTCAGAATGTGAGAATGATTTAAGATGAATGACAGAGACAAAACTGAATTATGTTTTGGAGACTAAAGGAAATTAAATTCATTAGCATCACCGTGTTTCGCTGAAGCTTATGTGTATTATTGAGATGTTAAAGAAAAGGTACTTGATTCACACAGTCTGATTTCCTGTTTCTCCCTATCAGGAAGCTTTTCAGGTGATGTAGAGGCACATGGTTTATGCAGGGGGTTCAAGACCACAAGATGATCCAGCAATTTATTCCATAAGAGTTTAAGCTGATGGTTATGAAGGAAGCATTTAGGCATACATCAGGTAGTGAACACATCTGTGAGCCGAGGTCTAATTAACTGAATGATAACATAAAATTGAAGCAATACTATGGGCAGTGCAAGGCAATATTAACACTAGCATTGGTCTACAATTTTGTCTTGCAATTCCTCACTTATAGTTAAGTAGAATGTGTATTTATGGCTATATTACTAGGTTTAATGACATCACCAATGGTTTATCTCTCCTTCTCAGTGCTGAAGATCCAATTTTCTTGCTACATATGCTGACAATGACCCAACATCTGCTCTTAACTTTCCATCGAACTTTGGCAATTGAGGGCACTGACCTAGTCTGAGTGCTCAGATGCACTTTACATTCCTACAAAAAAGCTTTAAAGGAGCTTGATCATTTTAGACTACAAATCAATCTGAAAGGAGGATGGAGGCTGTTGTGGACTGGAATACTGCAGATGTGAGTCACTTAACTGAGGTGATTTTTACCAGAGTTACTGTCATTCAAGCAACAGCATCTGAGGAGCTACTAACACACACAGGTCATTAATCCAGCGCACAGGTTTGTCTACTAGAGCCTCTCTACACTGCTCCAGGTAGCTTTCTGGCAGCCAGCTGGATGCCAGCATTGCTCTGAAAGATTTGTTCACTTGCCTAACATGTTAATTTCTCAGACAGTGAGGTTTTCTTCCCTTTATCTGTCTAAAAGGAACCTTGCTAGTTGGGGGCAGTTGCAGTGTTCATCTGCTATGATGTGGTTAAGAATATCACCAAAATAAAAACAAATTAAAAGCATTAAACTGTCAAGTTTTAGGACTGTACTTAATTCAGTTATAGGCAGCTACGCCTGGCTGCACATTTTCTAACTTCAGGCAACTGTAGGAGAGTTATAATTTTAAAAGTGGCTTGTAGAGACAGAGGAGATAAATGGGCAGTGTCATGAGGTGAATCAGATCTTTAGATTTCACTATAGTCTGCTGAATGTTGAAGGAAGATGGGCAATGACAGTCCTAACTTAAGCACATCAGTTTGATGCCTAGACGTGTGATGAATCTGTACCATGTTGTATTTGTGTGGAAGAAAAAGTAGCCCTTTCTTTCTGCATCTCCCCCTGCTTCTGTGAAAATTTGAAAGGCAGAAGGGAAAGGGAAGACATATTGGTAACATATTCTTTAAACTCTGGATTTGGGTATCCAGGACGTTTACCTTTGAAAAGTATTCTAGTATTCCTCCAGTCCACATCATCTCACTTTTCTTGAATTTCTGCTGCCTGGTTCTGGAGTATTTATGTGTGAATTAAAGAGTGCCTTTAGAAAAAAACAACAAAAAAAATTGCTCAGAGACAGGTAAACACAGAAGATCACATGAGCATGTATTAAATATGCCCATTAATGTGGCATTTGACAAACACACATCTACATGATTCTTGAAGGCCAGTCTTACCATGGAAAGACTGAAGTAAAGAAGCCATTGAGTAGTTCAACCTTCTTCATGTCATCTGCCACCAGGTCCCCTTCCCCCTTCATCAGTTGGCCCTCATTTTCCCCGGTCTTCCTTTTGCTGCTGCTCTATCTGTAGAAGCCCTTCTTGCTGACCTTCACATCCCTCAGCAGTTTCAAGTCCAGATGGGCTTTGGCTTCCCTAACCCCATCCCTGCTCAGACAGTGTCTCTACATTCTTCTTGGGTCATCTGTCCCTGTTTGCATCTCCTGTATGCTTCCTTTTTATGTTTCAGTTTAATCAGGAGCTCCTTGCTCACCCACGCAGGCCTCCTGCCACCTTTATTTGACTTCCTGCACCTGGGAGTGGACCATCCTTGAGCTTGGAAAAAGTAATCCTTGAAAATCAACCAGTTCTCCTGGACCCCTCTTCCCTCTTATTGAATATTCTAACAGCTGACATAGCCTCGCGTACATTAGCCGAGCACAAGTGTTTTTTGAAACTGTCACCTGTATTAGCTATTTGGGGTTACAAGTCTAAAAAAAAAAGAAGCAATCATCAAGGTTTGCTCTGATAAGTCTGCCATCAACTAGCCTCCACTAATATAAATCACACATCTTTATTGCTAGGAGAAAGGATTATGAAGTTGCACTTTTTTTCTCCAGGTCCTTCAGTTCCTTGGTTCTTATTATTAACTACCTTGGTTTTTTAAGTGTGTTCTGTCTTCCAATTTCCAGAAGTACCATAATGAAAAATACTTCCTTTTTGGACTTAAGTGTCACGAAGTGAGAGAGTAGACCATCCCCCACTCAGAAAGAACACAAGGAAACTCTTTTGTTGTATTTTGTGCCTCTTGATGTGAACTTGAGATCGTGATATTTATGAGCAGCTACCACTATGTTAATACTATGGAACAGATGTTTTTGACAAGATGACTTGGAAAAATGTACTATAAGTTATAGCCATCCCTGCACTGTACAAGGTTAAAGATTTAACCCATTTCTTCAGTACTACACATGGTTTTATCTTAATTTAAAGTGTTGATACTTTAGCCTCAAAACAGTGCGTTTAAAATCTACTTGTCACTGGTTTTGTCCCTTTTAATTCCCCCCCTCTCCCCCCCCTTTTGTCAAGGCAAAGCAGAAGCTGGTAAAATTAATGCGAATGACATCTCATCTCAATTTACCTTCATTTACATTGCTACATGTACCAGTTTGGAAAGCATGTAAAATCAAGAAATTATTGACTAGCTGACAACTCAAGGGAAGGACATTAGCTCAGACTACTCATTGCTAAAAATCAGGATGAAATTTGTAGGGAGTCAGTGAATAGTAAAAGCTGTCTGAAGAAAGTCTCTGGTCGTATATTACCTCCCATTTTAGCTATTGCTTTCTTTGCCCTCAAATGAACAGTATGTTTCCAGTACCCTTTTCATTTTCTTCCCCAGTTTCATCTAATTATTTTCTTCCTTTTTAGAAGAATCTATTCCTTTCCTAGCTCATCTCTCCCCCTCCTTTTTATTAATATGCTGTTATATATAAGATAGGCAAAAGAAATATTTTCCCCAGCATTACAAATGTACTTTCCAATTAGTTTGCATACTACCAGGCATCTCAAATTAACATTAGATAAATTAGCTAAGCATTTTGAAATGCAAGATTAAAATAGCAACAAAATGTATTCAGTATGAATGTTCAAGAAAACCCTGAAGAAACATTTTGATCAGCTAGCTCTGGTCATGCATGACCAATTAAAATACTGCAAATTAAGCATCTTCAGTCTTCCAAAGTGAGATGAAATTTTGGTCTTCTGAATTTTCACACATGGAATAATGACCTCAAGATCAGTGGCCTGTAGAAAGAGACAGAAACCCGAGGACATCTACCACTGATTTTGGATAATGAATCTGCAGTCACCAGAAGTGAGATTCTGATGATTTGATGCTAGAAAGTTGATCCAGTAAGAACAAAAGAAACCTTTAATTCTTCTCTCTTCGGAAAGAACCAGCAGTTCAAACCATCTTTTGTGGCAAGCTTAAGCTGGTTTTTCACATTAAAAAAAAAAAAAAGAAAAAAGAACAAAAGAAAAAAGGGGGGAAAAGAGAGGTTATTCATTTACAGAAAGGATGAGAAAGGAAAGAGATACCTATTGCAGATTTAGATTTATCCTGGGCTGTCTGTAGCTGGCTGGATTTAACCTTTACAGATCACAGTGTTTAATATCAAAGTTGAGACATTTTTTCCATTTCTTTTCCATGCAATTTAGGGAAAAATGAACAAAATAAAAAGCCTTTTAATGTTTAACAGTGACTCTAGGCAAACAGTCATTGATGAGAGACAGGCATCTCTAAAGAGCTATTCAGCCCACCAGGATCTGAGTTGTTCCCTAAAGTCATTTATCTCTTGCCACGGCTACAAACTGAGCTTTGGCAAGCAGACTTCTAACTTAGTCTTGTGCCTAATTCAGGTGGGATGAATCAAGGCCATTATGTTTCTTTTCAGGTTCTTTGCTTCAAAATTCTTGTAAGGTCTTTCCTTCCACGCAGACATGAGCAGTGAACTAAAACGTTAGTTAGGTGTATGAGGAAAAGGAAGGTGGCAACTCCTGAGCATCTATCTGCCTGCAAAGGCACCAAAAAAAAGGAAAATGAGGGAAGAGAGGAGAACCCTCTTTTAACCCAGTTCATGTCATTAATCTGGCTAAGAGCATGACTGCTAAATCAACAAAGTTGAGTGCCTGCACAGGGACATCTGAGTGCGTGAGAACCTCTTAATCCCACTTGCTGCTGCTGCTGATGTGGCACTGAACACTGAATCTGATATCAGCATGACTTGGTATTTCATCTTCAGTCTTTATTGCTAACGTTCATGAATATTCACTGAATTGTCAGTCTGAAGGTAAACCTGGTATTCATGGCGTTTCTTCGTAATGGACCGCTTCATTAAGATTGTCTTCTACATTTATCTCTTTTTCATCCCTTTATCATTTCAACAGAGAAATTGCTCAGCAATACACTGAAAGAGTTAAATGACTAAGTATGTACCCTAAAATAAGTAACTTTGGAAAGAAACTGATTGCACCAGCTGTATCCAGGGATAGATTAAATGATATATAAAATTGTTCTCATGCAAATTACATTATAGTTTAAATAAAATTTTCTAGCTGAAAGCCTTCTGATTGATTTACATTGCATGTTTAGGACAAGGTTGAGCAAGGCTACAATGAAGACTATTTAATCTAATCTCCTTTGTAGATAGAATAAGACAGCTATTTTTGTGTGGACAAAGTGTTAAGTACAAAAAGCTGGAAATTTTTAATTATACCCTCAAGATTTTTTACTTTTTGTATAAAGCTTACTTATCTACAGGTATCTTCTGCAACCTTCTGAATATTCTTTCACATGAATATCAGTGATTAATTGCCTCAGTGTCTGGCAAAATCATTAAAAGTAGGGCTTGTAGCAAAAGCCGATTGAAGGCTTATGCCCAGTACAATTACCATATTGTCCATCAGGTGTGTGAAACTATAGAAACTTTGTTATTTGGCAGAAAAGTTTCTCTCTGCAGCTACAATATTTTGGTAGACACACATATTTACAGTGAATAAGCCATATACCAGAAGAAGTTTAGTGGTTTTAAGCAAAATTCTCAGTGTTTAGAAAACAACACAAGGAAAATGTGAGACCTTTTTAATAATTCTGCAAAACTATAGAATAGTCAACTTTTTATTGAAAGTTAATAGGCAAATTGGTTGATATATGTCAGGTCTTCAACATACTGAGTAAAAGAGTTTTACTTTTATGATGATAACCACACTCAATTTTTTTTCTCTAGGCTTACTGAAAATACTCAGGATTACATTTGTAAAAATAAAGGAATAAAAGTTTAAAGTCAGAGGGCTAATTCTGGAATGGTACTAGTGCTGAAGTTATCTCTGAAATAAACTAGAAAGATAAAATAAAGAATTCTTTTTTTCTTTTTTTCTTTTTTTTTCTTTTTTTCTAATTAACTAGCCTTACCATGGACATGGTAGAGAGAACAGAAATATGTATTGCTGAGACAGAACAGTTGAAATGTGTCTAATTATCATCAAAGTCAATAGGAGTTAATGCAGATCCCCTAGTGGTAGAAGTGAGACTTTTTACAAAAATTAAATGTGTACAAGATTGAAACACTAGGAAATGGAAAGTGTCTGTTAAAAGGCTGCATAGGAAAGGCCAGGAGAGGGAACTACACTTGATGAATCAGGTCATTTACACTACACCCCAGTGGAAAGGTTCTGTCTGATGAAACAGAGGGTGAACTTTCAGAGTTCTGTCTGAGTTAAAAGCCCTATTGAAAAACTGTGCAAAGAAGATGATTATTTCTTTTCTGTAAGTTTTCAAACCCTTGTATGTTATTCAGTTAAAAAGAATTATATTCTCTACTTATTGCAACCAAAAATCCATACAGGAAAAAATTACTGTTTTCTATTCCATATTACAGTGTTTTATAATACAAGGCACAGAATGAATAAAAACCTGATCCTGTTGTGCCTCATATGGTACTATCGCACAGAATAACAGAGTGGCTGAGGCTGCAAAGCAGCTCTGGAGATTGTCCAGTCCAACCAGCCTGCTCAGAGCACTGTCAGCTACAGCAGGTTGCTCAGCATCATGCCCAGTTGGAGTTTGATTATCTCCAAGGATGTAGGCTCCACAGAAAACTTGACCTGATTTGACCACTCTCATAATAATAGAGATTTTTTTCTTATATTTAAGTAGAATTTCCTGTATTTCCGTTGTGCCCATTACTGCTCTGTCACTGGACACCACTGAGAAGAGTCTCAGTCTTTTTTACTCACTCCCATCAAGTATTTATACACATTGATAAGATACCCCCTGAGCTTTCTCTTCTTGAATCTGAATAATCCTAGTTTTCTCAGTCTCTCCTCATATGAAAGATGTTCCCTTAGTTACCTTCATGGCCCTTGGCAGGATTCTCACCAGTATGTCCATGTCTGATACTGGGAAGCCCAGATCTGGACCCAGCAGTCCAGATGTGCCTCACCAGGGCTGAGTAGAGAGGAAGTATCAGCTCCCTCGACCTGCTGGCAATACTCTGAATAAAGCAGCCCACAATAACGTTGGTTGCCTTGGCTTCGAGGACACATGTTCACCTTGGTATCCACCAGGACCCGTGGGGCCTTCTTTGCAGAGCTCCTTTGCAGCCAGTCAGCCCACAGCATGTATGGGTGCATGGAGTTGTTCCTCCCTAGGGGCAGGACTTGTCACTTCCCTTTGTTGAACTTCATGAGATTCCTGTTTGCTCATTTCTCCAGCTTGTTGAGGTCCATCTAAAAGGCAGCACAACTCCCTGGTGTTTCAGCTATTACTCCTCCCAGTTCTGTACCATCAGTAAATTTGTGGAGGATGTGCTTGGGCCCATCATCCAGGTGACTAATGAAGATGTTAAACAGTATTGGCCCCAGTACCAACCTCTTCTGACCTCCAGCTAGACTTTGAGCTGCTGCAAGCCTTTAAGCTCAGCAGTTCAGCCAGTTTCCAGTCCAGCTCACTGTCCAGCTTACCCTGTGCTTCATCAGTTTGTCTTTGAGCATGTTATGTCAGACAGCATCAAAAGCCTTGCTAAAGTCAAGATAAAAAACATCCACTCCTCTCCCCTCATCCTTTGAGCTAGTTACCTCCTTGTTGAAGCCTATCAGGTTGATCAGGTGTGTTTTTCCCTTTTAAAAATCACAGTCATCTTATTGCCCTTCATATGTCTGTAAACAAATATGATTTGCTTTATCACCTTCCCAGGTAAAGTGACCCTGACATGCCTGTAGTTTCCTAGATCCTCCCTCTTGCACTTCTGGAAGATAGGAGTGAAACTTGCTTTCTTCCAATTATCAGGAACCTCCTTTGGTCACCACGACCTTTCTGAGATAATCAAGAGTAGCCTCGCAATGACATGGATCAGCTTCCTCAGCACCCTTTGGTGCATATCATCAGATGTCACGGAGTTGTTTGTTTGGTCTGTTATGTGTTCCCTAACATGATGCTTCTCCACTGAAGGTAAGGTTTTCTTGCTCCAGACGTCACGATAATCTCAGGGGCTTGTGACTCATGAAGACCATTCTTACCAGGAAAGACTGAAGCAAACAAGATATTGAGTACCTTGGTGTTTTCTATTTCTTTTTAAATCTTGAATGTTAGGTTTTTCTCTCATTTAAAACAACCACGTGTTGAGGGTACAGTGCCAACCATCTGCAACCTACCACTCAGGGAATGTTTGTTTAAATGTGTCTTCTGTGGATGACATGGATGTTGCAATGAACCAAAGGAGGGAAGCTGGTGTTTCTTGCAGTTTCTGTGTGAATGATTTCTGACTTCTAATTATTACTTTTTAGACTACGAATATCTTTTCATAAATTACACTTGGACATTTGACAGTAATTGTGTTTTATATATATGCTAAAGTATTAAATATCCATGAGCTTTCTTCAGTTAACAAATTAATTGATATTCTGTGGGGAAACTGCATATTTGCCTCCTGATCCATACAGATCTCTTACAACGGATAGAATTAATGGGGCCCGATGTAAGGAGAGTGCCTCTTGCCTACTGCCATGGGTGAGACAGAGTAAATGGCAACATGTATTGGATCTAGATAGTGTTGGTTACTTAAGAATCAAAATTTGAGATTTTAACCTACTTGATTCTCACACACCCGGTTGCTCTCCTTTCAGCCGGCCACCCACCCACAGCATTATGTTCTCTAGGTCTTGAATTCCCTTTTCAGCAAGGAGATGGCTGCTAATTCAGGGAGGCTGGCGAGAAAGTTATTAATGATGTGCAGCTGCTTGTAGCTACCAGTCTTGGCTATTAATGGCCAAGGTCTCTGGTTACCTCCTGGCATTTTTTTTTCCATGCTCCTCCCTGATCTCCAGGATCTTTCTCCACTTCCATAATCTTTCTTCCAGTGAGGATATTCACCTTCTTTCTTTGTCCCCACCTTACAAAGATCCCTTCTTTTCAGCAACCGTTTTTTTTCAGAACCAGCTCTTCTTTCTGAATCCCCAGGTCCGTGATTTTCCTAATTTAAATACTGCATGTACAGAAGCAAAATACGTGATCAACCTCCTGCAGTTGTCTCTCATGTCTGCTTTCTAAGTAGAGGATTCAGGACATGCCCCTTT
Source organism: Aviceda cuculoides (assembly GCA_035590195.1). Taxonomy (NCBI): domain Eukaryota; kingdom Metazoa; phylum Chordata; class Aves; order Accipitriformes; family Accipitridae; genus Aviceda; species Aviceda cuculoides. The sequence continues at coordinate 12,829,461 of JAVJGG010000058.1, read as the reverse complement.
TGTTTAATCCAGGTGTTATCAAAACATACAACCTAGCCAATAAATACCAATTGCAGCTAGCAAGTACCAGGTTTCTACTCGAGAGTTCAAAAGTTCAGCCTGGGGCATTTATCCACACCTACACATACTGCTCATTATCTGCTGCTCGTTTTCACCTATGACACCTAGAGCTTTTCATCTATGACACCATATGATCACCAGGGTGATCAATTTAGATGTAGATTTCTACGTTTCATCATCTTGCCTATTCATATGTATGGTGATACTCAGAATAGAGCACCTTCAACTTCTTCTGTAAAACGATAAAGAAAATAACAATTATCTCCAAGTAGGAAAAGTAAAACATATCCTATATGGAAGATTTAGAATGCAAAGTATGTTGCAATTTCAGAAACATGGGCAGAAGAACAATGTCAACCGCTGAGTGAAAGAATTATGCAGAGACAATCAAAAAGGAGACCTGAAATTGGAATAAAAGTACAATAAACATTAAGCTCATAGTGCCAAAGAAATAAAATCAAAACAAGTAATTTATTTAGTCTCACACAACAACTTCTGAAGTTTCTTTTGGAGTGAATAGCTACACTTGGTAGTGAATTGTGGACATTATATACTCTCCAAAACAACCTAATAGGCAATATGTAAGCACAGCCAGGTAAATTCTGTTACAAAAAGAGGTCAAGGAGTGTAATTGAATTTTATTTGATTCCTAGAAATAGTCTATGCAGACTCTTTTTTTTTTTAAAGGATATTATACCAGAAAAACATCTGGGAATTTTGTACCTTGGTCTGTAATGTGGTACAGATTTCAGTAGTCAATTACTATCTTTATTAGTGTGTTTCATTAATGATAATGGTGTGGGCATTCAGTGGCTACTTCACTGAGGCATCAGCTCAAGAAATCTCTCAAGAGATAAATATACAGATAGAGAGTTAGCATGTCTTATAGTATATTATGCTCATAGTTAAAGCCACACACATATAGCATAAGTGCATGTGTAAATATCCTTATGATTCATAACAGAACCATTTGTAAGACTATGCAACAGCTGTGAAAGATAAAACAAATTAATTCTGGTGATTGTTATTAAGAAATAGCTTGAGAATTGAGTGCCGTGATGTGGAGACATGAATGAAATTTAGGACATTTATTCTGTTCTTTGATTAAATACAGCAAGCAGATTAAATGGTATGTGGCAGTCCAAAAGATATGCCTACATACCTACTGTATGCAAACAATACAGTAGTTCCGCAAGATGACCCAAGCACTCTCACAACTTAGCTCAAATGCAGCTGGTTGTTAAGAGATTGATCCAGTCCCTAATGCTCATACTTCTCAAATGTCTCAGAAAAGATAAAAAAAGCAGATGCTGGCTCTGCAACACACCAGCTGTTCAGAGAAGAGGTCTGTCTGCAGGAAAAGGCAAATCAGCTAAGTGAAATGTGTCTGTCATTAAAGAAAGATCGATAGACCCTGGTGGAAGCAACCTAACGAGAGGAGGGGCTGTGCAGTTCTCAGATCTGCTGCTCCTTCTTTAAATCACTTTCCTCCAGGAATAGGTAGCTATAGGCGGCAAACATGAGAAGTCACCCAAACTTCTACACTGCACAAAACTGCATTTAAACTCAGATTAACTCCTGCAGTCAGAGGCTTATATCACATGCATTGGGACATATCTAGTATAAATTAATCAAAAGAATTCTCAAAGATATTTGTAATACCTATCCCTTTGATTTTAAGGTTAATGCAAAGGTAACAAAGAACAATTTTATGAAACATTGCCACTTTTTATTTTATTTTTTAAGAAGACTTATAACAAGCTATATTTTTGGGACCTGTGAATTAGTTGAAATTAGTTGTGAATTAGACCTCATATTTATGAACAGTTGTGTGAGTTTTCCTACTACCTCTCTAGCTTATCTACTTCTGATACTGTATTTTTTGATCAGTGTAGTATCAGATCTCTTAATATTTAATTATTTTTATGAAGCATTCAGGAAAGTAATACTGTTACTGACTTGTAATATTGCCTTTTTAAAATTGGAAACAGATTAAGAAAAGCCAGAAAATATCTCTGACGAGATAGTTTAGTCCTGTAAGGCCAAGCACTGTGGCATTTTATAAAAAGTAGAAACCTCTTCCTTAAGTTGGACCTCAGGCTTAGCCTAAAATGTCTAGGAAGAATTTAGTATTCAGAAATAAAACCCAAAGAAACACAGTCATTAACTAAATGAATGGAAAGCTATGGGGACAGAAATGTGGAAGAAAGAAAGGTCTGGTATCAGAACAAACAATCTGGCCAGTGCCATCATCCACAAAACTCCAGACGTGATGTGTTCTTGTGAGTCAGGTACCTAACCCCTGGTGTAGAAGAAACAAAGCTCAGCTGATAGGAGATTAACTGTCTCCTATCATTAATCAGCGCATTAGCATGGCTACTCCCATGTTCATTGCCAAGAAAGTAAGGAAGTGTTTTGAACAGAGAAAGTGCAGTCAGGGTACAGGACAGAGACATCTCTAACTCTGTCACATATATCCTGCATGATCTTGAAGAAGTCATTAAACAGCTTTTCGTCATCTCTGCTTCCTTTGAAAAATAAGCTTGTCTTGTGTTCACACTCAAGAGTCTGTCAATGCCTTTACTTTGCAAGTTTCTTATCAAAATAGGTATTGCAGTTAAAATAGAGATTTCAGAATTTGACCACTTGATGGTAAATGCTTCAGGGAATATTTTGTTCTGTGTCTGTGAGTCTGTGTGCCTGTGTAAACACTAATACAATAGGTCTATGATATCACTAAGGTTTGTTTTTCAAATAACAATTGCAATTATTTACAGGTAGGTAGTTAAACCTTGCTTTCTGAAGCCCCATGCTGCATGCAAGGAAAAGTATCCATGAATGCCTTTGGGTTTTTTGTTCAGAGATATATAGATACAGGTCCTTTATTGTATTTATGATGAATACAAGAGTTAAAGATTTAAGATTAAGCCCTTCAGTGTTATGCAGACAAAACCTCCATTGGTTAAATATCTGTTCTCACTTAACATGCACTTGTGGAAATGGAGCTGAAATTTTTAGTGTTATGATGAACTGATGTCTGTACAACTGGCAATTTTTATTTTTCCTTAAGAGAACTTCAGGGTTTATTCCAAAATCACTTAATGTTAAGTAATATAAAATATTCCTAGAATTTCTATTTTGTATTATCCTAAAATCTATGAACATATTCAATCAACATACACACCTTACTTTGTTTAAAGTATTACATATTAAACTAATGAATTATACTGGACTTGTTAATTTAGAATACTTATTTACAGAGACAGAGGTTATATCCACTGAACAGTTAGTAAAATTACAGTTCATTACTCTGTTATAACAGCATATAAAATTGAATTCCTTTTTAATATATAGCTAAAATGGAGAAAATAATGAATAATAAGAAATAAAATATGATTCCCCATCATTTTTCTTTATATGTGGGATCTATTTACCTAAATTTAGCTATCTTAAGATGTTTTTAAATGTTTAGTCTAGGCCTAGACTCCTCTTTAGTTAAAGGAAATACATCTCTGGAGTCTGATTTATCCCAAGTGTCTTAGGATGGGGTAATGTTTCTTCTGGAGATGCCTTTGTCTTTCCATTGACATCAGTAGGAAACTACGGGAATAGGACCACAGCGGAGGCTGTCTGATTAAATATGTGACCTTTTGGTTGCTAAAGTTAGAGTAGATCAATTCTAACTTTACTGCCTGAGTTATCACAACAGAAATAACTATTTAAGCTGGTATAAAATTTTCATTAGTGCCCTCGTGGGCTTCCACTACTGGATAATATTGAAGGTGGACTATAATCAGGACTGTGGCGTTTCTGTGGAATATATATGGCACAGATGGCAAAGGTTCCCTAGGGTTTTGTCCCTGTCAGGGGAGATTTTGTATGTCATCTCACAATCTAAGCAGAAGTAAAACCTTAAACAGAACGCTCCCTGAGCACACAGAAACTACTATTGATTAGGTGAGCTTGTTAAGCACTGATGGACTTCCCTGCTTTTTTAAATGTTTCTCTTTTTTGGTTGAAGCACAACAACTTTTGAACAAAGTATCTGAGAGGTCTCCCCTCAGATGTCCAAGCCCATGTTCCTCTCCCAGGCGGCAGGTGCTTAGGCAGTAGCTGTGGTCTCCCCTGATACGAGGAAGATGGCCACTGGCTTCATTCTTGCCCACTTGCCAGAGTGGCAGAGTGACTATGCTGAGCAGGGCAGTCTAAGCAATAAATGGGTACCAGGCTTTTTGCATGGCAGCAGTCAGGAAGGAGCTGTGAAAAGTGGATGTGGAGTCCCATCTCCTTTGTGATACAAGCTAGAAAATTAGAGCAGTTAAGCATTCATGATGGTATGTGACAGAGAGGAAGTACTCCTTTCTGCTGCTGAAGCAACTTTGAGGAGGAAGTAGAGCAATTGAGACAGTGATGTATCCATGGAAGCCTGGTCTGGCCTGACAGCAGCATGGCATGACACCTTTTTTGAGACAAACCCAGTGGTCAGAGCCTGACCTCAGTAAGAGATGCCTCCTTTCTCTTTTCTTCTCCTTTCTCATTCACAGCCACCCCCACCCCCAACCGTCTCCCTGAGGTCAACTACCCAGAGCACGTCCAAAGTATGTCAAGGTTACTCACTATTCCAGAAGGCACAAGGCAAATGAGATGAAGCTGGGTATGGTACTTTATGATATATGACACTTGAAAACCTTATGTTGTCAGAAAAGTAATTTATCCTGAGCTTTATTAATTCAGTAGTAAGCTGTGTTCCTTAAAAATATGCTCATGCATCCACATATGTGCTGTCTTGAATCTCAGCTATTAACTATTCCTGTAATACACAGACTTAATATTACTCATTTAATATTACTCATTGTGTACCAATGCCTCAAATCATTTAATTCCCAGAAGGGAGATAAACATTGAAACATATTAGATCAGGAAGGAGACTGGAAAACATCTTTGCAGCATTGAAGGGGACAATGGAGCCAAAGAAGAGCCCTTTCCATGTATAGGGAGAGGATAGAGAAAGATGACTAAGGGGAAAATCACACAACAGCTACAGGGAGAAATGTACTCACACTTCCATGTGACAACAGAAATGATGAACCTGGAGTGGGGTAGAAATTGGAAGTGCATGCACATTCCTCCTTAGAGACTATTTAGTGACTCTGACTAGGTTCAGAGCAAAATTAAGGGTGCACAAAATGCCTGATGAAAGAAAAATACAGGAATTGTATTGGACCAAACAAAGTTAAATATGAAATCTTCCTAACCGGATCTCGTGACATGGAGAACACAATGAAAGGAGGAAGGAACTAAGTATGGAAATCTTTGTGGAAATGGGCTGGAGTTTTCAAAGAAGCTTTAAAACAGAAAGGGATAGGGACACTTGTGAAAAGGACTGGGTTAAAGATGTAAAAGGTAGAAATGCAAGATCCGTGGTTGCATGAAATGGCTTAGCCTTTTAGATAACAATATACCATAGCATACCTTAATCTTTGGGTATTCTGCTCTTCTCTTTTTCATGGCATAAAGCTACACTGATGTTCAGCCTGCTAGAATTGTCAGATTCCTAAAAAACACCCAAAACAAACCCCAATGAAAAACCCAACCAACCAAAGAGTAAACAAAACAAACAAAAAAAAAAAAAAAAAGAGGAAAATTAACTTATTTAGAAATATATGATATAAATATACATAAACTGAGGTAGAAATTAAAATGCAACCCAATTGCAAATAAGTTATGTGTTTGGAAGGAAAATAAAAGAAATAAAATGAAATAAATAAAACAAAGGCTAAGAAAGCTAAGGGCTCCAAAGAAGCAACAGAGAAATTAGTTAATAAAATTATATTCTATCCTATGGAAGATTTTTATTTACTTACCAAGAAATGGAAATCCAAAAGGTCTTTGTAAGCAAATGTTTTAATAGCAGATAAGTAGTAAATCTCCGCTACTATAGTTTCATTTATTTTTAAAGGCTGAAAAATATTGCCAGCAAAAGTATTAAACTGTCAAGTGGTTTTATTTACAACTGCTCACTAGTTATAGAGGGCTTAGGACCAATCCTCTTAAAAGACATTTTTGCTGTTTTCCTGTTCCTTCTGCTGATCCGATGAGGAAGATGAACACAACTATATCATGCTCAGCCTCAGGAGGCAATTATAACTCAGATTCAAGGCCCTGTTACTCTGCTGTCTTCTTGCTCCAGCAGCAGCTAATTAACCCTGGCCTACAGTAGAATTCAACCTCATTGCTGCTCCTGACCAGCTCTGTAAGCGTCTGAGTCTCTGCCTCCATTAGTTTACTCGGATAATGCCATCAAAAGTGAATGCCACACTGACAGCTATGAAAACAGCTGGGCAGCTGGGGGTTTTGTGTAAATGGACTCATCTATTTACACGTGGTTGTATCTGGAACCCTACGCTATGTAACTGAAACTGGGGAGGGGGTTCTTCAGAGTTTTTTTCAAAATGCTAAGTAGAAGGTGAAAATAATGTATGTTCTAGTTATTCAAATTCATGAAAATACAGGAAATTAATTTTTAAAAAAGGTCTTCCCTCAATATTATTATAAACATTTCTGTTTCTCCACTACTGGAGATTTCTACCCTTCTGTAACTGACATAGGCAGACTTTTTATTGTCTTCTCAGAAAACAAATCAAAACTTCAGCTGCTGCGCATCAGTTCTGAAACAGGATGTACTCCTCTGTGTCTGCAGGTTGGAGCTGTAATTCAGATTCAGTTTGACAAATGTGTCAGAAAACCTGTTTTATCAGCACATAGAGCATACTGTTAAGAACTAATGCAAACTGTTATTCAGCAAGTCAGGAATATCCTTGATCACAAGCTTTTGGCTTGAAAAGAGAGTAAACATTTAACATTTCATCTAAGACAATGGCACGCTCTTTCCAGAAAAAACAACAACTGAACAACAAAACCCTAAAATAAATATGATTTTATTTGGAAGAAAAAATGTGTTACAAGAACGTGTCTATCTATCTTACTTATTTATGGCAAGGATCATAACACAAATCAACAAAGGACTGGTCCTTCAAAGAGATACATAAGGAAAAAAAGCATAAAGCAGGCAAGAATATGAAAACTGCAAGAGGAAGAAGGTCTTCTTCAGAGATTTCCATAATTTTCTGTTTACCTGGTGTAACTCCATTCCTGGACTCAGCACAATGAGACCCAACATCAGACAACCAGTCCCAAAGCAAGACAGCACAGCAGAACATGGCAGTTAAAGATAGTTCCTATATCAGGAAAAACAGCATGCAAATATAAATCTCAATCCTCCCAGAGTGCTGTTATGTATGGTATTTCTGCGATTTTTTTTTCCCCACTGGCTCCAACACCTGAACATGGCAGAATATTATTATGGTTTAAAAGAAAACATTTAATTTCATATTTTTTTTTCTAAACAAAGAAGATATTACATGGTCCTGTCAGTCCAGCACCTCTAAGGTGGAGGTCCTGAAAGACAGTGAAGGTCATACTGGAGTTTACCACCTCATGCTGGTGTTCATAAAGCCAGAAGCTTAAGAGGCATCCTGGCAGTGCAGACCTCAGCGCACTGATTTAACTGACTGAGAAGGCATACAAATTCTTGAAAGGTTTTGTAACCTGCTCTGTGGTCTCTGCAGCTGTAGCTACACAGCGAGTATTGGTTGTATTAATGTCTGCTACAGTGATGACAGAGCAAATGTAACCTATCAATCAGTCTTGGCATAGTTAAAGAGAATTTAGGTCTAAAAGCATAATCTTTTTTCCTGAGAAGTAATAGTTGGATCAGTTACACAGTCCGTGTTTTAAAATGTTAGTCTACTTCTCCATATTTCGTGTAAAGTATGGGAGAAATTATCCCTCACATTTTTCAAATTATGAAACTCAGATTAAAAAAAAAAAAGATGATTTAAAAGTAAATTTAAGTGATCGTTTTTTCTTTTTGATTGCATTTTGGAGTGGAAATGACAGATTGTTTACAAGTTTTATACAATAGATAGTCAATCGGTCTATATAGCCTTCATGATTAAAGGTCATTGAAGTATTTAAATAGAAGGATGATAAATATGCTAACAAAGATAAGTAGTTGAACACTAAAAGTGTTTTGTAAAGAAAGCATTAGTTTATTTGAGACAGTTGTCCTCTTGAACTTTCTTGACTTTAAAGTATTCAGAAAAACAATTACAAATGCTATAAAACTTGGTTTTGTCACAGCTCTTTGTCACATTTAGAGTTCTGTGTCTGATAAAATGGCACTTTTTTTTTTTTTTTTTTTCTAGAGGATGGGTTTTTCCAGGAACACCTGTTCTGGTACTCCGTGGTATCCTTGACACTTGGCAGTTGAGAGCTGTGAAACAGCAGCCACAGGACACAGCGAAGATGCCCACAGCTCTGAGAAGGACCTTTCTGCAGACACAGACAGCACCCTCCCGCCGTGCAGCCAGTGCAAGCTCACCTGAATGGGCAATTAACTGATAATCAGAGAACTATATAGTGTCTGACCTATAAATAAGACCATGAATCCTAACTGGAAGAGCATTTGCCATAAAATCAGAATTTTGTGCTAATTACATTTTTTTTTTTCCAAGTCCAAGTGGGGAAAAATATGTTTGCACAAAGCCAAGGGCTTGAAAGAGGAAGGGCTGGAGGAGTGGGGACAGTCACCATCAACTAACTGTCAGTACCTCACCAACTCTCCCTCTTGGGAATTTTCTGTTTGTTTAATATCCATCAAAGTGAAGCAACATCCTTCTACCGAAAGCACCGACTTGGATCTCAGAACTTCAGATCCAAGTCCTGCCTCTGACACAGGCTGTTCAGGTACAGATGATTAGGAGGTCTGCAGCAGGTATTTTATTTGCTTAGTTAGTGTGGTTTTGTTTGTTATTTTGCTTGTTTGTGTTGGGGGAGTGGAGGTTGTTTTTTTTATAAAAATAAAAATGAGAGTTTCATGGAAACACACTTCTTTGAACAAACTTCTAACAACAAAATTTCAGTATTCTGGCAGTGACTGCTGTGATTGCCACAGGCACTGGAGAATGTGCCAGCTTCAAAGCCAGTGGTTGCACAGGAGCACACCAACGTTTGGAAGTCCACGGCTGTAAGGAATTCCTGCGGACAGCGAACGGAGGAGGCGAGGTGAGGCGAGAGCAGTCCTCCAGAGCAGGGTGGGCGAAGGCCCGGGCGCAAGGCTGGGGCTGAGATGCCACGGGCACACAAAGTTCTGCACAGGCGCGTTAGCAGCCATGCATGGGAGGTGTCATTTTGCAGCAGAAAGCTACCAAACCCCACAGTGGCCAATTCTGAAAATTTTGGAGCTGCCTGGTTCCTTCTTGGGTAGGGGGGGCAGCTGCCTAGACCCAAGGGTCCCAACACGCCAGTGATTCTCAGAGGTGCTTGGTGCTGACTTTATTCTGCCAATCCACTCTTATTTCAGAGTGAAAACTTGGGGATGAAAGCAAAGGAAGGAAGGAAGGAAGGTAAATATAAATATTTCAGTTAAAAAATGAAAAGCAGTTCTCAGAATTTTAGAATTTCCTGAAAGATCTGAAAACAGATATCTCATTATTCCTGGGACTTCATCAGTTTGCTAAGTCTTTCATTATGAAAAGTGCTTTCTTATGATAATGATTTCATTCTCTCATTCTTGGCCTATCTACCTATTCTGAGTATAAATGACTTGATACAAGTAGGAATTCTTTCTGCAAGTACAGTTCCTAGCTCCTAGAAAGCTATTTCCTCTTGGGAACCTTGAAATCATATCCTTTTATGTAAGGAGAGCTGGTGTATCTAATAAGAAATGTTGTCAAACTTATAATTTTTTTCTTAAAATGAAAGTTTTTAAGAAGTCTCAGTGAGTATATATCCCTTGCTATGAAAATGTCCTTTTCACAGTTCACTGAGATACTAAACAACTGTAGCACATTTAAATATTTTCCTCTTCCAAAAGGTAATATTCAAGGAAGAAAAGAGTTAATCTTTTGATTAATGAAAGAAATAAAGTAATTTGTTTCAGGTCATGTAGTTTCTGCTGAGAATTTAATACGCGCACACAAATTCTCCCTTTCAGAAAACATCGAAATGTAATAAATAGTGAATCTACTGCTATGTTGAAATAAATTTTCATTAGCAGAGATGAGGGTAACCAGCAGCTGAGTTCCAAAATGAAATGATTTACCTTGAATATCCTTCAAAAGCACTCCTACAGGAACTAAGAATTTAATAAGAAGTTATTAGATTAAGCTTTATTCTTTGAAAACAGCTACTGAATTACATGGGACTCTGATTGTAATCATCTGTTAAAAAGACATGTCAAGGGAATCAGCTGCCTCCAGGAAATGTAAGACCATAGGCAGAGCTGCTTTATATGGAAGAGGCAGATTATAGTAGAGAAGAAATAATTTTTGTGAAAAAAAGAAATAAGATGTCATTTTCTACTTTTGTAAAATTGGTTACAATATCTTCAGTATGTGACCTATAGTTTTTCTTGGTTTGGACCTACACTTTTTAGAGGGATTTTCTACTGTAAAAGTATGTCTGTTTTCAATGAGGCTTATTACGATGCTATTAAAAACAAGAGAAGCATACACATGACTAATACAATGCACCTGATCTTCTCCCGGAGGTGACAATAGAACTTCTGCAACAAGCTTACACAATGCAGGAATTAGTACTTTAGTAGGTGGACTTTAAAAAAAAAAAAAAAAAATCATGTTTGTCATGGTAGTTTATGGGTCTTAGAATAAGAGGCAGAAAAAAGAAAGAAAAACGAAAAGAAAAAAACCTGACTTTTTTCCAGAAGTTAACACGGATGTGGCCCACAAGTTCCCAATAGGTTCCTTGAATAAACAGTTATTTTTTTTATTGATTAACATTGCTAGAAGTTAATAAAAATGAAGGCTAGTTTGAATTCAATTTGCTAGTCTATCTCAAAACATATAAGCATATAACTCTGCCATGAGTAAGGAGGGAGGGAGAGAGATGATACATTTCTAAAACTGCCTGAGGACACACCACATAATGTCCATCCATTCTTTCTTGTCCCTATGGACAAGATGACTGCAGTTCATATTCATTACAAACAGAGATGACTAAACTATGAGATTTGAGTTTGTATAGTTACACCACTGTTATTTTATGAATATAAGTTAATTGAAGCAATCAGATAAATTTATGCAATCTTATTTAAACTAATGAATTGCTGGAAAAATATTTGCACCACCCAGGATTATTGCTGCTTCCCCTCCACTCCCCGATTCTTACTAGGAATCACAGAGATGGGGCTGAGGGGAAAGTTTTTTGCTTGATGACTGCAACTACCTGAGGTCTTTGATTGGAGTCACAGAAAAATTTAGTATATTTTAAGGAGAAATGTATAAACAAGAGAAGACTGTGGACAATGTAGAACATTTTGCAATAGTTTTTTTTTTTTTTTAAATTTCAGCTTCTGTATAATACTTGAGAGGGCAAAGGTAGTTTTTGTACATTTCTGAACGGTTACTAAAAAATGAATAGATCATTATATATGACATACCTACAAAGAAGGAAAAGTGCCTTTGTAGTACAATGGAAAATTCAAACACCAGAGGTTTTGTTTTAAAAATGAACTCCCTCTCATTCCTTGGAGGAATCCTATGAAGATTGACTTTTTAAAAAGAGAAGTAAAAGTAAAGAAGAAAGAGACAAAAACTTTTTAATGTAAGTTAGTTAGGTACTGAAATTGATTTATTGGGGATTTTATGGACTTTCCATTAATGCAAAACTTTGTTTCAAATGTTTAAGTGCAATTCACCACTCCTAAGGATAGCCTATCATCAGCACTGTTTCCTACAATTATAGGACAATTGGCTGAAGAATATGCATTTTGCCAACAAGCTATGCTTAAATGCATTTCAGGAAGAGATATGTCTAAAATTATCCTTAACACTGAGACCAAGAAATTTAGTTTTCTAAAAATCTCAGTGATTAATACATTCCGTTTTCTATCAGAAATATTACCTTGTCTGGCTACACTTCACAGCTAATTGCCTAACTTTCTTTTTTAAGGTAGTCTTCATAAAGAGTTGATTTAAGGCTGTGAATTTGCTCAAGAGTATTGGTACCTTGATATTTCATGCAGGAAAACTTCTGGAATAAAGAAGTCTCCTTTCTAGAGCCATTTCTAAGTTTCCTCACTATTGAGTTTCTCAATAACCTGTTTCATTTATTTCATCTCATGATCTTCTCGGTTTAGAGTGTAAAACAGCATCATGAGTCACTGGCAGAAGAATGTCCATCATCAAATTTACTAACCACTAAAGATGTTCTCTAGAATACATCAAAGCTCTTGGATTTAAACAGTGCTAAATTATCCTTTATGCTGATACTGTCCTGCAAGAACAAACTCGTTTCTTTACTAGCAAAATGATATTTAGTCATTGGGTAATCTGAGAAACTATAAACATAACCTAAGTGTACATTGCCTTTCAGCACAATTAATTTTATTGCTTGTATGTCAGAGGCTCTGCTTGTGAAGTGACAACACCAGCCAGTGTCGACAACTGGAAGAATCCGTTGGATTAAGGTCTATTTTGCAATAGTAGTAAGTAAACCTATTATCATTTCATGAATACAAAAGAGACTAGGAATACACTTAATATTGAGTCAATGCAAAATATGCATTCTGTATAGCAAGGACAGTTTTTTATTAATGGTTTTATATTTTCAAATACCAAGTTATACTTCCTCCGATTTTTAAGTGATAATAAACCAAGAAATATGGGAGAGGATATGGATAGTTTTAATAAATATACACTTTCATATTTAAAAAAAATTATCTTAGACACTGTGAGACACATGCAGTTGATGTTTGAAGAATGAGTCTAAAATAATTCTCTGAATGCAGTATAAACTAGCCATTGATCGGAACCTGTGAAAAGAAGGTTTAACAGTGCATTTGTATTACTCACGTTCACTGACACCTATACAGATGTGTATCACAATCTTTTTTAAACAGAGTAATTAACTACACATTTAGAATGTTTGTACATGGTAAGTAGTTATCACCAGCTTATTAATGTTTTTTTCCTTTAATTGTTAGCCAACAGGTTTTACTTCACAAATGCCAGGACTATTAGTAGAATACTAACAAAGTGTGGAAGCTCAGCTAGAGTTATTTATTGTGTTAACCTGGGCTTTTATGTCGCATTGTCCCAGATTCTGGGCTGATGTGATGCAGTTGCTTCACCAAGTTAGAAGGAAGGAATCCAGAGAGCTACAGACCCTTAGAAATCCACTGTACTTGCAGAGAGATAGATCTCCCTTGGGCTGTCCAGAGAGTATGAGAAAGATCTGATAAGATGACAGACTGGCAGACAAAAAGAATGTTTTACAGAAGCATCCCAAAAACTCAGTGAAGAATTGTACGTGTTTTCAGATGTTTTCTTAGACATAGTGGAGTTTCAAATACTACTTTCCTTCAAATGTGTGACCTGATCATTGTTTGACACTTGTCTCCACGAGGACAGAATTTCAAAGATACTAACTTGAACCTGACATAAGTCTCAGCGTAACAGAGGGTAGAACCAAGTTCCTAATCTGTAATTGCTCATGGACTCAGACATGGAGTGAGGAAGGGGGCGGTGGAATATAACAGAAAACATGGAAGCTTTGGGGGAAGATAATGAAATATGGGGAGAAGCCGAACAGTTTAGTTTGCTCCTTTACCAACTCAGTATTGAAACTAGGCTGTAAAAAACCAAATCACCAAGCATCTGCTGAAGCGTGAGCTTAAAAACCCACCGCTTACTGAAATTTTACACATTTATTTACACACTTACATATTTATTTGCATAAATTTATTTATATATTTATACATATATATTTTATACATTTATTTATACATTAAATTTTATAAAAAGCTATAAATAGGTGTCTTTATGCTTAAGTTATAATTGATATATATTAAATGTTCCATTAGGTATTACTGTCATAGGATTTGTATTAGAAGTTTTCCATAGTTAATAGAAATGTGGGCAGTTAAGAGAAATGAATTCTGCTAAGGAAGCACCTACCGACACAAAATGAGGTAACAGTGAAAGAGAAGAAACGGGTTTCAATTTGTGAGTAAATAGGCTTTATAGTACAGAAAATATTCCCAGTCATTAGCACAAAAGACAAATCAGATTTAAGATCCCACTGATTTGTGGACTAGGAAAAGTAGTTTCAGGCAGCTCATAGTTTTAGTTTCAGGCAGCAGTGGATATTGTCTACCTGGACTTCAGTAAGTCCTTTGACACTGCCTCCCATAAAATACTCATAAACAAGCTGTTGATGTACGGGCTGGATGAGCAGGCAGTGGGGTGGATTGAAAACTCACTGAACGGTCAAGCTCAGAGGGTAGTGATCAGTGTAATGAAGTTTAGTTGGAGCCCAGTAACTAGCAGTGTACTCTAGAGGTCAATACTGGATCTAATCCCATTTAACATCTTCGTTAATGGTCTGGGTGATGGGGCAGAGTGTATCGTCAGCAAGGTGGCTGATGACACAAAACTGGGAGGAGTGGCTGATACACCAGCGGGTACCTTCCAACCTCAAGCACTCTGTGATTCTGTGCTTCTGCAATTCATCTGAAAAACTCTAAAATCTAAGATATTTCAATATAACCAATGGTTCCATAAAGATATTGGGGTGTTGTTAAGGTTATGTAGATGAATAAAAGTTGTTTGCTTGCTTGCTTCCTTGTAGATCAAGAAAATGATTTTATAATTATTAATAAAACTAAGTTTCAACAATGAACCTTCCCTGCACGCTACGACTCTGGGAGAAAAATAATAGTGCTATCAGATGTTGCCTTCATCCTTAGACTTCAAGGAAAAACAGAAAGTAGGAATTACACTTATGCCTCTGTGATCACTGCCAACTAAATTAGATGGCCTCAAGGATGCCACTTTATTTTTTGCCAGTTCTGAGCTGGGTTCAGACAGTTTCTTCAATCTTGGAGCTCAGAGGATTTCAGTGGAAAACAAAACTTGGTTCCTGGATTATTTTTTGTATTCTGATATTTTAATGAAAGCACTTGCAGTTTTGTTTTGTTCTGTTAAACATCATGCTTGTCTCATTTTTCTTAAATATTATTTAATTAATATTCAAATACTTTATTGTGTACCTTGACCCCAGTAAGATAGGACAAAAAATTGCATTGTACTTCAGAAATCTTCTCATGTCCATTTATCAATGTGCAGCATGAATTACAAAAAAATGTCAATTT
This sequence comes from Aviceda cuculoides, assembly GCA_035590195.1. Classification (NCBI taxonomy): domain Eukaryota; kingdom Metazoa; phylum Chordata; class Aves; order Accipitriformes; family Accipitridae; genus Aviceda; species Aviceda cuculoides. Next base: position 12,814,166 of record JAVJGG010000058.1, on the reverse strand, counting down.
TTAAATTATTTTCTCTAGCTTCCCTTTTCTTGGATGCCATGTTTTCTAATCACATCATTCTTCTTGTTAGTCTGGACCATTTCTTGGCTGTGTCTTTGACTTAGGTCAAAGCTCTTTAGGTCCTCACTTCTGTGTTTGCTGATTCTTCAAGGACCAGTCTTTTCTGTCCAACCACATACCTAAAACTCTCATCCTGGTTCTTGTCAACTTGTCAATTACTGAACCATCCTGTTCTTTCTGGTTGTGACAACTGCAGTCTCACACAGCTTTTGTCCATTTCAAATGAAGCTGCAGAGATTTTCTCTATCTTGTCACTTTGACAGTGTCACCCTTCTTGACAGTCTACTGGCTTCCACTTCTCCACTGACTGAATCAAGCAAACCACTTCTCTTCAATTTCAAGCACATCATGGATTATCTCCAACCTACGCAACACGTCTTTCACCTTCACCATTTGGAACTGTCCTTTGAGATAGTTCTTTCTATCACCCTGTTGTACTCGCTTACCTTTGGCACCTTATGCTGTCCCTCTCACTGGGAATACCAGAATACCATCCCACAGATTTTTTCCAGGCTAGTTATTTTTCTCTGTATAATTTTCTTTTCTTCCCTTTTCTGTAAAACTTACATAACTCCTAACACCATTTCAGAGCTGCTGTGCTCGAACAATTGCCTGTCACACTCATCTGTTTTCCTTATGTTGTAAATCACTTAGAATAGGGACCTTTTTTCCTTAGCTTTGTTTTTGTACAGTGATGTGTACTCTGAGACCTTGACCCCTAGGTGTTATGGTGATACAAAAGTTAACATTATAGTATGAAAAGCAGGAGAAAAACATTATTTTACTTTTCCACTTCTTGTAGCAATATGGTATTCAAAAGCCTCATGTTAAAACTGTCAGGGTAAGGGAAAATAAAATGTTCTCTACTTTCTTAACAAACACATTTTTTCAAAGGATTCTTCACTAAGATACATACTTGGGAACTTGCAATTTCCCCTTGGGTTTCTGACAAAAAACTTGTAACTGGCTAAAATCAGGGTCTTAATTCATTAGGGTAGTACATAAACCAGCTGTGTGTTGGCAATAAATGTGATAGCAAGCTGTTGGTCACATATAGTTCCCTTCACTCTTTGTTTTCTTACTGTGCAGTTCCCACTGAGCTCTCATTCCTGCCCACAGGATATTAGGGTCTTTCAATGGCACAAGTACTGCATGTGAAGCTTCCAAAATCCTTGGAACTGAGAACTATTGCCAGCTGAATAGTCAATTCACAATTCAGTTTTCCATTTTCCTCAGTGATGAAAATCCACAAATGACCATCCATGTGGGCCTTGGAGGTTGACAAGATGACTGAGTGGGTCAGTACTAACTGAACTCTATGACACTATGAATAGAGATGTAGATATTGTTATGTTCTTTCATAGCTACACGCACAGCAGCAATGGGCATTTATTTCTGTTGCATTTCCTATATTATATTCAATAAACTCCAACATTTCTTTCCCAAGAAAACTAGAAAAAGCCCAATATTCACTAGAGCCCCAGATTTATTAGGCACTAGCATTAAGTCCTATGCCATAGGGGGGAGAGCACAGAGTTCCTACCCCTCACTGCAAATAGTGTACTATCAAGCATACAAGGCATCATTGGAATGGAGGAAAAAAAATTGGAAAATGGTGATTTTAATTTTTTTTTTTTCATATAAAACAAATAGCAAAAGCATGGACAATACATGTTACCTACCTAAGGTACACAGGTACAAGCACATATACTTTCTCTATAAGAAATAACCATAAGACACAGATATTAAGGTTAAGGAGACATTAAAAAGACAATTGTTTGAGGTACTAGACCTCTTGAATGAAGAGAAAAGACATTTCATTTGACAGTAACATAACAGCCTAAGTCATGAAAACGCAGCAGGGAAGAAAAAGGGGTTTGTACTTTGGAGTTTACTGAGGACCCCTATGAGTCTAAGAACAGCCTGGAGTCATCCTAGAAACTTCTGCCTAAAAAATGGACAGACCACTAATGAGCATATACATTAAGAAAGACAAACTCAGATTACTTCTAAGGATTTTCTGACAATCTTTATACTATTCCATCATCCATTCTGTAATTACCCATATAGCCCAAAGAAATAATCAGGGTGGGTTTTATACATTAGCGCCTTTGCTCTGCAAGATTCACAGAAGTAAAAAGAAAAGGAAATAATTTCTATAAATGCCTCAACTTCTGAATTCTATAACTTTTAGTAATGAAAATGAAAGCAGAGTACATCAGCAGCAGGGCAAGAATCCTCTTGGCACATGGTATAAACTTGTAGTTTTTAGCCCAGAATATCAGACCTAAAGTCATTGGGTAAGAAATCTATATACAATATACACTCATGTGGGGAAAAAAGATGTATAAGATCTGAGAGTCATATTTAAGAGACTTACCACAGCACTTGCTCTCTGAATCCAGCAGGATCATTTGGAATCTACTGAGCCTTCATTGAATCAGTTCTCCCTAAGTTGTGGGTTCAGCTTATCCAGGACACACCAACAAAGTGTTCCTGTGCTGGTTGTCTATGCACTGGGCTAGTACATGCACCTCAGCAGTGCCTGCCCCTTACACAATGTATGCACCTGTCCACAAGATTTCCCAGACAGAGATATGGAAGCCCTAAAACAGTACTACGCTTGTCCTGCGTCACGCGGTGTGGTTGGGGATTCATAAGCACCACTTTTATCACCTGTTAATGCTACTATGAAAAGAACCGTCTGACTTCCAGATATTTTTACATTATATGTATGTTTCTTTTTAATTATTCCATTAATTTTTTATCATAAGTAAATACACCTTTATTTCAAAAAAATGTTTAAAGCATGTAAATTTGTGTCTTAATAGTAGGGTGAGAAGATAGGTAAATTTTGCTGAAACCCACATTTCTTTTTGTAGCGTTGCTACATATTATGGTGCTGCGACGAGATCACTGGTCGGCCCGGACCAGGGAAGAGACAGATAGCACACACGGTGTGAGCATCAACAACCTCGTTTATTGCGCAGTTAACTCTTTATATACCAGCACAGGTAGGTGGGATTACACATGCGCCACAGGGAGGTGGTGATC